>CM036586.1:179790273-180392639 GCA_020745705.1 Hemiprocne comata
TGCTTGTATTTTAGTAAGCTTAAGGTCAAATATCAAGGTTTTCACTCAGATAATACTGCTACTGGTTTCAAATTCAAAGAATTACTTAGAATCATAGAATCGTCTGGGTTGGAAGGGACCTTAAAGATCATCTAGTTCCAACCCCTCTGCATGGACAGGGACACCTCCCACTAGAACTGGTTGCTCAAAGCCCCAGATCTCTTTTCAATCCCTATACTATCTCTTTGCTCATTCACTGTGTTGGCACAAGTAGTCCCACCAAATACTTTGGATAGAAGATCTTGTAGTACTGCAGTACACACTTCATTAGTAAATGGGGTTCTACAGAAGCTGAGTGGATTATAAATAAATTATTCAATAATTACCATAATCATAAATCAAAAATATGCTTTACCAATTACTCCTGCATTTTGTAATCAGTCTGGTTACTATGTTTTCTCTAAACCTGCAGGTCATGCTATATAGTTTTATCTCTACCAGTTTACAGAAATTCCATAACTGTAATTATTTTCTTTAATAAATATGCTTTAATGTATTTTTTCATGTCCTTGAAGTATCTAACAAGATGCCTTGAAAAGCAGTGCTGAATTAGCTATTATGGTATTAAATACTTATGAGTCAAAGGTGATTGAATCAAAATTAGTTTATTGTAATAAAACTCAGCATCTGAAAATAATTTTATCTGATTTCCATGGTACCTATAAATGTAACAAATTATAAGACAGGGGCATTATAGTAATGTCACTCTTCTGTGCAAAAATGTGCTGGGAATTAATGATGGGATAGTATACAGCTATTTCTTATTATTTCATTTTAAAAGTTTCAAAAAAATTTAAATTTTCCCCCTCTGCTGATCTGATCTTTAGCAAAAATTGAGTTAGGGCTAAAGGTAAAAGGTAATTAAATTAGGAAAATAAGTGGGTCTGCTGTATTGGTTACATTTCTTTGCCTGTTCTCCATTATTCAATGAAAATGTACTGTAAGTAGAATTATGTATCTGGGGGATAGGATTATCTGACATAAAGTAAAAGAATGCCAGGATTTGCAGACTTTGTAAATTAAAATGTGTGATTCCTGCCTTTTCTAAGGATCTGAATGACTTTCAAATGATGCAGCCACTTAAAGCTTTCTAATCCTTCATATGAAATTATTGGGAAAAATATGCTGATGTCACTTTTTCTAATAATGTTTTCACACAAATATCTTGAAAATATATGCACCAATCACTTTATTTCTTTAATTGTATTGCAGACTTTTAAACAGGTTTCATGTTTGTTGGGGTTTTTTTCCACTCAATCAGAAACTTCTAAAAGTGTTTAAAATTACCTCTCTTCTTCTGTGTGATACTAGACCTTGAAGACTTGGAACAATCCCCAGCTATTTGCACTAAAAGGTTTTCAGACATAAAAATAAATTTTATTAATTGGGTTTTTATTTGATAAGGATGCTCTTACAGGAACTGAAAGGAGGCATTGAAGTTAATCCATGTGTGATTTTATTAATTGAAATGTAATTCAGTTAGAGCAGATTAACATATTTGCATTTCTCAGCTTTTGCTCTAATATATAAGAAATGAACCTTAACTGAGAAAGAGTACACAAATGGGTTTGAAGAATGTAATTGGATGTGTGTACTCATGAACATTTTTCAAAGATAAAAGAGGCAGTTAAGTTGTCAGTTGTGTGAGCAAAATACTGGCCTTTACCTTCAGTCTATAGCTTTCAATGCTTTGAGACCAACAGTCAGTCTCTAAAAGACTTATGTTCAAGCCACATAACCACATCACTCAGATCACCTTGGAACTGAGCTATTTTAGCAAGGACACTGCTGTTTTCACCTATATCCAAAATGTCCTTCCAGGAGAATAAAGAACTGTTGGGATGATCTGAGGTGAAGAAAAACAGAAGTAGAATGTTTGCATTCTGATTCTGAGAAAAGTAAATTGTTAGTAGCTCCAGGGAATTAAATATTTTGTTTCCAAGGAATGGCATGTATTTTCTATTCTACAAACAGTCAGTGGGTGTGGGGTGGTGGGGGTGGAGACTGAAACAAGATACAGTGTCTATAACAAAGAAAAGGGGAAAAAAGTGATACACGCCACCTAAGATCAGAGTCACAATATGAGAACTCAGAATTATTTCTTTCCTGTTCCTTTCATTTACAGATCTCCCATCCCAAACCCTCCCTGCATAGAATCATAGAATGGTTTAGGTTGGAAGGGACCTTAAAGATCATTCAGTTCCAATGCCACTGCAGTGGGCAGGGTCACCTCCCACTCGACTAGGTTGATCAAAGCCCCACTCAACCTGACCTTGAACAGTTCCAGGAAGGGTGTGTCCACAGCTTCTCTGGGCAACCTGTTCCATCCACCAACACTGTAATCCCATCATAGAAAGCCACCAAATTTTTCAGGCACAACTTGCTCTTAGTTAAAGACTTGGTGGAGAAGGGAAGAGCAAATTATTGTCATCTGCCTGGACTTGTGTAAAGCATTTGATACTATCCCACATGACATCCTTGTCTTTAGAGACATGGACTTGACAGATGGACCACTCAGTGGATAAGGAATTGTCTGGATGGTCACACTCAAAACACTCAAATATCAAGGGAGGTGATTCTGCCCCTCTATTCTGCACTCATAAGACCCCACCTGGAGTTCCGTGTCCAGCTCTGGAGTCCTCAACACAAGAGGGACATGGACCTGTTGGAATGAGTCCACAGAAGGGCCCCAAAAATAAGCAGAGGGCTGGAACACCTCTCCTACAAAGACAGGCTGAGAGAGTTGGGGTTGTTCAGCCTGAAGAAGAGAAGGCTCCAGGGGGACCTTACAGTGGTCTTTCAGTCACCTGACTGTCATGTATCATTGACTTACTGTAACCTAGGCATGCATCTTCTGTCCTCAAGCTCACCCTCTATAAACTGATTATATACAAATAGTATAAGAGGTGTTTAGGAGGTGAGAGTTGCAGATAGATAACTGCAAAGAATTAACACTTTTAATTTCTTGAAGCATTTGCATAAATCTGAAAATCTGCTGTTTGTTCTGCATCTTTGCACTGGGAAATAAAAAGTATTAATTGTTTTCCTCACTTTGTTATTTCAGTTAAAACCACACTGCTACCATGTTTTTCTAGTTTTTAGGTAGCAAAAATATCAAGCATTCCTGTTTTCCCAAGGATCATCAGCCAAAGGTTGGTTTTCCCTGAAGCTCAGGACACTATTTCATTAAACCTTCAAGGCTCAATTTGGTTTACACGCAGAGTTGGTAATGCAACAAAGATAGTGAATAGTTTTGCTATGGCTTGAGGGGACATAGACTAATTTTATGGTTCGATATGACGACTTAGAGAGAGGGTGTGCTTCAGGAACCTGAGGGATCCAGGGGGCAGAATGGTCAGTATTCCCTCCCATTTCCTGCCATATGCTATAGAAGCCAGGAGGACAGTAAATCCATGCTGTCCTCCTTCCTCCCTCACTTTACTTGTCCACAGAACATCTTAGAGAGAGGCTTGTGCTCACTACATGCTCTGCAGGATCCATCTCCATCTGTTCCTAGGAAGAGCTCTGGCCACTTTTCCTGAGTTGGCTCTGTCACAAGGGACTTTCAGACACATCAGGGACTATTGAAACCAGGTTTTGTATATATTCATTTATCTTTCATTATTATCTCACATGTTACTATCCCTCCCCTGTTCTATTAAACCTTTTATAGCTTTGACTTCCAACCTTGAAGTCTCTCTTCCTTATTCGCCTTTTATATTCCCCTGGGACGGCAGGGGGGGAGTGAGAGAGAGCAATCCTGTTCTCTGGGTTTTGGCTTGCCTGACCACTAAATGGAGACAAGTTTTGAGGTTAAAATAATTTGGTTATTCTAGAAATGTTCTTTGTTTGGTGTTAGAAAACAGAAAATGTATAGATCTTTTAACTAGTTTATCAAGTTTCACACAAATGTTCTCCTATGTTTATTTTAAAATATTCTTTCAAAAAAAAAAAGGTTTCCTCTTTTTCTATTACTATACATATAACCCTAAGAAAACAGAAGAAACACTTAACTACAGTGAGGTCATTTTAAGAGTTAACCTTAAAGCAAGAGACTAGGCCTCCTATATGTCTTCTTTGTTACAAAGGACAGAGAGAAACATAAAAGGCAGTAGTTAAGAACACTTCAGCTTCCATTCAAACAGAAACTGTTTAGAGGAGCTTCTTTCTTTACAATTCTAGTTTCATGTTTGTTGGTAATCAACTGGTGGATTCTACCACAAGCATTTGCCCAAGAGGTTTTATTTTCTTGAAATGGTAATAAAAAAGAGTCCAGCAGACGTAGAAACAAAGAGATATGTATATATTAATCAAGATTTCATATGCACCAAATGTGTTATCATGTACAGCAATTTAGAAATGTCAGGAAAGAGATATTTACTTCCAGTGACTTTCAGAAAAAAAAAAAAAAAAGGAACATTTATTATCGTCCTGAACAGAACGGACGGCAGACGAGACGTACATGCACCAATCAAGATTTATTGCATATAACATTGGGGTCTTAACTATTCAGGATACAAGGCACAAGTACAGCAAAAGTGTAAGGAAATTGGGAGATCAGAAGAGAATTGTAGTTTGAATGCAAAGGGTATATTAGCAGTGAATTTTACTACTTATAATTAAATCAAACAGAGCCACAAAGATGATTAAGGGAGTGGAACATCTCCCTTATGAGGAAAGGCTGAAGGAGCTGGGTCTCTTTAGCTTGGAGAAGAGGAGACTGAGGGGTGACCTCATCAATGTTTACAAATATGTAAGGGGTGAGTGTCAGGGAGATGGAATTAAGCTTTTCTCAGTGGTGACCAGTGATAGGACAAGGGGTAATGGGTGCAAATTGGAGCATAGGAGGTTCAAGGTAAATATCCGAAAAAATTTTTTACTGTGAGAGTGACAGAGCACTGGAACAGGCTGCCCAGAGAGGTGGTGGAGTCTCCTTCACTGGAGACATTAAAAACCTGCCTGGACAAGTTCCTGTATGATGTGCTCTAGGTGACCCCGCTCTGGCAGGGGGGGTTGGACTAGATGATCTTTCGAGGTCCCTTCCAACCCCTAGGATTCTGATTCTATGATTCTATGAAAGGTTAACCATTAAAATGCCAGAAACTTACTTATTGTCAAATTCTATACTAGGCCTAGAATATTAATTATCACTCTTGAAGGATTCTACAGTCTTAAAATTAATGATGAAGATTACTTAATGTTATGTTTACTAACAAAGACAGTGAAAGACTTAATATCTCTCAACCTTGCCAGGCCACAACTGGATGTCCTTGGGTGGATTTTAATTCTTGAGATTTAGTCTCTCTGGCAGGCATCCCTGCTGGAGAGGAGAAGGTCCAGCACACCTCCTGGGAAAGTGTACAGGAAGTCCCTCCGATCAAAACTGGGATGAGGCTTTTATAGAATAAAGTGGATTGACTGCTGTCATTTAACCATTAGCCGTACCTCCAACATCTCTCATTGGAGAATAAAAGGAAAACAGTAGAAAAAACCATGAAGACCTTGTTCTCACCAAGCAAACTCTTTTGTTTATTGGTTTGCCTTACTTTATCTCTGTTTCAGGCCTAGTTGTGGCTGGGCTGAGCTCTATGTTCTTCAACACCAAAGAGCAGGTGGTGTTATGAACATCAACTTGGCCTCTGTTTGTTCCTTTCAAGGTTGTTACCAGCTCAGAGTTTGTAAGGCCCTTTCCTTTCCTGTGGGAATCTTTCACTTCAGGCTTGGGCATGCAAAACCGAGACAAAAAGCAGATGAATCATAGAGGAAAACTGAGGCAGGCATATTGAGAGATGGAGCGTCCTGCTGCAATGATGTCTTTCTCATACTGGTAACTGTGGAAAGTTAGCAACAGAGCTTTGGAGAATGGCTGTGCACTCATGCCTGCAACACACAATGCTACAATAATACCTTAGCATCACAGTAAAATTCCAGCAGATTCAGGAAGCAGGAGAGAACAGGCAGGCTAGACAGCTCTTTTGAATGTACTCAAAAGATGTATGTAACTCATCTAGGAATTCTGTTCATTTCTGAGGATGATCACCATAAGGGTCCTTGATAGCCAAGGAAGGAAACCAGAGATTTTCTGAGAGTAAAAGATTGCACTCTAATTCCCCAATTTCAATTCTTTTCCCAGGCACCAAACTAGACTTGAAAAATATTTTTATTCCTTTCTCACTTAATTTCTAAGTTAGAAAAATTTTACTTAAAGACCACCCTCAGCCATTGCAGTAGGTAACCCACATTAATCCTCTCTCAAGGTCTCCTCAGAATGTATGGTCTGAAGAAAAAACACTTAAAATGTCTGTAACATTAAGTGCTTTACATAACTGAGAAGATACTGTACCTATTTGTGGTTTATTCATCCTTTCAGGCCAAGACACAACTAAGTTAACTTGGCATTTACTCAAATTTTGTCTCCTGAAAAAAAAAAAAAATTGTAGCATGAAAGGGGTTACACATATCTTGTTATGAGGATCTTAATAAGTGTCAAAGACCTTCCTGAAGTCCAGGGTAGACTATATCCACTGCTCTGTCCTCGTCTACCAGGATAGTCATTCCCTCATAAAAATGTATCAAGTTGGTTAAGCGTAACTTCCCTTTGGTGAAGCCATGCTGACTACTTCTGATTACTTTCTTGTCCTTAATGTGCCTGACTCCCCTGTAGTTTCTTGCCCTTTTACAGAACAGAAATTCTGTTTGTTTTCTTCCGGTCTTCAGGGACTTCTCCCAGTCAATATGATTGATCAAAGATTACTGACAGTGGCCTTGCAGTGACAGCTGCCAGCTCCCTCAGCACTCATGGGTGCATCCCACCAGGGCCCACAGACTTATGTATGTCCAGTTGACTTAAATATTCCCTGATGTGATCTTCTTCCACCAAGAAGGATCTTCCAAGCACCACCTTCCTTGTTTCACACTTTCCCTCAGAGACATGGGACCTCTGAAGGCTGGTCTTGCTAGTAAAGGCTGTAAATTCAGCTGACTAAATTCAGTACCTCAGCCTTTTCCATGTCCTGGCAAGCCATCTTTTAGAGCAATGAGTCCACATTTTCCTTAGTCCTCCTTTTGCCACGTAATTTTTTTAATTATTATTATTATTATTTTATTATTACTTTGCCACCTTATTATTTTCTTTCACATCCCTGGACAGATTAAATTCCATTTGAAGTCTGGCTTCCTTAACTTCAGTTCTGGATGTGAGAGACGGACTCTATAGTGGCCTTTAATCCAGCGACATCTACTGACCAGCGTTGTTTGTGAGTGTGACGGGGAGCAGTCCTCAGCCCTCGATCCCCTGAGGAGGGGGTGTGGGTCGCGGCTTTACCTATCTCGGTCCGCAACAGGATGCTTTCTCTATTCTTCCCAGGTTACCCATCTTTGTTTCTACCGTGTATATACTTCCTTTTTGTGTCTGAGTTTGTCCAGGATCTCAATGTTCATCCATACAGGCCTACTGACATTTTTGAACGGGTCCAGAGGAGAGCAACAAGGCTGGTGAAAGGACTAGAGGGAAAGTCTTATAGGGAGAGGTTGAGGATGTTGGGGTTGTTTAGCCTGGAGAAGAGGAGACTCAGGGGGGACCTTATCACTCTCTTCAACTACCTGAAGGGAGGTTGTAGTCAGGTGGGGGTCAGGCTCTTCTCCCAGGCAATCAGTGACAAGAAAAGAGGGCACAGCCTGAAGCTGTTCCAAGGAAGGTTTAGGTTGGATATTAGGAAGTACTTCCTTATGGAGAGGGTGATTAGACATTGGAATGGACTTCCCAGGGAAGTGGTGGAGGCACCGTCCCTGGATGTGTTCAAGGAAAGGCTGGATGTGGCACTTAGTGCCATGATCTAGATGGTGTGATGGTGTTGGTCATAGGCTGGACTTGATGATCTGAAAGGTCTTTTCCAGCCTTGGTAGTTCTGTGATTCTATGATTCTGTGTCTGACTTCTTATTCATTGGGAAAGAACTCTCTTGAGCTTAGAGAAGGTGATAATCAAGGGAATATTAACAGATTTCTTGAGGGTCCCCTTCCCTCCAAAGCCTTATCCCACAGGACTTTTCCAAGGGATGAAAGGCATGCTTTCAGAATGATGTAGCCTTTTCATTGCTAGAGATAGTAATTTCTATTTGCATTCTATTTATGTGTTTTACTCATTCATGTATCGACAAATATTTGACCATGGGAAAATTATCACAGAAGAGTTCTTCTACCTTGCATGAAAGTAGAGGCTTTCTCTGTTCTTCCTGTACTGTGCTCTTCCAAGACATCATCTTTGAGTTCTAGTGCCACAGAGACTAAAATACACTGGACTCTAGAGCAAAACTGTATGTTAGACTATTGTAGCAGTCACCTGTGAAATAGAGTTGGGAAGCTGTCAAAAAATAGAGCTGCTCATAAAAGCAATCCTTGTTTCAGTGAGATAAATATAGTAGTCTGAAACAATATTGAGAATCACCAAAAATAAAATTCTCCTACAGATGTGTTAACAAACACTTTTTTCAGGTTCAGGTGAGAAACAGTGAAAATACATTTAATCAGTGTAGTTTATTACAAATTAAAGGAAAAGCTGCTAAAGTGGAGCAAGCAGCTGCAGTGAATCTATGAGAAGGAAATGAAATGATGCCTACAGCTTACTGCATGCTTCATAAAAGTTATTTATAACATCTATTTTTCTTTAAAGCTCAACAATAATAAAAATATAGCCTGAACTACCCTTATAACAAACTCAGATAAAGTTGACTGTGCCAAAAACAGTTTTATTAAGCACATTAATTAAGTGCATTTTTGGAGAGTGTGGGAATGTGGGATTTTAATTATTGTGCTCTATACTCTGAGAACATTAGCAAATAAGCTACATGTTTACTGTAGTTGAGCCATTTTGACAGTCACAAGGCTGCAAAACATACCTGAATATTGTTCATAATACAAAGTGAATACTAATAAGCAAGTAATTTAGTAAAATCTGCCAACCTTGATTATCAAAATTTCAGTCACTTAAGATTTTCTTTTACCTAAAAAAAGAGAGTATACCCAGCACCATGAATTATAATGAATATTTCCTCAAAGCATCCAAAAGCTCAGTTATCAAAGCTCCCTTGCTGTCATGTAGGGATCTGGGGAAAATCCAGGTCACATTCTGTTCTAGTGCTAGTTACATATTGTTCTTCAGTATTTAAAAGAGAAAAGGAAAATATAAAAAGGATAAGACAAGAAGAAACTACTTCCCTCGTTATAACAATTATGTTATTCTGATAAAATTACTGAGAAAACTAACCATTCCTTATAACACATAAATTACTAGAACTTACCTGATCAAACTCAACATGAAGCTATAAATTATTTTTTATATTGGATTTGTTGTTATTTGTTTGTGTATGTATTTCAGATGACAGACTAGAGGAATTCGGGATCTAAAATTTCACACAATTCCTTAGGTGACTTTTGGGGACTGTCCCCTTGACAGAAATGTGGGAGCCCAGACTCTGTAACCAGTCCCTGAAAAGAGTTAAGGTCTCACTAGAGCTCAAAATATATCAGGACATTGTGAGAAGACTGACCCAACTTACTGAACTCTCTGTGAATTTAACTGAGATCTTCCCCAAATTAAACACTGAAGACAAACCTGGGTCTGAAATCCTGCCTCTTGCTTACCATGGCCGAAGAGCCTGTGCAAACACTATTTGATCAGGGCTGAGAGAGCATCATCCTTTCTTCTGAAGGACTTTCTCACTTCACCCTTTCCAGATCTAACCATATCATAGGGTTAAGGTAAGTATGGATCCTTCTGGTTAGTGTTCTCTCACAACAAGCAAGGAACCTCAGCTTAGTCTTTTCTGCTGCCAATGAAGAGCTCATATATTGTTTCCTACTTGCCAGAAGAGCACCAAAATTGCCAGCAAAAAGCACAATGTGTGCAGGGACTCTCTCAACCCCTTATACCACCACCTTGGCCATGGGCAGAGACAAACTCGGTGCCAGAAAGAGAGCAGAAGGAGGAATTAACCCACTAGTTACTCCTGAGTGAGGAGATTTCCTCATCTGTAAGAGGAATTTCTTAGCATGAGCAGTTGAGAAATCTCAGTACCACACACTGAACCATACTGGGATGCAGAGGGGGAAGAGTACCTGGATTATTGACACCGAGGCTCAGTTAAGGAGGTGTTTTCGCAGCACACCCAGTGCTTCCAGAATAAAACAGGCAAGGGGCCTGCTGTAGACTTTCGGCTGACAATTATAATGCAGCCTACTGGTATGTTAGAACACAAAGCTCCAACATCACAGCACAGGGCATGTGTGTCAAGCAAGAACCATTTATCTGTGGGGTTGCTCTTTCCTGTGCAAAGGGATACACAGACTTCTGCAGTGAGGGCAGCAGGAGCAGTGGTCTCAGCCTGTCCAGCAATAGCTTCTTTTCATGGTCTAGGAAAGCCTTTATCTTTTTGCATACTTGTTCCCTGAGAGGAGAAGAAAGAGATGTGTCTCTGCAACTCTGAGTCACTGGACTGATTTTCTGGAATACCTTTATGAATTATATTTCTTGGATGCTGCTTCATTATTACCTGGCCCAGCAAAAATATCTTGCTGCTTTTCATAGTAAAAATAAAGTCAGAATTCTCCCTGATTATTTTTCACAGTGAAATATATTCCAGTTCATGTGAATACACTCATTCAGGGAGGGACACTTTACTGGGACTTCTCACAAGATACCTATTTAACCTAATGGTAATGACTATTGCTTAATTGAGATAAGATTAACATAAATTCCACCCAATCGGGATACAGTCAGCTGGTGCCAAAGGATTGCATGGTGCTCAGTTAAGTGTTTAATAAATGCAAATTTCCTGGCTTATGTCAATTCATAAAAAGTAAGTATATTAATAATAAAGTAATAACCAGCAAAGTACAGCATTTATAACCCAAAGTATTCCAAAGTACTGAACAAATATGGTATTATTTGTAAAGTAGAAGATACCATCACAAATTATAGGAAGAGAAATACAGGTCAAATAAAAATGAAAACCTGTTAATATACATGGGAGTGATGAAAGTGTGAGGATGGAAATACACAAGTGTTTTGTTTATCAGATACCAGAATCATATGGTTCTGAATGCTTAAGCCCTCCACACAGGATGAGCTCTGAAGTGGAACAGGGTGGAGAGTAGTGATCATAGAATCATAAAATAGTTTGGGTTGGAATGGACTGTTAAAAGTCATCTAGTTGATTTCCCTGCAATGGGATGGAGCATTTTCATCTCGATCAGGTTGCTCAGAGTCCCATCCAAACTGCCCTTGAACGTTTCCAGGGATGGAGCATCTACAACCTCTCTGGGCAACCTGTTTCAGTGTTTCATCACCCTCACGGTAAAAAAATGTCTTCCCTATACCTAGTCTGAATCTGCTCTCTTTTAGTTTAAAATGGTTACCCCTTGTCCTATCACTACAAGCCCTATTAAAAAGTTGCTCCCGACTTTTTATAGGCCCCCTTTAAGTACTGAAAGGCTGCAATAAGGTCTCCCTGGAGCCTTCGCTTCCCCAGGTTGAAGAACTAAAGGCCTCAGCCTGTCCTCATAGGAGAGGAACAGCCAGAGAATTCACAGACTCACCCAAAAAAGGTCAGCAGGAAGAGGAGGCTATAACTTAAGTATTCTAGTAGAATTCACTGCCTTTAAAAATGTTTATTATACAAGAGCTACTCAGAGTCAGCTGTGCCTACATTCAGGGAAATTAAGCCAGGACGATATCCATAATGCCTCCTTTTGGATCTGGGTGCAGAGGCTGGAACTCCTTAGCAGTACACAAGAAAAGCAGTTTTGCTACTCTAGAAAGTACAGCTCAGGTCCCTCCTGCCACCAGAAATGGAGACGTAGAGGGGAGGACAGATATCAGGAAAACTGAAGGAAGTCATCAGGGTGTTTAGGAAAAGGCTGCTTGCTGCTTCTGCTACTTCAGAAATGACCAGCCTGACTTTACATGACTTCAGTTTAAACAAACAGTCAACTCAAACAGAGCACTTAGATTGCTCCACTCTTCAGTTTTCCATGCAGCTATTTTATTTTTGCTATACGTAAATCAAATTTGGTCTGGGCAGGTGATAAAATCAGAAATGTTGAGAAATGGACTTACTCCTCTTCAGCATCAGTTCAGTTTTAGCTGGCCTTCAAAGACAGTATGCACATTTTCTTGGTGTGATCATAATTTTTAGCTTTCAGCTAATGAGAATCACACTATACATTGCAGCTTTCATGGTACAATTGTATGACAGGACATGATCAGTGATTTCGGCGATGAGGACCTCTGATACTAAAAATTTGCCCCAAATATCAAGTAGGCTTAACAACATATAATAATAATTGTCTGAAAGGTATTAAAAATCAACATTTAAGCACATACATTTTTCTTCATTTTCCTCTCAGACCATTATCAATGCAGCTGCAGGCATAAATTAATCCAACTCTATAGCCATTTATACTATGTTTTTCATTGCAGTGACTTTGCTCCATCAAAATATTCCTCTCCTTTCTCTGTCTCCTTTCCCTTGAAGAGATCTCTTGTCATCAAATTGTTCAAAGACCTACATCTTTTCTAAAATTTATCCTGACACAGGATCCTTCTGGATTTGGGAAGAAGGGCAGAAAGACAAAGAAAGAAAGGAAAAACCAAATACAGAAAAAAAAAAATAAATCAAAGCAAGTCCCTAATTAGTGGAATGTAAAGAGAAAAAAATCAGATTTCTAAAGATTCACCAAAAATGGCACTACATTAAATACTCTATATGCACTGATTTTGCTGGGTTTTGTTTTACTTTTAAATAGTGAATTCCACTGCAGCTAGTACATAATGAATCACGTCATCTATCATGACATATGTAGGCTGGCAAACAGAAATATAGCCAAACAACTTTTTTTCCTACTTTTCCTTGTAAATGCCTCTATGTAATTGTTTTGCAGCAGGTAGTGAGGTCTATCTTTTATTTCATAGATTGCTCGCTCTTCTATTTAAGTTGTGATTATTTCAACAAGATTGATGGATTTTAAGAAAAAGTAAGCACTACTTTATGGAGAAATCTTGTAAACCACTTTTAGTCATGCAAAAATCAGCTCGTATTAATAGTTTTATTAGTCATTTCTGTCAAATCACATACCTTCTGCTATGGAACAACAACGGCCTTTAAAGACGTAAAAATACTTAAATGCATTCAGTTTTCATTATTACAGTGAATTTTTCCACAGATTTAGTTCAGTATAGTTCTAAATGCATTTTACTAAATTGTTATATTACGAAGCTATTGATTTGCATAACAATCTTATAACAATCTTAACGCTTGTTCTCCAGCCTTGTTCCAGGAAAAAAAAAAGACAGACTTTGAAATATGAAGAGTTTGTGACCCTATGGCAAGGGTTACAGATCATATTATTAAGATTCTATTTAAATATCTCCAATGTAGGTTGTTGTAAATAATAATAGAACCTGAAAAGCATGTTAAGTAAGGTCACAAACATCTCCAATGTATTTGTTCTTTTATACTCTTCTTATGAAGAAGAATCATATGCAGTGAAGAACTTTTAAGTTTTTAAATCTTGTAAACACCCATACCTTGCTAGTTGCTTGTTGTAGTCAGTGAGATTAGAAAGGTATTTAAGTAGGAGGTATGCAAAAGTGGCCCAGAATTTCTGAAGATGTTTGCACCATCATCCTGAGATGGATGCTGAGAGCACGCCCAGGACAGACAAGCTGTATATTTTTTTCTGTGGAAAACTGATTTGCATTAGAAAATCAGAACTGCAATGAATCTGTTGAACAGAGAATTTTTTAATCCCATCGTTACTTCTGTTCACTGCCTTGAGCTCCTAGTAAGCCTCCTAATTAGAAAGGAGACTTCAATTTAATATGATACTAAACAGGAGAGAAAGAGAGAGGATCAGAAGACTTGTCTGATACAATAGCCATTGTTGCTAAGAAGGTATACTATAGGGTTTCCTAAATGCTAACAGCTTCATGGGAAGATATATTCTAGTGCTACAGTCAGGTTAAAATGTGAAAAAAGCATGAATAACTGAGACCAGGCTATTGCCAGCCATGATAGGACAGATTCCTCTAGATAGCCAGAGATGACAGGAAGCATTACTTACAGACACTGTGATGACAGTGAAAACTCTAGTTTTGCTTCCCTGCTTACCAAACTCAACAGTTTAGTTGAGACTGTGCACCTTCAACCAAAGAATACTGCACCAGAGGTAAAAACTTAAATTGTTTTCTTTTCCCTACCAATGGAGCATTTGTCTTGCTCAGATTTAAGTTCTTAAAATCTGTGTTATGTCTCTGAACTGCCTACTACCTGTCTGCAGTGCTATAAATGAATGTACTGTAGGGCAAGGAATAATTGTTTAGTATTTGAGAGTCCAGGTGTTAGTTCCAGGTATAGGCAAACCAGGCAATTGACTATGGTGGTTACTGTTGGGAGTGATAGCTTTGCTGAGGATCTTTCAAATTACAGGTCCCAATATTGATGCCTAAGATAATCTGCTGTTAGCTGCCAGCTGGATCTTACGGCATTAATCACTATTCTTTAAGCTCAATGGTCTAGTGAAATTCCACTCCATCCGGCAGTCCATACTTCATTAGCTTCCAAATGAGAAAGCTGTGTGACACAGTCTTAAAAAACTTCATTAATATTTCACAGAGTATTATGTAACAACCTCTTCAGCTGCAACCTCCTCTGTCCGACACTTGCTTCAGCATGAATTTTTGAACTGTGGAGAGATCAGTACATACTCTTAAAAAACAATAATTGGGCAAAAAAATTAAACATCACTCACTTCTTCCCAAGAAGTTCAGTATCACCCTCTGAAAGTGATCACTTATTACAAGAAAAAGTCTCCACCATGGTGACAGCTGCCATGCAGCCATTGCAGTTCACATAATAGCATAATAGTCAAGCTTGGAGAGAACCTCTGGAGATCATCTAGTCCAGCCTGACTGCTCAAAGAGTCTGTACTAGGTATTTGGGGAGACAAATGAGTGTGGGGTGAGTGTGTGAGTGCTGCATGTTTGCAGAGAGCACCTAGCTGGACCAGCTGTCATGTTGGGGACCTGTGGGGTGGGTAAGGGGGGTAGGGGGCCGGGATCTGGGCAGGTGTGTTGGGCGGGTAGAGGGGCTATGCTGGTGCTTGGGGGATCTGTGAATGTGCATGTGCTTGTGATCATGGACAGTGTGGGGTGTGTGCTGCACTAGTGGTCTTCTGTCTCTGCCAGCCCAAGAGGAGGAGGGGACATGTCTGTCTGTGCCTGTGTCTGGTGTGAGTCCTGAATGTGGGTGCTGCTGGGGGCAGCCCCTTGTCTGTAGCTGTTTGTGTGACCAGCCCTGTCCATGTCTTTTCTGGTTGTCTGTGTCCCTTTGTGTGTGTGTTGGTCTGAGATACATGCTCAGCTTCACTACTGGTTGAACCTACAAATTGGAAAGTGGAAGCTGGCCTCCAAAACACTAGGCTGAGCTTCAGCGGATGGGTGGTAGGCTGACACTGCTGAAGGACGTGGCTACTTGTAACATCTATTAGGAAAGCCTAGGTGTATTTTTCATTCTGAATCATGAAACAAGAGAAAAAAATGAAATTCTACATCTGAATTTCAACACAAGTTTCTTTACTGTACACTAAGGAATTAAATATCAAACATGGAGCTACACAATTGCAGGCAGTTGTCATCTTCAGCATGACTTAAAATTTTTTACTGAACTTACTGACTTTCCCTTCCCCTTACTTTCTGCTACTGTTCAGTGCCAATACTTAAGATGACCTTATAGTCTTGTTATTTCTCCTAGATTTAGAGTAACTTCTGTACCGGTAGCTATTTTTGAGCCCAAGGCTATTTCCCATGCAGTCATCCTGGGACAGAACTGGGTTTGCAGAGAAATTAATCCAGTGTAAGCATCCCCATAAGAAACTAAAAATTTATCTTTGGGCTGAAGAGAGGACATCAATTTTGGCCAACAGCAACCTGCCTGAGCAATTTGCTCCAGATGACCCTGCTTAGGCTGGCCCACCAAATACTCCCGCCAGGACCTGGGACTGGTCCAACAGGGAATTTTCCAGAGAATCCACATGTATACTTCATGCATACCTGGTTTAGGGTAGATACAGATGCTTGCACCCGCCAGCTGACACAGGGCACACACTGTGACCTGCAGTCTCAGCCCAGCCACCAGCATCAGGTCCCTCCCTCAATTCACTCTTGCCCATTCTACCCCCCAGTAACTGGCACTGGGCCCTTGCAGCACTGACACACACAGGATGGGGAGTGAGATTACACAAACAGATTCTAGGATTTAATAAGGCAGGACAGACTGGTGTGATCAGGAGCAGGGCTCAGCCTGACAAGAGTACTGACCGGCTGCATTTTACGTGCAATCAGCCCCTTTTATAAACCTTTCTCTCTACCTCTCTCCTCCTCCTTCCTCTGCACATGGCCTCACAAGTTGGCATAGCCCCACTGACCTTCTTCCAATGTTCTGGACCCTCAGATTTACATCCTTATCAGTTGCAAAATCATGGTTTGCCTGCAGTTTCTTGGTAGCGCATAAATTACTGTGACTGGCCAGGTTGGTTCATATCAAGAGTTGGTCAGGTTTGCTTCTGTATGATCTAATTTATGGCTTCTTTGATCTGACACTACTAAAGGAGCAGATATTCTCCTTTCACATACTTTTACAGGCTTCTATCTGTAGTTGATGGCTGAAGAAGGCACCTGTAGGTGGTAATTCGTATGTTCCTCCAGTAGAAGTCTCAAGGGCTAATTGCTAGTCCTTGGGGCTGCATAACTCTTTCAATTGCCTTTTGAGAGAATGGAAGTGAATGGATCACATGCAACATCTAAAGTGAAACCCTCTCACAATAAGGGAAGGTTAATTGGGAAAAGCTATTGACAGTGGAAAATCATAAGGGAAGTGAATAAATGGAGGATAATTATGGTCTCCCATTTACTGGTGCAGAGCTTTTTTATACATTTTTATATATTGTCTTTGGATATAATAACAAGTAAAAAGCAAGGTATTTACAAAATACTGAAATTCCTGTCATATTGAACCTTAGTAGCTCCTTCTCATGTACCGGGAAAAAGGTTCCGTTTTCATGGTTTTGCAAATTGGGTTGTAAAATGTTACTGTATTTTTATTGACTGAATGATCGCATTTGATTACTTTATTAATATGCAGTCTGGCTCTTTCCATCAAGACATAGTTTTGTCTTCATATTTTCAGACTTTATGGCTATTTCTTTGATTGCTTAGCTGAAAGGAATAAAACCGTAAAATTCATAACTTGAATGATTTCTGTTTATAGAGATTTATGTACCATAGAAACTAAAGGTTATTTGGAGATTTTCATTCTTGTGCTCATCCTTCGTGCCTGTACTCTTAGGGATGACTAATGACTAATGACGAACATACAGTGTCCTTCACTGTTAACATCTTGAAAATATATTAAAGCACTTAAAAAACTCCACACCAACAAACACACAGAATCAAGTTGTAACTAATAATTATAACAAATAAAAATGTCACCTCCTGATCAAAATAATGTCAGTATATATATTGTACATGCAAAATCCTCTTATTAATGCTGGTGGGTGAGCCATTATGATTTCGTTAAAAAAAGCATCAAAAAATTGATGTAGAACCACTCAGAGAAATTCTATGACCTATTTTATATTCAGAAAGTTCAAGCAAATAAAAATGGTACATTTTGGACTTAAAGACAAAACGGAGGTGTCCCACATGTGCGAACTTGAAAACTCCTGTTGGTGTTTTATCTCAGATTCTCCCTTCATACTCTTTTTTGGTGGCTGCTTAAGAAAAGAAAAATTGTCACATGACTATCCCTATAAACAATAACATTGATATTACCAAGAATTTTGGTAATTTTGTTTTATAGTATTAGCACCAGATTCTTTATGGTGCAAGTATGGAAAAAACCTGGACATATGTATGTATGTATGTGTGTTCTTCAATATTACAGCAACAAAGTCAAGTGAGAATCACCTTCTCCAATGAATCTGATGAGTAAGAAATTACATTTAAGGTTATAGTCTTGATGCTTTACTGCTGCAAATATCTGCACTGATGAAGTTTGTTAATGATACAATCTTCATGTCTTTTGTGTAATGAACTATTGTAATGCACTAAAATATAGAAGCCAAACAGAAAAAAAGATCAAAAGGAAGGCTAAAAAAGGAATTTTTTTTTTCTTCCTTCCAAGGATATACATATATATATGATAGTGAGGCTACAAAATAATCAATCATATTATTTAGGACTTTAAATTAAGTATTTAAGATAATTCTAGCAGCCATCAGGAGTGTATTCGGATCTCAAACTGCTTAATGTATAATCAACTAGACATGTTATAGATTTCATCATGCCTCTCCAAAATACTACATTTTACAGAAGATACTCTATTTTATCTGAGCTACTGTTTTGCTCTAATGCTCTCATTCTTACAGCCAATGGGCAAAGTTTAGTCCAGCCTGAAGTGTAAATTATGAACGATTGCTTACCTGGCACAGAGGGAATCAATTTCTGCTCAAAATCAATTTGCAGCAGTATGGGAAAAAAAATAGTAATTTTTAGATAAAATGATGCGGTTCAGTCATTTACATTTAGATCAAGACAAGCAAACTTTGAAAGTGACCATTTATTTTGTTGCTAATTCTTGTAACAAATTGTACCAAAGCAGATAGTCTTTTGGTGATAGACAAAAAAGAAAGTTCTTTCAAAGTGCTAACACCAAGACGGGATATTCTAAGCCAGGAGCTGTAGTCCTCAGGAAAGTTGGGAGTAGGGTGCCCGATGAGTTTCCCGTATAGGGTAGACGAGGTGCGTGTGTGAATGTCGCCGACTACTTGTGCCTGGGGAAAAGTATGCAAAGAAACAAAAGATTCTTACAGACTCTGAAGCAATGACAGGTTTGGTGGGATCTGTGGCTTTAAGAGCGAGTTTTCGAAGAGCGTGGCTCGGGCAGGTGGCTTGGGCAGGCGGCTTTGACGGCGAGCAGGGCTTTAGCTGCAGTGGGACACGGTGACGAGCGGCCACACACTGGAGCTCCAGCACAGGCGGCTGCGGCACGTGCTGACGATGGCCTGTGGTGGCTGCCTCGGCCTGGGCAGGCAGTGGCTGTGGCAAATGGTTTCAACCAGCTGGAGCTGCACCGACTGGCCTGGGAGCACTGATAACGGAGGGTTTGGGGAGCGAGCAGTGATTCCAGCTCTTTTAGCTTTTTTCGTATGCTCTAGCTCTCTTCTCCATTTCTTCAGCTCCTTTCACGCAGCTCCTCGGCGAGCAGGCTCCACGAGAGAAGAGGCAGGAGTGCAAGCAAGCAGGAAGCAGGGAATAGCAGCAGTCCCAGAGTGCAGGGGTGCAGGGAGTATAGCTGGAGTTCCACCCCAGCCACCGGAGGCTCTTTTTTTAAATTCTGTGCTATTCCTTTCCTTCTATCTTCTTTTCTTCTCTGTCTTTTCTTCCAGCAGCAAAGAACAATGTCCACCCATGACCGATAAAGATCCATAATGGTCATACTATTTACATGCTTATGCAGGCTGCTCTGCCCTTTTGTCTGCTCAGTCCTCAGCTCCAACCTGTGGCTCCTGTAACAATACTGCCATGCTCCAGCCAAAGGCTGGGTCCTGGCTGCAAACACAGCAAGGGGGGCAGGGGTCTCTGCCCTCCATTGTGTAAATCCCAGATGCACCCAGGTTTGTTGCCGCTTTGTTTTTTTTTCTTTCCTTCGACTTTTTACGTCTCTCTATTGCAATCAACTTGTGTGAGAGACATACCTTTTGTGGAGGCCAGTCCTCCACAGACCTTGTCAGGCCTTCCCCACCTTTACAAAGAAAACCTGCTAGTTTTTGTGTAAAAATGTATTTGTTCCACACTTCAGAAGAGAAAGGCTGAATTGCAGAAGTGTTAGTTACAATTTGTTACATATCTGTATGATTTAGAGAGCCATCACATGCAAACTAGCATATTCCTCACAGTCCTGGTTTGAGAGTACCAGTATAAAAATTGCCTGTTGCTATCCTGATCTGACCCCTTCTGGGACCCCACCAGCAACCTGGCAGTTGCAATGCAGGGGGAGCAGCTGTGCCTATGGGGAGGGTGAGTAGGGAGACCCACCTGGACCAATCACAGTATTCCTTCCCATGCTGCTCAGTATAAAATGGCTCCTAAGAAAGCTACTTCTGGTCTCTCTGGCTAATGTGGTGGCTGGATTGGGGTTTGGATTTTTGTTTGTAATTTCTTTCTGTGCTGCTGGTGTTCCTGCATGCTGTTTTCTCACCAGAGAAGAATGGTGTTCATTGGGAAAGGTTCCCTTCTCTTCCCTCTCTGAGTAGGACTGGTGCAGCTGCTCTAAGGTTTTAGTGGATTGTCACCAAGGCCCTGGACTCAGGTACACCCATCTTCTGCTGAGTCTAATTTGGAATTTCTTTGGTTAGGAAGTAATAGCCAACTGAGAAGTGTGGGTTCTGTATTTGTGTTTTTGTATGTATTTCTAACTCTTCATCATCAGTAGTATTACTCCTTCATCAAAACTATCCTTTTTTTTTTTTTTTTAATGTTAAAGTCTCTTTCTGTTATTCCCCTTTTTAGCTTCCCCTCAGAGGGTAGTGGAGGGGTAACAGAAGGTGTCTGTTGCCTGGTTATTGGCTAAAACTGTGACACCCAATGAGCTTTCTAACAATTTATTCTGTGATCATTGAGATATCTCTTTTTTGCAGTTTTTTTTCCATATGTCCCTTTTGCTGTGTCTTTACTTCTTTCCTTCTACTTAGAGCTAACATTTGTATGAATCAAAGATGCCTTCTTTAGAAAACAATTTATCTCTTACTACAAAAAGGCATATGAGTGCTTAAAACTAACTATACCCAACCAAGAAAGCAATATTAGTTATGTAGTTGGAGCTGAAAGTAAATAAGCTGTTACATTATTTACTGTTATGTAAGATATGTATATTCAAAACTTGAATATCCTAGGAATGTTTTAGCAAATAATCCTCAACTAAGTGAAAATAAATCCCCTGCTTAAAATTAAGCCATTGTTTGTTAACAAAATCCAATGGGGGAAAAAAGTCTACTTTGCTCAGTTGGGTGTCTGCTCAGCAGAATGCTTCAAGAAATGCTGTTCAGTCTTGCCATGATACTGCTCTGTAAATATAACGTAAAACATTGTGTTAATTAAATAAAATTTCAGATCTAAAAGTGTGAGAAGGTTCTGTTGGGATACACAAACTTGTGATCATGGAGATCTCTTTAATTCTAATCCTCTTATTTAGCTTCGAGTTTGCTGTTCATGGGACAAAAGAAGGTTGACTTTTTTCTCTGGGGAAGATGTTCAAACTAAACTCTCAAATATTTGAAATGTGACTATGTAAATGCATAATATTTTTATACATATTATAAACATTTGTATTGATAACATCTCTATTGTAGCTGGTGTTTGATTTGTCTTGATTTATGTGAAATATCTAGAATACTTATTTCTAATCAACCAAGTGTATTTGCATCAGCAGTTTGATCATTGTTACATAGATATATGTGATACATGCCTTTAAGTATATGAGTGATAAACCATGTAATGATAGTATCTTAAATGCAGTGACTGGAAAAAAATACAGTATATCAGGAAAAAAAATTCTGTCTGAAGACTTGTCTCATTTTCTTAAGACTGCCACTAGTGTGACTTTAAGACTACAAGTAAATAGTTGAAATAACAGCTCATTTAAGGTCTATGTCAAGCTTTAAAATTACCTCACTAAGGAATACAAATCTAGCCACCTTTTTACATTCACACTGGAGGAGAAAGAAAAACAAAACCCAAAAAAACCAAAGCTAAACAAAAAAATAATCCGTATTTCCTTTTTCCAACCATACTTCAGGGGTTAACCAAAGTGTGATTGAAAGCTACGTACTGGTTTCTTAGACTCTGAAGAAATTTGTTTGAAGTGTGAAAGCAAGTGAGAATAGAAAAGTTGCAGAAAATATCTCCCTGCCTACTTCAGAAGACAGTAATATAATAGCACAGAAATAAATCAAATATCCCAATACGCGATGAGTTTCAAGAATTATCAACACATCTTCATTCATTCCTGGAGAACATACTAAGAAAGGACAGTTAGATTGTATAAGCTTTACATGGATGTTTTTGAACAGAGTCATACCTGTCTACCAGCAGAGTTGAGAAAATTGGGGCCTGATCTTTTTATCCAATAATATTTATCTGTTTACCAAACAGTATCTTAAATGTATGGATACTGTTTAATCACTTTCAGCAGTGATAGTCCACAAATAGTGGAAAACACCAAGACAGCAGATTTTTATGCTGGTCATTCCATTTATAGTTATGCATTTAATTTTGAACAAGTTCATACTGCTTTAATTCCCTCTGGGATTAAAAATTCTATTAATGTACTTCAGTAAAGCCAGTGTACAAGACTCAATCTCCATGAATCATGTTGCAAGTGATTCCTCCCTACTGGATGTATCTACACAATTAACTTGGCTAGTGTCCTAGGTGTCCATTGACTATGACTGCAGCTAAGGTAATACCATCTTGACAGGTAGTTATCTAAATTTAGCTGTCTACGATAGCAAAACAAATCCAGTCCTCTGAATTCACATTAGCAATTTAAGTGTAGGTGTCCAGTGGTGTTGGATCATCTCTGATGCACCAAGCCATCTGAAAGCCAAAGGCCCCTGTGTTCCAGATGAACAAAGCATTTATGAGAGCTAATCATAGTGTCCATGATTCCCCCATGGTGATGTAGATCTTGAATTCATTGAACAGCTCTAACTACAAAGACAAAAAGGGGTTGAGATTAATGATGCACATTCAGATATACTGAGGATTTTTTGATTAAAACATCATCTTAATACTTACCACTGATAAAAAGGCTAATCTAATAGAAAATAGATCAAAATAGCATTATGTCAGTGTATTAATCCAGGATGCACTTACTTCATGAAGATGTGTGTGCTGGTTTGGTTCTGGTATGATTTCAGTAGCCAGGGAGTCACCCTAGGGGTGGATCCTGTAAGAAGCTACTAAAAAGCTCGGAATGGCAGTGGTATTTATAATTAATTGATCACAGTCTGTTATAGATTTTGTTGTTCTTTCTCCTCACCCACTGCTGCACTTGTCTAGTCTTTTACATCTAGGGTTACCAGTTCCAAGATATTTGGCACTGTGGCAGTTAAAGGTGCCGTGTTGGCATTCTCTCCTGTAATCTGCTCTAAGCCACCATTGTCTGTTTGGCTTTCTAACAAGCCAAACAGGACAATTATAGGGAGAGTGTGAACAGTGATAATACCTCTCTCCTCTAAATCAGCTACCACCCTGTCAATACCCAAACTTGCAGCCAGTAAGTTTAGACAGGGGTAGAGGCATAGATACCACTACCAAATCTATAATTTTAATCTCACTCTTATCAGCCCACATCATTGCCGAGTTTGCCCAGAATCTTTCACCCTTCCAGGCAAAACTCCAGATTGTACCATCGGGAAGTTTGCATGTCCTGCCACACAGCAAATCAAACCCTAAGATATTGGTATTAGCAGCACCCACCAATAGTTCAGCATAGGTTAGTCTCTGCTTGCCCAGCAGCTATAAAGTAATTTTTCCTGTTAGACATTGTTTTATAATCCCATAAATTCCTGTGTAGCTCACTTTTCTGCCACCGGGTTCTATGTTTAATGTCTCTGCCATTTTACTTGTAATTACTGACATTTGCACCCCATGTCAATGAGGAAGTTTACACAAATCTTGTTTGGCCTTATTAGGATGCTAATGATGGGCTCATTGAGCTTATCTGTGAGCCTTGTAGCTTTAACACTCACCTAGTAGGGTAGCTTACTGCCCTGGAACTTTTTCTGGTGAAGTTAAGTCTATTAACTACTGTGGTGAGGCTAAGGACACTGGTTCAACAGGAGTTAATTTATTTTCTGCTGAATTGATTCTTTGGTTTAGAGACCAGAATTTGAATATCAGCGGTAGCCCAGCCATTTAGTAACCATTGTGGCACTCCCAGCTCTAAAGCCCTACACCACAGATCGTTACGCTCTCTATCAAAACTCCAGGTTAGGCTTAGTGGTATGGATCTGACGAACCCACCAGGGAGGGTTCTGGTGGCTTACTGGTGACTGATCCAACCCAACCCATGCAGTGCCCATAGTTAACTATATCTTGAATAAATTTGCTCCATGTGGCCATATGGACCTGCTCCCATGGGGGTTGCGTGGCAGCTGAGGCAACATTCATTGCACAGGTAGCTTGTAAGTGATCTTGAATACTAGCCATGTAGGTTTTTAAACTGTTTGGGAGACCATGGATAAGGGGAGATAGTCTGGCTGAATTAACAGGGGCTAACATCAGAGACCTCTGCTCCAAATTTCTTTCATACATCACTTGAATGCAAGCTGCTTTCTGCACAGGGGCAGCAAGGTCTGAAAACCCTGAAGTTGTGATAACGAGAGGGTCACCTCACTCTTGTGGATCTATACTGCCAGCGCAATATGCCACTCGTGCAGTCAGTGAGTAATTGTGATCTCCTGGAGTAGTGGTTAAAAACACTCCAGGACCCCAAAAGCCTCTGGCTTCTTCCTCACTTAAGAGGATGCGGTCACCCGCTATAAGGCAGAGTCACCACATATATTCCGTCTCAGATTCCTCCAGACAGCAGGAAGACTTTTCCCACAATTTTGGCAATTCAGCAGGAGACCATGGGACAGTTTGTACAGTAGTACGAGCAACCTCCTCTCCCCCCTTAGCAGTTTCAGTTTTGATCAAAGGCCAAATAGATATGGGGTCTGGGGCACAATTGTAATCAAAATACTCCACAGATTCATAATTTTCATTGTCATACCAGAGGTCTCCATCCCAGGTGTAAGGATCTGCACAGTATATTAATTTGCAGATCTGTTTAGCCGAGATTGAGGACGGCATTCGGTTTAATAAGAGATTTAATTTCTCTTGCAATAGCTTTTCTTGTGTATCAGCTGAGGGCGACAGCATTTTAAGTTCTCTATTGTCCGCCTTCAGATTTTGATTTTCAGTCATAAGGGGTTTTATTTGTGCCCCAGATTTCTCTTGAGTCTCCCTCTCCAGAGTCAATGATGACTTAAATACAGCATTTTCCAATTTTATAACAGTGTATTCTACATCTGGGTTTGTTGGTTTTTTTTAAGAGGAGCCTGTTTTATTTCTTTTTGTGCAGAAGACAAGCAAGCCAGCAGTACTGCACAAACAATTCCTTTGCCTTTACCCTTTTTGAATTTTTGTTCAGTCCTGCACTGTTGTATGTGCTCCGCTACTTTATCCTCATCTCTCCAATATTTTTGGGTCTATTCAATTCCAGTTTGGGATGGTGCACACTTATATTGTTGCAGCAGTTTATCCATGGCTATCCTGTCTGTGACACCAATTTTACTGTTGCATAAAAAGGGCAATGTTTGCCTGTCTCAGAGTCCCAAAAAGGACTTTCACTGGGACAGCTTCGCAAAGTTGCTGCTTCAGAGTCCCACCAAAAGGACTTTCACTGAAACACTTTGCCCAACTCAGAGCCATAACAAGCACTTCCACTGAGACAGTTTAAAAGCAAAGTTAAAATGATTTATTGATGCAACGGTTATAACAAGTTCTGGATAGCTGTTGATAAATTCACTATCTGCATAGATTTAAGGTGAAGATCGTAAAGACAAAAACATCTAACAGAGTCAGAGATCAAAGTCTTACCAAAAGGCATCTGCTTTTGAGGGAGAAGAGAGGATTCAGGCCCATCAACCCATCTGAAAAGCTGTTGATCTCTTCCTTTGGAGAAACAGGATTTTAAGACTAATTTACACTAATCGACAAGATGAGACTAAGTAATAATTTTCTAATTGGTACCTTCACAGGCTCTTATTAATAAATAAGTATATAAGAGAGGGGAAAAGGACCAGTGTCGCTCTTTATGCAAATTTCTCAGATGTCATTGTTTCCATTGTTTTTGGCTTATTGCTACGATCCCAGGCCACAGAATCTTCACTTTGTTACAGAAGTCATGCTAATTGCTAGTCATCAAGTTTGCAGTCAAGATGCACAAGCCAGGTTCTGGAGTCTTATCTTGGCCAATACCTTGGCTAACACAATCGTCTATTCCTTCTGTCCCTACTCCGTATCCGATACAAGAATCACAGTGATTTAGCCTGCTGTCTTTTGCAAGACAGCCCCGCTGTTGGGGTGTGGGGGGTAGTAGGCAGACTGGCAGGACTGCATTCCTTTTGTTAAATTTAAAAAAAGGGTCTGTCCTGTTGTCCCACAATATCCATCCCGTGACCTCTGTCACAAGTCCTCGAGAAGAACGTCATATACTTTGTGTTCAGGCGGGTTCAGTGATCCATCTTCCTCCTCCTTGCTTTCATTGATGGGGGTTGGCTTTAAACGGATGCCTTCAGTATCACAAACCTGAAGCATTTAAGCTGCATGGTTAGGGCTCTAGTTATCTTAGATTTCACACATGACAACCTGATAATAACAACAACAACAAACATTACAATATACATTAACACATATGGGATTAGATTCTGAACTCATCCACTAATACTTAGTCCAAACAAATCAAAGGTCTTTGAAATCTATCCAATGTCTCTGGGCTTCATCTTCTCACGAAGTTCTCTGGTCTTGTCAGCAATATTTTGCATTCCACCATGGCTTCTCATAGGGTAGAAGACACAATTGGAATTGACACACAACAGGTTTCATCAGGGTATGCAATGTTCAGCCACCCACAACCACTGTTTTCCTTCAGCAATATAATGTCCAATGCCAATTGGTTTTGCATAGTCATCTGTGAAGTTGCCTGCAGCTGAAGGTTTGTAGCTTCAATAGTCTCCAATTAGCTAGAGATTCTATTAGCCATGTTGAATTTTCTATATACAATTATTATTCAATGTTACTGTAAAACACTCATATTTAGCAAAATAAAAGTTATGCAACTAACTAGAATTTTTATATAGGTATAAAAAATAAGAAGACAAAACACAAGCCAAAGCCAGAGCCATTAGAGAGACAATAGATGCACTTCTGCAATTAACATATGAATGAACTGCTATGAGATTTGAGCAAAGAGCAAGCAGAAAGAGCTGTACTGGAGAGGTGAAAGCAGTGCTGGGGTGAAGATCCTGAGGTTGGTGAGGAAGAAGGCGGAAGAAGGTGCCCAAGCAGAAGTTTCCATGCAGCCCATGGAATTATGGAAATTTTGCCACAAAATCTGTAAATACCAAAAGTTTAAAAGAGATTTTAAACTTATCAGTATTCTGAAGGAAAAGATTGTGCCTAACCTCCAGCCAAGGAAGTCCCTGTACAGAAGATACAGAATTGCCTTATTCTTGTACTGTTTTCCTAAATATCAATCAATCGCTGTTAGACGGAGGCTTTAAGGCTAGATGAGATGAAGCCAACACAATCATTGTTATATACTTGTACAAATATAGTAGAAGTTGGCAAAAGGAAAAAAGCAGCAAAGAACCAAACAAGAAACAAAAATACTATTTTTATGTAATTTTAGCTCCTCATTATTTTTCTCACAAGAAAGAAAATCAAAAGCTATCTCCAGTAAGCACTCAGGTATATCCTTCGGATCCAAACAAAGTAAATTTATAAGCTTTAGTGAGAAAACATTAGAAGTTATTGCATGTGTATGTGTGTGTGCCGTTACCTGTGTGTGCAAAAATGTATAGGCACAAAGAAAAAGTTTTATACAACTTTTATATATTTATTTCAGTTTCCAGTAATAGATTTTTGAGGAATATACTTCAGATGGGTTTAGTACATTCTTTCTGCAAAATTCCTTTTGCTGTTCAGTTTTTCATTCAATATTTTTCCAGTTATTGACTAAGCACAGCAATACTAAGTTGGTTTTCTCCTCACTCAAAACCTGTTTCTTGGTATTGCTCACTTCATATAATCAAGCAATGAGGACATGTGCCACTGAAAGATGAGTTCTTTCATAGCAGGACTTGCAGGTACTTTGCTAAAAAAAAATAATTTTACAAGCCATTATATATCAGAATAGGTAGATATATATTCATAATACTATGAGAAAAAGAAATTAAACATTCTTATTCTTTAACTTTTACAAGGTAGAAAAAAGAACAGACTTCTTAGCTATTTAGGTATGGCATTTAGCTGAGAGTGAGGAAGCATTGACCAGATTCCTGCTCTCAGGATTATTTTTGCCTTTTAGCCAGTGGCTGTTTAATATAAAGTTAATATGCAAGGTTCAAAGCTCAGGATGATATTTGCTGTGGCAAATGACATCTTTACTCAGCTATGGCTTTTTTCTGGTGTCTTCCAAGCTTCACAGTTTTGTACTCTTTCTTGGAAAGTAGTCTATCCTCTGAAAAAAGAGCTTACAGCTGATACCACCAAGAGGTACATGCAGCTAGACTCACTTACAGTATCATATCCTCTCTGCATAAGCAGGCACTAAACCCAAGCTTCTATATCTTGGATGTTTCCCTAGTCCTCATAAATGCACAAGTCCATCTTTCTTCAGTGACCACCATCTGCAAGGTAAATGGTGATTAAAACTCCCTCTGAGGCCTCTGAAGATCTTGGTATGCCTAATGCATAAAACACACGGTTGTGATTTAGGCCCAGCCAGCAACAAATCACCACATGTCTCCTTGCTCACTCCACCTCTGTTGTGGGATAGGGGGGAGAAAATCCAACTAGAAGCCCATGGGTCAAGAGAAGGACAGTGAGGTTTCACTCACCAATTATGGTCACAGGCAAAACAGACTCGACTTGGGGAAAAAATCAATTCCATTTATCACCAGTCAAATCAGAGCAGGACAAAGAGAAAACAAAACCAGATCTTAAATACCTTACCCCACCCCTCCCTACTTCCTCCATCCAAATCACTTCATTCCCAGTTTCTCTTCCTCCTCCCCCTCAGCAGTGCAGGGGGACAGGGAATGGGGGTTGTGGTCAGTTTGTCCCAAATTGTTTTCTGCTGCTCCTTCCTCCTCAGGGAGGACTCCTCACAGTCTTCCCCTGCTCCAGTGTGGGGTCCCTCCCAAAGGAGAGAGACCTTTGTTAACTCCTCTGACATGAGTCACTCCCATCAGGAACAGACTGCTCCAGCGTGGGCTTCCCACAGAGTCATGGCCTGCTTCAGGCGCAGTCACCTCCCCTGGCATGGGGTCCTCCACAGCTGCTGGTCCATATCTGCTCCACGATGCTCCTCTATGGGCTGCTCCACCATGCTCCTCCATAGGTTGCAGGGGGATAGCTGCCATCTCACCATGGGCTGCAGGGGAACACCCGCTTGGCTACCTCCTCCCTCTCCTTCCTCACTGACCTTGGTATCTTTGCTCCAGCATTGCTTTCACCTCCCCCTCAACTCTGACCTGCAGATCTTATAGCAGTGTCTTTTTCCCCTTCTTAAATATATTAATCACAGAGGCACATCCATCATTGCTGATGTTTTGTCTTGACCAGAGGTGGGTCTGGAATTTTGAGCTAGGTGAGCTTCCAACAGCTTCTTACAGGAGCTACCCCTGTGGCCCCTCCCTTGCTACCAAAGCCCCATCACACCAACAGATTCACAGAATCACGGAATTGTTACTGTTGGAAAAGACTATGTCCTGAAGTGCCACGTCTACACATTTTTTTGAATACCTGAAGGGATGGTGACTCCACCACCTCCCTGGGCAGCCTGTTCCAGTGCCTAACTACTCTTTCAGTAAAGAAATTCTTGCTAATACCTATTCTAAGCCTCTCCTGGTACAACTTTAGGCCATTTTATCTAGTCCTGTAATTATTTACCTGGGACAAAAGGCCAACACCCATCTCCCTACAACCGTCTTTCAGGTTGTAGTGAGACACTGGAACAGGTTGTCTAGAGAAATCGTGGCTGCCACCTCCCTGGAATTGTTCAAGGCCAGGTTGGATGGAGTCTTGAGAAATCTAGTCTAGTGGAAGGTGTCCCAAGCCATGGCAGTGGGGGAGGAACTAGATGATCTTTAAGGTCCTTTCCAACCCAAACCATTCTATGATCCTATGATTCTATATCGGATGGTACCATGCCTGGTACCCTTTCATGTATATTACCTATGGGAAACAATCCTTGGAGTGAACAATCTCAAAAATCACATCTCTATTTGTTCAATTCTAAAGAGAGCTCAGAAATTAATGTTAATGAAATTCAGTGGGGCAAGAACTTCAGAAACCGAGGAGCTAAGTTGTCTGAAATGAGAAAAGAGATCTCAGGAATATGATCCAATCTAGCTCTACCCTTATCTGAGAGTTTCATATAGGATAGCTGAAAACACCACCCTTCGTGTTTGCAATTCCTTTGGCATCTAACCCTACACATTAAGACAGCCTTGTTTTCCAAGTCAGGATCAAGAATTAGCTCTTGCAGCAGTGATCACAATTCTTAGGTGTGAAACAAATGAAGCAATTTTTGGTGGGGTCATCTGAATAGAAGGAATCCGTTCTTGCATAGTAGCAGCACGTCTTTTCAGCTCTGAAGGTCTGTTGACAAACAGTTAGACATGGACTCCATAAGCAGCAGTCATCCAAAATTCAAATATAACAGAAACTGAGCAGAATCTTCTTTTTCACGAATAAACATTTAGCGCTGTTTTTAGAATACTGCATTTATGTCTGTGCCTGAGTCACAGAAAATTCTACCATGTTTCCCAGAAAGACATGAAGGCTTAATTTGCAAAACTGTTTAAGTGCTTACCTGAATTCAAAGGGCACCAGACACCTAATCAAAATTTTAAAACATGATAAACCAATTCATTTGTACATTTTGCAGTGTGGGCTCCTTCTGGCAATGTGCATACCAACCATTCAGTGAAGTCCTTGGGACTCCTAGCACGGACTGCAAGAAGCGAGGCAGTGGCAGTGGCAGTGGTAAGTGCTGTGCTTTAATTAAAAAGAATGCTAGATCGAGACAGATGGAGGGGTTCCTGGAGTCAGGGAAGCCCAAGGAAGAGTGGAGAGATCTGGCAGGAGTCAGCAGCTCTTGTGAGAGAGGCGGACATGGCTGGGGGTGGTACTGGGCAACCGCAGGACTTTTAAACGTGGTGATACTGGAAGCTCCACTCAGACCACGAGAAGCGAGGCCACTCCCTCTCCCATAAACAAGCCATCCCAGGGAGCGCTGAGTGACCTGGAGCATGAGTGAACAGGGGCCGAGCAAACAGGGAGTGTTCAGGACAGGTAGCATGGCAATTGGTGCAGGCAGGGGGTGCAGGCAGGGCTCTGCAAACTGCCAGCTAGGTCTAGGACTAATGGTGTCTACCTAGCAGAGGAAGACCATGCTCCCAGCACCCACCAAAACAGATGTGGGTACTCAGAGGCTGCCCCGATGGAAAGAGGTGGATATCTGGGTCACAGACTGTTGGGAATGCCACAGCTTCTCTCTGGTAATGGGGGGCAGCTCTAACCATGGCTGTGTCTGGTGTGAGCAGGCTGATGACCTGCTCTGCTGGGTGGCACAGCTCCAAGGTGAAGTGACTGAGCTCTGGGAGGAGGTGAGCAGATTGAGGAGTATCAGGGAGAACAAGAGGGAATTAGATGAGTGTTCTCAAAGCCTGCTCTCCACAAAAACAGCTTGGGAGACAAACCTCATTCCTTATTGTCTCAGCAAGCTTCCCAGCCTTCCCAAGCTAACTTAAGGGAGCAGGGACAATGAGAACAGGTCCCTGTGTGATGACACAAATGTGGCAGGCGTGTTCCCTTAAGAAATTCACCGCCTTCAGTGCCCTTGCAGAACAGGTATGGGGCGCTGTAGAAGGAAACGGCTGATAGCGGTGATGATACCTCATGTAGGCCAGAAATGCCACCAAGGCCATCTTGCCCTAGACCAACCATCACAACTAGGTCCAGAAAGAAAAATAGATGGCTCATTGTTGTGAGTGACTCCTTCCGGAGGGGTGCAGAGGGCCCAATATGGAGACCGGACCCTCTTCATAAGGAAGTCTGCTGCCTCCTTGGGGCCCAGATAAAGGGTGTTGTAAGTAAACTTCCCACTCCCGTCAGGCTTTCGGACTATTACCCACTTTTAGTCCTTCAGGTGGGTAGTGATGAAGTGGTGACAAGAACATCAAAAGCCATCAAGAGATATTTCAGGGCTCTGGGGAAACTGGTTAAGGGATCAGGAGCACAAGTTCTGTTCTCTTCCATCCCTCTAATGGCAGCGATGGATGAGGGAACTAACAGGAAGAGCCAACAGGTTAGTTCATGGCTCTGGGACAGGTATCATCAACAGGGCTTTGGGTTACTATACAAGACACCAGGCCTGGCAACAAATGGAATGCACCTGGAGTGTTCCTGTATATTAGGAATTGTTATTAATGTCTAGAACTAGACTATAGTGATGACAAGGTAGAGTGCATTTGGATCAGGATTAGGGACAACGACAACAAGGCTGATATTGCTATGAGAGTCTGCTATAGACTTCACAACCAGGGCAGTGAGGTGGATGAATTGTTCTATAAACACCTGGGTGAAATCTTGCAGTCATTTGCCCTTGTTCTTGTGGGGCATTTCAACTTCCCTGATGTCTGCTGGAACTACAACACAGCAGAGAGGGAACAGTCCCAGAGGTTCCTGGGATGTGTCAAAGATAACTTCCTGACACAGCTGGTGAATGAACCAACCAGGCAAGGTGCCCTGCTAGACCTGCTCTTTGTGAACAGGGAAGGGTTGGTCGGAGATGTGACAGTTGGAGGCCGTTGGGCACAGCGACCATGAATTGTTAAAGTTCTCTAATCCTAGAAATTCCAGGAGGGGGGGGCAGCAAAACAGCCACCCTAAACTTCCAAGGGGCAAACTTTAACTTGTTCAGTAGCCTGAGTGCCAGAATCCCTTGGAAATCTGTTCTGAAGGGTATAGGAGTCCAGGAAGGCTGGATGGTCTTCAAGGAAGAAGTCTTGAAAGCACAGAAGCAGACCATCCCCATGTGCTCTAAGGTGAGCAGGCAGCATAGAAGACCAGCCTGGCTGAACAGGGAGCTTTGGCTGGAGCTCAGGGAGAAAAAGAGAATCTATGGCCTTTGGAGGAAGGGGCAGGCCACTCACAATGTGACTACAAAAATGCTGTGAGGCTATGCAGGGAGGGAATTAGAAGGTCCAAGGCCCAGCTAGAAATTAATCTGGCCTTCATGGTAAAAGATAACAAGAAAAGCTTCTATACATATATTAACAACAAAAGAAAGACCAGGGAGACCCTCCATCCCCTATTAGATGCAGGAGGAAACATAGTGATGAACAATGAGGAAAAGGCTGAGGTGCTTAATGATTTTTTTCCTCAGTCTTTAGTAGCAGAATCAGTTATGTTGATGGAATCCAAATCCCTAAGCTAGGTGACAGGGACCCAGAGCAGAATGATCCCCCCACAATCCAGGAGGAGATGGTTAGTGACCTGTTACACCACGTAGATGTGCACAAATCTATGGGGCCAGATGGGATTCACCCAAGAGTGCTGAAAGAGCTGGCAGGGGTTCTCACCAAGCCATTTCACACCATTTATCAGCAGCCCTGGCTGACTGGGAAGGTACCAGCAGACTGGAAATCAGCTGGTGTAACCCCCATATATAAGAAGGGATGGAAGGATGATCCAGAAAATTACAGGTCTGTTAGTCTGACTTCAGTACCAGGGAAGATGATGGAACAGATCATCCTGAGTACTGTTGTGTGGTACATGCAGAACAACCAGGTGATCAGGCCCAGTCAGCATCAGCTGATGAAGGGCAGGGACTGTTTGACTAACCTCATCTACTTCTATGACAGGGTGACCTGCTTATTGGCTGTGGGAAGGCCTGTGGATGTTCTCTACCTTGACTTTAGCAAGGCCTTTGACAAGGTTTCCCACAGCATTCTCCTAGAGAAGCTGGCTGCTTGTGGCTTGGATGTGCATATCCTTTGCTGGATAAAAATTGACTGGATGGCTGGGTCCAAAGAGTTGTGTTCAATGGTGTTAAATCCAGTTGGCAGCCGGTCACAAGTGGTGTTCCCCAGGACTCAGTGCTGGGGCCACTCCTGTTTAACATCTTTATTGATGACTTGGATGAAGGGATGGAGTACACCCTCAGTAAATTTGCAGATGACACTAAGTTGGGTGGGAGTGTCCACCTGCTTAAGGGTAGGGAGGCTCTGCAGACAGATCTGGACAGTCTTGATTGATGGACCAAGGCCAATTGCATGAGTTTCAATAAGGCCAAATGTCGGGTCCTGTACTTTGGCCACAACAACCCCTGGCAGCGCTACAGGCTTGGGGAGGAGTGGCTGGAGAGCTGCCCATCAGAGAGGGACCTGGGGTTGCTGATTGACAGACAGCTGAACATGAGCCGGCAGTGTGCCTAGGTGGCCAAGAAGGCCAACAGCATCCTGGCCTGCATCAGATGTAGTGTGACCAGCAAGACCAAGGAGGTGATCCTGCCCCTCTACTCGGCCTTGGTGAGTCTACACCTTGAGTACTGTGTGCAGTTTTGGGCACCACAGTATAAGAAGGACATTGGGGTGCTGGAGAGGGTGCAGAGAAAGGCAACTACTCTGATTAGGGGTCTGGAGAACAGGTCTTACAAGGAGAGGCTGGGGGAGCTGGGGCTGTTCAGCCTGGAGAAGAGAAGACTGAGGGGAGACCTCATTGCTCTCTACAACTACCTGAAAGGAGGTGGTAGTAAGCTGGGTGTTGGCCTCTTCTCCCTAGTGATTCATGGTAGGACAAGAGGAAATGGGGTCAAGTTGCTCCAGGGGAGGTTCAGATTGGATATTAGGAAAAATTTCTTCACAGAAAGAGTGGTGAGGCATTGGAACAGGCTGCCCAGGGAGGTGGTGGAGGCACCATCCCTGGAGGTGTTAGAAAACGGGTGGACATGGTGTTTCAGGAGATGGTTTAGTGGTTAGGGGTTGTAGGGTGGATGGTTGTACTTGGTGATCTTGAAGGTCTTTTCCAACCTTGATGATTCTATGATTCTATAAATTTATCAGGAATTCTATCAACATAAGTATATATATCATATACTGTTAATAATAATAAGCTAAATATTTGATGTAGATATCTTGCCCCCCAAAAATACAGTAACTTTTGTTTAGCACTGTCTGAAGTTTGCCAGTACTTTCAGCCAAAGAGTACATCTCCAAGGGCTGAAATCTTCTTAAGTAGGAAAAAAAATATTAATTACTGCGGAATGAAAGGAGGATTTCCAACAGACAGCTTGCCAATAGGAATAAAATATGCATCAGCATCCAAGATCTTCTGAGTGTTTTATTTAATCACCTAATTGAAAAGGCATAAAGCTGACAAAGACAGATCATTGATCCTGTAGTTCACTGATCATAATTCTGTGCCCTTCCCCCTGGCCTCCCTTGCACTATAGGGCATACATAGTGCCATAGTTCTGCATGGCATTGCTCGGGGCATTACAGAATTTGTATTTTAAGTCTAGGCTTTTGGCATGAGTTAAAAATTGCTTCTGTAGTTGTCCTGAATGAAAGCAAATAACTGCAGTTAAATGTACTAATGCAGGTAATGTACTACCTAATTTGTTTTCTGAAAGTCATATCAGTCTATTAAGATGAACAAGTCACCCTGTAATTGGAATGAAATGACAGCACTGAGAATACCAAAAAGGAGCCTAAGGCTTGTGTTCCATTTGCATTTGTGGTTTTATGTACTTCTTTATTAAAAGCTATCTGGTGTTTCTAAGGTAATCTAAGTTATTTCTAAGTATATAAAAGTGAATTATTAAAAAAAACACAAATCAAACCCATACCTTCATAAAAAAAAAACAAAACAACCAAAAACCAACAAACAAAACAAAAAAAAACTGTCAAAAAACAACACACAAAAACATTGGGGAAAAAATTAAAAGGTAAAAATTAATAAAGTGTGAAGATCTCCAAAACAACAATATAAACTGTATGTAATAGAGTGCTCCATCTGTGACCCATGTTATTTCTACTGTTTCTTGAAACTAGACTCCTACCTCTGTGATAGCTCAGGTGTTGCTTTTGCTTCACATAAATAAATGCAGATCCCATGCCATGGCTGTATGTTAAGAGCTGGGTACCCTAGGCTCCTCTTAAAGTAAATGTACAGTCACTTCTAAGGCTTGTATCTTCTCATTGTGATGTCCAAAATGAGTTAAATAGTTCAAAACAGAAGGAATGAGGGATAATTATCTCATATGTTTTAAGACCAAGTTCCAGTAGTGTGTTGCAGAAACTCCTAGCAATTGCTTAAATCCATTTTACTGTTAACATGATAAGTTTGTGTATATCTCATGGAAAGTGATTTGAGAAGGTTGAGACATGTGCAAAGGTTTAAGACTGATGATGAAATTTTTAACTGTTTGAAACACAGTGAAGGAAACTTTTTCAAAGTCCTTTAAAAGTATGACCTAATTATCCTCAGACCTTGCTTCTTGGTTTTGGCTGTGACTTGTGTTGGATATTGCTGCCTCTGAAGTGTGTATTTTATAGCTTGATCGGTGATTTTTTTAAATCAGCTTTTGAAAAAAAATATTATTTTATGGTTACATAAAGTGTTTTGGTAAAGATGTCGAAAGAGAAAAATAACATGATAGTACATCAGTCAAAGGGAAAGGTAGTTAAGTATAAATAGAAATAGTTAGAATGGAGTAAAGAAATGGGGGGGAAGAAAGAAGAAGAAAAAAAAAAACAAATCCTGAAGTTCTCATGGCCTGTCCCCTTAAGCAGTCATATTCAGCTCCATAAAATTTTGTGAAGACATATACACTTATCCAATCTGAAGAGCAGCAGAAATCTAGCTGATGGAAAATAGAGTTCTGGCTCTCTCTTTTCCAAAATTATTGTAAGGCAAGTTTTAGCTGGAGTAATCAGTATCAGCACAGAAGAAGATCAGCTGCTGTTGACTCAGCGTTAGTGACTAGAGTTATTAAATTATTAGAGTTATTAAATATATCATATTGCTGAGTTGTGTTTCAACAACACAAAATTGATTTGGATGTGCTTGCAAATATTCAGGAAAACATGGGAAGCAAAGAGTCTGATGTAATCATCTAAGGTTTGGAAATTCTTGATTCAAATGACACAAAACTTTTGTTGTGTCATCTAAAGCTTATTAAAAATAGATGAATGAGACCATGATATTAGAAAGAGTAAGAAAAATGTCATTTTTGGTGTCTTAGAGAAACTTAAAATGGCTCTACAGCAACAAAAATATAACTTGGTGCATTTTTTTTTATTTTCTGGAGAGAAAAACACATTGTCAGCACAAACACAGACTGAACTCAGTGTAAAAAAAAAAAAGTTTCTTTGTTAAGGGCATAGAAGTAAAACTAGAAATAATGCTTTACATTTTGTCTCTTTCTCCTTGACCTTTTTTTCTGTCATGTCTAGGAGACACACTTAAAAATATTTTTTTGTTGTTATCCTTTTAAAGATTTTTTCAAAAATCCAAATATGCTTTTTGAGGAGACTGCTGTCCCCCCATACTTTCAACACTCTTTCACCAATATTTGCCCCAGGAGTGAACATCTTTATACTAGTTTGGAGATTAATTCTTCAGAATGCCTGAGGTGAAAGTAACTCGCCCATTAAGAAAAAAGAAACAACAACCAAACAAAAAACAAAAACAAACCCAAACCAAAAAAACAATAAAAATATATATTTGTACATTTAGTCCAGAGTTTCTAAGCATACTATTGCTTTTACTTAAAGAATAAAGCAAAATAAATGTAAAAGAATTAAAAACACATACACACTGTTCAACATACTTTCCAAATGTGAGGTCTTTTATTCTGGCTCACTGCTTCCTTGGAACCCCCTTAGAACCTATTATGATCTGGCCTTCTCTTCTTTATTATGCTCCTGGGATGTACAGCTTTCCTTCATCCTTAGCAGCTGAAGAAGACTAAAGCAGATCAAACAACTCACTTTTTATAACTTCCTAGCTGTTCTGCCTGGTGAATCCCTGATCAGCCCTACAAGATGTTCTCTGATCCTTTCCAAATGACTTTATTGCCAAGGTGACAAAACAATTTCCCTCCATGGGAGTTAACTTATTGTCAGAGCAATTATGTTTGAACAATACATTTTAAGCCAGTAATACTACTGTTAGCCCTGGATCAGACAGAACTCCCTATGAATCCTAGCTAAGGTTCAGGCTAAACTACTACAGGAAAGCAGTGATTGTCTTTACAGTCAAAATGAAGTTTGCAACTTGTCAGGGAGAAACACAATGCTTCTAGTCTCACAAAAGTAATCCACACACTGGGCAGACAACTTACTTAAACTTTTATGCTGATTAAAAGCATAATATTAAGGTGAGAGTTTTCTTTTCAGTCATTGCTTCTGCACAAGGTCTTGGGCAAATACTATGTTGGAGAATAAAAGCTACCAACTTAGAAGGGAGTAATACAAGAACTACAGGACTGATATTTTCTAATGGAAACTGAGTTCCTGTTCCACTAAACACAATGTTTATTTGTGCTAATGCAGTAATGACTCTACAGCAACTACAGAATGAGGATACCTGAGTACACAAAGTACTGCTAATAAGCTTACAGACATTGTGTGAATATAAGTATCATTAATGTTCACTGTTCATGTTGGTCTGGTTATAGGAGGGTAATGACTGAGCTTCCAGGGGATAGGACTGCTTCTTTCTCTCCCGCTGTCAGAGAGAACAGGGAGCACTTTGGGAAAGAAGCCTAGGGAACTTGAGAAGCAAGAAAAGTTTCTGTAGCATCTTTGTATAAGGAAGCACAGCGTACATTCACAGATATATGTCAATTTCAGTCTAAAATATCCTGAAAGACACTTTCTGAATTTAGGCCACATTTCTTGTGCAAAAGCTATACTCCCTGTTTTTTCCTCCATTTTTGCACTAAATCTTCTACTTCACATCTCTTAGAAAAAAACCAGCAGCTCCACTTTCACTTTTCCAGAACAAACATCCTTTATCTTTAGTTCTACCCTTTGAACAATCAGTAGTATAATGCCAGTCCCACTGAATCATTTTCATCTTATCCCATGAAGTAGTAATTTCACATTTTAGTGAGTTTTGAATATGACTGATGCTTTCAAGCTCTGATATTTGGTGATAGCCTGTTTTCCCCTGCTCCTCACGTATTATTGTCAGTTATTAATTGAAATAAGTAAAATTTGGGGGGGAAAATCACATTTGGGAAAAAATCACATAAAAGAGACCATATGGGACACACAGAATAAAAATAAGGCCTAGATAACAGTGAAACAGTAAGAATTAGACAAAACCAGATTCCAATTAGAGTAAAACGCTCCACAAGTAGTCAACAGCCTGGCCTTGAGACAGGCCTGCAGGACACCTGCAAGTCAGATGTAAGGGGTGGAAAGGAACACTCCCCACAGCTTATCTTGATTACAGCTTTGAGCACTGGGGAAAAACACATTGAGTAATAGAAATCACCATATAAATATATTAATGAGCCATTAGCATACTAAAATTCACACCCACAGGCTAGAGGGACCCCTACTAAAAACAAGCCCCTTTGAGCATGCGCAGTGAAATTCCTGAGCATTGCCGCTTGAAATGGAAGCGAGGGATTAGTTGACCAATTGTGTGTGCAAGTGATAGAATAATGTTAAAGTTTTCTCACATTTTTGGGTATCGAAGTAGTACTTGCATTTTGGGGAACTGAGCTTGCTTTGTGGAATACCACCCTGCTCCCTTTTCTGCACAGAACTGGATATTAAAGCAAAACTCTCGACTCTGTGTGTGGATCGTCTTCTTGCACACCAGGTAACGGACCCCACTTTCGGGACAACAGTATCTGGCTGTAACATACATCCATCAATGCCACCTTATTGTGCAATTTTTTGGAGATAAAGGCCTCTTAGGTCTTTACATGGTATCTAATAAAAAGATCTTATTCATGGCTGAGCCCATTGGCACTTCCATAATTCAAATGTAGTATATGTTATAGTGCACATTCTGTAATTCAATTACTGTACGTATAAAGGCTGAAGAGAAATTTAGCTAATCTTTCTTGAACTCAAAAATTTTGAGGCAAGTAAAACCGTAAGTGTCATCCTTTTTCCTCCATGTGTGCTTTGAAGGTTCATTAGGTCTTGTCCTGAAGGTATAAATTGCCATAAATGGGAAGTATTGTATTAATGTGATTATGTTAGACTACCTGCCCAAATAATCTTACCTTGCTTCTGAGAGTAAAACAGATGTACAACTCTGTCGGTGATCATGCAGTTTCTGAGAGGTCTGTTATGGCTGCTTTTCTATTATTTTCTCTTCCCTATCTTAACAACACTTTCTGAAAGACTGAATACTAAACACAATTTTGAAATACGAAAAAAAGGAAGGAAAAAAAATCCACATGAAATTAAATTGTATCTTAGTGGGAACTAGATACCCGTTGTCCATTTAACTTAAGATTCTTTCACAGATAATCTAATGAATACAAAGTATTTCTGTGATGAGTGATATATATTCAGTTTTTAAATGCAACATGAGCCATTTTCCTTTTCCATTTCAAGGACATTTTATATATCTGTAAGACTCAAACCTTTATTATAATTTCATGCTGGGAAAGTACAAAGGATTGTCTGAGTCAATAAAAGAGTATTCAGGGCAACAGGCAAAATTTAGTAAGTCAGTGATGATATATATTATTTTAAAAGACAGAGATAATTTGGCCTGAGTGTGCTAATTTTTCAGCATGCTGTGTGATTATCTCTTTAGTTAGTATGCTCCATGGGAGCTAGTGATCTCCTTCCCATGCAACAATCTTCCTACATAAGCCTTCAATAAGGGATATTTGAGAGAACTGCAGATTTATCAGACTCTGTAATGACTTCTAGGAAAGAATTGCACTGTCTGACTGCCCAACTACCTCCCAAATGGAAGATATCTAAAATGGATGAGCATTACCCTATAAATTAAACATGATATGAGTGTAGTATTGGTAGAACTCACAAAAGCTCACCAGCCTGATTTCCATCTCAAAACTACACAGCAATATATTAAATACCACAGATTAGTTACTAACAGTGCAAAGTACCTTTTCTTGCAGAAAAAATATTACGTAGTTGTCACTGTGTAATTTTACACCATCATCAGAAACAGCTTGATAGTGTTATCCTCAGAGCCATGATACTTTTCTAGAAGAATGACTGTCTTGTCAGAAGACCCTGTTCTTATGTTCAGATCTTTAATAGCCACATGTATTTTCTGAATAGACAACAGAATATTAATAATAGATAGGAGTATATTAATTAACAGAAGTAAAGAAGACCTCAATCACACACAGCAGTACAAGATGAGAGAACACAACATATGCATACCATCACGATATATGTGCTAAGTTTGTGATTTATAGTACTGCAGAAAGGAGAGCAAATTTATTATCATTCTGTATTTTGACTGCTTTTGATATCTACACAGAACTGCAATAGCTGACATCAGTCTGAAAAGCAGCTAAAAAGTTAATTCTGTATGTCTTCACACACCCGGAAGAACTTCTGATTGCTGTGTTATTTCTAAGAGATTCTCAATAAAATGCCTGTTTCAATTGCATAAACTTCACTTTGCTCCTAAAAGCCAGAGACAGTTGATTTTAAGTTTTCTCAGAGCTTCGAAAGGATGTGGTTTGGAGGAACACTGTTTTTTATTTTTGTCACCGTTTAACTCAGGATCGGCAATTAAACCAATGACAACAATGCTCTCAATCCCCTCCCCCTCCCACCCAGATGGTGAAAGGAGAGAGAGAATTAGGAGACAGGCTTCCAGATTGAAAACTAAACTAGACAGCTTTAATTAAATACTAATGATAAAAGAAGCTATGTACAAATATATACAAATATGTGCAGGAACGTGCAAAAAGCCCTATTGCCTCCCCCCGGCTCCCAGCAACTCCCAGTGCTATTCCTCTGAGTTATGGACAGTCCCAAGAAGGTCCTGGACTACTTGCAGAGAGAGCAGCAGAGCAGACAGGAGCTGAGGGTAGAGTTATGAGGGTCAGGAATGCATGGGCCTAGGGATGAAAGGAGATAGATAGATGAAGTCCTCTCTGGATGCTGTGCATGAACAGAAAAGAGAAAGAGAGCTTCACTTCCATGGTCCCTGAATTTACACCGAGTATAACACATATGGGAATGGAATGATCTGTTTGGCCGATTTTGCCATCTCTCTAGTATCCCATATGGGAGGGTTGCAGGTACGACTCTTCTGCTCCTTTAGTGTCCAAAGCAGCAGATCTGACAAGCAGTGCAAAGTGTCCTTGGTCTCTCAGCAGTAATTATAAACATTTGGGCATTATCAGTCCACTAGCTGGAAAACTTTGCTGTTAATTTCAGCAAGTGTGCTGCTTAAAAGAGAGTTAACTGAATAATAATAATAATTATAAAAAAAATAAAAATCAATAATAATTAAAAAAAAAAAAAAAAAAAAACAGTGAAAAAGAAAACTGTCTTCGTCCTGGCCCAGACCAGGGCAATTTTGTTTTATTTACTTTGGAAGCAAGGCATTATTTAATTACAAGCACAACAAAACAGGCTTTGTAAATGAGAGTGATTATGAACTCCAAAGACTTGGCTGTATTTTATTAGATGATAGTGAGAAAAAAGAAGATTTTTAAAGGTTGCTACTGCAATATGTATATTTTATATAATGTAAACTAGGACTTGCATAGTGTTCAAGAAGTAATCAAGTGTTGAATGAGGATGCAATGGATATGAAAATATGATGGCTAAGCCAACAGAGCTCTGTAGAAAAATGCAACTCACTAACCAGCACCTAGAAAGTATTTCATCAATGACTAATGAAGGTGAACCACCCAAGTCACCCTCTAATGCTTTTTCTTTGTGATGTTTAAGTAGCAAATAAAATGCTCTCAAGTGATACTGCAGTCCCATTGAGAAAATGTAATTGAATGTAAATTCTGACTGAGCATATATCCAACTTTTACACTTCAAATTTAATTGCATTTCCTTTATGATTTATGCATTACTGTTATGATTCATATGTCAAAGACTTAAGCACATTTAGTGTAGCCAGTTTCTGTGGATCCAAATTTCTGCTTTAGTTACTTTTCTGCCTGTCTTTCACATACTCAGCTTCACCTGAATTACTGGTAATTTTAATGATTATCTGTGATTTTTAGCTGATCTCTGTATATTTTTTTTGTGTGATAGTAATTTCTAAAACATATACGGAGTTAAAAGTTAATTAGCAGGAGTGATCTCAGTAAAACCCTCTCATGGTGACCCAGGATGACCCTGATGTTTCTTACAATGAAGGCAGCAGTACTGTGTAAGGTGCCTGAGCTTTCACTAAATAGAAAACAGTATGAGCACATTCATTTGCTCATCAAACATCCCACAGATGACAGTATGATCAAATAAATTTGGGTCATGAAGCATCCTGGCCTGAAGCATCCAATACCAGAGAATCAACATGACTATACATTAATGACCTCACAGGGGTAACATGAGTAAAAGAAAATATTTATTTAAAAAAACAAAATAGAAGAAAAGTGGTCCAAGACTTTTTAAATCTTTAAATATTTCACAATATTTCCAATAATGTGTTTAGGACAAGCCTACGTGTCTTTCGGCTTTCTAGCAACTACTCTAACATAGTCAAGTAAATAGATAGATATACCTGCTTTATTAGGTTCTCTCCATTCTGAAAGGGTGTTTCAACATCAGTCACTTTTGTAGAATACTTCATATTACTAACTATAAAAAGCCTCCTTATTTTTTGATTATCTTGTTAAACAATGAAAAGTTTTCAATGGGGTTTTATTTTAAATGGTGGAAGATTTTCATAGGAGTTCGGTTGTAGGCAAAATCAAAATAATCTTTTGTGAATTCTACCTTCCATTTAATAGTATAGCTTTGGGCAATACATTTCAACTGAAAATAAATATGATCTGAATGTTTTATGAAGAAGAATTACTAACCAAGTACTAACTTATAAATCAGATTTCCTTAATATCCCCATACTAAATATCTATCCTTTTGTCATTTTGCCACAGGGTATACTATACCTAATTATCTCTGCAAAGAAGACAGATGGCTTGTGTTTTACCAAATCTCAGCTTTCTTTCCCCTCAATTGACCATGCAAGCCCATATGCACAAATTACAAAACTTATGCTCTCCTTTTCCTTAATTAGCCTGAAGCAAAAATAAATCATGGCTTTGGATCTTTTTTTTTCTCATGCAGCACCAAATCACTTAAAAAATTTTCGAAATCTCAGGCAGACCTCCAATTTTATGAGAAATCCCTGCAAAGTCTATCAGTCTGTGTGCTATGTCTATAGTATATTTTTTTTGGTCCTAATACACTTCATGTACTGCAGTTTTATTGCATGAACTAATGTTTACTGTACTCAGTGGAACAATCAGTGTTCAAGGAACTTTTGCTAGTTCCCTCTAGGAAATACTTCATTATACGTATTAGTTAGTCTACTTCCATGACTATTGAAAAGGATTTTCTATTGGACATGCTCCATCACACTGCAAAGAAAGCAAGGTCTTGGATTATGCAAACACAGATGAGTGTAAACATCTCTAATTTCAGTGGGATTTAAATAGATGCTTGCAGTTACACACAGATTCAAAGATTTCAGTGTGGTGAATTTTAAGACAGATCACTGGTGCCTAATCTAAGGCTGTGTGAGTTGTTCCCTTAAATCTAAACAAGTGCAGGTACAGAATTTTTAGATTTGTATTTAATACAAAACAATACTTCTGTATTCTGTCTCTTGTTTTGTATTTTTCTATGAAAAGTTGAACTGTTTGTATATGGGTCCACAAAATGGAAGGTAAACATACAGCAAAGATCCCAAAGGTGAATGTTTTGGGGATTTTTACTATATTGGGTATTGAAACATAATATCTGACATGTTCTTTCTCATGTCATACTTATTACTAAACAAAAAACCAAAAATGTTATGATTGTTATGATTTGCTATAGGATGTACATCTGATTGTAAATGAACGATATTGAAGTTTTGAAATTTGTCAATGTAACTTTCACATAAAATATTTAGCTTACCAGAAGAAACTGCCTCTGCATTTTGACATAGATTAAACCAGCTACTCTTTATATTTCCAATAGTCCAGTTCACTGCTATGCGATATTATTCATCACTTCTAGTACATACAGAGAGCTTTTTCTTCTTTACAGAGTGGAAGTTTGATCTACTCTCTTACTTGTGTGCATGTTCTTCCCTATGTACTGTGTAGGATATGTCTACCAATGGCTCATTATCAGGCTTTTGCTGCTGCTGTTGGCCTCTTTTTCTGCTCTGTTTTCATGCTGGGACATTGTCTGGGGAATTCACATTGTAAAACTGAGAACCAAAGCCTTTCAAGGGTGACAATAACTCTTTTTCCTCCTGCTAACTAAATGGTCTCTGAATGTCTTTCTTTTCTCTCACTGGACTGAAGTACTTACTCTTTGTTAACATAGACAGAGGAATCCCAACACACCTGAAATGCTTTCTCATTCTCTCCAGTCTTTTTATACATGCAGTAACTAGACTGAAAGTGGTTTTGACCTGACTCAAGTCTTCCATGTCACCTCAATATCTTCATCCAAGCTGAGAGAGTCTTTACACTCACCTTCAATTTATTTTGCTATTATTTGAATAAACAGAATATAAAAACTGTAATTGAGAATACTTTCGCAATAGCAAACCCATTATGTTTGCTCCACTGCAATTGTAACTTTTCCAAGTGACCTTTAACTACACTTCATTGTCATGACAGCCTAGTCTGATTCCATAGGAGTCATTTGCTTTATCCTATGAATATGTACTTTGGGATTCTTTAATCCACAGATCATTGACAGAGTAAACTGCAATTTTTTTGTACTTAAAGCTATTACTATCCATTTAGTCAACAGCCACTGAACTTTAAAAAAAAAAGAGCATATAATCCCCTTAATTTACGTATCAGTATATGCACAGCAGGTATGTATATTTAAAATTGCTTTCAAAAAATAGTTAGTATATATCTGTAATTTCTTTAAGCCAAATGGACTATCTCATTTTATCAAAAGGATTCAACACTAATCCAAATTACCAACTAATACTTCTATCTGCCTGCTGCTTTTGAGATGTACTAATCCAAAAAACCCATTAAACGAACAAGGCAACATTTTTACTGGAACAATTCTAATCAGCACTGATACATATGAATGACTGAAAGAATAAGAACATGTTCTGAAACGTCAGGTATGTAGGTGAAAATAGCCTCTGCCAGTCTAAAATCAAGTCTAAAGCAGAGCAAATATCTACTAACACTCACTTTTCTAGTATTACAAAAATAATACTTTACCTTAGGTAACTCTTCTTGTAAGGTTTTTTCCCAAAATTTTGGACATAACTTTGGGTTCTATGGCCACTTGGATCACATAATTTCATTACACCTGAGAATCAATGCAGTTAAAAATTAACAAGAATCACCAATTTTTTCAAATGTCTTCATTTCTAACAGATATATTAATCATATGGTTCTTTTTTCAGCTTTTCCCAGACCTTTCAAGATTATCCTACAAAAAGGTAGTCCTTAGACTCTGACGACTCCATTTCCATAAATTAAATATAGATTAAGATCATGACCTTCAGTTTCTGTCTTACTGATCATATAATCTCCTCAAGAAAGAGTAATGAAACACAGTGAAAGACATAGACAAAATGTTTGTTGTGGAGCATTGTTAGACCTCATCCTGTAGTTAGGAAGATGCTCTTAAGTAAACCCAGAATTGGCCACATGTCACAAGTGACCAAAACAGTTTCAGGTGGCCACACTTTGAAGGAGGTTTCTTAACACATCACTTTTCTGATGGGTGCAGGAGGAAATGAGGACTTTTACACGCTTGAAAGGCAAAAGGCAGAAAATGCATATAAAGTTGGACTGTATGTTAGGAAAATGGAGAAGGAACTACAAATTACTTACGTAGTGAAAGTCAAATTGAATAATACAGAGGAGCTGGGCTTAGTGGAAATTAAATGTGTCTGTAGATGGATAGGGATCCTCCTACCAGAGTTTTAAAAGTCCCCCCACCCTTCTTTCCTCCGTAAAGGAACCAAAGGCAACATCCTTACAATGCAGTAGATGTAAAGATGTAATTGGAGAAAAAGGTTCTCGATCCCCTCCCCCCCCGGCTGGGTTATGAGGGTTATGAGGTCAGAGCCTAGGGGTCGATGGTGATGGATGGATGGAGTCCTCCCTGGATGCTGGCCATGGATGGAAGAGAAGGGAAGAAGAAGCAGGAAGGAAGTTGTCTTCTGTGATCTCTGACCTTCCTCGGAGCTTACATAAATATATGGAATGGAATACCTTTGGTCAGTTCTGCTGTCTGTCTAGTCCACCCACCCTACAGGGGGGTCGTAGATACGACTCCCCTGCTCTCAGTAGCATCTGCAGTAGCAGATTCACTGGGTAGAACAAACTGACCTTCACATCTTAGCAGAAACATAAACATTCCAGTGTTATCAGTCCACTAGCTGGAACATTTGCTGCTAGTTAAAAAGAGAGCTTACTGAAGGAAAAAAAAAAATCGGTAAAAGGAAAATTAGCTTCATCCTGGCTCAAACCAGGACAATCTGGGATTTGGTTCCCCTGACCTGATCCCTAGCTGCTCGGACAACCTCTCTGTAATCCTCCCAGGGTACTTGCCCTTGCTTCCACCCTCTGTATACTTCCTTCTGAAGTCTGAGCTTCTCTAGGAGCTGGTTGCTCATCCATGCTGGCCTCCTGGAGTTTTTACTTGACTTTCTCTTAGTTGGGATGGGACTGAAGAAGGTGATCTTTAAATATCAGCCAGCTCTCATGGCGCCTCTTCCCTCCAGGATGTTATCCCATGACACTCTCTCAAGCAGATCCCTGAAGAGGCTGAAATCTGCCCATCAGAAGTCAGGGGCAGTAAGCTTACTGTGAGCCCTCCTTGCTGTTCTAAGGATCTTGAACTCCACCATTTCATGGTCACTACAACCAAGGCTGCCCTTGAGCTTTGCATCCCTCACCAGCCCTTCCTTGTTGGTGAGAACAAGGTCCAGCATGGCACCTGTCCTTGTTGGTTCCTCAATTACTTGGAAAAACTGTCATCATCACACTCTAGAAACCTTCTGGATTGTTTGTGCTTTGCAGAGTTGTCCCTCCAACAGATATCAGGGTAGTTGAAGTGACCCATGAGTACCATGGGTTGTGAATGTGAAGCTGCTCCTATCTGTCTGTAAAGTGCCTCAACTATACTCTCCTCCTGGTCAGGTGGCCTGTAGTAGACCCCCACTGTAACAAGGTGCATGGTGAAGCTACTAGTCCATGCACATACCTGTTCCACAACCCAGTGTTTTATCAGAATGAGGCGAGTTTTGCTCTCAACTGTCCATTTTTTCTGCAAGCTCTGGTTTTTAAGTACAGAAACACAGGTGCACAGGCCAGAAGAAAGTCATGTCCAAATCTGAAGGATGAGTTCCTCTAGGGAGATGTCACGATCCGGTATTCAGATACGTGGCAATTTTTTATAAAGGTGATCCCCAATGGTGAAATTAAGACGCAAACGAGGTCAGATGTCACGCACACAACAAACTTTTATTAGAGCAACACAGCAAAGGTCCCTAGAGTGGATAGGATAGGCAGGAAAACAGAGACAGAAAAGAAAGGAGAAAGCAGAGAGATAAGAGGACAGCAAGAGAAAGAATAGTTACCACCCATGGTCCAGCGATGTCGTCGGTGGGGAAGAGGTTCCTGGTGGGGAAGTGCTTCAAATGCACCCATAGAGTCCCAGGTGCCCACTGCACCCCCACTTTTTTTCCTGCATCAGGGAAAAAAAACTCCTATCTTCTCAGTCCTCTGAGATGGGGGGGGGGGGCGGGGTAGGTATGGGCTAGGTTAAGTCCTGCAGATAGTCTTTGTTTGGAGATCTCTGCATTACAAAGAGGAGGTCGAGACAACTGGCACCACAGGCTTAGTTTATTGCAGTGGTTTTGGTCCTAGGAAGTGGCACTCTATCTTGTCCTGCTAAATTGGTGGCTTTCATGAGATATCAAGGTCTGGTTGTCACTGGATATCCTGCTCCCAGAGCCAGCTGTAGATCTCCTTTTTCTCCAAGCTCAGCATGTCCCAAACTAAACTCCCCAGTTACTTGCTGCAGGAGGGGAAAAACTGGGTGGGTGGGTTGCTGAGACATCTCTTTAGTTCATCAACAGCTGTTGTTTAACTCTCAGATGCCACAGGACAGACAACAGATATCCTGAGTACCATAGTCCATCACTTATCTCTCGGATTGTTTGAGACAAGCACTATACATTGTGAATGCCACAAGAGACAACAAAACACATCAGATGCATTTGCCACAGGTCAGCTTAGGCACAGCCTAGGAGAGCAGTATGACTGACAGGAAGAAAAAAAAGGTGTGTTTTTTGTTGTTGTTGTTTGTTTGTTTGTTTGTTTTTTAAAAGGAGCCTGAAGTGTGAAAGCTAAAGCTATTCTGCTTCTATGTTAAGGACCTTTCCTTTCTATATATTTACTAACTGTATAATAGGCCTGCAATATTATTGTACCTTTTTTCTTCTAAAGTAAGGTGTTTGAAGAAGATGGCAGATCATGTGCAGATTAAATTAAAAAGCAAAAACTTATTTTCAATGCACCTACTATATTGTAGCTGTATTGTGTTCCTGTTGTCTAAGACTTAATTATTGTGTTAGAGATCCACTGTTACTAGATATTTCACAACTAGCAGTGAATTTCCATTTGATTTTTTTTAAATTATTTTAATGTTTCCTGTGTTTTAACTGCAAAATATTTGTGATCATAGAATCATAGAATCATGATGAAACAGACTGGTGTCCTTCTGTTTTGTGTCTGCTTTTCCAGCTGAAATCTTTCAAGGTGTTTCCATGTCAAGTGTGATGGTTTGTAATGCATGACCCATCCCAGCCTAGCCTCATATCACTTTCCTTGTACCTACTAAAAATACAATTTAGTTTTTTCTTATAGCAACTTTAGACCTAAATTATAGTTCTGGGAAACAGGAGTGAAATCTGTTTTCTAAGAACATTATTCTTTATGCTTAACTTCTCATTAGACAGCCACTGATTAAGTTCCAGCGTCTGCTGATTTAAAGCTTGAAAATTAAAACCAGATATTTTTTTTTTTCCCCAGACTAAAATAGAATTATTCTTGACTGGATTAGTAACTACGGCTATTTTATCTGAAACAGAAAAAGCAGCCTGCAGCTGCAGTTGAAAACATTTTCTCTAAAATAGATTGATTCCAGAGTTAATTGTCTTGGTTCCCATACAAAACTAAATTAAATCTAGGCCTGCAGTGTTTTTAACTATATGAAATACTATTTTTTAAATTTCTCAAGTAACCAGGCTCTGCATCAGATAATTCAACAGAGAAAGGTGCCCTCCCTTCTCAATCTCAAGTGTCAGGATAACCATTTCAATTGGTGCAATGACACAGAATTTTTTGGTTGCTGTTGAATGGCTTAGACAAAATAGTAACTATAAGAGCTTTTTTGTCCACCACAGGCAATTTTTTACACTTACTCTTTTAAACCACATGTACTTCAGCAGTTGCAGATTAATCTAAACTGATTTCATCTACCTTATCTCCAAACCTAAGGGAATATGGATTTTCTTGGAGGGATTTAGACAATGAAGTTAACTCTGCCATTAGTACAACCCTGTGCTGGAGTTACATAGAGATTGCAAAATGAGATTGTGGGCACATAACTGAAGAGCATATCCAGCACTGTTGAGGTAACATAGAGCAGATATACCCCAGCTGGGGACATAGAAACTGTCTCAGGTCCAATTACATATATGTACAGGTAAAATTTACACTGTAGTCAAATCTCAGGAGATAATTTTCATATAACTGCAGCCTGTGAACCACACCCCATTTAATGATGTAGAATGTAGGTATATTGTAGATGCTGTACTACTCTTACTCCCACCAAAAATGTTACTCTGACAGCTGCGCTGGAAAGAAAGGAATTACTATTATGAATTGTAGAAAAGCTTACAAAGACTCTCTTGGGGAAAATGAGAGTATTTTAAAAAAAGATCTGTCACTGTGTTTATATGCTACACTGTTAAGAATAGGACAAAACCATAAACCTGGACCAAATGTAAGCAAGAGATAGTTGAGAAAATGCCAAGATTACCCAAAATTATGATATATATGAACATGCAGTAAGAAACCACGTATACCATTTTATGCTTCCTTCAGCTTTGCTCCTTACAAAGAGCATCACAAGGAGACCCACAATTCCCTTAGGGGTGAGCTGGATGAGTTGAACCTACAGAATCTTAGCAAACATAGTGACTGGGATGAAGGGAGCCAGAGAGAAGTATTCATTTAGAGTTAACTTTCAGATATAGCCAAAATACATTTCAAAGGAGCAGAGATCTTGGCTTTATTTTGAAGACAAAGAAATTATAAGTAATGCTACAGTAAAAGACTTAAATATTGATAAATCTACAGAAAGACTACAAACTGGATGGAAGTAATTTTAAAAGAAGTTAGCATGATAGTTTATTAACTAATTTTAAAATTATCTCTAATACCTACAAACTGCCACCCTAAACTACTGTTGTAGGATATAGAGAATCACTGTCTCTGTCTCAAAATATTAATAATCTTTCAGCTATTTTTATTATGAACATTTTTACACTTGCTTTTTGATAGAATTCAGATCACAAGGTTAAGACACCTGTGTTTAGGCATCTACATATAGGTTTTTACCTAAGAGTTAGGTTTACCTAAGTTTTATCTAAGAGTTAGGTGTGTAAGTACACATAACCAGTGAATGTCTGGGGGTTTTATCAGTGGTCTAAAGCAACATTTCTAGCACTAGTGAAAAACCATCCCAATTGACCTCTAGCTGCTATTTCCCAAGGGTATGAGCCTCCCCTGCTTATCCTGTCATATTTCCCAGATGTGGGATGCCTATGATGTTTCAAATTACTTTAAGGTTTCAATTAAATTACCTCAACATAACATCTAGTGTCACTTGAGATGCCTTCATGTGCCTTAGATGATGATGTGCCTGGTGGTGACTCTGAAGCCATACTCCTGTGGAGCAGCATCCAGAAGTCTGGAGACATACCCTAGGGCATCTCATAACACCAGTCACCTACGTTTAGGCAAGTGAGTTCCACCTCTAAATTCCCTATGTGTGGGCAACTAAATCGAGCCTCTTTTCAATACAGTTGATGTAGCCTGACGCTTCAATGAAGTGCCCACATGTAAGCATCTAGTGCCATTTGAGATGTCTTAAGGTATTCCAGCTGTCCACAGTCTCCTGTATGCCCCATGGTATATCATATAATCATTAAGGGTAGAAAAGGCCTCGAAGATCAAGTCCAACCATCAATCCAGCACCACCATGCCTGCTAAACTGTGTCCCAAAGTGCCACAACTACACAGTTTTTGAACACCTCCAGGGATGGTGACCCCACCACTTCCCTGGGCAGCCTGTTCCAATGTTTTTTACCTCCAGCATAGCCACTATACCCTTTCCTTAAACTTGCCAAACTGTCTTAACCTGACTGTAGTGACTGAACCTGAGCTCATTACAGGCCACTTCATTTAAAAAATGGATGTGGCACTTAGTGCCATGGTCTAGCTGATGTGGTGGTGTGAGGTCATAAGTTGGATTTGATGATCTCAGAGGTCTTTTCCAGCCTCAATAATTCTGTGATTCTGTGATTTCTAGCATTGCTTCTAGTGTAAGCAGTCCTTCAGTCAAGATCCTTGCCAGATCAACCAAGCCAAACCCTTTCAGTGGCTCCCACCTAAATGAGCTCTTCCTTTCCCTGACTGTGGAGTAATACTTTGTATTGACCTCAGTCTGAATTCGGTTTTCTTGATCACCATGTTCTAGCTGAAGCTAGTATATCTGTAGCTCTAACATGGTCTGTCAGACTCTCTATGACATCCCAGATGACACTAGACACCTATCTTTAGTCAACTGAATTGAGACCCATAGTGCTAATCATCTCAACCTAAAACAGATGTCTTGTGGCTGTACAGATGAATCATTACCAGGACACTTTAATTGAACTGGACGTGGCTGACCTTCAGTTGCTAAGACAGAGTCACCAGCTGCAATATCCAGCAGTACACATGACATATTCACAGGATTGGTATATTTGACCCAGTTAAACATACAGGTATTAACATGCAAACAAGCTGCCTCAAGCTGTTAACTCTATCCTTCTCGGTATAATACTTCATATTGTTTCATAGTTTGAATCATAATATTAATTCATTTGAATTACGAACAAATGTTTGTCTTGTTTTCTATTAGCTAAGCAGGTGGAGAAATTTTAATGCAATTAGAATTACCCCAGTTGTTGATTAAATTTGAAATAGCATTTTGTAAGAGACTATTGTTTGTTTGTTTTTTCCTGTATACCTCTGCACGTTATGATTGCAATCAATTACAGTCTTTCTAAAGTTAGTTTTAGATCACTACTGGATGGATTTCAGAAGTTAGACTTGCAGTGGCATGTGGTGTGAATGAGCAGGAATTCAAGTGAAACTGCTAGAAAGACTAAGACTTAAAATTTGTGTGTAAAAAAAATAATAATAAACCCAAAGTGACAATATTAATTCAGTTCTTGATTGTGGTATTGTGATATGCTGGTATCATGCATGTGGTATTGTGACAACAAATAAGCTAGACAGCAAAAAAAAAAAATCTATTGAATCTACTGTAATTTCAAAAATTATTTGTCTGTACAGCCGCACCCCAGAGATTCTAACATTGTTTACCTTTTTATCATTTGGTGTGCAGGATCAAAGTCACATTCTAAAGCTTGAATTTGTTGACTGAGAAAAAAAACAACTTTTTTCCTATGACTGGATGTATGTCAACATAAAGAAATTACTTCGCATGAGATTCTTCTCACATTTCATAGCATCATAGAATTGTAGAATAGTTAAGGTTGGAAGGGACTATAAGATCATCAGGTTCCAACCTCCCTACTATGAGCAGGGACACCTCACACTAGACCAGGCTGCACAAGGCCTCATCCAACCTGGCCTTAAACACCTCCAGGGAGGTGGCATCAACAATCTCCCTGGGCAACCTATTCCAGTGCCTTACTGCCCTCATGGTGAAGGATTTATTCCTGATGTCTAACCTAAATCTCCCCTCTTTCAGTTTAAAACCATTACCCCTTGTCCTATCACTACCATCTCTGCTGAAAAGCTCCTCCCCAGCTTTCCTGTAGGCCCCTTCAGGTAGTGGAAGGTGCTATAAGGTCTCCCTGGAGCCTTCTCTTTTCCAGGCCAAACAGCCCCAACTCTCTCAGCCTGTCTTTGTAGCAGAGCTGCTCCAGCACTTTGATCATCTTCATGGCCCTTCTCTGGACCCTCTCCAACAGCTCCATGTGTTTCCTGTGGTGAGGGCTCCAGAGCTGTATGCAGTATTCCAGGTGGGGTCTCACGAGCATTAAAAGTTAGTATATCTTAAACAGCCAAAGAGACAAGAGGGAGAATAATTGTTTACTACAAATTTCTGTATATATGAAATAATGCTAAAGAGCCTTAACAGGCATAGATACTTTTACAGAAAAACAACATGGGTTTAGTAATATACATCATTAGTAGGAATGTGAATGAGTACATTTTGTTTGTATGGGTGTATTCCTACCATTCTCTTGCCTTTGAAGACTAAATAAACATAAAACTAAAAGGTCTGATCTGACCTTTGAAACGTGAGATAAAACTTTTTTCTGTCTGTTCTTCTTATCAAAGGTGCTAAAAAAATAAAAAAACATGCATTTTTAACAACACACATATAATTAAAATTTCTGACAAATATTTTAATACATAATAGAAGGAAACTTCTGAGTGTTCCCTTCCTTCAAAATGGGAGTTACAGGGCAAATTAACTTCTTGCAAGACAGCTTTCTCTATGTGTTAACATGATTTGCTCTTGCTTCAGTGAACAAAACATTTACATAGTACCAAAGATTAGTATTAATAGGCTTGTTCCAAACTATCTATAATCTTAATAAGGTGATGCATACCATATGTGGTTCTTCTGACAATGTATATTTGACTGAAGGGCCAGATACGGATTACAAATTTCAGTGCTGACCTAAATTCTGGTATTTAGGGATTTTTCCTAGAAATATTTTCCCATTCTTCACTTCTTCAAGGAGAATATCAAAGTGCTTCAGTCAAATTCAGGAGTTTCATTTTTATAAACCAACATGGTTTTTAGATTTCTGCCAGATCCAGTAAAGATCTATTTTTCATTTTCCTTAGGCTTCCTTGCCTGGTATAATTATATTAACAATATTTTTAACAATAAGTTATACAGTATATGAATTTTTTTTCATTTATAAGTCTATGTTACACCACCAATTTAATGTAAAGCAATTGCCAAGAACAACGTAAATTCACAGAACTCTTAATGCAAATTAGAAGCCAAAATAATGTGCTTAGCATTTGCCAAGTTTTTGACCTTTCACTGATCATTCTCTATCATTTGTTAGATTTCATTAGATCTTGCATCAGATGCAAAATGTTTTATTAATGACATATCTAGGTGCTGTGCATAATTTGGGATATTCGAATACTTTTTTTATAGGTTGTCTGAATATTCAACAAATTATGCAGTGCAGAAGAGCTTTGAATTTATAACAAAGTTACTGAAATTGATATGCAGAACATCACACAATTAGTTCTAAACCATGTGGAAAAACATTTCTTTTCCCATTCTGGTCCCAGATAATCTTCAGTATTTGATACTGTGTTTGTCCTTTTATCCATCACTGAGTTTTCAAGGAAAAGAGTCCTTAACATCCAGCACCCTCTCCCCATACCTGGGAGCAGCAAGGTGATGTTTGCAGTCTCTCATCTGATTTTCCCTCCCTATCCAGCAACCATTTCTTGGTGTGAAATAATGGTGCTTCTGGGGGAGGTGAAATGGAACAGGAATACCAGATGAGGAATGTCTAATGAATATGGCTCAGAAAGTGTCTTAGAAACAAAATAAATGATCTGGGAGGCAGAAAAATGAGGCTCCCTGTGGCTGTTTTTTTGTTTCTTTGATTTTTTTATTTTAAATCTTCTTCTAGGAAAGATCATTCTCTGCTTCTAATTTATGACTCCCTGCTTTCGTTGGAACATCTCTGTGGTAGAATTAGAATAGTGTGAAAGATTCTTGTAAATTAAAAACCTTGAGTTCAACATACTGATAAATACTGCAATAAAGTTAATGTTAGTTCCATTTCTGGTTCACTGTAGGAAAGTATAATTGTCTATGTTGGCCTTAACATTTCTAGTTTTCTTCATTCAGTTTATTTTGTTTACACTGAACAACAGAACTAATATATTTGCCAGAAAAGCAGCTCGAAATTTGCATTTGCATTTGAAAGATAATAGTTCGGTCTTTCAGCATCAAAAATCAAGGATTATGGAATAACCTATCACAAAAACGGTTCTGCTAAATTCCTGACTCTTACACTCATTAATCAACTTGATATTTAAACAGGAAGAGAGACATTTCACACCTCTCAGAGTGATTGTTTCAAGATTACATTAGCCCAATGCACTTTGTATTTGTTATGAGTACGAAAAATATTATTAAAAAGATGGCCACTTAATTTCCAGATGAGCCTTCCTAGTGTACCACATTCCTCAAAAAGAAGAGAGACCTAAAAGCAGTATGTGAAAGGTAGGAGACACTGACTGGGAAGATCACTCAGGTGGAATTTAGTTATCTGAGTAGGAAAGGAGAGAATGAAAGGCATCACATGGAGGAAGTATCTAGAAGAAAACCTAGTAAGACCAAAGACAGAAGTAAGTGCCAACTCCAGTGCCAGTGAGAAAACTTCAGTTTAACATCTAATTAGAATAAATTTAATCAGTACAATGAATGGTGTGCCATGAAGACATACCCGAGCTGAAAAATTAGTTTGTTTAATGGAAGTAATACAGTTGAGTTTTCTTCACTCAGGCTAATAAATTTTATTACTCTGTAGAAGTTATTTGTCCCAGTGGAAAACTACAAAAATGCAGTTAGTCATAAGACAGTGCAAACACTTCTGTAAAAACAGGGAGGGGAACAGGGTGAGAGAAAAAGCATGAGTGAGGCGACCTAGGGTTGAGTGATTTCTTTTGATACAATTAACAGTTTAGGTTTGTTTTGGAATTACAGTGCCAGTATTAACCAGTGCAGAGGGCAAGAGGAATTTTAGTACTGCAGGTACACTAGAAAGTATCCTGGTTTATTGTGTAGTAACAGTTACGTTCAAAAATTTGTTTCCTTAGCTGTTCTTTCACAGTGAGTTCACAGCTTTGTGTTTTTTTCTGGCATTCCTAATTGACCTAACTTTATTTCTATTGTTAAAGACAGCTTTGGAACAGAATTTCTTTATCTCAGCTGTTTCCAAGTCATTAGTAATTTAATTCTCCATCTCATTTATTAATGGACCTACTTTGTAGGGGTACAGATTTTCCCCGGATACGTGTACACAAGTCTATCTCATTCTCCTGCCTTAGCCTCATTAAGATCAAGATAGTGCAATTTGATAGCAGACAATAATAAGAGGCACTTATAAGTTTCCAGATACTCTGTAAGTTAAGTTTATACCATCAGTCAAGCACAGATCTGTTCCAATTCAGATGTGTCATTGTTCATGATCAAGAACTAGCTCAGTCTCAGGCTTAGACCATATTCAAGAATACTCTCAAAGTGAAAAGTTCAGTCATCTTGTGGTATACTCAGACACCATGCTTTTTCTTCAATTTTCTGGACATAATGAGAATGAAGGAGCTCAGTTTAGCAATTGGTACTTCCTAAGAATAGCGTTACTTAGTGATACAACCTAGTTAACATCTATGATGAGCTCACTAGTGTTTCAGAAAAAAAAAAAAGTAAGTGGTAAAAGCCTCTAGGAGCCCTGTAAAAAGAAAACAAAAAAAAAACAAAAAGAAAAACAAAAACAAAACAAAAAAAAACCCAAACAAACGAAAAAAAAAAAACAAAAACCAAAACCAAACAAACCTTAGAATGGGAGATTTGTTTGGCTGGAATTTGGTTCTGGGAATCTTCTTGCCTGATCTCCCATCCACGACAGAACTACTGCCAACACAAGACATGTAAGCCATGTAAACCTTCAAGTTTGTCTAGTCCTGAAAACCTCCAAGTTTTTTTTTATTTTCAGTGGTCACTCTGGTATTGTTTCCCAGTTCAGTAATTCTTTCCTGTCTCACCAGTAGAGATCAGACAGGAATAGGAGCCTTCAACCTTTCAAACCCTGGTTTTCTGCTGGCATACAAATAATGGTGCACTTTCTAGAGCAGTAATACCTTATATTCCTGGCAGAACTTCCAGGGATACAGTAGAAAACTTTTAGGAAAAACTCCTAACAAGGTCAGTATAAAAAGTAGGCCAGTTCCCATAAAAGTTTAGTTATTTAAAAGTTATGTATCAAAGTATCATAAGTTTTAAATCTGTAACTTATAGGCGATTCAACCTTCCAGTGGAATTTGCCTAGGCTCTCTGTAAAAAAGAGGTAGACACCACAGTAAAAGATCTAAAGGAGTCAAGTACCCTCTGAAGTAAGCTAACGACAATCAGCATGCTCAGCATGTAGTACCCTGAAGTCAGAAATGACTGAAGGCTTAATCAGAATAGAAAGCTGCCTAAGGCAGCTGTCTGCTTGGGGGGCAAGTGAAAAGGACATGCAGGCGCAGTCTACCTGCCTGCATGTTTGGTCCCACTATGTCTGTATGCCTTCTTTACTCCAGTTTTCCACTGGAGACAGCAGATAGTGACTGTGGTCATCTCTTATCACATGACAGTCACCTAAGAACAGTAGGCAAGCTCTTGACTTTCAAACATCATGGCTGTTCTTTTACTTTGTTTCTTTTGACTAATCTAAATGATTTTTTGGCTGTCAAGACTACAGACTCATGAGATCTTACAGTGATCATGTATTTTCATTTATTTAAAAACACCTCTTTATGTTTTAACAAATGTTTTTCCCAAAATCAATCTATATAACCTCACAGTAGCATTTCTCTTATGCTTACAGATAAGTATACTTCCATTATACTATTACTTAACCACTCAGCCAACATTTCTTTGCATCATGTCTTGGGCTGGATACAAGGATATATGATATGTATATTTACATAGAAAAGCTATTATGTATATGACATTTTGAAGTGAAATTTAAAGAAAAACCTTCACAGTGTTGTTTTTTTTTTAATAAAAGTGCTCAACTTCCATGGAGTGGGAAAACATAATGTTATTAGAGAGCAGTAAGTAAGTGAATATGCTCAGTGCTCATCAGCAGGGCCACGTACATTTCTCCAGTCAGTCAGTATTAAGATCTAGCTTTTTCATGTGGAGGTTATTACAACAAAAGAGGAAAAGTTTCTTGTCCTAATGAACAAAATTATGTCACACTACATGAATCCCTGCTAAGTCCCTTTCAATAAACACAAGATCTGCAGATCCTTAATTATTGCCACTTCCAGCTCCAAAATAGCTGCAACAACAATAACCACACCTACAATCTGCTCATAAATTTAAGACCTCGATAGATGACACAGTTGACAACAATTGAGTCTGATTAAAAACATCATAGAAAAAGTTGACAGGTTCCATTGTGAACCCTGATTTCCAAGTCTCTGTGACTCATCTGTTTTATTTTCATATCAAAATAATTAACATGAGGTTGAAACCTGGAATCAAAGTTCTGAATTTTTCAGGAGGGAAAATAGTTTTTTTATAAGCAACTTGGACTTTTCTTATTTAGTTCATAATGAAATGAGGATGTGCTTTATGTGAAGGGAATGAAACAGCTCTCCCCCAAAATACTCTGCTTTATGAAAAGTCTGATAGAGGTCATTATACATTGCAAGAGAAGTGTTAGAGTCAAACTTGAAAATGGCATCTAGAACTTTTAAGGCTAGGTTTTAAAAGTGACGTAAGTACATACAAAGTGACTATTGTCATGGTTCATATGAAGGAAGGCTCTGGCTCTCAGATTCATCAAGCAGGTCACTTACCCTCTGTCTTCATGGCTGGAGGAGAGATAGACATATAAAGGAGTAAGCTAGAAAAAGGAAGCTGAAGGTTAGCAGGAGTTTCTGAACAAAGATATATGTCTTTACCCATCTCTTGGTCCACGATGAGGCAGAGTGCAGGTCATTAGGAGGCCACCAGAAGTCTATGTCAGCCAAAGATTCAAAAGCACAGGGAATGTATCTTCTGCTGAGAGCAGATGCCTTAGCTATCCCTAGAGAAAATGTAGCAAAACACACTCCTTTCCTTTAAAACACGTCCAAAGGAGGTAAGTCAACATGCTTTACGATATAAGGCTATGGTAGTTAGACCTCTTGCTCAGTGAGTAGAAGACCAGGCTTGCTCAGAGAGTTCAAGCAACTCAAGGTGTTTTCCTTTCAATATCTGCCAGAGCCAGGCTGAGAGCAGAGAGTTGGCAGGAACTGATCTCCATTTATATTTACATAATGCCTTCACACAGGGCTGGCTGGCATCACTAACAATGGTCCTGTGCAAGTGGGTGGGAGGAGAGGGGCCTCTGGAGAACTGTTCTCAAGAGCACTCCCAGCTCAACATGAGCAACAGCATGAAGGGATGAGGTAGGGACTGAAGCACCAGATTCAGGACCAGCTATTATGTCATCACTGAACATAAGCAGTGTGAGCCTCTCCCCCAATAGAAGCAAACATATCTTGCCATCCAGGAGCATTTTCTAATTGTAGGAAGCTCCAACCCATTGTTAAACCATGCCACTGAGCAAGGATTTGTGTCACATACTCAGCATCTGTGAAAGCAAAGAGCTCTTTTTTGACCTCTCACCCAGGTGTTTCAGAGAAAGAACCTGAGGCTTAGCCATGGCCACACTGTATAATTAGCCTCACAAATTAGGAAATTACATACAATTTAGACATATCTATATGAGAACTGGCTTAACAATAGAGCCCAGAGGGTTGTGATCAATGGTGCGGAGTCCCACTGGAGACGTGTGACTAGTGGTGTTCCCCAGAGTTCAATACTGGGCCCAGTCTTATTCAAAATCTTCATCAATGACCTTGATGAGGGGATGGAGTGTATCTTCAGCAAGTTTGCTGATGATATGAAGCTGGGGGGATGGGCTGATACACCTGAAGGCTGTGCAGCCATTCAGCAAGATTTGGACAGAGTGGAGAGCTGGGCAAAGATTAAACTAATGAGGTTCAACAAGAATAAGTGCAGAGTCCTGCACCTGGGGAGAAAAAAAACCATGTACCAGTACAGGTTAGGGGCTGACCTGCTAGAAAGCAGCCCCATGGAGAAGGACCTTGGGGTCCTGGTGGACAACAAGTTAGCCATGGGACAACAATGTGCCCTCGTGGCCAAGAGAGCCAATAGTATATTGGGATGCATTAAGAACAGTGTGGCCAGCAGGTCAAAGGAGGTTCTCTTCCCCCTCTACTCTGCCATAGGAAGACCACATCTGGGGTATTGTGTGCAGTTCTGGGCTCCCCAGTTCAAAAGGGACAGGGATATGCTGAAAAGGGTCCAACGGAGGGCTATGAGGATGATTAAGGGACTGGAACATCTGTCGTATGAGGAAAGGCTGAGAGACCTGGGGCTGTTCAATCTTGAGAAGAGAAGACTAAGAGGGGACCTTATTAATGTCCATAAATACCTGAAGAGTGGATGGCAAGAATGGGCCAATCTCTGTTCAGTGGTGCCCTGCAATAGGATGAGGGGAAATGGCATCAAGCTACAACACAGGAAGTTCCACCTCAACATGAGGAAAAACTTATTTACTGTGAGGGTGATGGAGCACTGGAACAGGCTGCCCAGGGAGGTTGTGGAGTCTCTGTCTCTGGAGATTTTCAAGACCCATTTGGATGCATTTCTGTGTGATCTTCCCTACGTGTTCCTGCTGCAGCAGGGGGGTTGGAGTCAATGTCCTTCAGAGGTCTCTTCCAACCCGTATGATTCTATGATTCTATATATTTCAGGAGGGCTACTTAACTAGTTGCATACAATTCCAGCATGAATCAGTTGTTAAATTATGTGGACAGAATTACTTTCAGAATGTAAATTCACAGTATTTTTTTTAACTAACAGGTGGCTTCAAATATGATAATCAAATAGCAATTTCATTTGGTACACAAAGAGATGATTTATAAAAACTAGAACCTGTATTTTCACAAACAAAATTTCACACTGTACAATTGGTGGAAGAAGAGGAGTTAAATACAGTTCAAGGCTTCAGAGCTGCTACTGAGACTAAAATACTATGCATTCAGACAAAGTTACTCAGTAATCAGTATGCACAATTTGGTATTTGGGGACAACCTAGGAAATATGAGACACTGTGAACATGTTTTGTAAGCAGGTCTTTCAGTATATAAGCCAAATAGATTCTAACTTTACAAAAATGGAAATGTTACAACTTTTTAGAGGCAAATTATCTTCTGAGATGAGTTATTTTTTCACAGAGGACAGCTAATTCACTGAGATTTGACCTCCTGCCCTTTTACTGACATGTACTGAATGTCAGTCTAGCCCAAGGGTAATGAATGGTGTTTGAATAAGAGATGTTTTACACCAAATTGTGACAAGGGTAATAGCATGTCACTGAGACTACTACAAATGTCAGCAAAAGGCTGAAATCGTAATGACTTTGGAGTAATCATTATTTGCTAGCGGGAAAACTGCAAGAGATTAATTCACCACATATCCAGTATGAATGCGGTACAGCTCGATGTAATGTGAGTACAAGTATTGTGTCATTGCTCACTACTCTTACTATATAAAATCCCAACTGATGTAGCAAGTTACATGTCAACCAGTAGCACATAACTGTCTTTGAAGAAGTATATTAAAATTCATTTTGCATCAAGTGCTTCGATCCTGATATGAATAAAAAGAGCATGACGCTGATTATGCATACAATTGTTATACAAAATCCTGGCATATAAAATGAACTCAGGTATCCAGATTATTTGAGTAGACAGGGAGTTTTACATGCTTTTTAAGAAAGGAAGGAAGGAATGCAGGAAAGAAAATAATTTCTCATTAAATGCGATTGTTTCTTTAATAAAATCAAATTAGATTACATTTGTGATGATTCTGCTATCCTTTCCTCAAGTGATTGTGACTCACTAATGTAAGAGACAGGAATAAATACATTTACTGTCTTTTAAGATATGTTTAAATAAAAGAGCTAAATATTTATCTCAATGAGAGAGGAAGAAAGACAATTCAGGACAAGAAATAAAATAGACTACCAAACTGTAGGAAACACTTAAGAATTCATCACAAAAGGGATACTTTCTAGACCTGCAATCCCCAACAATTTCTTATGATGCAATACTCTCCCCTCCACTGAGCCTCCATACATCTAATTAAAGCAATTTTATGCATGTATTTTGATGGGGTTTATTTTCTCTTAAAAATTTGAAAATAATTAACATTATAATAAAGCTCGTAAACACTAGCTGTACTCAAGCTGCTTCTGACAGACGTTTTCACTGTATCTGACATATCTCTGACAGATCCTTCTGTCATTCTTCTCTCCTGGCACAGGATCTAAGTCCTAGATCTAAGTCCTAACCATTTTGGATCTTACCCAGGCATTTTCCCTGGCTGCACAATATGTAATAATAAAGATAAGCCTCAGAACACAGAAAATCCATATCTATATGCTAATGCTGTAACAACCTGCTTACTCTTACAGAGCTTAAAGCTGTGGAGTAGCTCATTTGGGACAGTTTGTAGGATCAAAGACTAATAGTTTGCATTTGTTTCAAAAAACAAAAGATACCTCTTAGTGGTCAGTGACATCAAAACCAGAGACATTAGGTGCTACACTTTCAGTTTATGCAGCAACTGAAGCTATTCCAAAGTAACACAAGTAGTACCTGTTAAGGAGAAAATCTAGAACTACAGCAAAACCCCACTTCTAGCAAGATACAAAGAGGTGTGTTAAAATAGTAGTGCAATCACAAAGTAAAATACAGAAATATTTTTTGTTGTTTTAAAAATCTCCTCTCTATCTGAAAGGCAAAAACAAAAGGTTGAAGCTGCTAAGAATGACAGGTCCCAGCTAACAGCCAAAGCTCCCCAGACTTCTGATATTCATGAATGTAGGTTTACTTACACTAAGTCAAGATTCATCTTTTTTTAAAACATAATACATGACATGGAAGTGCTTTAATTTTCTTTCAAAGACTTCTTTAGCTCTGTTAACTCTATTGAATTCTACTCTGTATCATCCAGGTCATTTCTCATTTCCCAGTTCCAAACATCCATCAAAGACTGTAAAAGGGTCTGGCCTATTTTACACATTCTTAATAATGTTACAAAGACTGACATGACACAAAATTCACTTTGTGAAAATCCAAACAGAAAATGTTTTAATGTCAATGTCAGACATGGTCACATAAATGTGCTCATCACAAAACCATTAAATTAGATTAGCAATGATTTTTAAAGAAATGAGTGGCATTATCTCCCAGCCACAAAGAAAATATGAAAAATATGGACAAAAGGAATAAGCTGTGCTCCACTTTTGAAGGAGTTTTTTTAGAGCATCTGTGCAAGTTCCCTGGCTGCTGTGTCTTTTCCTTGTTGTTTCAGCTTTTAATTCTGTAATTTTGTTATTTTTTAATGGCAATGGATAATATGATGTGGGTGAGAGCATTTGTTCACTCTCAGAAATAGATTAATATGATTTTACAGTGCATTGTAAACATACATAAAAGTCGGAAGTATCTTCGAACTACTGTAAAGAAAACTTTAAAATTGAAAAAAGAAAATTGCAAAGGACAAGTAATCATAGGAACAACATTTATACCAAGACCTAGAGTATATTAATCAAATAAATAACCTCAGTGCAATAAAAACATTATTAAAAGATTGATGACACTATGCAAGCAATGTATTCTGAATTTCTCAGCTTTCTCTGATACTGGTTTTTAATAACTCTCAGCAAGAATTTAATGAAACAAATTCTATGGCTAATAGTGTAAATTTGTGCTACAGTATAATTACAAAACCATGCAGCACACCATGCAATTTAACAAGAAATTACTATTATCACATAAAAGTTAATATAAATTTCCTGTATACCTATACATTTTGAAACTTGAAAATTTTGTATAAATAATAATGAATTGGTTAAACTTGAGATGTTTGGATAGTAAGTAATGACCATGTATCTTATTCCCTGACATGTCCGTTTATCTCATGCCTTTAATACACGTTGATTTACAAGAATATGAAACTTTGCTTAGGGTTTCCATATTCTTTGGTAGCATCCAAACAACTTAGATTTTGCACAGAATTTGGTATTCTTGCATCATCTCCTAAGTGTTATTGCTCTCCTGGCAATCATGTTAATTTTCTATCCTGTAGAATATGTTGGAAGCATCTGCACATGCCTGAACATTTCCTTGAGTAAGTCTTGATCTTGCTTTTTGAGTTGCAACACTAGTATACATAAAACTGTATTTTGTTTTAAGTATTTTATTTACCTTAGAAAAGGCTCATACTCTATTGCAACATCTACAATAATCTCATAAATGGAAGTAGATGTCCAGGGCAAGAAGCTGTTTCATTTTGTTTCAGTTTACCAAGATTGTGAAGAATGCAAGGTGCTTTATGATGAGACTCACAGAGATGAGAGCTTGAAGTGCCTGCACTTTTTTTTTAAAGTGAAAATACTATGAACATCAAAGGGGCTTTCACTTAGTAATATTTTTAGAAACAAAAAATTGAACTTTTAAGTAGATTTTTTTTTAATATTTTGTAATACAATTTTTTTTTTTTTAGAACTCCTTCCATTTCCCTGTTTCTATGTAAAATGTATATTTTCCTTCAGCCTTGCTCCAGTAACTCCTACTGGCTCCCTGGGTTGCACAGACTCTACACAGTACTCCCAAGGAACAGGAAAACTACTTTTGTTCCCTGAGGTCTGGATGTCCATTCAATGCTCTCCTAGTGTCTGCTTATACTGCCAACTCCTACTCACTCCATGTCTTCTTCATCTGCTTCTGACACTTCTCCCCAGTATAGCTCACTTTCAATTACTCTGTGACTTTCACTGTGCTAATAGTAGGAAAAATGGAAAAAGGTAAAAATTAGAGCATTTATCTAAAGTTCAGTGTATGGTTGCTTAGTCCATGAGTTAATGAACAGTTAAAATGTAACATGAATTCTGTACTTTCAATTACACTTTATCTCCAATATTTGCACTGCTTACAACACTGCTCACATTCTTGCTCGACTTTCCTTGTGTTAGCAGTCTGTTAACCAGATATGAATGAGGATACCTTTGGGACTGGACTGTTATTAGTTCAGTCTTTTTCCCTTTCTCATAGCAAATAAACAACTGTATTTATTCCCACAGTATAAATCAAAAGAAAATGGAAAGGAAGTGGGAGGGAGGGGTGGATATTAACTGTCTCTTTTATTGGGGTTTTCTTTTGAAAAAACTGCATTAGTATTTTCTGCATTTTATAATATTTTGTGATAATCAATGCATCTGAAAATAGATCAAGGCATTAGACAGAAATTAGGAGATTAAAGCATCCAGGAAACTTCTGTATCTGCCTGTAAAAATGAGAAGGCTGTTTGAGGGCTGGGGGAAAGGGTGTTATTTCCTTACGCTGGTATGTGCAGTATTCTGAGCATATGTGAAAAGTATTCTGCTTCTCACCTCTATTAAGAACCTGAGTAAAAAAAAAAAAGAGAGTGAGATTATATTCTTTGTATAAAAAATAGAGTGGAAAGTGAGAGAAGCTATAAGCAACACAAAAATTAAGAACGTTGGATGCACTGAAATTTTGGTGTGTATAGAGACCATTTAAGATGCATGGCAAATTGAGCCATCCATGGACTATTTCACTTAATTGCACTTAGTAGCCTCTCAAAAGGAGTCTTCATGTTGTAAGGAAAAATTTAATGTTAAAGAATATGCTCATTTTTCGTATTTTAAATTAACCAGGCAATCTTGAGTGATTGCTGTGTAAGAGCTTTTTTAAAGACAATTAAAATAAAAACAACCAATGATATTCAAATTAAAAATGTTGCTGACATATTAGGGATGAAAATAGCTTGCAGAGTCATGCAGAGTTTGACAATGTTGACTCAGATTATTGTGTTTGAAGCCAAAAAAGCTTTATTTCCCCCAAAATTTGGCTTAAGTTTCTAACCTAAACATCTCAAAGGACAACTCCATTTAAAAATACTGAAGCTGCACTCATTGAAAACTGTGCCTATTTTCAGATAAAATATGTTTGGTTTCTAAAGAATTCAGCTTTACCTTCATTTAACATTTTATATGACCACTGAAAAAAAAATAAAAATGGGATAAACCATGATAGATTACTGACTTCAGTAAATCAATGGCAATTTCTACTATCTGAAGTACTAAGAGAATTTTCTATATAGACAAAGCAAGACTTCTTACAAAGGGGAAAAATTTCCCAGTGTAGAGGAGAAATCATACACTTTGGCCAAATATTTAAAGGCCAAACAAAAATCAGCCTTCAGAATGACTGTTTTTAGTTTTCTGTGCCTGTATCAAGTAGTGCTGAGTCATTACCTGTTGCACAGTTTTTTAAAGGAAGAGGTAGATTTGATTCAGAATCACAAACCATTTATTTAAGATGTCAGCAACAACTGTATTGACATTTCACTGCTCTGAGATTAAAAATTTAAAAATATCGTATCCGTACCCATACCACTCATTTTGTAAACCTGGCCTTTCGTTCAGATGGTACCATATACAGGTCCAGTAATCCACAGCAGCAGCAGATGTAACAGCAAATACTGTTGAAACTCTGTTTAGCAGGAAGATGCAACGACACACATTTCTGCATAAGAAGTACTTTGAGAAAGTCTTAATCCTTTCACTGTCTTGATGTGCCCCAGGATTCTGGCTTTCAAGACAGCGCTGAGTGAATCCATTTTCTGTACAATTATTTAGATAGTACCTTCATACTTCAAAGCATACATGTGTTATAGCCCTTCTAACAATTATTCTCAAGTGTCACCAAAGTTGATTGCATGCAATAATTTTAATGTACTTTGTATCTACTTAAAAAAATTCATAGCTCCATTAAATCCACTTTAGTCTCTCAGCGTTTCAAGTGCTCCAGTCCTCTCAGAAGCCCTCCATTGAAATCTCCCTAGTTTGTTGATATCTCCCTTGTTCTGGGAGTCCTAATCTGGACAGAGCACTTGAACAGGCCTCCTCCCAAGTGCTGATGAATAATCCCTTCTCTGGAGCTTTTGCCTTTAACAGTGCAGCCCAATATGCAAACAGCATTCCTCTCCCTGAGGACTGAGCGTATTTGGATTTTTCCAAGTTATTGGAGAATTCCCCTGGCCATCACAACTTCTGAAAGATGATAGTGGCCTCACAGTGATAGCAGCCAACTCCCTCAACACCTTTGATAGAATCATAGAATCATAGAATCCTAGGGGTTGGAAGGGACCTCAAAAGATCATCCAGTCCAACCCCCCCTGCCAGAGCAGGGTCACCTAGAGTACATCACATAGGAACGCATCCAGGTGGGTTTTGAATGTCTCCAGTGAAGGAGACTCCACAACCTCCCTGGGCAACCTGTTCCAGTGCTCTGTCACTCTTACAGTAAAAAAATTTTTTCGGATATTCACCTTGAACCTCCTATGCTCCAATTTGAATGCATCATTTGTATATGTTCAGTTTACTGAATTATCTCTGACTTAACCCTTCTTTACCATGAGTTCCTGTCTCCCCTGGATTTTGCTGACAAAACTGTGTATATAACAGATTAATTGTACCAGCAGGAATTTGTGAGCTGACAGCATCTCCTCATTGACTGGAGCAGTACATCAGCGGCATTGGTAGTTTGTTGATTGTTCCAGAAGAGATTCTCAGAGGACCACAGAAATGTGCTGAGCAGGGCTCTTCCTAAGGAACTCCTCTGACCACTGTCACAGAAAGTACTAACGTTTCATTCTACAGGAAAACTGGAAAATCTTCTTTTTTATCTTCTTTAGGCCAGTAAGAAATAAATCTAACACTTCAAACCAGGAAATAATTGGCTTGTTTACACGATTTGGTAGTGCTTTTGCCCTTTTATTTGGCAGTCCTGTTTGTAGTGTGCTCCTGCAGATTCCAAGACTTCAGAGTTTGTTTTCTTCTCCTATTTGAAACAGCTGAAAATATTTTGTCTTACTGATAAACATGACCTCTCACTATTAAGAGCAAAGAAAGCATTTTTTTTCTAAACAGAAAAATAAGCATTCCAGAAGTCCCCAAGTAAATTTAAGCTTTGGTCTGAAGATGAGATTCTCAAACAATAAACTAAATGAGACATACCAAGGCAGGATTTTTTCAGTCCTTGCTGTTTAAGTCACTCTTTCTGAATTAGGTAAATATAGATTGACAAATGTAAAAGTGACCCTCTGGCCTATTGGACCTTCACATCTTCTGTGGTGGGTGACATTTTGGGGTTTTGGTTCCAGTGAGTATGCCACATTTTCTGCAAAGATAACTAAATGGGCAGGAAAGAATGAGGGCATCACAACTTATTGTATCTGAGCCAAATCCCTGCAAGGCTGAAAAACCAAGTCAGGTATGTTTTCTGACTGAGTCAGGACAAGTAAATAAAGACAATTTAGGCCTTGGTTTTGAGTCATTAATAGAGCCCCATTTTCTTATAAGGATTCTGAAATGTCCTTCCAGTCTTCCTTCCCCCAAAATTTAGGAGTTCTTGGTCAGCGAATTTTGGTTTAGTCTAATTTTTAAGATTTTTTAAAATCATTATTACTTAAAGAAAATATATAATTATAACAAATATTGTATAACTTATCTTTGAAGACTTTAGAACTGCAGAAAGAGTTCTTTAAACAGAAAAAAGCTACCTAACCTCTCCAGCTGTAGTTTCCTATTCTAACTACCTACAGATTTTTGAAGCGGCAGCCAATAATGCATTCACTTTGTTCACAGAGAACAAATAAAAATAATTATTATTAAGCAGGGAAGTGTCATCTTGATCTGCACAGTTCCTTTTTCATAGCTCTTGAACATGTAGAAGCAAGTGCTAAAAAGGTCAGTCTTGTCTGAGTTTCTCAACTTCCGTACATGAAAGAGCGCAGCCTGAGGCTGACCCCATTGTTTTCTACTTAAGATGCTGAAACAAGTGAAAACATTAAAACTGCAACAATAAGGAATTCTCAAGGTGGAGACAACATAGAGAAGGGAGGAGGAAGAAGAGGCAGTGACATCATGGAAAGAGAAGGAAAAGAAGGAGAGAAAAAACCCTCAAAGTGAGAATTGTAGGTATAGCACATCGAGTGTTTAATCAGCTCTTTTGCAAAAAGACCTATTGAGACAAAAAAGATCACTATTGCAAGGGATTTTAGACACTTGTTCCTGAATATTTTACTTGGACTCTCAAATCCTCCTACAGTTGCTGGTAACTTTCTCTTTATTTTTCAGCCTAATTAGTAGTAAAATGGCAGCATGAAATTGAAGGAGTTTGATGGGTAAAAGGAGAGAAAAATAGTGGAAACAGCACTGCCACTAACATGACAGATATTTTGTTGAAGTATTTGTAAATAATGGGATGCAGAGAAGTAACACACAATGAAACTGGAAAGATTTCATAATAAATGTTTAAAGGTATAGGATCACAGAACAGCAAGTGTTTTGCCAGAGCAACCATTAATTTACCTGATCGTTACGATACATTCCATCTTAAAGCACTTATAGCTGGAAAAACTGGGCTTGCCTAAAAATATTACATTAGAGTGCTACTGACACCCCAGGCTCACAAAAATAATCAGTAAAAATTCTGAGACAGATGTAGAGCATCTCAGACCTTCTATTGTATAACTTCAGAAACATAAGTAAATAAGCAAGCTAACTCAGAAATTATACACCACTTCATGGCACATCCTGAAAGCACTTACACAAACTAATTTCTACAGAGCCAAAAACACCCTGAGACTTAGTTCTACAACCCAGTTACTTGGCATGCAATTCATTTTGTAACACCAGAATCTTTAATAAAAATATGCACATCCACAAGCAAGTTAATTTAATCTATTTCTTCTCCATTCGCTATAAAGAGGGTAGATGGTGATTTGCCTGTAGACTTGCAACCTCTAAAAATCTAACATATGCAAAAGGATGTCATCAAGCAGTTTTTGAACATAGTCGTAGAAAGCTTAGAAAAATAATTTAAGCTTAGCCAGATAAAGTGGTGTATGGCATTCATCAACATAGGATTCACCAGAATTTGATTTAACTGTCACACATTTTCATATATCATATATATCATAAATAGTTTATGTATTTTTATGTATCATAGTTTATATAATAAGAAAGAATATGTATAGTGTATAAAACAAATATACACTCATATATATGCACAACATGGATGTGTATATAAAAATAAAACAACTTTCTGTGAAGGGAGAACAAAAGGAAGAGGTTGTCTTGTTAAATTTTTGCCATCTAAATCTACTGTGAACATTTACAGCTGTTAGACAAGAAACAAGAGAGATAAAAAATAGAAAAATCCAAAATCTCCTCTGAGATTTGTCATGGTAGTAAAGTATTCCTCCAGTACACTGTTATACAGACACTTAGAAACAAAGCAGTTACTTGTACCAAATATAAAGATGTTGAAAGCCCAGAACATAAAGCTGCATTTTATATAGTCAAGTTAAAGCTATCAAGTCAACATTGGGCTAAGAAGGAGATGAACTAATTTTCCAGAGATATTTTGCAGATCTAAACACAAGAAAACAAATTTAAATTAGCATAGAAAATTCCCATGCCTAACTTCTCTTTACTTTACTATTAATTTAAATTTTGTGCGATACATGACACTTACATAATAGCTCAAGGGATTTGTATTTGAAGTTTCATTGCTTTGAACTCTTTTTAATAATAAAGGATTTTACCATGGTTTTTATAGCACAGAGATAATGACATTCTGAATACCTCTACTAAGTTTGAGATGCAAATTCAAGCAATGAACCCTGTCCTGCGAATAAAGCATGCTGAAGGTGTAAGGGACCCTGCCATGCAAATGAGCTTAGTCACTGCTCCTAGCTCCAAGTAGAAATTTGGAATAAATCTGTATGCATTACTTTTAATATGTCCATGTTATCAAATAAACCAGAGATACCCGAGTCATTGAAGTAAAGTAGATACAAGCTGAAAAGCAGTTTCTCACATGGATATTCCCAAAAAATTATTTTCATCTTTATTTCACGTGATATTACAGCAAAGTGTATTGTAAAAGACTACTTTAGTAAAAACTAACATGAAAGAAGCAAGAAAGGCCAAAATTGGGTATGAAAACTAAGACTACCAATCCAAAATGCAATAGTAATGTAAAGGAAAGTAATTCTTGCTAATTTAACTGGTTATAACTACAATATAGATTTCCAGGACTCTCTATCAGAAGAATGGTAATAAGAAGGTGGGTCTATGTATTCTCATAAATTTAGCACAGGTCCTCAAATGTTTTTGAGAAATGTTGAAAATATTCCCTTGGTCTTGGTAGACTTTTTAGTGGCCTCTGCTTCCTAAATTTCTTTTTATTTGGCCAAGCTGAATACACTGGCAAGGTGAATTCATGTCACAGAATCACAGAATGACAGAATTATTGAACCTGGAAAAGACCTCTGAGTCATCAAGTCCAGCCTATGACGTAACACCACCACATCAGCCAGACCATGGCACTAAGTGCCACATCCAGTTACAACACAAAGCATTCATTGCACATGTTCTAATACTTGATGATGGACTTCATCTCACCTAACTGTAACTGCTTAAAAAAATCAGTGTCTAGGATAAACTAGATATCAAGGCCTCTTTAGAGACAATGTAGAGCAACAAGCACTTCTGGCTGCTGATAGAGCCCAACTTAAGATACGTCTGAGAGATTCTTATCTCTCCTCATTGTTTATAAATACAACAGAAACAACTAACTTAGACACCTACCTTATATGTGGGGAATTATGGATGAGATTAATCATCATCTTAAGGTGGAGCACCTTTCAGAGAACATCTGGCAGCACAGCTTCCTTCTCATTTTCAATTATTTGAATTCTTTCTCCTGTTAAATGTGAGATAGCATGCTTGTGGCCACATCTGTAAGCTGAGGTTATGAAAGTGCTGAATGCAGCCATCTTTGAATACAGTTTACTAGGGTTTAAAAATAAGGAGAGACAGCATAAAATGGTAATCAATGGATATGAAAAAAGAATGTTCTTTAGAGCAATAGTGATTGGAGGAAACAGTATGGGAATGTCTGTTCTGGGCAGCTTCAGAGAAACATTTAGGTTTCCCATTGCTGAAAGCAACACATCCCCTCTGCCATTTATACCAGCTCATCTCCTCACTTCAGCTCTTAAACTCTCCTATAAAGATCCCCATTTTGCCAATTTACATTTACACAATGAAAAGTGCACAAAAAATATTATGAAAACTTATAGGGTACACTAACACCAGTCCTGAGGATAATCAGAAGAGCACTGATGCAGAACAAAGGCGTGCTGCATTAGCGATACTTCATGCCTGCCTAATGTATATAAAATGCTACATTGGAGATGATTGCACTTTACTGAACTGTATAATAGTCATGCAACAACCAAGTCAAAAGGGGGTATAAGAACTTCTGATGCAGTGACTGTCACGGTAGACTTGTCTCACTGTGGTTGTCGTTTAGAACATTATATTCATGTTTTGGCTATGGGTTAAATGTTCAGTATGGAGATGCAAGGGCCATCCCACAGCATTATCAATTCCTACTCTTTCACTGTGAGTCTGAAGAGTTCAGAGTGGAAAAGTCCAATGAAATATTGACTAAATACGGTTTTTAAGAAGGCAAATTAAAAAAATGCATTTTGGTGGCTGCATTTTCAGTCTCTTTACATATCAGCCATTTTCATTACTTTCAAAGCCCATTTTTGCTGAGTACTTTAGGTTTATAATTTTGATATCCGGATGTGTTTTGGTTGGTCGGTTGACCTATACTGGACTGGTAAATCCTAGACTTCATGCTACAGGGCCATCCAGCAAACATAAAAGTGAGACATTATTGCTCACCTGAATATATGACCTAGCCACCAAAGAGCAGCTTTCTTCATCTATTAAAAGAAAAACAACCTAACAGACAAAAATCTGATATCAAGGTAAGAGAACATACACATTCACACTATTTACCACCTGTTTCAGATCAACAGCATGCTGTGGGTAGACCAAAATAAAAGACAGTCATTTGTAGCTTAGCTCACAATGTCTCCCAAAGGGAAAACAGAGCTCCTCTAAGCAGTGGGAAATGTCATCTGAGGAGAGCACACTATTCAAATGGTTAAGGAAGTTACTGGATTTATGTATCCACATCTCTGCATGCCCAAACAGAAAGACAATTGCTGTATGCCCCACATATGCAACTGTAGAACCCATTTCCCTCCTTAAACCATAATGAGTTAATTACCAGGTAACCAGAAAAGGCAGAGAGAGTGCCTCATGTCTCTAAACCATTATATGAATAAAGTGAACAGTCAGATGCAAAAATAAGCATGCACTACTTCTCCTGCTGTTTTGAGCTCAGACTAATTATCTGTCCAAAGAGATGTTTATTTTTTTTTAAAGGAAGACCATTCTCTGCTCTACAGAGAATATGGCTTGCATAAATATAATCTTACTGCTCTCCATGCCTCTTTCCTCTTTCAAGCATCTGAGAATGCTGCAGGGAGTTCTGATGACAACTTGGGGACACGCAAACAAGTGTAGTACAGCTAAGATATTTTTAGCTCATGATCTATAGACACACAAGGAACCAGAAACTCAGCTTCTTAAGATGAAGAAAAAAACCCCAAACCAAACCACACTTAAAGGTGTAATTTTGCCTATTAAATATGGGGGTAAAGAAGTAAAAGGCAAAGACATTACTCTTTAAAAATCTACTTTTTTCAATATATATGCTAGTAAGTATGAAAAAATTTTGCAGCTATTATAGAATACACATTATCCCCTCATGTAAATATGACAATGCCCATATCCCAATTAAAAATCATCATGCTATTATTGACATTTCTCTTTTTTTTTAATTCCTTAATCAGCATTTGCACCTTGGAACAGCATTGATCAATTAGAGCTTGCAGTATACCTTTAAGGCTGCACTAAGTGTGCTTCTGAATTAAAACAGTGTGGTTCTTTAGAGATAAACATCACCTTAAAATAGTGTAAAAAAAAGAGCACACAAAATCTGAAAGCATGTTTTCTGGCTTGAGATAACAGAGCTTGCTTTTTACTTCAAGCAGTAAGAATGAACCCAAGGGGCCCAGAGGTCTAAATTCTTGTTTTGCCACCTACCTCTCTGCAAATGAATTTATGAAGTGGGATGGATATCTGCTTACTTTGTAGATATTAGCTGAGCAAGTTTCTATTAAAAATATTGCAGTCATGTAAGGTATTATTAGAACAGACACTAGAGAAGAGCCAGCTGAATACTGAATGGTACTTAAAATAAGCTAGTGCTAAGAAAGTTCCATTTATCCTCACTTTTACAACATTTGCTTTCTAATACTATTTCTGAAAACTGTTATATAAATATTCTATCACTGATGCCTGTCCTCAGTGACCATTGCATGAATAAAATAAAAAAAAAAGCCCTGAAAATTCAACAGCACTCCTTTCAAGCTACAGCAGCAGGGTGTCTTTCAAATGAATACAGCAGTGTAGCAAAGATGTTGTGTTTGTGTTCAAGGCAGGAACCAAGTCTAAAAGTGATTTCACAGATGAAAGACAAGGAATCAACAGCATAATAACTGTACTGGTGTATTTTCTTTGGAAATTATCTACCATATTCTACAGAGTAAAAATAAAAGGAAAATCTATTAGGTCCTCTGCCTCTGAAGCTAACTTCACATTTGGCTACCACAAGCTACAGAATTATGCCCCGTACCCTGTGCCAAGAAATTGAATGACAACGACCCTTCATTTTTATTTGTTGTGCTCAACGGAACAACAAAGTGACTAACTCATGATTCAGATGATACGGGAGATAAGAGTTCCTCCCCAAAATGTCTGTATTTGTTAAGAGTTGTTAAGTATATCTTCAAAATACATGACCTGCCTACTGAGTTTGTGTGCATCCCACCCAAACATTTTCGTTATCTTTTCAGTTCTTCCAAGCCCTAGAGGAGACATGTGCCTCAGTTTTCATGGTTCAAGACATAAAATTATAGTAGCAATGGGAGACAAGTAATACAACACTTTATTCCAGCAGCCAGTGCCATAAGCCAGATCTCACTTGACTGGATTTCTCTTCCTTTTTTCTACTCAAACTAAAATCCAGATAAACAGTGACATGAAAAAATGGCATTAGTTTCTGTGTTGACTTCATTTTATCAGTCAAAGCTGCGTGAAAAGTCTGCTTATACAAAAGCAGCAGTTATTACCCTGAAAGCATGTTTAGACCAGAGCTAAACAGCGTGTCTTGTACATAGATTAGTTTTATATAGGAGAAATAGTTTCAAACTGAAGAACTGCTCCTTTATGTTTATTCATCAATGTTACTTTTGCCATGGTAGGAAAAAAAATAAATCTTATGCGTTACTTGCAAATGACCAAACTCTGCTCTGACTTCCAAATTCAAGAATGAGGTTTTTGAGGGAACAGTACTGGTATCTATTATTTCAAAGGTGTCAATATGTTTGTAGGGTAGAAAATACTGAATAAGGAAGATAAAACAGTAAGCAAATGATTGATACAGAAACCTTCACTGAATTGGGCAAAAAAAAACTAACAGTTGCTGAAGAGAACAATCTGGTTTGTGCATGTGACTGAAGACTTCTGAATGAACACTGAGGAACTGAAATCCTGAAATTACCTATTACAAATTAATAATATTCTCAGATTTCTGCTTTGGAGACCAGGAGACAAGAGTGTCTAGGTGTATTAAAATGTATTTTTAAAGTGTATTTCTGTGCTATACAGCCCCTTTTTCAGAGGAAAGAAAACTTCCCATTCTGCCATCATTACAAACGGAAGAAATATAAAAGTGAAAACTGAATCAGTCTGCTTGCTAGGTATGGCAACAAGAAGGCTCCTCTGCATCACCATTCTTCCAACTTGTTTTGAGCTACACAATAAATTTTTTACCAAAAAGTAAAAGGTCATTACAAGTCTTTAGATAAGCAGATACACATGAAAGTGCTCATCCTCTCATTCTGCTTTGAACTTCTCCTCCCCATAAAAAACAAACAAACAAACAAAAGGTTACAAAATGCATCACAAAAATTGAGTTTTGCTAGGAACTCAATAGAAAATACAGGAATTAGAGGACTGATTTTGCAAGCTGGAATTTACCAAGGCAACAGGTGCTGCAAAAGCACAATGTTCAAAGGTGACTTCTGCCTAAAGCTAGGCTTACAGATGATAGTCCTTTAAAAAATATTTGGAAATGCTACATGTCATAGGTGCTCGGCTTTTTAGTTAGAATTCTTTGGCCTTTGCTTTCTTTTTGATGTCTGTCTGCATTAAATGCACCTCTGATCTCCTTCTACCATCTCTTTTCCTCTGCTATTTCTCATTTATTTTCTCTGTACTCCTTTTCCTTGTCTTCCTTGTGTATTCGTTGTATGTTTTTACCAACAGACTGCATCAAAGCAGTTCAGTCATCTCCTTTCTAAGACATTTACTGCACTTGAACTTATCACTGACTTGATATTAACTCACGTCACACAGCATCAACATCAAGTGTTAAAAGAAAAACACCATGCAGAGATTACTAATTTTGTCTTGAGAATTTTTAAAGTTTGTAATGTAAAAAAATTAAAATAAAATAAGTCTTAAACAGGCTCAAGGAGTCAAGCAGGGAACAAAATGGAGACAAAAGGTCCTGAAAGCCCAAAAACTTTTTGAATAAACAAGTACCTAGCCTCTAACATTGAATTGTTTGCATTAAGCATAGACACTATTTTCTAAACTTTTTATGAAGTTCACAAACTTCATAAAACAAGGCTGTTTAATTAGTAATAGCTTCTCACTGTGAACTGTCACATACTGTATCTAAAAATCAGCATTTTCAGCTTACACAGCAACATAAACCACTCTGTTTTTTCTTTGAATGGCTGAGTTCTAATAGGGATTATGGGGCACTCTGCCCTAGAGGAACTTTTACAGTCAGGCAACCATAAGACAAGAATGCACAGCACTAATTTGGAAGGGTAAATGTGTTTTCCAAACACTGGACTAAATTTTTGTAGCTGCTATGAGAAAGCCATAGCCTGTGAGATGTCTGGTGTTGGGTTTTTTGCTTTTCTGAGAATTATAAAATTAGGAAGATTTTATTTATTAATACTGGAGTAAAAAACAAGAGTGTCCTGCATAGCCTTTCTTTTGTTCATTAATAAACACGACCTAGTTTATTTGTTCAAGAATTTTAAATTAACTGTTTCAGTCGCACCTATTAAGACTCTTTGAAACCCCACTGTCTCTTAAAATTCCAGAGAATGAAGAAAAATCATTATTCTCTGCCTTTTTAATATTCAGGCATTTGGATATGTATGTTTGAGATCCAAAGTCCATGTGATTTTCCCTTTAACCTTCCTTTGCAAACCAAAGTACTTCAGACCTCAAATACTTTCTTCTTTAAACACAAAATATTTTTAACTGTTTTTCAGTTTTTGTTTTTGTCATTTTTTTCCTGAGAGGGAAACATTTCTGAGCAGTGCCACAACAGATCTGTAATAAATACCAGAGCAAAAAATATAGAATGTTTTATTACTTTGACAAAACTCACAGTGCTTCCTGAAAGAGCATTAGTCTCACTCTGCAGATGATGAAGCAGGTCAATGAAAACAGGAAATAACAATGTGTAAAACTGGAAACCCTTCTGTGATCTGCAGTAGTTCTACTCATGTCAATAATTAAATGAAAATTCTGATTTCATATCAAGGAAGAGCTGACTATCTGCTCCTGATCCTAACTGTGGTTGATTGCCTGCTTGTGGAAATGCTGTTTCTGACGAAATTCTAAAGCACTGTTTGATATTTAAGTTCCCCAAATCAAATTGGGAGCCTCTATTTCACAATGAGCTATACTTTATTCAAAATTCAAGGATTTATTTTTTTTATTTAGTCTCCTAAATCATCTCCTTTATCATTTTTTCTTTCTTATGTGTTCCCTGTTAATTTTGTTCTTATCATTTTAATATGATTTTGTTCTCTATCAAAGAATTGCCACTGCAGCTTACTTGATGATCAAATGGACTGGATGATCTAATTCATCTTTATCTTCCTTTTCACTTGAAGCATAAATCACATCTTCACTCATAAATATATTCAGATCAACACCCAGAAGGTTATAGAATTAGTCTAGGAGACAGAAACTTCCTTTATGCTTTTCTCAGCAAAGATTACTTTTTTCCCTCTGAAAGACTTTTGACTGCTATCAGCAATTTAGTCAGAAACCAAGACATGAAAATAACCTCTTTTCTTATTTATTCAGGAAGAACGCAGAGTAGAAACTCTCTAAGCAGACTGTACAGGGTAATAAGAGCTTTTAGATGGGCTGTTTCTGCAAAGACGAAATTCTTAATGAGACACATCACTACACGCAGTTTCACACATTGCACACTGGAGCCTCAAATATATGTTTTTTCCCCCCTAAAACAAAAACTAGACAATATAATTGGTCTAAAATTACAATCTCATGTCTAGTGGTAAGAAGGCTTAGTTTTGCTCTCAGTTTCTGCCTCTGATTGTATCTTGCTTTCTCCATGTATAAAATTCCAATGGGAATGTTTACACTTATTTATAGTTCTCTTTTAGATCTTAGAAAGAAAATAGGCATGTAAATGTGAACTATTATATTTAACTACATATATATCTTCCAGGTGACATAGTTTTGTTGTCAAAATAGTATTCTGGAGGCATCCACAGACAAAGGACAAGAATACAGGTGAGAAAGGAGATTCACTTTACTCCATGAGTCTTTGTGATATAGTTAGAGGTGGGGACAGAGAACTAAAATAGGGACCATTGTTTTTCTGCTAGGGTGAGGGCTAAAATAGAAAACTTTTTCACAGTGTATACTATGTTTTCAAAAGGGAAGGCATGTGAAACAAATCTTTGCAAATTGTGATGATAGCTAAAACATATTAGTAGTTGAGTGTCCTAAAATAAAGCTTGAAACAGATTCCTGATGCCCACAGTTCTCAATGACCTGAAAAATTTCAATTCTTTTGTACACAACAATACCTTGAAACTGTAAGGAGGAGTTTTTCTTTCTTTAAAATGTAAATCCCCTGTGCATACACTAACTTCAGAAGATTATGTATGCCTTACAGCTTTATTTTTCTTTTCTGTTTTGGCTAGCTGGGCAAGCAAAACCTCTTACCTCCACCTACAAACTTTTTCTTTCCTCTCTCATCAGACTATCACAGCTGTAGCAGACCCAACTGTTTCTTTCTATGACTCCATCAGAGTTCAAGAAGGCCCTTAAAGACAATGAACTTTGCCTTCCCTTCACGCATAGTCATTTACCATTCAGCTACTCAGGCAACCCAAGGTAGGGTTTTATTCAACTTGCTAAATTAGGGCTGCCCTGTCTGAACAACAGATCTTAAAGCATATGCAATAAGGCTGAAATAATCTTGCTGCTTCTTTCTTGGAGCTCACGTCAGAGAAGCCAATGAAACAGTGGGTTAAGTAGCGTTATGCAGATGGTCAGGGAATTGCCCAAACAGCTAACAAGAGAGTAGAAATGGAGTTAGGGTTTCATCTTGGCCCTAGGGAGCCCGTGTAGACTGTAGAAGCATAGTGTCCACCTCCTGCTGTAGAAAATACTGCAGTATGTGAAGCATTATACTGCACAGCATCAGTTCCAGCATGTCAGTATTAATGATATTTTGAGTCAAGAGTGAAACCCTGCTGACACAGGCCAACCCTCCTTACTGACTAGAGAATATTTTCTACAACTAACTCTCATTTAAAATTCCTCAGTGCTGGCTTTCCTTTCTCACAGAAAAAGCAACAGGTAAGGCCTCAAGTTTAAAAAAATTATTAAAAAGTCATAAACTGGAATTCCTCACCTCTTTTAAAAACAAACACAAGTAAGAGAAATGTTCTTAAGCACTGGAAAAGATCAGTAAAGAGCATCACCTTTGCAATTCAGCTTTGCTTTCTTATCTGCCCTTTTCATTTGTTTATTAACTTTGCTGGTGGGTAGCAATTTGTTAACTGCAGAATTAAATAATTGTCCTAACTTCTTTTACAGAACAGTAATGATGTAAATACCCTGGCTTAGTTACACACAATGCTTCAGCAATTTCTTCAAGGAGCTAAGGACCATTAGTTATTTGTTATAAACACAGCGTCTCCCTTCTTGGAGTTCCAAGTTTCTGTGTTCTCTTTAGCATTCTGGTTATCTTCTGTTGAATCTATCTATTTCCCTATGCAAACAGATTTGAATCTCTTGGCAAGGCCATTTGTATGTTAGGACAAGGAATGCAGATCACCTTTTTAAAGCTAGAGATGTTTATAGGGAAAGCAGTACAAAGAAAATGCAGTAATAAAAAGTACTATGGAAGAATTTATCTTCCCTAATCCAAATTAGACATCTAAATCTGGATTAGAATAAGGTAAATTCTGTCTCTTCTAACAGATAATGATGAGACAGTCACCTCTAGAAGATAATTAATCTCTTCAAGAGATGGTTATCTAAAGTATCAGCCTTAGAATGACTCACCTTTTGAAGATGTTTGTTGTTTGGCTATAAAAGGAATGTACCTTCCTAGCCTAGTCACAGATGTTTCACTCTAAACATCTAAAGGTGGGTGCATGTAAGAAACATGTCATTGCTGCAGAACTGTCAGATGTGCAATTCTGCAAAAATCAAACAAGTACCAGGGTCATATATAGCTTTATATGACCTTTTATATGCCTTTAATGATATTATTCCTCATATATCACTCCCAGTTAAAGAGCTTTATAAAAGTTGTTGAAAAACTAGAAAGCCTTGAAAGAATAACATGGGGGCTGGACTGTCTGACATATAAAGGAATGTCTGTGAATTCTCAGCTCATCAACCCTGTGCATTGTTAGTTCTTTGCACATTATGAATTCATGGAACACACGAAATTACTCAGGCTAAACATTCTGTGAAATTAGGGAGGTAGAATCAATCATAGGGGCTCTGATTATCTGAAAATAGATATAATAATCTACCAGCACTAATGTCACTGTTCAGTGTGACTACTGACACTGACATGCATCAGTATGTAAATTTCTGCATCATTTAGTGCAGTCACATCCATGAAACAGATTCTCTTACTCCTCTTAGCACCTTGAACCCCATTTTGGATTGTTCCTTCATTTGCCTTTGAGATTGGAATAATGTCCTTTAGATTTATCTTAAGCGGTTCTTCTGAGGAGGATATGACTTGGCATAAAATCATGCAGTCTGGAAATCTATCTCAGCATTAGCTGAGAAGCTCCGTCTGTACTTTTCCCTGTAGAAAAATTACCCTCCTTTTTCCAACAGGAAGCCAACATTCCCATGTTGTGCTAATTAAATGCGTTTCAGGTGTCTATTTTTCCTGGGCCTAATGTTAAGACCCATGCTGCCAACCTAAAATTTTTGGGCAACAGCTCTTCTGACATGACTGGAATTCTTTGTGAGAGCAAGAAATTACTGCAACGTGATCAGACCCCCATGAACACCCTATGAAAACAAAAAGTCATTTGCCTTGTTCACACAAATCTCTCTTCCACCTTACATGATCAGACCATATCGTTTCTAATCAGGAAAATCTGAAACTTGTTCCCACTAAACTCAACCAGCAATATCTATCATCTACCTTTTTTGAGAATAACTTTTTCACCACAAAGACAGTCAAGCATTGATGTCCACTAGATTTACAGGTCACCAAGAGCCCAGCCACCCAAATCAAGAAAAGAAGTACAGTGAGCAAATCCTCACAACTCACACAGCTGGTGCAGAACAGAGAAATCAAATACTGTCGACTCCTAAAAGATAGGAAACCAAAAACACATGGCTGCCAAACTAAGTGGGAGCCATGAGATGTGAAGAAGACTTGATAGCAGGCACCCATTGTCCTCCAGGCCATTGAGGGGAATCCTGGACAGACAGCCTGCATGCAAGCATCCTGATGCATATAAATATATGGGTAAGAGAGCACGAGTGAGAATGAATGAAATAATTTTTTCTTAAAAAATAAAACCACCTTATCCTGTAAAGTCTGGCGTTGAGATATGCTACATTGCTTTATTCCCTACAAGAAGACAGACTGAGACTCCCCAGGGACATAACAGCAATGGGCAGGCAGGGACTGGGAGTGCAGTGAATTTTAGGCCACCACTCCTGAAACTGTCAGGTGAAGTTAGAACAGACAGAAAGACTCCCTAGGCACCAAACCAGCCACATTCGTGCAGTTTTATTCTCAGTACACTGAGGGCAGTCCACACCACACTTTGATGCACTGTGATTCTGTATAGGAAGAAAATATTAAAAGGTTTGTTTGTTCTTTATATCGTCCTCAGAAACTTCTCAGAACTCTCTTGTATTTGGTCATTTCAATTATGTTTTCTTTTCTTATTTTTAGTATGAAACTCCCTCTAGCTACAGGAGTTCAAATTTCTGAGTATTGAGCTTCTTCTTGTCACTTCAGGAATTAGCCTATCCAGGTACTTTTGTACTGTACTTTCTTTTTTCTGTCAGTAACTACTATGCCTCTCTGGTTTTTAGTATCAGGAAATTTTATCTCTCTACTGCACATCTCCTCCTCTGGGTCATTGCACTGCAAAGTGAACAGAATTGCTTTAGTGCTCATCTGCAGTCATTCACTCCCTCTGCCCATTTATTTAAAACATTTCCTCTTTCTTGGACTTTCAAACAAGTTGGTCGTCACTGTAATGCATTCCTCAACTTTGTAAGCGTATTTCAAAAAACAGTCTTGCACCCACAATTTTAAAGCAGGAAATAAGGTTTCATTTGCCATCTCTAATGGGAATTGCTTAGCTAACAGTCTGTGTAGTTCTTTGAAATTACAGTTGTAAATTAATACATGGACATATTAGGTCTAAGACTTTATCTCATTAGCTTATAAAAAAAAAAAATCAAATCCTAGCTATAAATTCATTTTTCCAGAAACATACTGACTATACATAATTAAATTACTACTTACAGAACAGTACCCTAGAGACTGTCACTGATTAGTGTTTCCGGTAATTCACACTGTAAATTTTTAGCTTAAATGTCCACTGTTACTTGAAATTTCTTTAACTCATTTTTAAAATGTAGATGGCATATAAGACTCTTTATTGCATTGGTTCCACCGTCTGCTTCCACATGTACCTACACAAAGATACATCTTTTTTCAACCAACGCCAATTCATGTCCTTGAAGTAATCCCTTTTTGGTGATAAAGAAAAAAATGAATCTAAAGGATGATTTAGATGAACCTTCCCATCATTCAGGGCCTGGTGAAGTCAACCAGGGGAAGTTGCTGAGGGAAGCTTCTCAGGAGCCAGCCCAACCCACAGTAAAGCCACAAATCTCAGCATGCAGGCTCTTTTACTCAGACAGGGAGAGGTTCTGGCAGCAGAGAGACTCTCCGGGAGCCAGCAGTTCTCACGGGAGAAGCTGACAAGGGCTGGGCATTGCCAGGGTTACAGCTACCATCCCCACACCTATAAAAAGCTGCCTGGGAAGCACAAGTGACCAAGAGCACTGTGAACAGAGTGGGCAAACAGGGAATGGCACAAAAGTTAGGGTGTTTCAAGCAGGAAGGGAGCACAGGAAGGACATAGCCACCCTACAAGATTAAGAAGTGAGTTCAGGTGTTTGTCATCACCCTCTCAGGAGGAGCTTAACTATGATATCCATCTGGCAGAAAGCTCTGTCTTCTGTGCTTGCCAGTGTCACCTCTGTGCCTGGCAAGATAGTGAAGTAGCTCATCCTGGATATTATGCTAAGGCACATGGAAAATAAGGAGGTGATTCATGACAGCCAACATGGCTTCACTAAGGGCAAATCATGCCTGACAAATGTGGTGGCCCTCCATAATGGGGTTACTGCACTGGTGGATAACAGAAGAGCAACTGATGTCATCTACCTGGACTTCCGCAAAGCATTTGACACTCACCTGCATGACTCCTTGTCTCTAAATTGGAGGCACATGGACTTGGCAGATGCACAACTTGGTGGATTAGGAATTGGCTGGATGATCACACTCAGAGTTGCTGTCAACAGCTTGATGTCCAAGTGCAGATCAGTGATGAGTCGTGTTCCTCAGGGGTTACTATTGGGACTGGTGCTGCTTACCACCTTTGTCAGCAACATGGACAATAGGACTGAGTGTACCTTCAGCAAGTTTGCTCGCAACACCAAGCTGTGTGATGTGGCTGACACTCTGGAGGGAAGGGAGGCCATCCAGGGGGATCTTGACAGGCTTGAGAGGTGGGCCCATGCTGATCTCAAGAAGTTCAATAAGCCAAATGCAAGGTCCTGCACATAGGCGGGGGCAATCACAAGCACAAATACAGGCTGGATGAAAAATGGATTGAGAGCAACCTTGAGGAAAAGGACTTGGGGTGCTGGCTGATGAGAAGCTCAACATGAGCCAGCAAAATATGTTTGCAGCCCAGGAAGCCAACTGCATCCTGGGCTACGTCAAAAGAAGTGTGGCCAGCAACAGATGAAAGGAGGTGCTTCTCCCCCCCCTACTCTGCTCTTCTGAGACCCCACCTGGGTGACTGTGTCCAGTTCTGTAGTCTTCAGTGCAAGAAGGACATGGACTTGTTGGAGCAAATCCAGAGGAGGGCCACAAAGATTATCAGAGGGCTGGAGCACCTCTCTGATGAAGACAGGCTGAGGGAGATTGTTCAGCCTGGAGAAGAGTAGGCTTTGGGGACACCTTCTATCAGCCTTTCAGCACCTGAAGGGGCCCTACAAGAAAGCTGGGGAAGGACTTTTTACAAGGGCATGTAGCAATAAGATGAGAAGGAACAGTTTCAAACTGAAAGACGGTAGACTTAGATTAGATATTAGGAAGAAATTCTGTTCTGCAAGGGTGGTGAGACAGTGGAACATGTTGCCCAGGGAGGCTGTGGATGCCCCATCCCTGGAAGTGTTCAAAGCCAGGTTGTATGGCTCTTTGAGAACTGGGTCTAGTGGGAGGTGTCCCTGCCCATGGCAAGGAGGTTTGAACTAGGTGATCTTTAAGATCCCTTCCAACCCAAACCATTCCATGATTCTGTGATTTGATGAACTTGAGTTTCTGCTGTTAAATTTCCAGATAAATACAGGTCTCCTCAAGGAAGGCATGCATGACTGTAAAGAACTTCTCTACATATGTGCTGTTGGAAAAAATGTAGAAGGTTATTTTACCCCCTTATTAATCGGTTTTGTCTTGATTTTCTCTTTTACGTTTTTCATCAGCTAAGCTCATTTTGATTTCAACTGCATAGGTTGTGGAATAGATTTGGCAGGAGATTAAAGTTGCAAGTACCACCATAAGCTTGCTTAAAGAGCTATCATCTCTACAAGTGTAGCAAACAATACAGAGTAGTCTCTAGACATTGATTTCCTTGCTGGTTTTCCCAGTTAGGCATTGAATCTATCAATAAGGCAAGAGTCTCAAAGGCAATGAATGTCAGTTCTATCCTCATCATCTAGAGTGTTAATTGACTGCAAATGCAGCTATTGCTTCTCTTTTCCATGAGACATAATATAAACCTATTAATTTTAATAAATTTGTATTTTCTTAGGTTTTTAAAGAAAATTGAGTGGTGGTAGAAGTAAACTGCTATATTTTTAATGGTATACCATATAGGTTACTACTTCATTTTACAGCTGGTGGTGGCCAAGAGCTTTCCTATTTGCATGTTATCAAAACAGAGGGAAAAATGGGCTTGAGAGCTTTGACTTGGCTTGATCATGCTACCTGATTTTGCAAACTAATTTGCATTATTTGATAGCTAAAAATCTCTCATTCCTCTGCCCTGAATTTTGGTTTTTATTGTAATTGAGTTTTTAGCTGTCAATGTCACATATAAAGCCAGCAGTTTGTTAAACTAAAAACACATAAAGGGGAAAACAAAAATACTTTTTACTAACAGTTTAAAGGGACACCATTATTAATTTTCAGGTAAGACAAACTGTAAGACACACTAAAAGAAAAGTAGTACATAAACCAAACCAAACCAAACAAAAAACACAACAAACAATAAACCCAAAAGCAAAACTAGTCTGCACAATAATGATTCATTGTTCCTGTTGCAGTTTCTGGTTTTTTGGAATTTTTTTTCCCTGCATCTCATTCTGAGTATAATATATTCTGTAAGGCTGAGTATAAAGACAAAATATTCAATTTTTTTCCAAATTCAGCTCCAAGAAATAAGAGTTACTGAGAAAACCCAAACACTTTTGGTTCCTGAACAGAATTTCTCAATTATTTTAATGTAAATATCACCTAGCTTTTTATTAAGGAAAGAAAAAAAAAGGGGGTTGTTGTGGGGGTGTTACATGTTCTATTTACTTTGCAAATATCTTTTTCAGATAGTGGAAAGAGGGAGACAAGAAAAACAGATATTGGTACATTCTTGAACCCAGTACTTCAGTTTTCCAGAGCCATAATCTAACTGGACGTTGACCTATTCAGAAACAAATGAAGGTACATCTACCCTATCAAATCACTTTGCACTTAGATTTGTCCTTTAAACTTGATCTCTGAGTTAAGTGGTATGGATAGAATACTGCATCAGACATGTTTTTTTTTCCCCTCCTACACCATATTCCAACAACATCCCAGCAAACTTTATCTCCTCAAATGCCATCACGCATCCTCATGTCAGACATTAAGCCAAGCAAAACACACCTTCAGTTCCATGTTAAAAAGACTCTACATTGGTGAGCTGTGCTACACTTTGATTATTTATTTTATTTTAAAGCCACACATCAAAAGTGATTTTTATGTCTTAGAGTTTACACCTGTGGAGGAGATGATAACAAAGTCTTACACAGTGTGGATGTGTCCAACCTGTGTGGAAGAGAAAGGGAGAATGCCCTTTGGCATGCATACACAAGAACTCACCTCTAGCAGGTTGGGCTCCAGAGCACGCTATCCAAGGGAGGTGTGATGGTGGAGAGACCTACCCATAATTGGGCAGGAACCCACTGATCATCCTTCCTAGCAGGAAGGGACATTTACCCAACTGCTAAAAGGGAATTGGTGGTGTGTGAATATGAGGGTGGGCTTTTTTTCTAATTTATTTCATTATTATTTCTAGCAACTGCTTTGTAGATCCCTTCCTACTCTCTTAGAAATCACTAACAGTCTGGAAAACCTCAAGGTCACTTTATCTTGTCAGAAGTAAGACACAAAACAGCAGAAGAGCCCTTGGCAGACCAGGGAGCAAAGTGATTGCCTTCACCTCATAACTTCTGCCTTCTGAGAGGCCATGTTTTGTCTCCATGTACAAGCACTAAGGTGACCAGCTGTGACTGTCACACACAGGGTTTCAGGCTGGGAAAAATCATGCCACACAACATGGCAGGTGGGAGATATACATGCTTACATCTGGGTGCTAAAAGGTGAGATCCATGTATGCAATTCTCACCCTTAGTGCATAACACTGTGACAAATCCAATTACAGACTACAGGTTTTGAAATGTTTAAGAAACATAACATTAGATTAAACCAAGAGGCATTTCTAAGATACTCTGTTTTGACATCATGTATAGAGGGATCATAGACAGACCTTTTTTTCTGTGGAATTGTGATTTAATGTTACTTCTTCCCAAGGGAGTTTATTTACTGCACTAGCACTATTGTGCAGCCACCTGTGAGTTACTGATTAGACAGGATACATAAAAAACAAAAGGTAACTTTGGGAAAATATGGGAACAAAAAAATGTCACTGAAACACTATTGTATATTCCCTTTGGAAACATTAATTTAAGGCAATAACACTTCTTCAGGAGTGAGCAATGATTTTCTAATTGCTTGTATTATCTCATTACTGGTGTTTCACAATAGGTAGTAGATAGATTGTAACTGGCAAATCTCTAAAGACTCCAGGCAGAAGCATAAACACACAAGAAAATTTCAGTGATTACCTTCCAAGCCTTTAATAAAAGTAGTTAAGGCCTGATTTAAAAGCCTCCCCTCTGATGGTAATAGCCTATTTGTCAGATGTTATTATACAGTGATGATAGTCATTGTGGAGTAAAATGCTTAGCATTTAGCACTAAATGCTGACTTTCTTAATTTTTTTCCCAGATGTTTATATCATGGCAAACAGTGGAGAGACTGGCCTGAAGACTGACTCTCTAACCCCAAATGACATCATGCTTTAAAATAAAATTTTCAACTGTATACTTATTTCGTTTTGAAAGTGAATCTATTGCACATTAACAAATCAGAAATATGACTAAGCGCCAACATGATACAACTCTTAAAATGAAAAGGATTTATACTAATTCTAAATAAATACTGAATTAATATTTAACCCAATTAACATTCTATCAGTAGATTCTAGCCCTTATGTATCATTAATATGTTTAAATATTAGTTAATTATTATAAATTATATTCTTGCACATGCAACTGTGGTGCCATAAAAACAAGAAAAGTATTACAAACCTTTAAAATGTTGATGAGGCCCAGAAGAAAACATCAAGTATTCAAGTTATCTAACCTTTTTTCATATTTATAGTAGTATTCAGTCAAAGCAAATCTAAAAGACTCACTTAGATGTAAACACAGATGTCAGAAATTGAGCAAGAGGAATTATGTTTTCACTCGTTTCAAAAGAGTTGGATCAGATTCTGCCTTTTAGAATAATATTTTCTGGGTATCTTCTATGGATTTTTATTACACCACTTCGTCAATGAGTTACATCTTCTGCGTTTACTTGTTTCTCTCCTTTCACAGAAGATATGACTTAGAAATCTGACCACTAGTGAATATGTGCTGGAAGAGGAAAATTACTACTAGCTCTCTGTAAGGTGGCAATGTCATAATATTTAAAATCTCTGTGATTTTTTTCCCATACATTTACATAAAATTAGACAGATCATAATCTGAATGTGAGGAAAGAGATGAGACTAAAAATGTAGTATTAAAACACAGAAACTGTAATACTTTTTTATTTATCTTCTTTATTTATTTTCTTTACAAATCATTCTTGTATATGATCTTTATCTAAAACAGCAAATAAGTCAGTACAATAGCAATAACCGTTTTGGAAGGAATTACATATTATTTTTTCCTTAATCAGCTGTTATTCTATGAATAACACTGGTGCTTTATATTCAGTGCATGTAATGCAACAGAGACCTCACATCATTTACTTAGTGCAAGCCAAAGATTTAGTTTGCTTCCAAAAATCCTCACCTACAATAATCAGTAAGAAGTATGTCCAATTTCCTGTGAAAAGTACAATATATTTTCTGTATGAATGGCAAGATACGTACCTAATTGATAATGGATACATGCAAAAAATAGGAGTGTGATTGTGGCATAGAAATAATAAACTGGAAATTTTTTTTAAGAAAAATACTGAACCATGATTAAAAATCAGTACAGGTCCCCTGTTACACTGTTCAGTGGTGAGGATCCTCTGGGTAAAAATGTTTAATTTTATTTGAGAAAATGCTTTAGAAGTATATTTGATTTATTTACCTACCTCACTAAAATTTCTCAGGAATTTACTAGCTTATATTTATCCAAAATGTAAAGCACTATTTATATGAACTAAAATGTTTTTATGGTTTGATTACTATGAAAGGTACTAGTTCATTGTTTTTAACATATTATCGTTAAAGAGTTTTCTCCCCATCGTTATTTCTAATTTAATCTTTAGTAACTTGCACTAACAGACTAGCCTGCTATCAAGGAATAGAAGTGCACACAAATGCCATGTTTGGATTGGCTGCTGAAGGTGTGGAGGCAGTGGTTTGGTGACTTTTCTAGATACAAAAGGACCTTCTGCTGTTGGGCTGATGGCAGACGATTGTACTCTAACAGACTTCTGAACATCTTTCCGACAAACTAATCACCCCCTAATAATGTTTATGGATAGAAGCACAGTGCAATACAGATAATGGCTGACAAAATAGTTTTTATCAGATTATACAGAAAATACAGAAAAGAGCTGTTTTTTGAAAACACAAACATGTGAATGTATTGCATAGCCAACACATTGCCTGTAGGAAATGTGATGGCATTTGAAGGTGCAAAGCCTTCTGGGATAGTGTTAAAGGGCAAAGGGCACAAAAGCTGGGGCAATCTCATCCCTATTTCTTACCTGAGATGGGTCACTTACACTTCGCAAACTATTCAGGAGAAGTTAGTTTCTTCTTTACAGAGCACTGGAACAGGCTCCCCAGAGAGTTTGTGGAGTCTCCTTCTCTTGAAACTTTCAAGAGCTGTCTGGATGCCTTTCTGAGTGATCTGCCCTAGTTTTTGGTGCTGCTCTGGCAGGGGGGTTGGACTTGATGATCTTCAGAGGTCCCTTCCAACACCTAACATTCTGTGATTCTAAACTTCCTTTTGCAAGCAATTCTTCTTACTGAATATATATGGGTCCCATGACTCTAACTGAGCTGGTTAAATTCACCCTGTCCCTCCAGGTAGTTATAGTTGAGGCAGTAAATGCTATTAAGCAGCTTCCCTTAAGCAGCAGAGGCTGATGATTTGGAACCACTTCTTCGATGTTGCCCTTTACTCTGACTGTATGCAGAAGTGTTCTGAAAAACCATGAGATGTTTTGAAAAGCTAATAATTTATGCTAAGCACTTAATGGAAATAGGGCAATTTGAAAATCTGCTTTTAACTCACAAGAGGTCTGCCACGATTTCATTAACCATAGCGTACTGATAACATTACCCACTTACTCACTGCATCCAAATATTGCAAGCATTATCTAGATAGTGATTATAAAGCAGCTTGGCCCCAACTGAGAAAACCACTAGTTTTCAGGAAACTCTTTAAGCAACTGCTTAAAACCTTTCCTGACTGAAGGTCACTGGAATTTAGCAAACCGTCATCAGGACAGAACTCTGATGCTTCCATGTATTTAAGATGAAAGATAGCATCAAATCATTCTTTTGTACAGCCAGCAGCATCTGGATTTCTTCTTTAAACTAGGTGAAAATATAAACACAAACTCAAATCTGTATACAGCCTCTGTTGGTGAATTAAATGCTGTTCACAGAATCACAGAATTGTCACGGGTAGAAAGGACATCTGAGACCAAAGAGTCCGACCATTAACACACACACAGAAACAACCAACAACCAACAAACAAACCCAAACAAACCCAAACAACCACACACACTCCACCAGAAAAACACCCACAAGAAACCCCTACAACCTTGTCCACTAGCACATGCCCTGAAGTGCCACATCTACACATTTCTTGAATACTTCCAAGGTTGGTGACCCAACCACCTCCCTGGGAAGGCCGTTCCAGTGCCTGACCACTCTTTCAGTCTAGAAATTCTTCCTAATATTCAATCTGAACCTTCCCAAAAGGCCTTCCCAAAAGGCCAATGTCACATCATTTCCTCTAGTCCTGTCATCATCTACTTGGGAGAAGAGGCCAACACCCACCTCCCAACAACCTCCTTTCAAGTACTGTAGAGGGTGATGAGGTCTCCCCTCAGCCTCCTCTTCTCCAAACTAAATGTCCCCAGTTCCCTCAGCTGCTCCTCGTATAATTTGTTCTCTAGACACCTAGTGTTATACTTTAAGTAATGGACTCCTATACTTTCTAAATTCCCATCATCCAAATATGCGATTCAATTTTCAGTAAAGATAGTAAATACAAAGATAATTAGTTCTGGAAACATAAATGAGCATATTGTTAATTTCTTTTGATGTTATGATATCTTTTGGGATAATTCCCATTTTATTTTTTCTCTCTTGACACACTGTGTTGTTTACTGAAACAACAAAAGGTACAACCTTTAAATTCTTTCCTTCTGGACAAAACAAATTAGTGCACTATACCTCCTAAAGAAAATCAAATTGCAATATAGTGTTGAATTTGTTGTCTCAAGAAACTTGATAGCAGGTCAAATTTGTCACCCACTAGAATTTTGGGAAAAAATTTGGAAAAAGAATTTTGCATATGTTGAAGTGTTTTTCAAAGAAAATAAAGCAACTACTGACTGTTCCAAAGGCAGTCTCATGCAGTTCTTGATATCCATTCACTATTACCAACATTATGGCCACAGAGGTTCATTGTTTTCTGGTACTTGATTTAGTGTCAGAACATAAATCCTGCTATCATCATTGCATTACTGACATTTAAACTGAGTTCAACAATGCTGCAGAGTGTGTTAGAAAGCTTTAGAAAAGTGATGCAGACTGCACTGAGATAAAACCATCATGCATTCATTAGATAGGATTTTTTTTACATTTGAGAATGAAAGTTATACCACCATTTACAGCTATTACTGAATTTCTCATGTTAGAGACTTAAATGGTAATAACACTCTCTCAAGATTCTGAAATTGCAGCCTGAGATGTACGTAGTTTTTCTCACTCACTCCTATCCTTTTAGAACTTTTAATTTTCTGTGAAGGCAGAAGCTACCACAGAGACTCCAATATTTTATCATTATAGACGCTCTCATGTCTTTTCCAGGCAATCTCAGACCATTTGCAGTTTATTCCCACGACTCACACAAAAGATGCTGCAGCACGTTCACATATAAATACTGTAAAAGCTATCGATGAAGTAATAGTTTTTGCCAGTCTTATACTACATACTACACTTCTTCTGAATCACTGAGTGAGAACAACCCTCTAAGAAGTTCTCAGCTATCCAAGATTGATGTCCAAATACTCGAAAGGGTTTCTTTTTTAAAATTTCATTTAATTCTCTCAAATGTTTTTGAATCACGTTGCCTGTTGGAATATAGGTTTATTCACTTAGATCCTTTAACGTTTACACTTGGGGGGAAAAAATAAATTGGTTTTGCTACACTGACTCAGAATCCAGCTGAAAAGACTGAAGCTGCATTTCCTGCCATAAGCTATTTGCTCTTTCAAAATGAAAAACTCAAATTTAGCCCTCATGACTGAGTAGCTTTCCATGTTAAGCAGTGTACAGCATGAAGAAAGCCACAAACATACCTCTCCAGCAGTCTGAATGATATTTTCTTGTACTGAGTGAAAAACACAGTTTCCAAGTTCTCTTAGGTCTTTTGGCTTCCTTATCAAGTGTGAATGTGTTGTGGCCCCTTCAATTCAATGAAACAATGTGATCTCAGAAGACAATGGATTTTAGTCCCTACTCTCATGGCTTGAACTCTAAGTGTTAATCTAAAAATATATCAGTGGTTCACTGAGGCCTGTGTCCATTTTACAACCCTTAGCCAATATCCACAAGAATGTATTTTAGAAAAAATATTAGGCTCCACTAAGCTTTTGGCAGCCATAAATTGAGGTTACTTGAGTCCTTTAAGTGCAGTAGAATCGTGTATTTAATTCTTCTGCTACCATTACACTTAAAATTATTTTGTTATCATCAGAAGTATTCATCATTTATCAGTATATGTCACAATTGCAGAAGCATTGATTTCAAATAGATCATATAATAACAGTATATTACTCACATTATTTTCTATTAACTCATATTGGTGGTGTCTGAATCCTTTGCAAACACTTTTAAAGTATAGAGACTGAACTTCAGGCTGAGCATAGAATTAACATTGACTGAAGGTCACAAATTGTGGATGTGGATTTTGTACAAGGGATGTACAGAAGACAGGTGTATGCTTTTATCTTCCCAATATTATTTGCAAAACGTACCACTAATAAAATCTAGTCACATCAGAAAGAAGTAACTTGTATCTAAAAGTTTTCTGAGACACCACTGCTTCATACCAATACATAATAAATGAGATCCTGAACCTCAGTTCAACTGATTTATTAATTAATAAAAATAGTTGTCTTCCCACTCCTTTTCAGAGCCCAGATACAGATAACCATGGTTGATCAATCCTCTGCTGTGGGATTCTCCACAGTGGAAATATACATCCTGGCTATATCTCTTATCATGTTCTGATTTCCACTGGAAGGAAACCCTGCACGGGTAGACAAAGTCACTGGGCTCTCCAAATGTTTTCCTGATCTGGAAGAAGCAGCATACTATGGAATACAAATGCCACACAGTATCATTTCAGCCATTGGTACAAAGTAAAGTCCCAGTTATATGCAGAATACACAGTACTATCTAATCTTCACTACATTTGATTACAATAATTGTAATATGAGTGCCGGGAGAGTGTCATTCTTTGAATGAAAGAGTTGGATGAAGATTCAGCTGTGACTGAAGATGAATTAAATCAGCTCAGCAACATTTCTACCATCTATATTCAGGTTGACAATACCTCTGCTATCTGTTACCTGACAAAAGTCCCTGACCTATCTTGATGGAAAATGACCCAGGCTCATTTATTTATCACTGTTCAGCCAAAGGGTGTCAATGTCATTTAGGAAACAGTGACTCCTTCAGTATTTTTAACTGAGATAGAGTGCTTGAGCCCATCAGACCTGCCCTGCAGTAACCAGCATGTTCTCATAGAATTAATAATCAAGTTCAGTTCCTCTAAATGCTTTTTGCAAATAAGCCAGGAATTTCAACATGGAAAAAAATGATGGAGGTATAATAGGAGTCAATAAGGTAATGAGCGGTGAGAAGAGGTAAGTAGTGATCGCTTGTTCATTCTTTCTTTGAACGAAAGCACAGCAGACTATCAAACAAAGCTAGGTGTGACATTCAGTAGAAGAAAAGGTAGATCTTCTCACACTGTGTAAGTAATCTGTGGAACTCCCTGCCACAAGACATTGCAAATGCTAAATGGGTTTTTTTTAATTCGAGTGGCATCTATACAAGGTAATGGAAGAAATTTTCATCAGAAGTTATTAACTGCAAACACATCAACATTTCTTGTTCAGAAATTCCTTTTGCTGTAAGAGTATGCTAAGACAGTTTAACCATGTTTGTTCCAGCCCTTTTCTAGATATCCACTTCTGGTTAATATTAGAGAGATAATGCAGGATCTTTTAGCATGACTTCCTACAGCAATTCTATTTTCATCATGTCTTCTTTATCATGAAAGCACTCCATAACCATGACCATGAATATTTGAGTCCCATGTTAATGAAAGAAGGCTAGTGGTTGGATTTGTGTGGTAAATAGTACCTTTACCTGTTGTTTTCTCATGTCACTCCCTAGCTTTGGGCTCATTGCTTATGTATTTCTGGGCAAGGGCAATCTGAAGGATTCAGAGTTAGGGAATGAAGTCTGCTAACTCTCTGCAAGGTAAATATGCTGCATCCTTGAGCAGTGTAGACATAACCCAGCTGGTGCCCCTTGGCCTTAGGGCCATGGGTTTGTTTGTGACCCTTATTATTTAGCAACATAGTTAGAGCCTCTTCTAAATAATGCCCTCAAGACCAAATTAAAATACCTTTACTGTTGTAAACCTACAGAAGCACCATCAAAGTATGTAATCTCCAGCATGTATGGCTCTACGTGTCAAAGCATGTTTAAAATGTGTGTACCTCCCATGAAAACTTCCATGTTATATTTGTCCTGTCCTAGTGTTATCTGAAAATAATAACAACTTCAATCTTATGGCAGATTTGAAGTCTCCTGCAAGAAAAAGGTTTTCACATGGGGCAGCCCAAGACTGGCAAATTATTAAAACAGGAACTGACTGTTATGAATGTTGGCACCTTTTGTTTTTAAATTTAAAGCTACTTTTTTTTCTATCTTTAGTCCCCTTTCTTCTATTCCACATATCTACCAGGTTGAAATACTGTACTAAATACATTTCTTCCTTACAGCTATGGACAAGAATAAACATGGGCTAACATTAGTCACATTGCTTAACCCAGCACTGAGAGGCACTTGGATGTGACTGCAATATAAGAATCTATACATGGTGGAGCAAAAAATGCACCAAAAAAAAAGAAGCGAGCTGCTGACAGAATAAGTGACCTCCAAAGGTCATAATAGAAGTTTCTGTAAGCACAAGAAATAAAACTTAGACCTTCTGGTCCAATGCTTTTATCATAAGATCATCACAAAAGGAAAGTCATCTCTGGTTAACACTGCATGCCCTATTCCCAGTTGTACCATATTCTCTGAACAGCAGCTATCGACTGTTAAAAAGCAACTTAAAACCCCTTTATTACAGCAATAAGCCAACCTTTCATAGATATAAAGATCTGAATTAAGATCTTGATTGCCAGTCTACCTCAATTTAATAGCTTCACAGAGCAAATTTATAAATGTTACTGTCTTGAGACCCCTTTGTATCATTTTTGTTATAGCCCTGCCCCTGACATTCGAAGTGTGTGTTCTGTACCACTGAGGAAAACTAATGTTACATGTTTATTGCACATACATAAGTTTAACCTCCTAGATGAAGCTTTTCCAGTGTAATTTTTTAAATGACAGAAGTGCAAGTGTAATCTAGCCATTAAAACCAAAATGTGAAAATGCTATTAGGGCATTTCCTTTATATTCAAGCTCAGGCTTGTCCACACAAGGATACTATTTTGTGCTGAGTTGTGACAACGCTAGTCAGAATGAAAAAAATGTTCACAATCATTTCTATGGCTTGATTGTTCAATGTAAATTCAGTACCACATAGGACTACTCTCTTCACAATATTCTGTACAGGTATTTTGGGAGATTCAGATTGGCATCCAGATATCAGTAATCTAGATGTCTACAACCAAGCTAGAAACACTATTTTTTCATTCCCAGTCAATGGAAATGAATGGGCAATTTTGAGACCTAATCCATATGCTCCTTTTAATCATGTCTGAATTAGAGTGAAATGAATCAGTCATCCTGAATGCTTTGGTGTGAAAGGAATATAGATAGACTGTTCAGATATTTACATTTGCACTGGCAATGTGCATATTTCTCAGATTAATTCTGCCTTTCACTGTGTGCATTAATGGACCACAGTCCTCAAGCAGCAAGTTGAATTCTCAAATTTTGATGATTCTTTACTCCCCACTCTATTATACATCCTTTTCTATTCTTGCTGATATAGATCACCATTTTTAACTTCCAGCAGGGAAAATGAGACTTGTGGTAAAATATTTTCTTGTTTTAAGGTGTGTCAGTGTCAGTTCAGATAAAGAGCTTCGGCAGTAGTACCAATGGTTGCCTGATAGCATCAAGAGAATGAGAAGTGATATTATAGGTCAGCAGCTTGTGAAGTTGTGTCAATGGATCAGGCTGTGATTCAACCACAACAGTAAATAAAGCTTTGTACTCCTGGTGCTGGAGAAAACATTCCACACCAATAAGCACTGATTTGATATCAACACTATTTCTAATCATTTGAGTGCAGAACTATGGACTCAGTTCAAACTTTTTATGGGGTAATTTCTTTGAGAAAAAGATTGATTTATCTCAATGGATGTAGAATATAAAGAAAACAAATACCAGTTTTCTGGAGCTCTGGGCACATCTCATTTCAGAACTGCGGGTCAGCATGAAACTTTATATATTTATAAAAATGTGGCTATCACTCACCATTATGAACATTACTGTAAACATCTGATCTAAACTACCAAAACTTTCCAGCGGTGACTAAGACTTTATCCAGTCCTGATTTCCTGTAAAGATTTTAAACTTTGTCATTTCTTTGTGGCTGTGAATAACTTTGCATAGATTTCTGATACCCACATTGCATGGGGCAACAGACAGAACCCACATGCTTATTTCTACTGCCTCTCTTCATTCAAAATTTGGTTTACCACATTGGCAGTTTCACCATTGTTATTCAGAGTTCATTATGACAGGATTCAGAATGTCAACTGACCCCAATTTTATTTAACTTTAGAAGTATATTTGTTTCCAGACATTATGGATGTTAGTGCTGTTGAAATTCTCTCACAATTTTGGATAACCCCATTTTTCATACTTGGCTTATGAAGCTTTTTTATCAGACACCATTTAGTCATTGTTTATTACTAATTTACTCTGACTTCAGCTCTGTAGAACACTAATCACCTAACCCCTCCCTATAACCAGTAAGGTTATAGATATCCAAGTGGGGTGAACTGCCCTCTGCAGTTATAACTCTAGTTAAACTTTATGAATTTCCACTTGGATTACAGAAAGAAACTCTTTATCTCTTGACTAAACTGACATCAAGTGACTGTAAAGGGTGTATTATGGAGACTAAGGGGTAACTGCTGCTGCCTTGTGCTGAATGTTACTTGCTTTGTGCTACGACTGTACACCACATACTCCAAAATACCAAAGGGAAAAGTGAAAGAGCTTCCTATGAACCCCAAGAGTTGCAGGAATATAGGTTCTTAGAATGCAGTGAGGAGTCAAAAAAACTTCTCTCCCTCCAAGTGACAGATGCCAAAGGCACTGACTCAGAGATGCCCAGCATTCCTATTCTGAGGACTAGAGTTATTTTAACAAATTTAACACTTTATTCAACAGGCGATGAGGGGTTTTTTTGCATTATATTCTATTATGTATTTCGTGCAAATTTCATGTGATAGCTCATTAACAATTTAATCGGTGTTTGTAAGAAATGTTACAGATACTATTCAGTCAACAAACTGCTTCCATGCTTAAGAACTGGAATGGCTTGCATAACTGGACTGCTGCAAAGGAAGGATACAAGATCTTTACGAAGGACAGCCTGGGAAGATAAAGAGGTAGAGTAACCTAGGGTTACTGGTGGACAGTCATTTGAAAGTGAACCAGCAATATGCCCTAGCAGCAAAGGCTGTCCTAGGGCTGCATTAGGCAGAGCATTGCCAGTAGGCAGAGAGAGGTAATTCTTCCCCTTTATTCAGCCCTGGTGAGGCCACACCTGAAGTGCTGGGTCCTCTTATGGATTCTGTAGTACAAGAGAGACATAGACATAGTGGAGACAGTTCAATGAAGGGCAACAAAAAGCATTTCACATGTGAGGAAAGGCTATGAGAGCTAAGACTGTTTAGCCTAGAAGAGAAAAGACTCAGGGGAGATCTTTTCAAAGTACAGAAATACCTGCAGGGAGAATAGGAAGAGGATGGAGCCAGATTCTTTTCAGTGGTGTCCAGTGACAAGACCAGAAGAAATGGGCAAACACTAAAACACAGGACATTCCCTCCAAACATCAGGAAACACTTCTTCACTGTGAGGGTGACTGAGTACTGGCACAGGTTGCCTAGGGAGGTTGTAAAGTCTCCATCCTTCGAGACATTCAAAAATAATCTGAACTTGGTTCTGGCCAGCTGTTCTACACGACCATGCTTGAGAAGAAGACTTAGACCAGTTGACCTACAGAGGTCCCTTCCAACCTCAGCTATTCTGGGATTCTGTGAACAGTTCTTCTGGAACTTTCCATAAATGGATATTTTGTTTCATGTAGTATTTCACTGTAGCTGTAGATCAGTGTGCTTTTTTCTTTATACATTGCTTAATATTTCATGAAAATACCATAAATCTTACATGACAATTTCAGAGAGATTTCTCTTGAGTGTTTCATGAAATATTTCAGGAGTATTGCTATGAAATTTCATGAACTTTCTTATACTTGAAGAAAAAATATATCACCAAACATTTAATTAATGTTTCCAGACTACCACCCAAATTTTTATGGAAATTATGATATTTCAGATGTAGTTCTGTTAAATACTTATAGGCTAATTTCCAAGCAAGTTTTTTTTCTTGTTTTTTTTTTGTTTTTTTTTTTAAATATGGAGCTCCTAAAAATAAATAAAGCACAAAAGCACAAACATTTGAATCTCCACAGGTATCTCTAGATAGCAGATTGACACCAAAAAAGTGACAGTGTAAACACATTCAAGAACCTTCACAACCATACACATTGTCAGAAGGTGAAAACACATGTCTGTTTGGAAAGTCAACTTGCATCTACACATTGCAGCTCTTCTTACTTCCCAGGATTAGAGTAACATAGAAACAGTAAGATATTTTCTGCCTTACTTATCATAGAATCATAGAATCATAGAATCATAGAATCAACAAGGTTGGAAAAGACCTTCAAGATCACCAAGTCCAACTGTCCGCCCTACAACCCCTAACCACTGAACCATCTCCTGAAACACCACGTCTACCGGTTTTTTGAACACTTCCAGGGATGGTGCTCCACCACCTCCCTGGGCAGCCTGTTCCAATGCCTCACCACTATTTCTGTGTAGAAATTTTTCATAATATACAATCTGATCCTCCCCTGGCACAACCTGACCCAATTTCCTCTTGTATTATGCCACATTCTGGAACTATGCTGCAATGAGCTTTTCTTGTACTATTTGATAATGTTTGAAAAATTAATACAAGTTCTGTGCACTGCTGTTTGGGACAGCCTGGCAGTATACACCTGACTGGCTCACGAGAAATGGTTGATTGACTGGCAGGAATCACTCCCTGCCAGTCAACCTGAGCAACTGACAGAACTCCCAAGCTATGAAGGAACTTGGATGATGTTATAGCTATCGCAACTGTGGCGGGGTTGTGAAGATCAGGTTAGAAGTCATATATGAATCTCTGCAGAAACTGGTTGTGCTAAACAAAAAAAAGAATGAGACCACTTAGACCAGAAATATACTTTATTTACCCACAATATACCTCAGATATACCTCAGGAAGGATCCAGTCTAATCTCCTACTCCAGGCAGGGTCTGCTATGCAATCAGACCAGATTGCTCATGGCTTTAACCAGTCAGGCCATGAAAAACCTTCTAAGGATAAAGAGGGAACAACCTGTTATTTTCTGTCCCCATGGTGAGAAAATTTTTCCTTGTATTCTGCCTGAAGCTTCTTTGTTTCAGTTTGTGCCCACTGTTTCTTGTCCTTACACCATTCAGAACTGTGAAGAGCCTGAATCCATCCTCTTGGTACCTTTCTCATAGGTTTTCAGTGAAAGCTGTTAGATCCCTCTTGAAACCTTTTCTTTTCCAGGCTCAACAAGATGAGCTTCTTCAGTATCTCCCCACAGGGAACATGCTCCAGAATAGTAGAAAATATAACTGCATATTCAGGTAAAAAAAATTATAGAGCAGAGATCTAGCTCTGCTTAAGGATAATTTTCTATCTTGTGCAATGTTTAAAGTAAAATTACTATATTTTTGCAATTAGTGCTCAGAACTTCAGGGATTAAAAATATTCTCCACCATTTGCTCTCCTAGTGCCTTACTAGTTCTGTAAATCTTCATCTATATGCAAGTTTAAGCTGTGAAATAGTCTCTCAAAAGAGTTTAGCTACTTCTGAAATGCTAGTCTATGTCCCAGATAAAAATTCCAGATAAAATGCTATGCAATAAATGCTACAGTAAAATATTGTTTACACAGCTATCAAATGTGTCCCAGAAATTCTATTAAGTCTATAATGTCAGCCATAGCACTAACCAAACACTGAAGAAAATTAATTTGGATGGTACTTTCTTTTTACAGTAACAAATATAATTATCTTAATATTACATTGCAACTTGGACATATGGTAAGAAAGAAGGTGTTACAACGATAGCAAGAAGGGGATAGTAGAAGAAATTATAATGAGGAATAAAAGTTTTTGAAGGAGTTAATGCTGGCTCCAGGCAGAAAATACAAAAACTCACAAAGCAGAGGTCTTTTAGAAACAATCCCTTTGCTCCCACAAATATTTCAGGCTTACAGTTTGAGGCAAAAAATCTTGGACCTGCTCCTCCTTCTGCACAAAATGATGACACCCAACCACCATTTCTCAAACAATGACTGTGTCTTGTAATACTCCAAACATTTTTTGAATAATGTTTCTGAATACATCACCATCTTCTTCAGACTTTTGTCATAGTTTGGCTAACTAATAAGATCTTTTTCTTGTCACAACTTGTGTTGGGGTAAGAGAATGAACTAAGTATCTGCCCCTCTATCAGCAAATAAGATAAATCAGAAACTGCTCTTGATGTCAGATAGCCTGACATGTCATGCATTCATACAGCTAAACTCTTTTGCCCCACCCAACTACATATCCACATCTAACAAGTTGAGAATGTTCCTTGGCCACTGCCCTCAGACCATTCCTGGTCCTTGTCAGCCAGGGTGCTGCTTTGCCTGCATTGAAATTTTCCTTCAGAACATGTGCAGTCACTGTACTAACCTTTGCATCCTGGTACAAACATCTGTGCCCACCGTAAGTTTAACTGCACAGACAGAGCTGATGACTTATTGAGATCCCCTACAACTCTGTTTTCTCTTATTTTTAGGAGATTCCTAGCTAGGCCTAATGTCTTTGTTAATCTCATTGCTCTCCACAATAAAAAAAAAAAAAAAAGGTATTTTTATCCACAATACAAGATGTGTCCCAAAAAAACCCCAAACCACTTATCAGTTCTCCTTAACATGGGCAGAAAAACAGGAGAGGTTTGGCTATCATACCAGACTTTTTATCCCAGTGATAGACCTTCCAGCTATCTCTCCTTTTTCTGAGGTGATGTCCTCCATGGGGCAATCAATTGGGCAATCCAGTGGGCTAAAAAACCCTCCCTCAGAATGTTACGCAGGAGCACAAGAAACAATAGTATATTTTGGTATTGTAAGGGTGTGGGTTAATGCCATTGATACCAGGAACATGCAAACATATGCTGCAAATCCAGCTGCCATACAGTATTTAAATAGGAAGGTGGTATGCAGTCCATATGAACCTGAAAAATAAAGAAGTCACAAGGATATCTGCCATTGACTCCTGCAAGATGCAAGCAAGTGATAGATGCAGGGCTGCCAAGCCTGGGCATGGTAGCAGAGCGTCTGCACAAGCATTAGTCAATCCTAACACTGCAGACTAAAATTGATATTGAAGAGTTCAGGCTGCACATTATCTCACTCTAACAGTGTCAAGATATCTACACAGATTTTTTCAAAAGGAATTAATTTGGCTCACTAAGAATTAGACCCAAAATGAAGCACGATTAGACAACTATTTATTAAACTGTGTGGCAGCAGAACTCAATCAGCTGCCTCTGCTTATTATCAGCTATCTGAACAAACCATTAAGCAACATGCAGAATAGTGAACTGCAGTTCTGAGTCACTTCCACTGAAATCATCAAAGGTTTCCTGGAGAAAGAGGATGGTAATATGAAGTTCTTATAGCTGTGAACTGACTGAAGAAACTAAAAATGAAAATACTCTATGAGTAATGCAGAAGCAACTTTGTCTGGTTAGATCTCATTCCTAGTCATTGCACCTGGCACTGACTCCACTGATCTTGCAGCTCTTCACAGCTGTTACTGTCAGTTCTTTAAAGGCTACTCACAACATCCCAGTGCTGGAGACTCCAGCTCTATGGGCTCTTTAACCTTTTCCATTAAGTTGACAACAATAACTTTATGACCTTGATGTTTTTTCAAGCAGACTAGTGCTGCTATTACATTCGAGAGTAGTATTTTTGACCTTTTTTGATGGCAAAAACTCTTCATCTATTTTTTTATTTGTGTGCTGCAGTGATAACATGAAAAATATTTTTCCAATTAATAATTTTTTATTCCCAGTCTTTCTGCTAGTTATCTTGCTCACTTTAATAAAAAAATTCTCACCTTCTCAAGTTAATTTTTCCTATCTCTAGCCTCAATTTGTGACATTTTCATTATTTAAAATGCTGATAAATTTATTTTACGGAGAGTTAAAATTTTCATGTGTGCATTCCACGATTTATGCTTTAATTGTTATTGGTACTGGTACAATCAGGCAACTATGGGTCCTACATATCATGACTGTACAGTCTTGGCCAAAGACCTGCTTTCTCAAATTGTGCCTTGAATTAATTGTTCAAAGCATCGAGAATGTTCAAATTAATCGGGTAGGTAGTATGCAGGGGTGAGAAGGGAGGCAATAACCCAGCTTTTCCTGACAGAGAACATTATGCTGCCAGAATAACTCCACCTTTCCAATATTACCAATGCTTGTGAAGGTGAGCACAGCATGAAATTCATTGGTAGTATATGCTGCATATATATGAGGGTTTCATGAACAGAGACACTACTGCTGAGAAATGATAGATGACTGGTTAAATTTAGAAACCGGGAAGGCATTTAATTAAGGTTTAGAAGGACAGATACTGTAAGTTAAACATCAGATGTTAGAAGAATCATAAAACACAGCTGTAACAATCCTAAGTGTGATATAACTAAGCCTTGCCATCATTTAAAGCACAAAGAATTTTGCAGCTTCAATCACAAAACACAGAGTAACAAAAATCCTTGCTGCCCTCAACTGTAGATGTTTACAAATTTTGGACATGCTGGGTCCAAAGGAAACTTCACATTACTTTAGGCTGGCTTTTGATTTGATATATTAAGAACTAAGTAATAATGCACTGAGGTAAAAATGACATTATTGCACTGTGATTTATATGCCAAAGGATCATATATGCCACTTTTTAATGAAAATCAGAAGCTATAATCTGAAGCAAGGCTCAACAAATCTCTTTGTTTTACCTTTGTGGTTTTAGCCTTATTGTGCTAAGTGATTATTTAAAAATTACTTAGCTTTTTGCAAAATTTTTGTGTATTGGCTGTCTAAAATGTGTCTACATATATATGTACATAAGTAACTGAAGCAGCAGAAGAAATAGTCACTCCATCTCACATTTACAGCTGAACTGTAAACTGCAGTTTAACTTAATATTACCAAGAAAAATGGGGTGCAGCTGTATATCTGGGATACCCAGACCGATGTTCTTTCTAAAAAATACAACTTTGAAATAGAAAGGGGTGTAGATCTTCTACACCTTTTAACTCCATGAAAGCTCAACTAGAATGGCTAACATACATCCACAAAAATTAAAAAGGCTGGCTGTCTTCACTTACCTCCTTTTATCTTGGTGACAAAATACGTAAGCTTATAAATAAATTAAGTTTCCTTGCAAGGCACAAAAGACGGACACATAAACCCCATTATTAATTGTTGTATACACATTTTATGAATATTTTTGATGCCCATTCACAGTAACTAGATGAAAAATTAGAAGCATACTGATGCACCAAGTTTTTTTACCTACTTTTTTCTTCGTTGGACTGTGTTTGTGTCCATTATAGCCCAGTTTCTCCTACCTCACAATCATAAATCATGTGCAACATGTCAACATCATACCATGCTAGCTGCGTAGCTGCTGCTACATACCGCAGTCTCCCTGGGTGTAGGCAATTAAGTTTGTCCAGGTTGGACAAAATGCAGTAGATAAACTGGAAGAAGGCAGATAAGTTGTGCAGTATCATATCTTTCTAGCCTGATATAATGTAATAAATTCACTCATGAGATCTAGAGTATAATGCTTTCATGCACACAGACACATAAAAACCACCACATTTTTAACCAGCTTGTTTGTATTACTATAGTCATCACTAAATAGGTCTGAGTTGCTCTAGCGAAGTACACATCCTGAAAAGTTTCTAGCATTTTTCCCTATAGCCTACTGCTCCTATTCTCTGAAGCTCTACTTCTGCTCTACGTCTACTGCCCTGAAGAGTTATTCCAACAACAAGCAGAACTTGATCACTACATGATGCAGCACCACAGGCCCCTTCTAGAACTATATTGAATTTCTTGTCATCATATGGACTTTGTGACACGTTAAAGAGAGATCATGTTCTTGATAAATTTGGGTTATGACTTACCGACCTGTTCATTGGACTAGTGCCAAGACTGTGCAGTGACCTGTGACATATTCACTCCTCTGTAACTGAGTATGCAGAAATGGGAAGCTGAAGTGTCCTTGTTCTGCTGTTACTGACTTACATGGGACTTCCAAGGTACTCTCCTTAGCTGTGAGCAGTTCCAAAATGTCTCAGCCCGCAGGCAGGAGATAAGGCAGAGCAGACAGGGGCTGGTTAGGAGGGTTATGAGATGCCTGAGCCTAGGGGTCAACAGTGATGGATGGAGTCCTCCCCGGACACTGGCCATGGACGGAAAAGAAGGGAAGAAGAGACAAGGAAGGAAGTTGTCTTCTGTGATCTCTGACCTTCCTCGGAGCTTACGTAGATCTATGGAATGGAATACCTTTGGTCAGTTCTGCTGTCTGTCTAGTCCAGCTCCCCTACAGGGGGGGTCACAGATACAACTCTCCTGCCCCGGTAGCCTCTGTAGCAGCAGAGCTAAGAAGCGACCTTGGAGTCTCAGCAGTAACATAAACATTCCAGTGTTACCAGTCCACTAGCTGGGACACTTGTTTCCAGTTAAAAGAGCTTACTGAAGGGAAAAAAACATATCAGTAAAAGGAAAATTAGCTTCATCCTGGCTCAACCCAGGACACCGATTACCTGTATCAATCCATTGACTCAGTACTTCTGAACGCCAAGTCACTGCTCACCCATAAGTAACCAACAGTGAAAATTTTAAGTTAAATTCCTATAATAATAGAAAGCAGACAGAGCAGTGTGGAATGTGTTTTCAAAATCTGACATTTGGCTTTCATAGTCTTATTCTCAAATCAATTACATTTCCCAGAAAAAAGTTTGTCAGGTTTAGAAGTGCTAATTCAAATTTTAAAAAGAGGTTTAGCTCCTTTTTTTTCCACATCTATGCTGATTTGTTGCAAAAATGCTGGGCAATCTGAAGTTTGTTACTATTCTCTGGTATTGTGTTAGTTCAGAGCACACTGGTGTGCCTTTCAGAAGGGGTGATACAGAGTTGGCAGCAATGGCACCAGCTGACCCTATAGTCCTGAGCAACATTGTCTGCCAAGAACATTCAGGGTACCTCGAAGCACCGTGTGTCTGATCTCAATGAAAGTTTACTTATGAAAAACTTGAAAATATATCAGTTATTTACACCGAATGCATATTATGTTTTCTATTTAAGCAAAGCTTTTTGCAAAGGCCTCCCATAGTTTATAAGTATCTCTGAAGCATTTCTCACCTGATGACCTTGTGACTTCCTGTAGTGAGCAAATTGGGCACAAACAACAAGGAGCTCTAAATCCAGATGATTATGTTTTCTGTTGCTATATAGTTTTATTGGATACTACACAGTCTGGTAATTTTCAAGGAATAGTTATATTGAAAAATTAGTAAGAATAACCACAAATTCATGAACTGTGAGGCTGATGTATTGAAATAAACCACATTAATTTGGCACTAAATTTGAAAACTGTCAAATAAATCCTCAGACATGATAATAAAAAAAGCAGTAGAAGCATGACAACTTACACTATGAATGAACCTTTTAAACAGAAATAAATGATTCAATAAAAAATACTTGAAAGTTTACAGATTACATGCTTTGTGAGCTGTCAGGAAAGACTGAATTCTAAGAGTATTGTTTCGCGGAAGGAAAAAAAATGAGTTAATATCAGCTTGGTCCAACCAATCACCAATTTAATGCAAATTAGTTTAAGAGACAACTTAGTTAAGACAGTCGATTCCATCTGTAGAGTCAGAAGCTAGGTTTTTACTGCTGAATAAAAGAGGTCAAAGCTAATGGGCACTGACTTGCTCTACAGGATTTAGGACTTCACCCTTTCTAAAAGTAGTTTGCTCCTGGAGAAGGCTTTGTGGAGCAAGCCAGGGACTACAGTAAAAATTAAGCAGTGTGGACCACCTTTATTTTTATTTAGCATAGATTTAGTCTGAGCTGTATTATTTGTTCAAGTGTACCCTCAAAATGAACCTAATTATTTTTGAAAATATGCTGCTACTAAAACCAGTATAGGAGCTAATTTCCTGGGTTTTGGAGCTGCAACTGAATTGTGTACATTTATAAAATGATCCTGTCAAATGAGCATCACTGAATTATGCTAATCTGTGAACATGATTTAAACTGAAAAACAAGGTAATAATGAGCATTTAAATTTAAACTAAACAGGCATGTACCTCCGATTAGTAAATAGCAGCTGATAACTGGCTGCCAGTTGTATACCCATAACCACAGATTCACTTAAATTAGGTATCATTAAAATGAAAGAACTAATTTTTAAGTAAAATTCATTTTAAGGTAAATAAATTTACTGTGCCCACATTTTAAAGTATTTGAGTTAAGCCTTTGAAACTTTTCTAATTCAGAAAAAATTTACACTACACCCTGACCTTGTATGTACCTGTCTGTTCCAGATGTTGAGCTGTTTGGCCATGTGGTGTCTGTGCATTGGTAAATCAGTTCTTTCCATTTTGCCAGCTGCTCTGTGGGGATGAAGAATGTCTAATCAAATTCAACAAATGTCATTCAGACACCATGACTAGTATCTGCTTCCAAATTTCTACTTCAAATTTTCACTTACTACTATTTAAATATACTTCAGCACTTGGACTGTTAGTTAATGTGATCAGGAACAAGATTCAAAAAGAGGCCTTGTAGATACCAAGAGTGGGATGTATCCTACCTATCAAGTGGGCATCTCTGTCTAAACCTGCCAGCTATGTTCCCTTCCCAGGCTATGAAGAGGAACAGTCACTTTTAGGGTATGGTTCACCTAACGTAAGTCTTCTGTATTAGGATAAGATCTATATCACCTATGATTTGGCCTATATAATTACTTGAGTATTGAAAGCTTTACACATGTATAAGGTGCTACTATTTGGATAAGCTGACCATCACAGCAGTTATCTTAGAAATATGCAGACTGGAGGTTCAGACATCTGCTGAAGAGATTAACCTGCTGTGTGCACTCACCCACTAGTACATAACAAGGCATCGAGTTCAGTACAAAGCATATCTGTTTGTGCCATTTTCTTTTAAAAATGTGGAAAGAAGTAATGCCATTTCCCAACCTTTATGAGACATGTGATTGCAGCGTTTTTTTGAACACCAAAGAGCTGAAAGTTAAGATCAATCTGCCATTCTTTCTGTGCCTTCTGCTGAAATGTAGCCATTGAGCCCAGCCAACTATGGAAATTTTGTAACACCAGATACAGACTCAAGAAAGGCCATGTTTACATACTTCCATCAACCTCCATAACAGTGAATTTTTGAACCCCATTCCTAAGGGCCACTTGTCCATTTTAAACCAGAGCCACAGCATACGTACAGCTATACAGCATACACAGCCACATGCAGAGTGAGGCAGTGAAGGACATCTTCTATTCTCTTACTTCCTCAGCAAATGTATTACTTCCCTGTCTATGTGGTCAATGCTAATATCAGATGGGCATTTATACCAGCATTACAGAAAAGGCTTTAATTTTCAAAGAACATGAGCATTGCAGATGCATACCACCCCCCAGCCTTTCAGGTTGTCCAGTTAAAGCTATCTTATCCCTTCCTTTGTGTTCAGGGTTAGGCAAAAAATTACTCCTTTCCTACATGAGACTTATGGAACCCACTTGCAGAGCACAATGGCTAAGAGGTCTGTGGAGGGAATTTGCATTTTCTTCCATAGTTCTCAAATTGTCTTCAGCAATTGCTAGTTGATTGTCAAGCACTTTCTCTGCAGGGCACCAGAACAAAGCAAATGTCTGCTATGTGGAAGGATTTGGGCAAGGAAAGCAACTCATGGAGACATGCCTCTGTTGAGGTAAGTTAAGTGAATTATTATTAGTGAACATTATAATAATAATTATTATTAGTGAACATTGGTAATGCAGTTTCTGACAGCTCCCAAAAACCCCTTGTCAGTTACTAGGTTTGGTGGGCTACACTGTGGACTGCAGTCTGACGGGCTCCTGCTCCAACATGAACGAGAACAATGTTCAAAATAAAACTGAGCTAACATGTTCCATAATACTGCTAAGTAAAGAGTGAAATACATTTACTGACTGGAGTATATGGAACTTGTTATCTAATTAAATCTATTGATAAATATAAAGGAACATAAGAATTTGCAGTAGCATTCCACCTCTTCTGAGAGTTACCAGATCAGGTATCTCAAAGGAAGTTATTAATTCTATACCTTTACTAATTACAGGGCGAATGCACAGACTGAGAATTAATGTGACAATTGGAGGAGGGCTCAATTTACTACTTAATCAATCCTCTTTTAATCCTCAGTCTGGCTGTGTGCCATACAAGGAATCATTATCATAAAATTGACTGGGGGGGAAAGAGAATAAGTCTGTCAGCAGCTCTCTCTGGTTGATGACTAGGTCAAAACAGAGAAGAGAAATGGGAAGGACTGGAAATAATATAGCAAAATCCATCTTTCACTGTAGTGTTCTGCAGTTTCCTTACAGCTGTGTTTCTGAAACATAGAGGCTCTTTAATTTAAGAAACATTAAAAATTAATGTTCCTGCATTGTGCTTTTCATGAAGAATATAAAATCCAAGCCAAGCGGTTGAAGTTTTGTTCGTTGTTTTTGTTAACAGACTCTTACAGGACTCCAGAGGTTAATAAATGCAGTAACATGCAAGGATTAGAAGCTAATGGTAAATAAAACCTTGGTAAAATGAGCTTAGGAAGTAATAGCATTAAAAATCAATGGATCCTTCAAAAGAGATGAATGGAACCACTTAAATTATTCTGCCACTACAAGGTTTCTTATCTTACCCAATTAAGGATAGAATAAGAAAATTAGATTATTAACACAAAGGCCCACAGATCTCTGTAATTATAGTAAGACTTTTTCTATAGGTAATGGGGGAGAGAATAGAACCACTTAGATGTAGAGGAATACAATTTAACTACTTAAAACCTTCCCACTGCATCCTAAAACTATCACTTGTGTTTGCATAAGGACAGAGGGAGCTAATTATTAAACCTTGTTGATGAGCAAATTATGCATATTTGAGGCCTTCTGAATATCATAGTTAATTTTAAAATAATAGAATTATCCATACAGCAAAATTATAGCAAGACTGGCTACTCTGTTGTGGTTTATATCCTTGCCAGAAAAATCACAAATACTGTAAAAGGGTACCCCTCTTCTCTTCAGCAGATGAAGAGCTTTGCCATCTTTGTGAGACATCTGACTAAACCACACCAAAAGAGATTCTGACCAACTATTAATTGATTTATTTTTATTATTATCATTGCTAATAGAAACTGGAGGAATAACAAGTTAAAAATAGTTATTAACTAAATGAAGGTAAATGATCCATTCAAGAACCTGAGAATAATGGAATAGAGTGGGTGCAGAACAGAAAAAAAAGTAAATGGGGAAACAAATTTATATTATTTTTTGCAGAAATTGACAGATAGACAATAAGGGATCAATTAAAATTTTGTAAGTCTCCATCTAAAGGAAAAAAAAAAAAAAGGAAAAATAATAGTGGAATTACTTAAAATGGTTGAAGATGACAAATTCTGGTTTTCAGTGGAAATCCACAAACTTGGGCTGATAATAGACTCTGTAAAAGGAAAAGGTATAGGGATACCAAGACTATGCAACCCATAACTTCAACTAGTAGAGTTTAAAGACTATTTCTATCATTATTTCATGGAATGACGTTTTTACAATGTTTTTGCAAGACAGTTTTTTTTTAACATTAGGAAGATGAAATCACTACCTCTTGTTTTTTTCCCTTGATAGAAGGGTAAGTGATATGTCTTCTCAAAGAAAATTGATACTTTTACACAGTTACAACCTCAGGACATCTAGTTTAGAATGATGGAATGATTATAATGTAAACGTAACTCTTACAGAGTTTAAGTTATGTCTCTTCATATTTTTCAGTTTCTTTTCTGTGTAATGTGTTAAAGCATAAAGACCAGCTTTTCATTAAAAAAATATCAACGTGATTCTAAGTCTTTCATTTCTTAATTAATTGCAAAGCTTGGACAGGAAAAGGAAGGATCTAAAATATGTTGTAATATGGTCCACTTGTACAACCCACCCAGCCACGCAACTAAAAATAGATCCTTCTTTTCCATGCATGTCTAGAGATAACCATCCTGAAGCCATAATTTCACTTTCATTCACAAAAAATAAATATTTATATTTTTAAGTCATTTTTTCAAGTCATTTTTAATAAACGTGAAGACTGAGATCTCTCTGAGCAACAAAGAAGAAATGTAAAAGTTCATCAAACTAAACAATTTCTTAAGTCTCTACAGTGTTCCTAACTATGGAAACAGCAAAAATCTTTCAAATTATATTTATTTCCTTTATTCCCAGACACCTTAGTTCTCTTGCTGGAAACAGTGACAACAAAAGCAAGCTATCTTGTTTTATATAGAGGTTGAGGTTTCAAAGTTAGGAGCTCAGTTAGCTTGGTTTTTCTTGCAAATGGAAAATAAAATCGTTGCAGATTATTCAGTGCTCTGAGATTGAATGCCTCATCTTTAGATGCTTCTGTTTGATACACAGGAAGACTATATGGTTAATTACATGCCACATTTTCAACAAGTACCTCAGATAAGTGCCTACAATTAGATGGAATAAATATAGACAGGGGCAATCTTCAATAGGATACAGAAATAGAACACAGAAAATAATGTTTGGAAAAAGTGTCATCTAATTAAACCTGAAGGATATTTTTGTAGACATACCATGCATGGATTAAATAAACTGTTTGAATAACTAGAATGACTTAAAAATTCAGAATCAGGGAGAAGTTATGACTAAAAAAGTAGTATGTTTAGACTAAATATTTTAATATTTTGATATAAAGTATCAACATATTTAAACTCAACTTATTTACGACAAAAAATATTTGACAGTTAATCATTTTAGGTAAATAAAATTGTGTGAAACAATTTTCTATTGCAATATTTTCCAAATTTTTCCAGGTAGTTTACACCCTTGGCCAGACTGTTTAGTAAGCGTGGTCACAATATATTCTTCATTGTCAATGCTGAACTTTTGTCTTGATTTTCCAAGATAAAGCAATCTCCTGTGCTGCAAAACAGAAGCAAAGTTATTAAAGTGAAAGGCTCACCTTAATCTAGGCAATTACTTTCTTTACATGTACATTTTTTAGCACGAGTGACATGTTACTAAGGCACCTATTGTCCAAAAATTAGAAAAACCTTGGATTTCCTGGGAAGAAAAAGCAGCACAGTGCAAAGTACACACATTACTTCTTTTCTCCCTGCCTCTATCCTATCTACTGCTTCTTGGTAAAAATATAGCTGTTGCAGTAGTTGCACCCGTGAAAGCCAAAAGGCAATTGTGGGGTTTTTTTTCAGCAAGTGACTGAAAAGCAGGAACCAAGTCATTAGCTGACACACTGATGAATGTGGAAGGTGGTGGCAGGCCCAGAATCACCTTGTTGGTCAACAAGCGAAGGAAAGCAAAGATCTTGTAATCAGTCAAGCAGTTAAGAACTATATGAAAGGGACAGTTTGCAGAGGTCTTGAAGGGGAAGCAGGCATACAAAACTGAAACATTGAGAGGCTGGAAACAAACACACAAATATCTGTTTAGAGTTTGTTGCCACTTTGTTAAGTGTATCAAACCAAACAAACAAGGTCCTAAAGAGAACCCCATCTAAAGCTTTTGTGTAATATCATGCAAGCTCCTTTCCATTCTTGACTCATATTACCAGACTTTGTTGCTCCTAGGATTAACATAATGTGAGAGTCAAAATGCTCCACCACACCTAGTAGCACTGCAGGGTCTCACATATGCACCTTATCTATGTTAGATTCAGAGTCTCAAAATGTAATTAGAACACCTTGTCCAGACTGCAAGGGGTCCTAACTTGGGCATGTGTCTCTGCTTTATGAAAAACAGAGGACATATGTCTAGTTTGTGACATCTTTTATAGCTCTGACACTACATAACTGTAAAAGCTAGGGAAGCTGGCTCTGCAGACTTCTCTCTGTCTTATCACTACTGACAACCCAAGCACAATATACTTGGAATTGTGTGTACTTAGTACCATCATCCTCAGGACAAGGGAGAAATGAAAAAGAAAATAGCTCTTTAGCATTGAATTATGGATGCTTTATTATATAAAACAGCAGACTGAAAAAAGGCCTATCTCAGCTTTCACTAAATGCAAAAGCTACAAAACTAAACTATCAAGTAAAATTTTGCTATACATGAATGCATGGTCATAGCCATGAATAACAAAAATTCAGGCCTCCCAAAAGTATTACTATGCGGAACTTTCAATTAATATTTATGCACAACAAAGTGGATGAGATAGATCTACACCCAAAAGACAGCATTTAAAAATACCATTTTTAGTAAAACTGAAATAGATTATCATCTCTGAGCCTGGCTTTTAAAATATATTTTAAGGAAACCAATTTTCATATTTTATGCTTTAAGCTAGAAATCTGCATTTAGGCATGATGATTTGGGTACTTAAATGTGTGCTTAGGCCCATTGGTTTGATAGCTAAAGGCTAGTTTATAGCAAGCACAAACAAATCATGATACTTGAATAAGAACCACCAAAGGGTGATTTCTAGCTTAAGAGTGATAGAGTACAGTGGAAGAATATAAAGGAATGTAATGCAACTTTCTTTAAAAACGAACATCATTTTATCATATTTCATAATATAACATATGTCCAGCTATTCTTACAGAAGTGCATTTTTTCATTTACCTTGTCTGCTTTGATTTGAGAGTGCTCTTATACAATTTTTTAGGTTATTCTAGTGGGAAATTTATTTGGGAAGAGAATTAAAAAAAGATTCAAAATAATTCAGCTAAAACCTCAGGTACATTTGTAGCATATGCACTGTTTTTCTCTCATATGCCTCAGACACGGATACATAGAATTACAATGATGATGTTTTTCCCAAACAAACAAAAATAAGAAAATTGGAAAGGTTATGCTATAGAAAAATGTAAACCATTATAAATGGATACAAGAATGTCAGACAGATAAACTGATATGGAGGAATGCAGTTTAAACACCTTTATTACAAACAAAAAAGTTGTCTTTTCTTTTATATAAGTTTATCCATTTAACACTATATTCTTTTATGTAAATTATCATTTAGTCTATTCACAATTAGTGGAGTGAGATGTTACCTCAAGGATAATTCAGCCCATCATAGCTCTGATGTCTAAAACACATGGGATTCAATCACTTTTCAGATATTTATCCCTCTCCACTGACTCTAGAGAGTGTCCAAGATGACTAATCTATACCTTTAATTTTTAGATAGCTAAAGTTACACTACATAAAACATTTTTTCTTGAACTAAAATTAATCATTGGGGGGGGGGAAATCTTAAACTAAATCAAAATTAAAAGAAGGCTGCTAGGTAGAGTGGTTATATAAAACTGCATGGATATCTATATTGATCTGAAGTAAGACAGCTGAAAATAGATGTTAAGGAGAAAAAAAAAAAAAAAAAAGGAAAAAAATCTCTTCTAATTTTTTTAGGAAAATTATGAGAGAGATAATTTTTCCATTTTAGATTAATCTTTATAAAATCAATGGCAGCACTTTTTGCCACGGTTTAATAAAGTTTTATTTCCCAAAGGAGACTATGGAATACCAGGTGTGAAATCTTAAAAATGCAAATCTTAAGATAACTTTGGATTTCATTATCTGATATCTTAACAGATCAGATTGCTCTATCAGCAAACCTAGTCCTTTAATTCACATGCAGATTCCAGTAATGAAAGCTAAACCCCACATAATGAACTGGGGATATAGCTCCAGAGATATGTGCTGTCTGTGAAACAAGAACTCAGGATCTGTCCATATTAATGTTAGGGCCCTGGGGTCACTCACAGCCTTCATCATCCCTTCCCATCCTCCCCTGGGGCCTCTACCACACTGCCCATGGTCCAGGAGCCCATTTTGGCTCATTCCAGAGCTGTCAGTCGCTGCTCCAGCAACCCCACAGGAGCATGGGTCTGCAGTTCTGTCTCTGTCCCTGCCTGCTGGATGGGCCTCTGTCCTACACCATAGCTTTGTCTCTTGCCCACTCTTCTTTCACTTTGTACTGGAGCCCCTGGATGCACTCTGGGCCTGGTGCACTACTGACTATCCCAGGGGCTACCAATGCACCCCTCTATCACAACCTATACTCTGCCTCCCATGCTCAATCCCTGCTGATGGCACTCCTTCAGTGTGGGCACTGCCCAGGCTGGGGCAGGTCCTGATTTAACCCAATTCATGGAGCAACCCCACTCCTGTGTCCTCCAGAAATCAGCAAGAAGGGCAGCAGGACAGCAACAGATCTTAAAGAACAAATCTCACTCCTTTGAGGGTCAGAGCTGTGTTCTACAAACAAAATGTCGGGTTTGTCCTAGTTGAAAGAAGCAAACAGTGAATGTTTTCCTTTTGTGTGAGAGGAATATTACAGAGAATCCTTATGCAAAATCCAGTTTTACAAGTAAGAGCATTCAGAGGCAAGAAACAAAAGTGGTTTTTTTTAACTTCAATGGTATTCCTATGCTGACATAACCAAATCCAGGAAGAGTACAAATACTGCACTTTGTACATGGGAAATATGAGTCCATGCCAGAGACATAGGCAAAAGAAACTAAATTTTGCAGAAATGCAAAGATATTTCAAAGCTACATGCTGAACCACTGAACTTTTTTATCAAATTACTACCTGATTTTATCAACTTTATGATGCCTAATCTTCTGTTTATGCTAAATTCTTACTTTCATAGAACAAAACCAAAAAAAGAAGTACTTTCATAATACCATGACAGAAGCCTTGCTGTTGAATCCTTTATACAAATAGAATTGCATAAAGATAAGAAGGAGCCCATATAACCCTAATTTAACCCCATGGCCTGCAGACCATTGACTGCAAGAAACAAGCTATGAAAATAAACACACACACACCATATTCTTGTCAGAGAGCTAGAACAGTGCATGTGCATACACACATATATATATATACACACATATTCAAGCAGGCTGCTTTTACTGCAAGAGCCTAGTAGGGGAAAAAAAAAAGACAACTAACCAGGTACACTGACTGTAAATAGCAAAAATGTGAGCAAACAAGACAAGACTCCAAAATAGAAGTATCAAAAGATCCACCTTCATTGAAATTATATGCATCCTGGTAGTCATCAGGCTCAAGAACTCTGTGAGCTGAGAATTTCTTTAAATGATCTCAAAGGGAAAATTCTAATATATTAGAAAAAAAAATATATCCTTGCAAACTGTAGTGCAATAAAAACAAAGTAGTCTATGTAAAAAGTCACAGAAAAACTCAACATTTTTCATTTTTAGTGTCAGAAATACATATGATGCAACATATATCATGTAATACACTAACTAAAAAGAAATAGGTGGAAAATATAGAATCCAAAACAAAGCACTCATTGTTAGCAAAATAAAAAAGTTAAAACTATTTGTTCAGCCTCTTCCCTTCTTGTAATAGATATTCCAACTGAAAAACTCCATTCCAACAAAGCTTCAGTTTCCAGTAAAAAACTGGCTTCATCAAAAATTTTCAATCACTTTTTGGTGATGCAATTTCAATACTTCTGTGTACCTACTCCAAGGTGGAGGAATTCATGTTGTGTGGTACAATACCATACAGTCATCCAATCATTCCACAACCCCTATTTTGTCCTTCATTTTTGCTCTGAGATCTGATTAAAATTAATGCTCTAATATACAGTCTGAATTCCTCCGTCCCTTCACTGACCTTAAACTTTAACAAGTGTCATATTAGAAGTGAAATGCTCCTGTTTCTTGTTTAGCTGTTTAGATATTAATATTTTAAAAATAAAATAAGAGTCTAGTCCTTTTGTCTGCATAATGTGCCAGGTAGCCTGTATGAGAGCTTTTGCATCCATTTTTGCAAGACATTGTCATGCTATATTTAAATTTCCATGGATTTTCTGTTGAAAGGGTAAGGAACAGCTCTGCTAAAATAACAAATTCCTTGCACTGAGTAAATATATCTGATAGTAAATTAAGGTTAAAGCATAATTAAAAAGTTGCAGTAAAGTAGGCTTATAAGAAGAGTTTTATTTTCTGCACTGTTAATGTATGCTTAGGCAGGTCTGCATGAGTAATTGTAATAATTTAAATATTGCTGAGTACTGTATTTATTGTTGTATATATATCCAATGAGAAGTTTTTCATATTTGTTTGGTTGTCAGTCAAACATAGCAGAGCATTGGTGTCCTTGTTTGAGCCAGGATGAAGCTAATTTTCCTTTTACTGATTTTTTTTCCTTCAATAAACTCTCTTTTAACTAGCAAGTGTTCCAGCTAGTGGACTGATAACACTGGAATGTTTATGTTTCTGCTGAGACTCCAAAGTGGCTTCTTAGCTCTGCTGCTACAGAGGCTACCGGGGCAGGAGAATTGTATCTGTGACCCCCCATAGGGGAGCTGGACTAGACAGACAGCAGAACTGACCAAAGGTATTCCATTCCATAGATCTACGTAAACTCCAAGGAAGGTCAGAGATCATAGAAGACAACTTCCTTCCTTCTTTTTCTTCCCTTCTCTTCCGTCTATGGATGGCTTTCAGGGAGGATCCCATCCATCCATCACTGTCGACCCCAGACTCAGGCATCTCTGACCTCATAACTCTCCCCACAGCCCTGTCTGCTCTGCTGTTATCTCAGGCAGCGGTCTGAGAGTTTTTGGGACTGCTCACAGCTCAGGAGAGTGCTGGGGGAGTTGCTGGGGGTGGGGGGGGCAAGAGGCTTTTGCACATTCCTGAATATACTTGTAAATAATTGTACATATAATTAAAGCTGTCTAGTTTAGTTTTCAATCCAGCAAAGTCTCTTTCTTCAATTTTCTTCCTCCTTCCCTACCTGGGTGGGAGGGAGAGGGGATTGAGAGCCTTGTTGTCTCTGGTTTAATTGCTGATCCTGAGTCAAACCATGACAATTGGGCTCTTCCTGTGTCTTACTTCTTGCTTCATCTCCTAATAACTACATTGAAAATTATTGACAAATGGCTATAAGGTGTTATATGGTGATTCACAAGTTAATATTGCTAACATAATTTAACAAATCACAACCCCAGATTTTCCTACAAAATTGACTCTTGAATATTTTTTTATGTTGGCATCAGCACTTCTACCTCTCTATAATTTTCTGTACTCCATTCTTGGCTGGGCTAGATACTGGGGGGTGTCCTGAGATTTCTTTTTCAGTTTCTACCAAGTGAATGAGTATGAAATAGCACAGAGAATTTCCAAGGACCCATGTTCACAGAATTTGTTTACCAACAGCAGTTAGGATTTAAATGATAAATAAGACAGAACTAGTGACAACCTACACAGGGAAAGCTGAGGTACTCAACAATTTTTTGCCTCAGATTTCAATGGTAATCTCTTTTCCCACAGAGTACAAAAACTTGTAGTCAATGGCTCCATGTTCAAGCAGAAACCAGCAATGAGTTGTGTTCCTCAAGGATCCATACAGGGACATACTAGCATTGAGTGCACCCTCAGCAACATTTCAGATGACACCAAGCTGAGAGGTGCAGTTGATCCACTTGATGGAAGGGATGCCATCCAGAGAAATCTTGACAGGCTTAAGGAGTGGGCCCACGTGAACCCCATGTCGTTCAACAAGGCAAAGTGCAAAGTCTTGCACATAGGTCAGGCAACCCTGTGGTATCAGTAACAGCTGGAGGATGAAGGGACTGAAAGCAGCCCTGAGGAGAAGAACTTAGGAGTACTGCTGGATGACAAGTTAGACATGAGTTAGCAATGTGCACTCACAGCCCAAAAAGCCATTTGTATTCTGGGCTGCATCAAAAGGAGCGCGACTGGCAGGTCAAGGAAGGTGACTCTCTTTCTCTCTCTCTACTCACTCTTGTGAGAACCCATCTGGAGTACCGTGTCTAGTTCTGGGGTTCTCAGCGCAAGAACCACATGGACCTATTGGAGAAAGTCCAGAGGAAGGCCACAAAAATGATCAGAGGGAGGGAGTGCCTCCCTCTGCAAAAAGGCTGACAGAGTTAGAGCTGTTCAGCCTGGACAAGAGAAGGCTCTAGGGAGACCTTATTGTGGCCTTTCAATTTATGAAGGAGGCTTACAACAAAGACAGAGAAAGACTTTTTACTAGGGCCTGTAGTGAGAGGAAAATATTTTTAAGCTGAAAGAGGGTAGATTTAGGTTGGACATAAGGAAGACATTTTTTACAGTTGGGGTGGTTAGACACTGGCATAGGTTACCGAGAAATGTTGTGGCGACCCCATCATTGGAAGTGTTCAAGCTCAGGTTGGACTGGGCTTTGAGCAACCCCATCTAGTGAACGATGTCCCTGCCCATGGCAGGGAGGTTAGACAAGTAAAATGTAACGATGCCTTCCAACTGAAACCTTTCTATGATTTTATGACAAATTTTGAAATTAAAAAGTCACACTAATATTAGTAGATTCAAAATACTTTCTCAGAAAAAATGGGTAAGGCTTGATCTGCACAAGTTAAGATAGAGAAATAAATCAATGTATCTGTTATGACTTCACAATCACTAAAACATTGAAGCTACAGGGCTAATAGTGTTCCTATGTTATTGACCGTATTTTGGTTTTAGTGATCCAGGCCTACAATGATATAATGATGGTCAAAAAGATGCATTGAAAATGGCACAAATGTAGTCCCATGAGTTACCATCACAGAGTTAGATGTGTCCTCTCTGATTGGAAAAAAATATCAAAAAGCATTGATTCATATTAATCTTAAAAAACCCCGACTTCTTACATCCAGCTTAAATGGCAGTATGTTGTTTAGTTAGAAAAAACAGGTAAACATCAGAGGAATCACAAATTACACATAAAATCTATCTAGAAATGATACTTTTGTGAGAAATTTCTTGCATAAACCTTATGACTCCCTATCCTTTTCCCTAGTGATCTGAATGCTTTTCAAACTCTGCCACTGAACTTCATTAAAGTGAAGCCCACAGTGCACAGCCTGGTCTTCATTTTAGCAAAATAAAGATGTAAAACTTATTACATATGCATAAGGTAATTAAATAAATCATGACTTAAATGTGTGCAATCTCCAAGTTAACTAACCCAATTTACTTAGAAATGATGTGTACAACTTAAATATAAATTACATAAATCCAGAATTGGAGATATAAAAAAAAAAAAATTTACTCTATTTGAGCAAATAATCTTGCCCTAAATCAAAGGAAATTAGACTAAACTTTATCCTTCAGCTTTTTTGTATGCAAAATTACTTCATATTTCTCTGATTTATTTTCTGTCTAACTAAAACTTGTTCTACCAGTTCTTTTCCTAAGTTAAAACTCATCACAAACCAAGTGCACTTCCTGAAAACCTTCATATGTGCTTCTCATACCTCATGGCTTTTCATTTGCCAGCCATCTACAATCAAGACTAAAGGGGTCCAAGGAAAATGTGAATTCTGTGTTTTCTTATTAAAGACTCAGTTAAATCACATTCATTAACTTCAAAATGTCTTGCAGCAGATCCTCAGTGATAGATGAGGTATACAGATTTGATTTCCCCTTCACACACCTGATTTCTTTTTCTTAAGCTGTTCCTTCCACTTTCAGTGTTACCTTCTCACATTTGTCAGCCTCTTTCCCAAACGATACAGTTGATGTTTTCTCCCATTCACTGTCATCTATCTCCATCATTTTCTTGACAGCACTTTCTTCCTGCCTATCTTTCAAACAGTTTTGACATGCCATACCTTGCAGCTAGTCCCCCTGATGCTATCACTGTCCTCAGCTTCCCTCTGAAATCTGCTGTCCTTCCCAGAATGTAGCAAGCAGCAGATGCAGCATCCCAAAAGGGCTGCAGATACAGCAGCCATGCAAAAAGAATAGGACCTGACAGCATTTGAGTTGCATCCATATTTGAAGCTACATTTATATTTTCACCCAGCGAATTCATGATCTATAGTTTTGTGCGCACACATTGAAGAGTATGTTAACTCATGTTTCTGGGCTGTTAGTCCAAAAGTCAAAGCTGGTAATTCAGATTTGCTAGTAATGCAAACCATAATAACAATCTGAATACTGAAATATATTGGAAAGTTCTTTATAGTTTAAATAATAAATAAGAATCATTATAATATTCCATAAATGAGGGACATATAGAATGGGTCACTGTTTTTAGTATGAAACTTAAGTGTTTCATACTAACACCACTAGGTGTTTCTCATTTTCTTTCTCAGTAGAAAAATAAAAATACTATGCATATTAAATTCAGCATATGCTTCAGCAAGATTTCACAGTAATTTTACACATTTCAATTTTACATAAAGCATGAAATTCCCATTGTGAAAAGAAGCAGCTAAAAACATTATGTCATCACTGACACTGCATGTTTAAGCAATAAAATAAAAATGGAATCTTGCCAAAGTATTGTGTTTCTGGCTACAGAAGCGAAGATAGGTTCAGCATTGGATTATGTCACTTTTCATTTGTGTCCTAAAAAGTTTCCTCTCCTCTACTGTTTTCAGTTAGCGACACTGATATATCTCAAGCCCACTGAAAGGGAAAAAAAGATTGGGTGGTTTATAGCTAAACCATACCACGCAGACCTTATCATGAGCTCGGTCCAGTGCCATGACAGTTAAAATGTCGTAAGGTTGCTGTAGAAATGAACACTGGATTGAATCCCAGCCCTGTTTTTTACTGGCTCCATTGCACTTCCTTGCCAACAGGCTCTGCCCACAAAACTGGCATAATTTGCTCTAGTGAGATCATCATAGAGCAGAAACATTCTTTGGTTGGATGTCAGAAGAGGCATTGTTGGGCCATCTCAGAGATACCTACCATAGCCATTGACAGTGCAAACCTCTTTAATAGTTATTTTGGTTTTGTCAAATGGATTACTTTTTTCTTAAAGATACTACGTATAAACTATACCCATAGTCCATAATATTAACATAGTACCAACTTCAAGCCTGGTTGTACCTTAACAAAACTAGATAGCTCTGCAGAGGAAAGGCAGGGCCACATCCAGAATATAAACTGGTGCAAAAAATCCCTTGTAACAGACAGAAGAAAATGAAAATCATGACACTTATGTGTAACAATTTAGGGATACCTTAAACTCTGGGACACAGAAAATACATACCTAGTTCTGGACCTGGTAATTCTTAGATAAGTACTTTTACAGTCAATGGAGAGAGGTGGCACTTTACATCTAAACTGAAAGGAGAGTGCAGTTACTGGGACCTAATGGATTTCACCAGGGCTCCTGCCTTATCTATGTGCCTAGTTTTCTTCAATGAGTTGAGTAAAAGTGAATATCACTAGGCCTTGTGCCAAGATACAGTCAGGGTGTGACACTGTCACACACTTTGAAATGACAGTTGGGAAGTGCTTCTCTATCACATAATTTTCATACAGCCTCTGAAATCTAGCGAGGGCAGCTCAGGCCAGCTAAATCAGGTATGCTTGTGCAGGAAGCTGATCCTTTTTATAAGCAAGCCAGACTGCTCTAGGTGACTACCATTCCTCTTCCATGAGTATAATATGTGGGGTTTGAACAGGGGTTTACATGGAACAAAAATGATATGCACATCTGTTTGTGCAGTCATATGAATATGACACTCTTTTTTGAGTATATAGATATTGTTGGAAAAGATACTACCATCAGCATCCTCCCCATTTTACATAACAGCCTAGATTACTCGTTCAAGAACTGCAAGACCTCGGTTCAGGCTCCCAACTTCCATGCTCTAAAGGACAGCCTTAATGACAGACTTGAGGGATTGCAAGGGAAGAGATGGCACTGTGCCTTCAGAATTGGGCCACTGTGTAGCTAATGAAGCAAGAAAGCAGTCAAGAGAGAACCACAGGTGGCTCCAACCTTGATGGATTTGAGCTGATACCACCTTCCGGTTCTTAATATACAATCTATACACAAGTTGTGACTTGTCATACCTTATTTACAGCTCAGAACTGCAATTCATTATATTCAGTTCATTCCTGCAATAAGCCTGGGGTAGGTAGTGTTAGTTCATAGTTGCAAACATGCTTCTTTTTTACTGTTAAACTGTTGAAAAAGTTTACTTTTAACATACAAAACACTAATTCCTCTTCTCAACAACTTTTGGAGAAGCACCTTTTGTCTTTTTGTTAGCTAAACTGTTTCACATTGCTACGTAATTAGTTTGACTACAGTTTAAATAAACAGTCTCAACTGAGGTTTCTTATTTTAGAAATTAACAATGCTATCAGGTGACTTTATTTATAATTTAACCATCCAACCCTTTATAGAAACTGTCCATTAAACTACAAATATTGCAAATCAACATACCCTAGAAACTCTTCTATTTCTAAATATTTATGGAATAACTAAAATATTTTCAACAAAGTGTTTTCCAGCAATCCATATTTTCCTGATTTTTCCAAAAACATTCTAAAGGGTTTGTAAAAAAGGGTGTTTGTTTTTTTTAAAGAATGGTCTTAAAATTTTCCATATCAGGTCAAAACAGAAGTTTTCATTGTGGACAAAAAGGTCACAAAAAAAGGGAGGAGAAGGGAGAAGACTCTTGTCTCAGTATTCTGTAGTTTTAGAAAACTCTGTGATGTACCTTACACCTCTGAGATCCTGTTGAAGTAATGTCATTGCCTGACCATTTAGCCACCAATTATTGGCATGGAAATTTGCTTTCTAACTAAATAGCTTGTAAGGCAGCAATTTACAGTTGGCTTACCATAACTCACACTTAAAATTTCTTATAATGTACTGCATATAAAATAACTATACCCTCAAATATTCTGTTCCACTATCCTGTAACATAAATACCACAAACTGTGTCAGCTAAGCAGAGGTTGCAGAACTGCATTCTAGAAACTGCAATTGGACTTAATAGTGTATGTTTATGGGTCAGGAGGACATACTCTTCTTAAACCTCCACATGTCTCTATCTAACATTGCATGGAAGCTGCTTCTACTTAGGCAAAAGACTCCTTTCACTAAAGCAAACATCTCTAAATAAATACATGGCTCTTCTACATCGAGCCTGTAGATAAGTAGTTGTTTTCATTTCTCATAAAGTTGCAAACAATCTAGGTGTAACAGGTGCAACAACATAGAAGATAATTAAAGTAAGTTTTCTACCGTTCACTTCTGTCCATGCATAGGAGAATAATCGCTGCACTTCAGTCATGTAAGCATTTTAATACACTTTTAATGGCAAGTCTTTATTTTAGGGCATGTATAATCAAGATACAAACAACACATATCTGATACCATCACTAAGGAAGAAAAGATCCCAGCAGTCATAAAAGTCACTGACAAACTCTGTATTAATGTATCAAGGAATGGCTAGGGCACAGGCTGTGCACACACCTCTAGGTACCCATGCCATTTAACTTCTTGTTCTTGCTCTCTCACAAGCGTGGATACTGGCCTAAACCACCTACCTCCTTCCCAGACAATGTCAGGCACACTTGAAAGGCAACAGAAGACAAGGACTGCTCTGTTAGGGGGTTTAGGTGTTGCCATCTTGCTTTTATGCGATCTGTGATGTGCAGTTACGAAGCTGTGCCATGGCATTTGCATTTGGCCTCATATCAAGACAAACGGGTCCTGGACTCACTTATTTGCTAGTATAGGCATAAAGGAGTCAGCATTTCTCCCTTCCCTCAGCCTCCCAGCAGATTTAGGAATCAGAATTTGTTCATCTGTTGCAGACTACTTTGCTTGTCAAAGAAGGCTTGCCTGGTCTGTTTCTGTACCACATCTTCCATGGGCGAGTGGTTTTCAATCACTGTTAGGCAGAAATCGTATCTCTGAGCACAGCTGTGCTATGTGCAGCCACCTGACAACAAGTTTCAGCAACATTAAAGCATTACTAGCCTGGGATCCACAGAAAATGTCTGTCTCCTGCTGATGAGATGAAGTAATTGGCCCATCAGGGGATGCCTGCCATCAGGGAGATGCAGTTGACACAGCCTGATAGCTTCCATTCTCCCCACTGCCTCCTTATTTACTCCTAGTTCTTTAACCCAGTTCTCCTTTTTCATGTTTCCCATCCCAGTATCTCACCCTGAAGCTCTTTCTACTTCAGAGTTGTTCAGACAAGTGCTCACCAGAAGGAAAAGAGTAGCTAAATTTCTCCCATCTCTGCACCAGGAGGGAAAGAGGCTGAAGAACCATATCTGGACACCTCCAAACTCCCAAACATGTTTTGAACCTAGCAGAGGGCTTAAAAGCAGAACAGAAAAAATTTAGTTTACCCAGATCAATTTGTTAATCCTCAATGTGGAATAAAAGACATAATTTATATTAATTATGAACTCTTATTTTTTAAAAGAATAATATGTTAGCTTATTGGATTACTTATTTGCAAAACTTAAACTGATTTCTGTCTGCAAGGAGAAATGTGATTAAGGCAGAAAGCAGCATTAAGTCTTCTTAACAGCTGTCTGCAGAACAAATGTATGAGATGCAGCAGACAAGTTATTTAAAAGTGCCTACAAACCACAAATATAATTCTTCATGAATCATGTTCAGGAGTGTTCAGATTTCATTACTTGCAGTATTAATCTTAGGCAAACATCTTATTTTTGTATATAAGGCACTGAGGCTAAAAAAAAAAAAAGAGCTCATATATTCAAACATACAAATTTTAACTTTAAGGATTCTTTCCCTCTCTAAACCTGGTAATAGATACAGCAAGAATCTTGCTACGCTTTCCTTCTGTAAGAAAAAAAAATATTCCAGGCAGCAATTTCATACACACATGGGCTGCATTTTCACTCTACTGTGTCAGCTCTGTAGGTACATGCAGAGGCAAAATCCCTGGACAGCTCTCAGAAATTCAGGAGCAGGTGCAGATCTGAAGATAAATTCTCAGAGACAGCAGTGGGTGACCCAGTAGATGTATGTGCTGATGGCACATGGCTTTATTTATATTTGTGCTAATTATCAGCCATACCTAAGGTCATCACAGGGTTGGCAAGGGTAGGCTATCTGCCCTGTAGCCAAGCTCAGAAGAGATTAAAGAAGTGCACATCATGTTACAGTGACTTTCATGACTGCCTTACTGCCTTCCTAGAGACTTGATCTTATAGGCAGTACTAGCATATCCTGAATCACCATTTAACAGCTTGCAAGAAAGGATGATAAAACTTTATATAAATAGTCTGGTCATCAAAGTGGGGACACAGCTTGGATAGCTAGCAGATGTCATGATATCCCTACTCAATGAATGTTAGCACTGTTTGCTGGGAACATAGCATCATTTTTGCCTTGGAGAGAGAGACTACAGTTCCAAAAACATTTTATCATCACATTTAAGACTGGTGTCCCCAGCATTCATGCATAAATCAGCCATAGTCACCAGGGAGGTTTTGAATGAGGTTATAATAATCAGAGTAAATCATGGACCCTCTTAATGAGGACAGCCAGGCATATGTATCCTGCAACAGACACGAGGAAAATGGGTCAACTAAGGCTGCTCTTAAGAGGTCTTTGCTGCAGATGTCATAAGTTTCATGGACCATGTCTTATGTTCAAGACTGCTCCATGTCTATGGGCGATGATGGGACAGTCAGTATTTCAGGGTAGGCATGAAGGGAGCAGGCTAGAGAACTCACCCTCATTGGGCTGACCTATGAGAGTGGCTGAACACAGTAGCAAAGCTATGAGAGGCTTTTTTTTTTCCTTTTTTGGTATTACCATCTCAATTTTAAATTTATAGGAGAGTTGCTATTAATTTCAGTGGAACAGAGTCAATTTCTGACATGTGAATGAAAATCAGAGAACTATATTGTCAGGAACATACAGGGGGGAATCAATAAGGCACTGGCGTGGAATGGGCAAAAACATTGGACTGAATTTTGGTCAAATTAAAACCATGCAAATGCATAGACAGTGAAAAACATCTTAGTGGATTTCTGTTTACTTGTCTCCAAGAGCACATGAGAAAGAAAGATAGTCACCCAAGTCTCCACCAATTTTCATTGAAATTGGCAAATTCAGCGGCATTATACTTAACAGTAGAATAAATAGGATGGACATGGAGACTAAATCACAGTCTTCTTTGAGGGTGCATAAAAGACTACTCAGGGCAGATTATTATCACTTACATTCTCTGTAAAAAATAAGAAAAAAAATCCCTATTTTCTCTGCTGTTGAGTAAGCTACTTCTTATGAAAATTCATCATAAATTCAAGCATTTAATTTCAAAAATCTTCAGAATAGGGTTCTACTGTCGTCATGACAGTGGGATTGAATGCACCCTCAGCAAGTGTGCTGATGGTGCCAAGCTCTGTGGTAAAGTCAACACACTGGAGGGAAGGGATGCCATCCAGAGGAACCCTGACAGGCTTGAGAGGCGGGCCTGTGCAAAATGACTTGGAGGTGTTGGTTGATGACATGAGACAGCAATGTACGCTTGCATCCCAGAAAGCCAACTGTATCCTGGGCTGCATCAAAACAAGCAGGTCAAGGGTGGTGATTCTTTCCTTCTACTCCACTCTTGTCAGAACCCACCTGGAGTACTCTGTCCATTTCTTGACCCCCCAACACAGGAAGGACATGGAGCTGCTGGAGCTACTCCAGAAGAGGGCCACAAAAATGGTAAGAGGGCTGGAGCACCTCTGCTATGAAGACAGGCTGTGGGAGTTGGGATTGTTCAGCCTGGAGAAGAGAACGCTCCAGGGAGACCTTCTAGCAGCCTTCCAGTACCTGAAGGGGGCCTACAGGAAAGCTGGAGAGGGACTTTTTAAAAGGGTGTGTAGTGATAGGATGAGGGGTGCAATGTTTTCAAACTGAAAGAAGGTAGATTTAGATCAGACATTAGGAAGAAATTCTTTAGTGAGGGTGGTGAGGTGCTGGAACAGGTTGCCCAGAGGAGTTGTGGATGCCCCCTCCCTGGAAGTGTTCAAGACCAGTTTGGATGGGATTTTGAGCAATGTGGCCTAGTGGGAGGTGTCCCTGCCTGTGGCAGGGGGGTGGAATTATATGATCCCTTCCTACACAAACCATTCTATGATTCCATGATTGTATGATGACAGTAAGCTGAAAATACAAGCAGTACTCTGATAAAAAGAACACATTACACTGTTTTTCAGTATAACTGAAAAGGAGAGACTAAGACATTTAGCAGAAATTATTTGAGGTGAACTCAAAGCGAAAAATGTCAGTGCTTAACTAAATACAGACCAAGTTCCTTACAACACATCACTGCTTCCAAAATATATCCAGTAATGAGCTCTTTCCTACTCTTGTCCTTAACCATTTTATTTTGTTAACAGTCCCTCACCATATTTAAGATTATGAAACCACCGAAATCTACATTTCTCTGGCTGTTTCCTGTTTAGATACTGCAAAATTCACAGAATATAATTTTGCTCACGTGATATTGATATCCTGCTGATATATATACTATTTGATAGCTTTAGTATACTCAGTAGTATTCTTCCTAGAGGCCAAATGACACTTCAAAAAATATTTTCTTCCCACAAAACTATCTGTATGTCACAGGCTTTCTGCAATTTTCTTTTTCTGAATCTTTTTGTTATTAGAGGCATTTGCATGAAAACATGAACTTTTTCTTTATGTATTGAGTCCTCATTTTAACCGATCATCTACTAGGTATAAAGCATAATCCTGTCCACTAAAATTAAGGAGTGATATCATAAATATTATGTTTCTATTTTATGAAAGAATAAGCTTCAAGCATCGACAAACTCTTATAATTTATTGTATTGGATTTACATGGCAAAGGGGGGCAGGGAGGAGGGCCCTGGAGGGGTGGCTTCTATAAGAAGATGTCAGAAGCTTCCCCCATATGCAACAGAGCCACTTCCAGCTGGCTCCAAGACAGACCCACCGCTGGCCAAGGCTGAGTCCACCAGTGACGGTGGTAGTGTCTCCATAATAACATATTTAAGAAGAGAGAAAAACATTGCACAGCAGCTGTGAGGGAGGAGTGAGAAACTGAGAGAAACAGCCCTGCATCAAGTGTAGCAGGACGGGAAGGGGGTTCTCCAGGCACCGGCGCAGAGATTCCCCTGCAGCCCGTGGTGAAGACCATGGTGAGGCAGGCTGTCCCACTGCAGCCTACGGAGGTTAACGGTAGAGCAGAAACACCTGCAGCCCTTGGAGGATCCATGCTGGAGCAGAAAGATGTCAGGAGGTTGTGACCACATGGGAAGCCCATGCTTGAGCAGGATCTTGGTAGGATCTGTGGACCTGTGGAGAGAAGAGCTCATGCTGGAGCAGGTTTTCTGGCAGGACTTGTGATCCCATGAAGAAGCCATGCAGGAGCAGTCTTCCTGAAGGACTGCACCATGTGGAAGGGCTCGAGCAGTTAATAAAGGACTGTATCCCATGGGGCAGACTCCACACTGGAGCAGGGGAACAGCATGAAAAGGAAGGAGAGGCAGAGACAAAGTGATATGAACAGACTGAAACCTGCATTCCCCATCCTCTGTGCCACTCAAGGGGAGGAGATAGAAGAGACAGGAGTGAAGCTGAGCCCAGGAAAAAGAGAGTGATGGTGGGAAGGTTTTTTTAGTTTTGTTCTTATTTCTAACTGTCCTAATCTGTTACAAGTAATTGACAATAAATTAAATTAATTTCCCCAGGTTGAGTCTGCTTTGCCTGTGAGATGAATTGCTGTGTGGTCTCCCTGTCCTCATTTCGATCCACAAGCTTTTTGTCATATTTTCTCCCTGTCCTGTTGATGCAGAGGGAGCAGGCACCTGGTGGCCAGCCAAGGTTAACTCACCACAGTCATTCTGATATCAATAAAAATTGTAAGTTCAAGAGATACAAACATCACCATTAAAAATCCATGAAGAGTTTGTCATTCTTAAGAAAAATTAAGAAAAAATTAAAATTGTGAAATCTTTACAATGCAGTGTGTATTGTAGATACATTCTGATAGATTGTAGTTTGTACTTTTTCAATATAAAATTATAACACTGCTCATAGGCCTAATCTTTTTTATTGCTCTGAATTTATTTGTGGATAATAATAATCTCTTACAACAAAAATATAGACAAATACCTCTACATCCTGCCATCTTTTCAAGCCTGATTTATAAGAAATCCTTGAACTTAGCTGTGAAATTTGTATCTCAGACTATTTTCTTGGTTGTTATACTCACAGTATCATAATATACCTGTTATGCTTTGTTTAATAACTTGACTTTCACAGAAGATTAGATATTCTCTGGTTCAAAATGTTTCCAGAAGAAAACTGTAAAGGTTAGCATCATCATTCCATATTCATGAGAATTTAGTCATTCCATATCCTAAATAACATTAAAAGTTGCTCAAGTTAAGGAAGGATGATTGACAGCAGGGGCATGTGAGGGAGAGGTAAGAGGGTCTTGAGAAATTTCCTGCCTTTCTTTTCAGGTCGTTTTGCAAAAGTTTTGACTGGCCCAACTTTACAGGCAGATGGCAGAATGTTCAACAGATTCTTTAACAAATCACTAATGTTAAATGCATAATCAGTCATTGGCTACATTTAGAGAACTCAGGACCTTTGGATTTTGCTTAGGAAGTTAGTTGAAGTGACACTGAAATATTCTTTACATGCTCAGGGAATGGGGATCTGCGAGTGTTGATCCTATTTTTGAGAAAAATGTTAACAGCTCATTAACTACATGAACCTATCCTTATCCTCAAAACAGGGTCCTTTTACTACTGACTACCTTGGCTGCTTCGAAATAGGATGGGGGTTTTTTAACTGATAGCCAGAAGTAGGAAGCTGCCACCAATATTACCCGTGCTGATGTTTTACTAGAGAGAGGCCGTGGAAAATTAAATAAACAGAACATTACCACACCCTCCACAGATTATCTGACTCCATCTGTTTATCAACTGCCCCCTTCTTCCTTCCTTTCTTACATTGGAATGTCACCCATTTTGTAACCCCTACCCTGTTTCCACACTGTCTATTAATTGAGGAAATATTTTATGTAACAATACCTTGAATTTAGATTTCTGCTTTTATTATCATGTGGAATTTGCGTTAACATTTATCTGAGGTATTAAAATTGACAGCGTATAGGAATAGCTACTGATCTTCACTTCCTATTACACTCATAGTACATCAGTAACTTAACTAAACCATGTCAGTAACTTAACTAAACTCTTGCAAAGTCTCTGAAAACTAATAAACGTTTTCTCATTCTTGGGATTTATTTGTTTACATTACTTTAAATAGCTAGAGATCATAAAAGATAACCCTTCATCCTCTGTATCATCATGACCTTTCTGAACGAAAGCTGCCATAAAAGAAAACATTGCACCATTTCAAATCTTTATGACAGTGTCTGGCTGACTGTTCTTTCAACAGCTTGCTGGTTTCCTAATGATCCCTCTTTCTGTTTTATTTCTTCAAATCCATTTATTTTCCGGTCGGCATTATCTCCCAAGGTCATACACTGTCTCTCAGTACAATATGACTCCTTTCTAAGACTGAATAAAACAAAATGGTAAGTTTGGTAAAAGTACTTCTTACAATAAATATATTTATATGTATATAAGCATTTCCCTTGGTAATAGGCAGGGATATTGCTAATAATATGTTATTACCAAATAGTATTGCCCAAGGAATTCAGATGTTCAACCACTAAAGAAAAACATGTAATATTTCATTTACAGTAGAGAAGTTGAAGATGGACTACATCTTTTCATCTAATAGTTGTAGTCAATGGTGGGACATGTTGTCAGGCTGACAATACTGAATCTACAGTTTGCAAAAGGAATCGATCTATGACTTGGAAATTCAGTACAACACCTAGCCAAACCTGGGGTATCTGAAGGGAACTATTAGCATGCTCAGAAACAATCTCATAGTTTTATCATAACTGTCTTTAAGGACATAAGTAAGGCTAGTTTTATAGGAAGGAATGACCTCTTTTGCTAGACAGACACACAAGCTATTCTTCAAATCCTGAAAATGTGCATACTTGAAAGCATGTCAGTTTTTTCCAGCTGGTTTATAGAAGTTTATTACCTTTCCCAAGACAAAATGAAGCATAGGTCAAGGATAGATAACAACTCACAAGATGGAATTAAACAGTTGTGGAAGTGTTGCTTGCATTTGTTATTTTCCTCTATACATGCATAATTTTCAACCAGCTTCCTGAGCTACACTCCTACAATCAGTTATGCCTCTGTTCAACATTCAGCACAGAAGTAATGTCAACAATGGCAAGATCAGGGAAATTAAATGTTTTTGCATTGGAAATACTATTATTGCCTTAATAAAATAATCTTTTTCCCAATTATTTTCATCTGATATCTATGGGAAGAGATTTCTTTCTGTTAATGCATCATTATTGTGTAACATATACCAAAATAAGGCTCTGGTTTCCTCTGGACTTCTAGCGTTACTGTAAAGTAAACCCTAAAATATGTAAACCCCAATATACATAGAAAACATCATCAAATTAAAGGAAAAAAAACCCAAAACATAACAAACAAACAAACAAAAAACCACACGCAACAAAAATTAGCATAATGATTCCTCAACCAGGGAGTACATGCAACTACACTGGGTGAAAGAAATAGGTATGCAAATTACACATGCGTAACTGAAGGCTATTCACTTTGAAACTTTGACCTCTAATTTTCAAAAACCGTCCATTTAATTAAGGGATGTTATTGTTATACTCCTCATTAGACCAACACTCCTAAAATGATGACTGTTCAGAACCTTATCTGTTAGACTGAGCTTATAATTTGACTTCCTGCTTTTCCGAAATTTTTTTTTCTATTAGCTGCTCACGAAAACACCTGATCCATTTTGGCATATTGTCCTAATGAAAGGTGGGTCCTTCCTTATAGGCATATAGGAAATTTCAGCAGCTAACTTCCATCTTTTTTTTTTTTCTTTTGCCGGATGAAATCCTGCAATAAATAGTACTAACAATAGTAAAAAGAGGTTGTTTTGAAATATGAAAGAAGGTCTTTATTTTAGAATAGAGTGACAGGTCCAAGTTTAACTTTCACTTACCATTACCAAAAAAAAATACTTACAAGCTCTTTAAGGCTCTACAAATAATTAAAAAATTGCCTCCATTATATTTCTGGGTCCTACATTTCTTTCTTTTTTTTCCTGCTGTTTCTATTCTGAGAAAATTCAGAAACAGTGTCTGGGAGAACTCTGACTGGGAGAATTTTGATTTTGACTTCTATTCCAATATAGGGCAAAACCTGAAATAAAAAAATTCCTTATGTACAATATCAACAATTTTATTTAAAAGCATGAGTTTCATTTCTGAAATTTCTAGTAAAAATAAATCTCATCCCAAAATGAAAATGTTTCTTCTTTACTTCCTTTTTAGTCAGTCCAACAAAACGTTGTTTAAACATTCTGGTCTATTTTTTCATGAGAACTTTAGTACAGGGTCATAATTTGTCCATACTCTTCTAAAAGTCAGGTTCAAAATGTATCAAGAGCTTCATGGATGTCCTGACTTCCCCACTTGTGAAAGAGACATCTGCATTCATTATGGAGAGTCTTTTTCAGGGGCTACAGGCTTTTGAAAATAACCTATGACCAAACTACAATCTGATTGAGATAAATACTGATGAAGAAATGCGGTTTAATATTTTGATTAAGTGACTGGAACCCACATGTTTTATTAATTCACAAGTTGTATTTTTCAGGCTGACATCAAACTGACTGAAAACAAATAGTTTATAGCAAGTCTCACAGTGGAAACTTGCAATTTGCTTCACATTTGTGTATGTGTACACACAAAAACTTCACTTTCTGCTAAAACACATTGTTGACCACCTGCAATAATGAAATTATAAATTAGAGTGTGTAACATTACAATGCTAACAACAGCAACAGGTATCTGCAAAAAAATCACCTCTATCATAGGTGCATAATCCTCTGAGGTGTGACATTTCCACCCGATTTTTCCTTCCCACTACTGAATCAACACCTAAGAAAGAAAGAGTTACCAAAAGCCACAGCTAACAGAGAGCTCACATGTACATCAGCATATGCACATCACATTTATTTGGTTTCAGTTCACCTTACATAAAAGACTTACACGGAGATTCTAGCATTGCAAAGCAATAATAATGAAAGCATTTCATTTCAACCAAGTTACTCAATATGTGACAAGCAGTAGATGCCCAAAGCAGTGCTTCAGAGGTAACTTTTTTTTCTTTTTCTTTTTTTTTTATTCTGTCTCATCATTACCTATTTAGTACATAGGAAAGCAAGAAACGGCACTTGGAAATGTAATAAGCCAAAAGATGCATCACTGTCAGGGAGGGGGACTTGTAAACTCCTCTTGTAGCCGAACTTTAAACTTCTTACAAACTATTTCTTTGTAGTAATTTCTGTCTGAGTTCCTAGGACTCTGTTTTAGAGGCTGATCTCAAATTCCCACACCTACACTAGCTCAGATACAAGTAAATGATACTGTGAAGATAAACCATCTATTTTGTTTTGGAGGTTAGAGGGGGTTTTGTTATTTTTAAATATTCTGTGGAGTGCTTCTTACTTTATGATCTAAACTACCAACATAAATCTATACTCTTCCACATATACATATAACCCTAGTAATGTCACCCCAATAGTTTACACTGCCTGTAAATCCACAAAAGAATTCTGTTCTTCTCTAATTTATTAGAAAAACTGTAGAGTGTTTGACCTATGGACTAAGACAAGTAGACTTCGAGTTCCCGTTTCTAGGAAGAAACAGCAGCCAGATACTATGCCTTATAAATATTCTGAGGAAGACAAAAGCCAGTGTGAGAGTTTTCCTTAAGCAAGGGAAGCATAGAAGGACAAACATATGGGGAATTCAACAGCCTAATGAGTAGATGAAGCGATTATGCAAATCGTGAAAAAACAATAGCTAATATTCAGCCATCAAAATGTTTGTAAAGTGTGAAGTGCAGTCTGAAGAACACTATCCCATTCCCTTGAAAATGTATTTTATTGTCATGAGTCTAATAAAAATTTATAGTTCATGTTGGATTACTCTAGGTTTTATATTTTTACTCTCTGATTTCCAGTAGAGATTCACATTAGAAATAACAATTCACTGCTTACAGTGGAAAGCTGGGCTGCAGAGCCACAAGAGTCTTCTACTACTCTTTATGCATCCACCTAAATATTTTGTAATTTCGTGATGCACATCATTGCAAGTGTTTTACATCCTTACAGCCTCCTTAGTAACAACTCACCCTTCTGTACTCACAAGAATATGTCATTAGTGTCTTTCATGTTAATGTAAACATTTTAATTATGGATTATGACCAGAAAAATAACATTTTCCTTCTTCTGAATATAGACATTTTTAGTTTCAATCTGTTAACACCCACCATTTTCTCTCAATCTCAGTTCTAGTAACTAGTTCTGCAACTTCATCTGCAACTTCATGAAAAAAGCAATATAAATACATCTGAAGTAAAACCATATACATTAAAATGTGGCCTACAGTGAGACTTACAGAATTTCTAAGGAGTAATTTCTCACATTCCTTTCATAACTGAATATCAGTTGAACAGTGACGTTTAGGGAAATTCCCAAAATCAAAGATATATATGGACACTAAATCTCAGAGTTACCTCTGGACTGTTTTTCTCTTTGGTTCCAAAGGCCTGTGCCTGCATGGTCCTCAACATCAAAGTGCATGGCTTTCCAGCATGGTTCACTGATTATGTACGTAATTCAACCTTGCTAATATCCCATTCTCACAGTTGCAGTGGATACCTGTTTTTCTTTCAATTTCGCTTAGAAGCAGAGACCAAAGGCCTATTTACCCACTTTCCAACAAATTTTTTTATAACCTATCTCAGAATATCACTCAAATTGAACCTTTTTTGCCTTTAAGAGCAGAATAAAAATGTATTTTTGCATATTTTCTCCATATGAAGGAAAATCTGTGCTCTGCCTCCACCTCTAAAATATTTATTCCAAGTGCAAGGTCCTTCACCTGGGTTGGCACAATCCCAGGCATAAATTCAGGCTAGGGGGATAATGGATAGAGAGCAGTCCTGAGGAGGACCTAAGTGAGGGTGGTAGTAGACAAGTAGCAGACAAGAAGCTCGACATGAGACCCCAGTGCGCGCTTGCAGTCCAGAGGGCCAACCACATCCTGGGCTGCATCAAAAGAAGTGTGGCCAGCAGGGCCAGGGAGGTGATTCTGCCCCTCTACTCTGCTCTGGTGAGACCCCACTTGGAGTACTGTGTACAGCTCTGGAGCCCTCAGCACAGGAAAGACATGGAGCTGTTGGAGAGCGTCCAGAAAAGGGCCACAAAGATGATCAAAAGGCTGGAGCACCTTTGCTGCAAAGACAGGCTGAGAGAGTTGAGGCTGTTCAGCCTGGAGAGGAGAAGGCTCCAGGGAGACCTTATAGTGAGCAGCCTTCCACTACCTGAAGGGGGCCTACAGAAAAGCTGGGGAGGGGCTTTTCACCAGAGAGGGTAGTGATAGGAGAAGGGGTAATGGTTTTAAACTGAAAGAGGGGAGATTTAGGTTAGATATTAGGAAGAAATTCTTCACCGTGAGGGTAGTAAAGGCTCTGGAATAGGTTGCCCAGGGAGGTTGTGGAAGCCCCCTCCCTGGATGTGTTTAAGGCCAGGTTGGATGAGGTTTTGTGCAGCCTGGTCTAGTGTGAGGTGTCCCTGCTCATAGCAGGGAGGTTGGAACCTGATGATCTTTAAGGTCCCTTCCAGCCTTAACCAGTCTATGATTCTATGATTTAATATGAATCATTGAAAGTCCTGAAAAATAACCAGGTCTACATTTTAAAAAGTTGTCTAATACCAATGTCCAGGTAGCTTACTTGAGGGACTAAAAGGTCCTACTGTGTTCAAAGAACAAACAAGCCAAATAAAGCCTGTGAGTCTACAAAATATCCGACTTTAAAAGAGACAAGGAAAGGCAGAGGCAATTCATCATGCCCCATAGCTTTGAAGATTTGATAATATTTGACACTGAGATTATGACACTACAAGGGGATATTATTCTACATTTGGAAGAGTGGGATTTGCCACAACCCTAACAGCATCTCCACCCAGTGCCCATTTGCGCTGCTTAACTGCACCTCATGACGTCTCTGATCATAAATCATAAGTCAAATAAAAGCTCAGGAGACACCAAGCATCTGAGATTAGACAGATCAGAAGCAGCTGTGATGAATCAAATATCAAGTAATACTGTATATTTGACTGATTGTGAAACTGTTCATTTATAGTGAAGTTTCTGTTGCATTCCCTTCTCCTGAAGATTTATATCCTTATTTGCTTGTTGATGTGCTCTGAGTCAGAGCACTCTCTAAGCAGATATGGAATTACAGCCACTTTAAAATGGGACTGTGAAGTTCACTGTACACCTGCTTGCATATCTGTAAAGACAATGCTGCAGACTATACTCAGAATAAGACTGATTCTGTTTACATATTAAATATGGTTTGAACATGACAATGTGATAATTCAAAGGGCAGTTCATGGTCTTTCTAATCTCATTCTCCCCTTCTCAGTAAGAACCATGAAACTCAGACTTAGCCCTTCAATGTCTTATGTACACCTTATCTGAATATTCAAAGCACTCTGTCAAAGCCAAAATTAAGAGGCCAGGTGGCACTTCATGAAGACGAATTACATAGAACGTAGCTGAATAAGAAAGGTCTTGACAAGGATATGTGTCTTCTGGGAGAATATTAGATACGTGGCAAGGACAAGAAAATGGGATGTTTTGTTTGTTTTTCTCTGTAGGATAAATTCTGAAGGCGTATCAAGAGTGTTTGATTTCTGCATTTGAAAGGAAGAAGCATGGTGAGGGAGAAATGGTGGATTATCTCTTTGCTAACTGTAAAAATGGCTTCCAAAACAAGTGGATTGCCTCAAATGCCAATCTGATAAACACACTGAAATTACTTTTTAGCTTAAACTTTTCAAAGCTAATTTATTCGCCTTTCTCGTCTCACAGATCAATTGCATGTCTCGTTTCTCTCTGCTGTTTAATTAGAACTGGGCTTCTCAGCCTGCACAGAAGAGAAAGAAAGATAGCTAAACTGGTCTGGAAGAACAGAAGGGGCATTCAGTACAGCTGTGTCAGAGTCTGGAGTTTCATCCCTTGTCAGATTTTCTCTCTGTGTACTTGTACAGACTGAGGTTGCTCTCTAAATGCTAAATTAGCTCTCACAGAAGACAAAGCTGACTGCAGCAATAGCAGAACAAGAGTTCCAAAGTTTATTGAAATGGAAGTTTCTACTTGTAAAGGAGTGAATATTTTCTTGGAATTCTCTTGGGATCCTTACAATACTGGAAATAGCAAGAAAATATAGTATAGCCTTTTGGAGGTATAAAAGTATTTTTAAAGGGACAACGCTTCAAAACACCGTAAGAATATGGTGATGGATAACTCCTTCCAGACAGTAAAAGATATTCTACACAAAGATCAATCTGCAGGAATAATTAATCGATGGTTACTTTTGAACAAAAATACTAACAAGATAGTTTCTTTGGCACTGCGATGGAAATGAAGCCTGATTCAGAAGATAGAAATAGAATGAGAATCACCAGGGCTTTTACTTGGGTTCTGATTCAGAAAGAGTAAACATTTCTGTCACCCAGAAAGCACTAGCTTAGGAGACATCTACTATTCACTTTGAAAAACCCACCAATATAACACATCCAATAGCATCAACAGATAAGCACAACTTTTCCATTCCATCAGGAAAGCAGTTCTAACACTGAGTATCAAGTTTGTAACATTCTCAGACACTGGTTTTGGTTTCTGTCAATAAGATCTTAAACAGGATAAACCTGTTCCATATGCCCAGAAAATAGCCACCTTTCGATCTCTGATGAATGCTTTTAAATTAAATGTAAACAAAGGTTCTGTTTCAATCTCAGGGGACAAAAGTTCTGTGTATTTAGGTGCTTGGAGCTGTCAAGAAGGTAGATTAGGTGTCGCACACAAAATGAATTTTTGAAGGCAACACCAGCTACGGACAAATGTTAGTCATTAGAAAAGCCTACAGCCTGGTTCAAAGAATCACGCTAGACTTTCTCTGCTGACAGCCTCATCAGCTGTTGGCAAAGAACAGTTGCTTACAAAAGAAGAAATCATAACCTAACCATGAAGCAATGCCAATAAGTCAAAATTTCTCTGATGATCACACCTTTCATCCATCCTTAATACAATTTTCCAAGTCTTATTTTAGAAGCAATAATTTCATGAACTGCAGGAGAGTGAACTCAAGAGCTGTTCGGTTTAATTTTCTTTACCTGTGTGGCCAAGGTACTCTTATCTTGCCTTAGCACTGTTGGAGCAGATTGAAAAAAATAAGTCCCTCTAGGCATATAAATCTTGGATTGCTTCTGGAGATGTTTCTAGTAAGTATTCCACAGAGTGTGCTGGAACAGATGCGCCAAGGACCACCCCTATAAATATGTTGACATACTTAGCCATGTAATTAATTCATTGCAGAACACTGTTATTTGACAAAGGCCCTGTTGGGATAGCTGCTTCAGGCTGTATAACTTACAGAACAACATCCTTTGTACAGTTTCTGCAACTGTATGTACATTTCACTGCTCGTTATTCATACATACATCAAATACAATGCCTACAAGGCTTTTCTGTTGACACTGTCAACTTCATTAATCAAGTCTTGTTGATTTTTCAGTCCTCCAAGTACTGTCCTGAAAAAAAAAATCAAGTTTAATCTTTTAGTTATGGATGTTTGCTCTCTAAATGTCACAGCAACTTCTTCACGCTCTCAGCAAGTCAGCATTTTGGAACACACTGCAAACTTTGATTTGAAACCAAAGAAAAATCATGAACTTTATACATGTCATATTTTTTTCTACGCTTTTCAGATTTTTTTCCACCATTTAGAACTTTCCACCATGATCTAGAAACTCCTTCTTGATTATCTGAAGTTGAGTTCATATTGTATTGCCACTGCTAGCAACAGGCCACAGGCTTTATACTGGGTTTGCTGCTACTTAGGTCTAAGTATTGTGAGACTTGCTTTGTCTGAAATTGTTTTGACCTGTCTGCCTCTTTGTTCTAGTTTGATTTTTTTTTTAATGAACAGGTAGCTAAGCCTAACTCATTTTACTTTTGTTAATCTATGTATGGTATAGCCATAGTTTTATAAAAACAGAAATACTGAGTAGTTTTTCTGTGCAGAATGAAATATTTATGACACTGAGATGGTGCTGGAGTGTAGAAGAATATGGGCTTGAACTGGGGACACACAATGCAGTACAAAGGGGCTACGGGCACAGGATGACAAAAAATGGGCACAGACTGGCACTGGAAATCTAGAAGCTGGGAGGTTAAAATCAACTTGGCAATGGTCACTTAAATGAAGACATGAAGCTGGGCAAAAAAACAGTTTTAGGAGTAACAGAAGAAAAAAAGTTATCTAACTGAAATAAAAAACACCAGATCGATAAAATGCAGATATAATGTGAACTTGAAGACCAGACACAAAAGAGTATGGTGTAGGGCTTGTTAGCAAGTAAACAAATAAGATCCCAAATGGATCCTAGAGTAAGAAAGAAGAAACTACCATCATGATACTTCTCCCGACAAAGGTTTTGGGATGATAACTAAATGTACATCTACCACACTTGCTATAATCAAATAATTCATTTTGGGATTCAAAAGAGCACTGGAAGGGTGACCACAACACCAGCGGGCAAGCAAACAAACAAAAAACCAAACTGGTGACACCATATCTAAAGTGCTGGGTTCAGTTCTGGGCTCCTTAGTACAAGAGGCATATGGACTGAGAGACAGAACTGAGTCCAGCAAAGGAGCGTGAAAATGACAGAGGGGCTGGAATATCAAAATTCTGCCGTATGAGGGTGGTGAGACACTGGAACAGGTTGCCCAGGGAGGTTGAGGATGCCTCATCTCTGGAAGTATTCAAGGCCAGATTAGTTGGGGCTTTAAGTAACGTAGTCTAGTGGGAAGTGTCCCTGGGTGGTTGGAACTAGATGGTCTTTAAGGTCCCATCCAATACAAACCATTTTGTGATTCTGTGATTCTATGATCTCTTCTGTGAGGAAAGGCTAAGAGAACGCTTGGGAGAAGGCTCAGAAGGGTCTTACCAATATGTACAAATACCTCGTAAGGGGAGTAGAGAAGACAGAACCTGAATCTTCTCAGTGGTGCCCATCAACAGAATAAGAGACAACAAGCACAAATTGCAGAAAATTGCATTTAAACATAAGAAAATTCTTCTTCATAATGAAGGCAGGGAAACACTGTCACACTGTTGCTCAGAGAGGTTGTGGAATCTCCATTCTTGGAGATATCCAAAACCCAACTGGACTGGATATGGCCCTGAGCAACCTGCTGTAGTTCATCAGTTTTGAGCAGGGGCTTTGGACTAGGTGACCTTCAGGAGTGCCTTACTACATGAGGCATCCTATGATTCCATAATTCTGTGTGAATCTGTGATGCTATGAAAAGAGGTAATATGTTTAAAAATCTCAACTTTTTCCTTCTATTTTGGCTATTTTCATTTTATTTTTTTATACATGTGTTAAGAGTTATCTCTGGAGTAATAATAATTAATTGATGAAACTGTTAAGGTTTCAAATATACTCACAAATTAGTTTACATATGAGGTGTGTTTCTTTTCTGTGCATAACAAGATTTTGAGCATAGCACTCTCTATGATCAAAAAGAACTGTCAAAAGATACTGAAGTGTGTATGTAGTGTATGTGTAGTGTAGTCAATGACTAGGCAGTGTATTCACCCAGATAGCTCACTTTGTCAGGGACTGTACAGATCACTGCTTCACTTCTACAGAATAATTAAATCTTCTTTTAAAATGTTTACATTTTATTTATTGAAGGTCAGCCCAGTCAAATAGACTGTTCTAGCTCTAATACAATTTGACTAGCTGGCAAAGAGGTTTTACGAAGTTTGATACTCTTATTCACAACTAAGAGCAATCATGGTGGTTCCCAGGTTACAGCAATAACTGGAGTATACTTTATAAGGTTTCTGTCCTACGTGCAGTAGCCACAACTTTCAGAGTGCTTGGGATTTTTTGTGGGAGGGTTTTTAGTTTGGTTGGCTTTTTGTTTGTGTGGGGGTGTTCTTGGTTTCATTTACCGGGCATGAAACATGTACATTTCCATTTTATATTGTACAGGTTTTGCTCTGCTGATGACTTTCTCTATTAGCAGCAATACTCCCTTAGTTTGGAAAACACAAATGTTGATTATTATGAAGCAGCACTGAGTTGCTTTGATTGTTCCCTTTGGCCAGAAGTTTGGATGACACCAAAAGATCTCATAGGATCCTCAGTGAAAGAGTAAACACAAAAGAAAATTAGAACATGTTAATGTCAAAGAAAACAGAGAGGCCTCACTGAACAGGAGGCCTGAACAAACTGAACAAACATTACCAAAGCCTCAGAAAGAGAGGCAATTTTAATTGAAACTATTGCGTCCTGTGGAATAGAAGTCAAAGGTGTCCACCCAATTTCTTTTACAGATTTACACAGAAACCAGATAGATTTTGTAGCACAGCAGATATCAGACAAGTGTGATTACAGATGGAAATACGTAACAGATCTTAGGAATTAAAAGCTCTCTCTGACAAGTTCTGATCTACAGGTATTTTGTTGTAAACTATCATTAGCCTCGAAGTGATCATCACGTGTAATTTCTGTGCCATATTAATTCAACTCCCTTGGCAAAAAAAATAACAGTCAAGGTCAATGAGGATGAAAGAAGAGCTGCAAATACTTAAACATTCTGGAAACAGTTTGGAATTGTTCCATTACTAAGCTCTGCTGAACTGATCATAATTGGTAATTGCAAATTCTAAGAGCAATGTCATCATTTTGTCAGCCTTTGCTTGTGCTGATGATTCTAAATTTAGATACATCTGTAAACAAGAAACATAAAAGCCAGAGAAATATTTGTCAGTCTTACAGCTTTTTCTTTTTCAACGTTTCATGCATGTATTTTAGATTACAGTCCACATTTTCTATTCAGCAGCAAAACAGATATTTTCTTTTATATATACACATATAAATGTATGAAACACCTGCAAAGGCTTGTAGAAGAAATATGGTACTATGCAACTTAGCACTGATTCTAAACCCTGGTGCTTCATTTGGCAACCAAATACCAAAAATCTGTCTGACAAAGGGGGAACCACAACATTTTCTTGGGGCTAAAGGGAGCAAGACTTATCTGGTTTTAAACACAGAAAGACCATAAAGTTTGCTGCTTATATGGTCATGGAAGTAAAAGCAGCTGCAGTGGAAAGTACAGGTATAATATTTGAGACAGAGAGACTAATCTGGTTGTACAGTATTGGAGTGTTGCTCAGGAATCTTCTGAGAATAAAATCAACATTCACGCAGAAGCAATTTCTGACTCTGTCAGTCAGTTTCACCCTGGATAAAGCCAAGCAACATTCATAATGTTTGCTATTGCTTCTGTCAAAAAAAATTAAATTTTGAGACTCAGAATTAATTTTTGCATTTAGTGAAATGCTACATGAATACAGCTACTAGCAGCACTAGGCAAAGACGCCAGCTTTGGTTTCTTTCACTATAGGATTTTTTGTCGCATCTCAAAGGGAGCGCAATCTCTTTGCCCCCCTGTCCTGTTATAGCCATCATGCTGGCTCTCCACGATAAGGGTCATACTCTGATCAATCAGTACCAGTTACTGCTGCTTCTAACTGCAAAAATAGTATATCACATCACCTTTCTTCCTGGTAATTAAAGTGGATCCTGCTTATGATATTTATACAACAGTTTAAAAGGTAACGTAAGAAGAAAAGACTTTTGTTAACCTGCAACTTCCTTAAGCTCTTCAGCATGGGAATTATCCCTAACTCAACTGTTTGACATACCACATAGCAGGAGTAGTTAAGCTTTAAGAGTCAACCAACATGAAAACCAGTGGACCACATACTGAACAGGGAGAGTCCCTAGAGCTGGCCAAATGGAAAGAGATCCAGCTCAGTGTCTCTTTTGCCATATTTCTGAGTTAGGCCCCTGAATTAAGCAACTTTGTCCACTGAGGCTTTTCTCTGGCATCTAAGTAACTATTAAAAACCAGCCCACATCATACTATTAAATGTCTATACTCTTCAAAATAAGATTATCTCAGTAAACAGACTATTTCAAATGGCCCCTAGTGTTTCTGGATACTGGAAACTGTTACAGTTATCAGTATAGGCAGTAGAGATTAAAGTGTATAGGAATATTATGTGGCATCTCTTCACTGATACAGTTAATTACTATAAGAACCATTGATTACTTTCAGGAGATAGGTATCTAACTGAGCTGATTGGGTGTAACACAATAGCCCAGGGCTTAGAGCAGAAAAGTTGGGTCCTATACTGCCTAAATGCTTTTTCCTGTTTCAGAGAGGACAGCCTTTCCTTTTTCTGTTTATATTAGTCCATAACATCATAAAGCATAGAAATTCTGAGGCTAGAAGAACTTAGCTTTAGCCTGAACTTTTCACACTGGTGAAAAGTTACTCAACACATCAAAAAATAGCTAGACTAAAATATAACAATAACAACCAAACCAAAACCCCCACAATATCCATGAACTGTCTACTCTTTACACCTACATAACTCCTGTCATGGTTAATGAACCTGATACTTCTAATGTTCTGGCAGTGAAGCACTAACCCCTTCTCATTTTACCCCAGAAGTGCAGACATTCTCAAAAAGCTGGGAGAACCTCAAGGTCCTGATTCAGTCACCAACATATGCTGAAGACTTTTGTCATTGAATTTCTTCAGACAACTAAAAGTCTGTGCCTGGAGCATTCTGAGAACTACTTACATCAGTACAGGTATTAAACAAGATTGTTTTCCATGTCAAGTGAGCACTGTAATCACTGCATTAGTGAAAAAAAGGAGAGGCTGTTCTGGTTTCTGGTCTTACCCCCTGTCAGGCTGCAGAACTGTCAGCAGACACAATGGCACCTGGTTTTCACAGGCAATTTGGGGGTTGCCAGGGTGGGACCCTCTGTCAACAAACAGGGTCCCCAGCCAATGGGGTGTCTTGGCCCAAGTAGACGAATTAATGAATGACCACTGACTTGGTCCATAAAAATGGAGTTCCCACTGGGAAGTCCTTGGTTAGGTTTTCCCTTGGAGCAGTGGGTTTATGAGGAAGCCTACCCCTTAGGTCAGCAGGCCACCTGAGGAGACTTCTTGAGATTGAATGACCTCATCTTCGGTGAGTGACAATTCTTCTAGTATATCTAGATAGATTAGTATATCTAATATATCAATATATATATATTCTAGTATCTTCTAGATATAACTTAGAGTGAGCCTTGCCCCTATTGGGCAAGTGACTCCAGGTGCCTGAGAGGGAGGCTTTCCCTTTGCCTGAGTGAATGTGCACGTGCAGGATTACTGTTATCCATGAGAAGACAAAAAAGGCTTGGGAATTCTTAAGTGGTTGTGCTGTAGTGTATTTCCCAACTGAAATCTGGATCAGTTATATTGGTTTTGATTTATCAGAGTACTAAATAGTGTTGATTGGAATAAATATTCATTCCTAGTAAACCCCTGTGTGTTTGTGGGTGCCTCTGTTACAACACTCCTTCCAAGGGCATTTTAGAAGCATACCTTAGTACAATCCTCACGTCTCTAGCTTCCCTTTAAAATGGATTCAAAGTGGTAAGTCCCAGTCGGAGACAGGCCCCTCTGGCAGTCTCAGAAATTGTGCTTAGTTTCTTGGAAATGAGCAAATTATTTCAACCACAAGTATTCCCTCTCTGCTTTCCCGTCGCTAATTAGGAAGTATCTCATTGAGTGAAGTGAGGCTTCCATGCATATGAGTCTAATTCCTGACAGCATCTCAAGCAGGGGTGTGATGTATCTAAAAGCTAGGTTTTGCTACCATAAATTCCTCTGGGGATCTTAACCTTCATGCCTGCAGCTGCCTGCTTCATGACACATCTTCACAGAAACATCTCGGGATGTTCTGGTCAGCAGAACATGCCCACAGACAGCCTGGCAAACCACAGCTTCAGAGAGAACCTCCATCCTGTGCTTCTCTTCAGGTTTGCCATATTAAGTTCATAAGTAATTATTCTTATTATATGATGCTTATTACAGATTGAAAACAAAAAGGAAAATACCAAACCATTTTTAATAGGGCAGAGTACCGTTCATGGCCTGCTTCAGTTTGGAAGAGCACTTGAAATACCCATTTGCAGTAGACAGATTGGAAATTTCTGATGCAGTATTGACTGATAAAATTAAGCAGATTTTGTTGTGCTTTCCAATAATACAGGCACAGCTGAATTTTACTCAATTTTCTTAAGTATTCAAAAAAATTACTGAAAGCCTGAATGAGTGCAAAAAAGCACAAGCATTCCCTATCAGATGGTTTCTAACACCATGACAGATCTATTAGGCAGAGATAATTACTGCTTCTAATCCAAGATCAAGGATTCTTTTTTTGCATGTCTGTACATACAATTATTACCATATATAAGAAAGAGGCTACAAGGGAGTAATAGATTTCTTCCCTTCAGGAAAATTTGTGAGTCATATTGCAATAAAAAAGGAGTTATATTTGCACATGTACATAAAAACACCACTTAGTATGTAAATTCAGTCTTCCCAGCATTAACTTAACTCTGTTATTCAAAAACACTTCAATAGAAGCCCCCCAGGTATATGCTGTGTGGGTGCAGTTGTATGACTTTCCTACCACTCATATAAATATGAGCAATTAATTAAAATTGGAGTGATGGTGAACTAGAAAAATCAAGTTTATGATCAAATTATTAACCACATTAATATAGCCTTAGTTATGCAGAAATTCTACTTAAATATCTAATTGATAGAAAATAGAGTGAATATCTAATTAATGTTTAATAGTAACTTCCATTTATTGTCCATCATTCCCAAGTCTCTGGGTTCATTAAGCCTCCCTTTTTTCTTGCCCAAGCCTAAAAGTTCCGAAGTTTTACAAAAGGCTTTGCGTTTTTTTAAGAACATAAAGGAAGTTGAGCTGAGAGAAAAACCCTCTTTGATCTGGTTATCCACAATTCAGGAACTTCCCAGATATTTGGGTTTATCTTGTCTTTGGAGTGGAGTTGTGATTTAAAATTTTTAAGCCCTCTTCCACAGGATTATTCCATTCCTTCATGAAGAATATCAAACTAAATTTTAACCTTTTGTGTTTATCTCTAGAATATAATGTACATGTTAACTCTTACTAGAACAACATTCTACTGTAATATTTATTTTTGCTGCTTTTTAAAATTCTGTTCTTTTAGCTGTAATTCTATTTCAGAATCCAGATCTTGGTTAGAAGTAATGTTATCAACCTCCACCATTCAAAAATAACCCCTTGGAAAACCCAGACCTCAAATCCCCTAGGAAAAAAGACATAAACCTTAAAAAGTAAAAAATAAAATAAAATAAAAAATGCTTTGTTTAGAACTATCCTTAAGATTCTAGTATGATTTCATTTTGGATGTTTCTCTGCAACTATAAGGAATACTAAAATTTCCACAAATATACTTTTATAGAGTATAAACTAATAGCATTATAACTCCAGAAGATAAGACTCCATAACAAAGCTAACATCATGAAATAATTAATTAAGCATCTAGGACCATTTAAAATTATATAAAATTTTGCTCACTTCATTAATTAGGATTTTTAATAAAATTATTATTTAGTACTTCATAAAGTAGGATTTGAAAATAATTTTTATTTAATATCTTAAAAAATACATTTAGGTTGTTTCTAATTAATTAAATCATTATAATTAATAACATCAGTGATGGAGCCAAAACTCTTGAGACTAGCAGCAAAAGGAAACTCTTGAAACAAAAGTAGAATTCAAGGTTCTATTCCTGGCAAGATCTTGGCTGGTTAATATTAATGCTACCCAGGGGCACAAGGTCCTATTTATTATAAATATCTAGATACAGCTGAGCTGCTGAGCAGCTATCCCAGGCATGTACTTTAGGAGGGAGGTTTCAAAACCTGCATTTTTTCCTGCAGCCTGATCATGCAGATCAGGTATCCTCTGCACAGATTTGCAGTTATAACCACGATAAGGACATGGCAGCCACCACTTCATTTTAAAAGAGTGTCAAGAGTGAAAACAGTAGTTTAAGGAGGTAAAGGTTTATCTTTTATCTTGGAGAAGATTCATACCCATCGCTCCATTTCACCAGACAGAAAGCCCAACACAGAAGCCTGTGAGCCTATGAGTAAGGTTATTTTCCACACCCCTCTCCTTCTGTTTCACCCAGGTACAGCTGTTGGTTGATTTCTAGAGCGTCTGTCCAAAGTAACCCCATGTTACTCATGCTCGTAAGAATGGCCACACTAGGTAGATCAGAAGTCCACCTATCACAGGACTAGTCTGTTTGCCATGGTAGCCACAAACCCATACCCTGGGAAAAGTAACAACGTGAAAATGGTGTAACATTTCTTTTTCCAGCTCAACTATTTTTGACATTGTAAAATGAATGTAGGCATTTACCACCTTTTAGATCATAATCGGAGCATTCATATTTGTGGCTCTAGATCTCTTAGAAAACCTACATAATTTTTTAAAATGTGTCTTGAAGAATTAAGCAATTGAGACACTGGAAAATAAAAACCCAAGGGCTCAGTGGGCCCCCCTTTCCTATTTCTATATGCACATTTCCAGACTGCAATGCAAAACGACTGAAGAATGGAAGCCAGAAGTAATTATTCCTCTCATTACATTAGTAGCTCGAAGTACATCAGTAATTACTGATCCATTTCATATTTTACCTACAGGAGCTAAGTTATGAGAAAGGCAAATTACTAGACTGCTTCCTCTATAATCAAGAAGAATATTATTTACATATTATAACAGCATTTATTACTATCAAAACCACCTTCATTGAACAACTACAGCACTAGTGACAAATTCTATTCATAATGGTATTGATCACATTAATTATTATTAAACATGACAACAGTAATATTATTAGTGTTAGTCACAGCTATTGTTATGTATTTATGTGGTGCTTTACAAACACATACTTAAATATATTGGACCAGATTTATTTCTTTCAGAAATCCAGTAATATTCAACATAATCAGTCCAATATCTGCTCCAAATAACACCACCACATGAAGCAAGACAAAGTACTGAAAGTATGGTGAGATTTAATAGAGAACTGGAGGAAAAGAGAGAAACTCATTTAAAAAAAAGGAAAAAAAAAAAAAAAAAAAAAGGAAATAGAAAGAAGAAACAATACCAAAACAGGAAGAAAAGGAGAATAAAAAAGACATTATCCAGGAATATGAAGGTGATAATTTTCCATGCCAGCTAGCCAGAAGCTAATTACTGTCTCTGTCAGTGCAAACACTTAGCCCCAACAAATGGTGGGTAATTTTAGTTCATTCATTCCTCAGTGTATTTACTATAAGCTGAATACATGCACACAAAAGTTGTTGACATGCAGCAGCTTGTCAACAAGCTAGTTAGTTGTGCCCATTACTTTAGCTGTCCTGTATCTTGCACATATGTCTGGCCTTTCAGATGCTTAAGATGACCCTTCATGCTGTAGATGACCCTGCAGCATGAACTGTGTGGCCATATACAACTGGTAATCAAGTCATGAAGTTAACGTTCTGCTAAGATATCGCTTACTGATTCCTCTACTGTGGACAGGTTCTTAAATCATTTATATAACTAAGGAACAAACACAGCATTTTTTCAAATAAAGCATTTGTTTTTCTCAGTTTAGAGCATGTTTTAAAATATTATATGTCCTATGCAATTATGTGTTTCTCCGCTATAGAATCTCATAAGGATGAAGTACTTTATGTCACAAAGGATCTCCAAAGGCCATCCCCCTTCTGCTCAAAGCAGCACAACTTAAGCAGATGGCTCAGGGCCATGTTCAGTGAGGTTTTGAGTATCTCCATAGGTAGAGGCTCCACAAAACCTCTGTGCAACCTGCTCCAGTGTTCGACCACTGTCACAACAAGCAATTTTCCTTCTATCTAAAAAGATTGTTCTGTGTTCTAACTTGCACCTGTTGCCCCTGGCCTGATGTGGATCTCTGAGAACAGTCTGACCCTGTATTCTCTGTTCCCCCCTATTAGGAAGTTATAGGCAACAATAAGTTCTCCCATTGGCCTGTTCTCAAGTCTGAACAGACCCAGCTCTCACAGTCCCTCCTTGTACTCCAAGTGCTGCTGTCCCCTGATCAGCTTGCTGACCTCAGTATGTCATTGTCTTTCTTGTATTGGAAATTCCACAATTGGACACTGTACTGAAATGTAGTTTCACAAGTGTTGAACAGATGGAAGTAATCACTTGCCTTGACCTGCTGCCTATACTCTTGCTGCCTAATAGAAGGGTGGCTATGCCTTTGCTGCAAGGGCACACTGCTTAAACTTCTTATCTGCTGGGACCATCAAGTCCTTTTCTACACAATAATTTTATTTCCCAGCTGCTCAGGTGCAGGACTTCACTTGCCTTGGTCGACCTTCATAAAGTTCCAGTTGGGTCGTTCCTCTTGCCTGTAGAGAACCCTCTGAATAGCAGCCCTGCCCACAAGTTTATAAACCGCTCTTCCTGGTTTGGTACCACACAAACTTGCTCAGCATGTTTCTGCTTCTAGAAAGAGTGCAGCCTGATAAATATTTGTCCTGCTATTCTTAAAAGCCACTGAATGGAGGAGATGCCATGGTCCTCCAGGCAATTTCTCCAGCATTTAAACATTTTTTTCTCGAGTTGATTATCCCTTGTTCATTTTTGCTTACTCTCATCCCTGCAGAACTGCACTTTTTTTTTTTTTTTTTTTCTTCAGAATGGTTTGAGTTGGAAGGAACCTTAAAGATCATCTAGTTCCAACCCCCCTGCATGGGCAGGGACACCTCCCACTAGATCAGGTTGCTCAGAGCCCCATCCAACCTGACCTTGAACACTTCCAGGGATGGGGCTTCCACAACTTACCTGGGCAACTAGAATTATACTAATTCTAATCTTGTCCTCCAGTGCACCGCAGATAACAGCCAGGCTTCTATCTCCATAACTGTAACAAGCAGTCTCTATATTCCACCATCCAGACCATAAGGAAAATTGAGAACATTAAAATTTTGATCCATTAAAAATTACACTTAATTTTTCTAATCTATTTTGCATTCATCCTATAGGGCATGCTTCCTTATGAGAACATCACGACAGACAGTGCTCATATCTTTGTTACTGTTCTGGTTTGAGCCAGGATAAAGATAATTTTCCTTTTACTGATTTTTTTTTTCATCAGTAAACTCTCTTTTAACTAGCAACAAGTGTTCCAGCTAGTGGACTGATAACACTGGAATGCTTATGTTTCTGCTGAGACGCCAAGGTCAGTTTGTTCTGCCCAGTGAATCTGCCACTGCAGATGCTACTGAGAGCAGGAGAGTTGTGTCTGTGACCGCCCTGTAGGGGAGCTGGACTAGACAGACAGCAGAACTGACCAAAGCTATTCCATTCCATAGATCTACGTAAGCTCCGAGGAAGGTCAGAGATCACAGAAGACAACTTCCTTCCTGCTTCTTCTTCCCTTCTCTTCCATCCATGGCCGGCATCTGGGGAGGACTCCATCCATCCGTCACCATCGACTCCTAGGCTCAGACATCTCATAACCCTCCTAACCCAGCCCCTGTCTGCTCTGCCTTATCTCCTGCCTGTGGGCTGAGACATTTTGGCACTGTTCACAGCTAAGGAGAGTGCCGGGTGAGTTGCTGGGGGTGGGGGGAGGCAAGAGGCTTTTGCACATTCCTGAAGACACTTGTATATAATTGTACATATAATTAAAGCTGTCTAGTTTAGTTTTCAATCCAGCAAAGTCTCTCTCCTTAATTCTCTCTCTCCTTCCCTACCTGGGTGGGAGGGGAAGGGGATCGAGAGCGTTGCTGTCTGGGGTTTATTTGCCCATCCTGAGTCAAACCATGACAATTACATTCCAAATAGATGTTATTAATTCTCTTTAAAAGCCCATTATGTTACTGTGGAATAATATTAGTCTGATCCAGAAATACTACTTTATTATTGATTTCCCCTGAATGTTGCTTCTCCTTTTTGTTATCTTCCAGATGTCTTAAAATAATTGAGGATTTGTTACAGAATTTTCAACAGTGCAAATTTAACTGATACACTTGTCATTCTTAACTACCTCTTTTTTTGAGCACTGGCACTGCATTTATCCCATTTCCTTTCTTTCTCCATGACTTCTCAAATATTTGTATCAATGATACTGAAATTACTTCAGCAATTATTTATTCTGGGATAGGGTGCCTTCTCAGATGGGTTCTGTATTCAGTGCTCTACAGCTGGTTATGCTTTAATATTGTATGCATCAACAATATTCTCTATTCAGAGAACTTTAAGGTTTATAAGTTTTTCTCTATGTCAGATTAATAGCATTACTTTGTCTGAATTTTTACCAATGAAAGCTAGGACCAGACCATCATGGTAAGTGAAGAAAATTTCTATTAAGACAGTGAAATTCTATTGACCTGAATAATTGGACTCCTAGACTTCATTTCAATTTTGGAAGCTGACTGTTGTCATACATAAAAGAGGTTTTAATGTAAATAAATGAAAAATTACTTTATTACAGCAGCTTAATTACCTCTATTCAAAAATCGAGCGGTGCATGAAAAACAGATGATTTACATTTTCTAAAATCTGAAAGTACATTCTATAACAAAAATTAACTGTTCAATTTTTAGGCCTCCTACATAATGTTTAGATATATTGGTCTTTCAACAGTTAGCAAATGCCTGAGAGAAAATAGAAAACAAGTAATCATCCAAACTTCACACAGAATTGGGTAGGTATTTCTAGGCAGTCATTTCACAGGGTTTTGAATTGAAAACTACACTGCCGTGAGTAGAGTTCATAAGCAGGAAAAAAGTATTTCTAAAGTACAATGTTCAAGCCTTTAAAAAAGCAATGGGGTTTCAAGCAAGTTTAAAGGAGTATTGCAGCTTGATTTTCTTCTCCTTTTAGCACTGTAGTTAGAAATAAAATATCAAAAATAATAAATGAGATCATTAGTTCCCTGTACACTGCCATCATTGCCAAGGACTTTCATATCTGTGTAAATATAAATCAAGAAAAAAAACAGCTTTAGGTGCCTCCAGAACTAAGCCTCAAGCAGGAAAATAAATAAAAAATAAAACAATCTGTGAGAGATAAAAAAGAAATCAAAGAATATCACCTCACCTTGCACAGTACCAAAATCCTCAGGCCTTTTTGAGACATCTCTCATTTGCTCCACTCACAAGAGTCAAGATTCTGGTGCTTGAGCCAGTCAACCTCTGTGGCACAGATGAAGGCATGGTTTTATCCACAGGTAAATCATAGATGTTGGATGTTGGTGACTACTTCCCATGTATTGAGTAGTATGACCTAGATTATGGCCTTTGGAAGCAAAGGGCTGAGCATTTATACTTCACATAAGGAGATATTTGAATTTAAGAAGCATCACTTGGAGCCATGAAAAATCCTGCAGGTGCAACACCCAGCTATAGAATCATAGAATATTTTGGGTTGGAAGGGACCTTTAAAGGTCATCTAGTCCAACCCCCCACTGCAATAAGCAGTGACACAGTTAACTAGATCAGGTTTCTCAGAGCCCCATCCAACCTGACCTTTAATGTTTCCAGGGATGGGGCACCTACAACCTCTGGTCAACCTGTACCAGTGTTTCACCACCTCACAGAGAAGAATTTCTTCCTTACATCTAATCTAAGTGTATCCTCTTTTAGTTTAAAACCATTACCTCTTGTCCTATTGCAACAGGCCCTACAATAAAGTTTGTCCCCATCTTTCTTATAAGCCCCCTTGTATTGAAAGGCCACAAAAAGGTCTCCCTGGAGCCTTCTCTTCTCCAGGCTAAACAACCCCAAATCTCTCAGCCTTTCTTCACAGGAGACGTGTTCCATCCCTCAGATCTGAACCCACCTGCTCCAACAGGCTCACGTCTTTCCTGCACTGAGGACTCCAGAGCTGGGTGCAGTACTCCACGTGAGGTCTCATCAGAATGGAATAGAAGGTCAGAAACACCTCCCTCAACCTGCTGTTCACGCTTCTTTTGATGCAGTCCAGGATATAATTTACCTTCTGGGTTGCAAGTGCACATAGCCAGTTCATGTCCAGTTTTTCATCCACCAGTACCCTCAAGTCCTTTTCCACAGGGATGCTCTCAAACTTTTCATCCCCAAGCCTTTATTGATACTGGGAGTTGCCCCTGGCCCAGGTGGAGGACCTTGCACTTGGCCATGTTGAACTTCATGAGGTTCACATGGGCCCACTTCTCAAGCTTGTCCAGGTCTCAGGCAGGTCCCAGATTCCATATGTAGTAGAATATGGCCTTAGATATATTCTTAGAAGCTAAACTTAGACATAACTTAGAAGCTAAATAATATTTCTGAAGGCACTCTGAACTCCCATGAACATCCCTAGCCTATATCTACACTCGTCAACTTTTTTAACTCTCACACAGCATTTTTGCCTAAACTGTGACAATGTCATAGCTGAAGATTCAAATGAGAGTCACAGAAAAGCATACAAATTCCTTTGTCAAGCAAAAACAGTTCCTAGACCGATATGTATGTCACAAAAAGGTGCAAAAATGTTGTATGGCCCTTACACCTCCCCAGCATTGAAATGCTACATTGATTATAATCCTCCAAACACCTTACTGTCCAGCATGAAAGAATCATTATTTACCAAGCCAGCAACAGATAAACACACATGCCTACATCCTCAGTTCCAAGCCTGAGTGTGAGCAAAAATGTATAAGGCACAATCATTCATCCACCTACCAGGATTAAACCACTATAAGCAATGCAATACCACTGTTATCTTCAGAACTGCCACAAAAATTTTGCTCTAACCAGATTGAGATAGAGTCCATTTTCCTGTTGAGACACAGAATTGTATGTGCATGCCATGCATCTTTCTATGGTGTCCAGGCTTCCATTATGGGCACTGAAAAGAGATCTCCCTTGACTATATGGAATTTTATTGGCATAACATACAGATATCTGCACTGCAGAGACGTTATATTCAGGAGTCTGAACCTGGAACTGAACCCCAACCTTTTGTCTTCTCTAGCAATTTTTTTCAGACAAGAATCAAGCTAAAATTTGTTGGCCCTCTCCTATATAAAAATGGTATATTATGGAAGACAATTTACATTTGAGCAACAGATTACAGTCAGATCTACTTCAATTAATTTTACATTGAATTATTTAGATGTCAACAGATAAACCATTCACCCTGAGCTGTCTTGGTAGTCCTGCAGAACCATTCCCCTGACCTGCTTGAGACAGCCAATTAAGATGAGATGCATTGTGCCCTGGAAGTACTTATTTCTTTACATTAACTGTGTAAACACTTCCTCTGTTCTCTGAGAAGCAAAGAAGCTTTGAGAGGAAGGTCACATAAAGCTGTTGTGTCTCCTTTTTTAAAACCCACAAAAGAGTTAATTGTAGTGTCATTGTCTGATTCATAGTGGAACTTAGTTAATCTGCAGCTCTCTGAGGATTTAACCTAGGAGATAACATGGGATCAAGTCTTTATTTCCCTACCAGTGCTTAAGCAGAGAACAAGTGAAGTAGCACCCTGAAATGTTGAATAAGACATGGTTAGACAAGCTTCTGATGACAGCTTCCAACCACAGTCTTTTAATTCAGTAGCCACACACTCTGTAGCTAAAAACCTTCTTTTTAAAGTATTGCAGCATAAATCTAACTAGGTAAGGGCAATACTCTTCCATGTAAGATAAAAGCTAGAAAAGAAAGCACAGCAAACTTCCAGTCAACAAATCTTACACAGGAAATTCAGCACCCTGGAGTTGCCAGGGAGCCTTACAGAAGCCTTCTCCAAAGTGACCTTTGTGAAAGTTGTCACCTTGTTTGTTGTCAGCTCATATATCTGCATGTGCTAGTCCTGGGGAAAAAAAAAATGTGCAAACAGAAAGCGACATTGCTTCCAAGTCTCACAACTACTTTATTTTAGACAATCAGAGAGAAAAAAGTCTTCTCAAATGCTACAGCGTAGAGCAAAACACAAGCGTCAGGCAGGCACAGTTTCATCAGGAAGAGCCAGAAAGGTATCATCTGGAAAGCTGATCAGATACTTGCCTAGAAGTCGGAAAGCTGTTGGACCTACCTTCTGCTGTGCTTGCCTTGCAGTGGGCACAGTCAGTAACAGGCATCAAAGATAAGCTTCACAGCATCCAGACTCAGTTCCTGGGCCAAGCCCAAATGTGGATCATAGTGAAGCCTGGGGGCAATTCTTGCAACAAGTTCAAAATTATCCAAACAGGCTGCCACCAGCTGAGTATTGCCAGCCTATGCAACATGCCTGTTACTTTTTCTTCTCCATCTTTGATGTTCACCTTATGCCGAGTACGGCAGGAGGGAAGAGGCTTATTTAGCAGAGTCAGGGTTGCAGCCACAGTTTTTGTAGAGAAGGAAAATGAGGGAAACATGATAGAAAAGCTGCCATCATTTACCATGTATGGTGGACAGTCATGGCACCACTAAATGCATATTTAATGTTTTTTACTCAAAAGATGCAACAAAATATATGGATTCCCAGTACACGTGATCAAATTCTACTTTGCTGTGGATCTTATGTCCTTGATAAGTCATTTATGTCTTTGATTTCTTCATTAATGCCACAGGCTGAGCAACGTCCAACATATTGTTTTAAAGACTTAATGCATTGTGAGAGGCAGGAAAATAAAATTGTGGGCTAGCTATATGTTTGGGAATAGAATGTGAGGACCTGTGAATAAGTGGTATTTTTACTGCCATCTTGTACCTCTTCAGCCCTTGAATTGAGTGCTGCTTAACAAAATGGCAAGACCTGCAACAGTGTCAGCAGCTACAGACTAGTAAAAAAAATAACATATGAAGATAAGATAGAAAAAGAAGTACCCCTAATATTTTAATCTAGGATCTCAAATAAATACTTACTCCATGCGTATTTCCTCTTCTTCCAATGTTCTTTGTTTGACCTTTTGCTTTTCTTCACAACAGCAGAGAACTAGATCTGAAAGCTTCCTGGGTCACTGTCTTACAGATATGTGCTCTTCTCAACAAAGACCATCATGCTTACTGAGTTACAGGTTTGAGTTTTGTTCTTGATTGATCCAGTCTTTAATTTTGACTTGATTATTTAATCCATTCTGGAAAAAAAGAATAAATAACTGCTTTTGCAGGAACCACAAAGCAATCACAAATGGTTGAGACAACTTTCTTTTAAATATATTTAAATTTAAATTTGAAATAGGTTTACATAATTATGTTCTCATACATTAGCAGCAGCGTATTTCTTAGGTTTGATATGATAGGTTAATAATGAATTTCCTCATTTTTTCAAGGAGAAACTGAGCTCCTTTCTATTTTACCTAAGCAAGCAATTCAGACGTATGATCCCTGGTATATTTCCACTCTAATCTGGGTTTAGTTATGTCTTTGAACTCAGGCATTAGTGTCAGAAAAATATATCTGAGTGACCATGCGTCTCAAGCCAAAGACATGTAACATTGCTCATTAATGTCACAGGGCTGTCCACTCATTTTTAGATTATTAAAGTAGAAAGAGGATTGGTTAATACAAAGCTTCTTTTTTAATATCTTGAGATAACAGTCACATGTTTTGAAGTCACAAAGTGGAACATCACCTTCTTTTGTCAGTACAAATCACTGTGACTTATATAAGGTTTAGCCTGAGAATAATTATGCACAAAAAAATCCTTGTCATAACTTTCTGGAAAATCTAGTTCAATCTCCTGGAGCACTTTTTATCTGCAGTATTTAATACCTAGGTTTGTATGGAATAGTATTTTTCAAGACTTCCCTGTAGTTACTGTTTTTTTCCACTGACATTTTACAGGGAGTTTAAAAGGATGCTGTAAATAGCAGATTAAATTCTGTATTGAAAAATGCAAAATTATGCCCATGGGGGAAAAACAATCCTAAATTGCATGTAGAGTGATGAGTTCTGAACTAGTTAATTATCATGGAGGAAAAACAAAACAAACAAAAAAAACAACTCACAACTTTGAGCTGTAATGGATAATCTAATGAAATTATCAGTACCTGTCAGACAAGAGACCCAAATGCTAGAAATTGCTAGGAGAGGAACAGATCACACAATTGAGGACAAAATTATTCCACCACCCAATTCTGTGGTATATCTGTATCTTGGAAACCATACACAGCTCTAGTTCTCACATCTCAAAAAAGGAATATTGTAGTCCTAGAAGATTCCTGAAGAAAGGTGTCAAACTTCAGAAGTGTGGTGGGTCACCCCATCCAACAGCTAAGAACCCACCCAGTCACTCATTCACCACCACCCAGCAGGCTGAGGGAGAAAATCAGAAGAACAAAAGCTGAAAACTTATGGGTCAAGATCAAGACATTTAATAAGTGAAGCAAAGCTGCATGCACATGCAAAGCAAAATAAGGAATTTATCCACAAGCAGGCAGGTGTTCAGCCATCCCCAGGAAAGCAGACCCTCTGCACAGTTAATGGTTACGTAAGAAAGACAAACACCATAATCATGAACATTCCCCTTTACTCCTTTCCCCAAGCTTTTATTACTGAGTATGACATCATTTGGCACTGGATACCACATTGGTCAGTTGGTAGGTCAGTTGTCCTGGCTGTGTCCCCTCCCAACTTCCTTCCCACCCCCAGATTACTCACTGGAGGGGCAGCATGAGACACAGAAAGGCCTTGAAGCTGTGTAAGCAGTTTTCTCAGAGCTTTGAAAGGATGTGGTTAGGGGGAACACTGGTTTTTATTTTTGTCATAGTTTAACTCATGATCGGCAATTAAACCAATGAAAACAATACTCTCACTCCCCTCCCCCTCCCACCCAGATGGGGAAAGGAGAGAGAGAATTAGGAGAGAGGCTTCCAGATTGAAAACTAAACTAGACAGCTTTAATTAAATACTAATGATAAAAGAAAATATGTACAATTATATACAAGTATGTTCAGGAATGTGCAACACCCTATTGCCTCCCCCCAACCCCAGCAACTCCCACAGCATCTCCTGAGCTGTGAATAGTTCCAAAATGTCCTGGAGCGCTGCTGGAGCGAGCGGCAGAGCAGACAGGAGTGGAGGGGAGAGTTATGAGGGTCAGAAACACACAGGCCTAGGGATCAATGGTGATGGATAGATGGAGTCCTCCCTGGATGCCAGCCACGGACAGAAGAAAAGCAGAAAGGGACTTGACTTCTGTGCTCAATGAATTCATACCGAGAGCTGCTTAGATGTGGATGGAATCATTTGTTTCGCCAATTTTGCCATCTGTCTAGTCTGCTCCTCCCTATGGGAGGGTTGTAGATATGACCCTTCTGCTCCTTTAGTGTCTGAAGCAGCAGATTCAACAAGCAGAGCAGTGTCATTGGTCTCTCAGCAGTAACTATAAACATTCAGGTGTTATCAGTCCACTAGCTGGAAAACTTGCTGCTAGTTTCAGCAACTGCGCTGCTTAAAAGAGAGTTCACTGAAGAAAAAAAATCAATAAAATTTGCCTCATCCCAGCTCAAACCAGGAAAAAACTCTTCCCACTTTAGGATGCAGAAGACTTTAGTGTCCTTTAAAAATGTGAAGGAATAATAATTTTCAAAAAGAAGTCGTGAGATATCGATTTTAACAACCTTTTAAAATAGGTAAGTGTGTTTTCTTTCTCACCTCTTTAGCCCATTAGTCTGCAAACTGATCCAGAAACAGGAGCAAATACATTCATGCTGTGTTTCACTTCTATCTCCTTCCTATTCCTTTCTCTCCCCTTCTCATATCAGCTTGAGAAATATCAGCTTGCCATCATTTTTATTTTCACATAGTCACCTAGTTACCTGGAGCTAATAGGAATTATGCTCTTGCAGAGCCTAGATGAGAAAGGGCACATGAGCTCCTTTATAGCAGCATATGACATTGATGCAGTGGACTGCAAATAACATTGAAAAGTTCAAAGTGAATGCACCAAAAAATATCTTAAATTTCTTTCTGATCTAGTGATTTCAGTACTTACATGAAATAGGGAAACGCCAAACAATAAAGGTCTTGGTCCCATAGAAGTCAATGCTAATAAATTCATGAAAGTCTTACGACCTATGTTAAACAGAACATCAGTGACTTCTGACCTTAAAATACATGAAGTTCATGCCTTTTTTTATTTTTATAAATTAAATTGATGTGACTTCTTTGTTCCACCCGTTTCACCATAGATCTAATTACAGCTACAGTCCCTAAATACAGTTAGTACATTGCCTATATACTGAGTTTTTAACCACCTGAAGCCCATCAATACTGACATTGTTATTGATAGTGCAGATAGAATCCCGATTGCTAGGATAAGTTTAGGCACTGCTTGGAATCCATGACTGAATTAATAAGTGCACTGTGCAGATTATTGGCAGAGCTGTGTTCCTGAAGTAAAAGAAGAATCAAACTAATTGGACAGAATGTATGAACCTCGTGCAATCACACTCCTGCCCAGGCTAAGAAATTTGCTATTGATTTTAATGTTGACGTAGACCGCCTGGCTGCTAAATATCATGACAGATGTTAAGAATACTGACTTTTGAACAGTAGTTCATTGGTTCAAAATAGCCTTGAGAAAAAATGAAAGAGCACATGTATGTTATTTTTTTAAACAAATATGCTAACTGAAGTGAATTGGGACTACCAATCCAGATCCGTTCAAAGGAACTTTCATATCCCATAAACAACATTACAAAGCATGCCTCTTCTTCTAGACACAGTATACAAACCAAAAATGAAGCATTTATTCAACTCTTTCTATCTCCAGATCAGGCATAGAATATATGCTAAATGAAACCCAGCCAGCCAATCATAGCTGTAACCGGACCCCCAAGGTAGGAAAAATCCTCTTTTTCATGGTTGTCAAGACAGTGCTTTCCAAAAACATTAAAAATCTTTTAAAACAAGTCCACACCTAGTGTTTTAAGGAGAATACAGTCACTATGAAAACAATGTATTGCATGCTTTAGAGAATTCTTTTTAGCCCTTCATGCATATAAATCTGTTTCACCTATATTTAATTATCTAGGACAATGCAAAGTAAATCTTTCAGAACTTACTCACTCCACCTGATACTTCCCAATTAATATTAAGTAATTATGTTTTGGCATATAGATCCATAGAAATAAAGGCCAAAGGGAATCTGTTAGATGATTTCAACTGACTGTGTATGACTGGTGCTTAAATATCAGCTGGTTATGGAAAGATAACTGAACAAAAAGCTTGCATATGACTACAGCATATCTTCTTCGCATGGTAAAAACCTGGCTGAATGGCCAAGCCCAAAGAGTTGTGGCAAATGCAGTTAAATCTAGCTGGTAACCAATCACAAGTGGTGTTGCCAGGGCTCACTGTTGCAGCATGTTCTCTTAAATATCTTTATCAGTTATCTGGATGAAGGGATCGAGTGCACTCTTTGTAAGTTTGCAGATGACTCTAAGTTGGGAGGGAGTGTTGATCTGCTTGAGGGTAGGAAGGGTCTGTAGCAGGAACTGGACAGGCTGGATCAATGGGCCGAGGCCAATTGTATGAGGTTGAACAAGACCAAGTGTTGGGTCCTGTACTTGGGTCACAACAACCCCATGCAACAGCATTGTGGCTTATATCAGAAAAGTGTGGCGAACAGGAATAGAGCAGTGATTGCCTCCTTATACTCAGCACTGGTGAGTGCCTCGAATACTGTGCTCAGTTTTGGGCCCCTCACTACAAGAAAGACATTAAGGTGCTGGAGCGTGTGCAAACAAGAGCAACAAAGCTGGTAAAGGGTCTGTAGCACAAGTCTTATGAGGAGCAGCTGAGGTAACTGGGGTTGTTCAGTCTGGAGAAAAGAAGGCTGAAGGGAGACCTTATCGCTCTCTACAACTACCTGAAAGGAGGTTATAGCAAGGTTAGGGTTGGTCTCTTCTCCCAGGTAACAAGTAATAGGGAAAGAGGAAATAGCCTCAAGTTGTGCCAGGGGAAGTTTAGACTGGATACAAGGAAAAATTTATTCACTGAAAGGATTATCAAACATTGGGACAGGCTGCCAAAGGAAGCGATGTCACCACCTCTGGAGCTATTTAAAAGACAATGTAAATGTGGTACTTAGGGACTTGGTTTAGTGGTGGACTTGGCAGTGCTAGGTCAGTGGTGGGATTTGATGATCTTAAAGGTCTTTTCCAACCAAAACAATTCTCTGATTTTATGAATCTATGATTCTTGAAAAATCTTGATCTGAAGCTACGAAAAAGTTAAAAATACAGTATTTCCTTTGGCGGAATATCAATATACTCCTCGTTTCATCAGCTTACTATTAACAATTCATATCTTCCTTAAAATCTTAGTTTCTTCAGCTCCAGCTCAAATAACTAGTTCTACTTTGTCTTTTTTCACTTGTTCATAAAGTCTTTTGTACCAGTCTACTTTTCCTCTTTGGCTAGTTATGCATTATAATCATATCATATTCTCACCCTCCTTTTTAAAAAGCCAAATAAGCTAATTTTGTCAAGTGTTCCACTGATTTGTACTAGTTCTGGCTCTCCAACTACTTGACACTTTTTTTGAACTCTCTAGAATTATCTTGTGCCTTCTTGAAAATCTGTGCACTAAAATGATCTCAGTATTCTAATTAACATCTCAGCAGGAACACCTATAGACTGTATTACAGAAGAGGGCCAAGGAGCTTAAACACTAATCATCACTGATGGCTAATGCCTTCCCTGTCTTATGCTTTCTACTGCTCTGACCAGGTCTCTTCAGGACAAACCTGCTCTAGAGAAGGTCATAAGCATCACAAATGTGAACTAATCAGTCTACCTTGATCCCGAGGCACAGGCATCCTCACTGGCCCTCTTTTATCTGCCTCAGACAGAGGCATTAAAACCACAGGCAGAAGTAAAAATCCCTAACTCACATAATTCCAGGATTATTTGCTTGTCTCTCCACAGCTTCATAATGGGATTTCAAACTCAGTTTTTTATTTATTATGATTACTAGAAGATCTTTCAAAAGGTTACATTAGAAACCTTTCCAAAAAGTGCAGCCCACAGATTTTAGCTAAACCCTGCATTTGTCATTTTGAAAGGGCTACATTTGTATGGGACTGTACCCACTTATGTATTGTAGGAGAAGCCACAGGTAAGAATCCAAAATTGTTAAGCTCCCACATTTCAAGCATTATTTTCTACTCTGGCAGTGCATTGTACAAAGTTTACTTGTGGGACTTTTATATTTCCTATCAAATTACTGATGTAAATGTTGAAAACACTGTCCTGTTATTAATGTCAGTGCAGCAATTAAATTAGTTCTTTTTAGTTATCTTACCCACTGATTACAGCCTTACTAAACCTCAGAATCCACATACAGTGCATTTTGGTGGTTCTGGACAATGATGTCTATTTAATCAGCATGCCAATAATACTAAGTTAATAGTTTTACACAGCTCTAACTATTTTCTGTGTAGCTACAAATATTAATCAAATATGTATGGAACACAAAATAGAAACCTTATTTCTACGTCATCATGTGGGACTAGCATTAACAACTATTTCCCTTCTTTAATTTCTTATTGTTTCAGCAGTGACATATTTTTTCCAATAATTGTACCATGTAGGTATTTCACATGAAAATAGAGCTCATGGTCTTTCTCCTGACCATTACATGATTGCTATGCTACTCATTATAGGGTCATTATCCTTTGCACACTTTCAGTGTGATGAGGGGAAAGCATCTATAGCCTCCCACCAGAAAGGTAGAAGGGGTTGATATGATCCCTTCATGTGCTACAGATAAATTAATTGCTCTCTCATTCCCTTGATGTGTGTTCTCACTAGACATTTCTTAGGGCAGCAGAATGGTACTATTCCTGCCACCAAAAAGGTGGGGTGTTTTTAAGGAAAATTATGAGTTTCATGTCACCATCATCCTGCATTGTTATTGAGATATGCAGCAGTTATATCTGGAGCTTGTCCCTGTGTTTGGTGTTTAGTGGCTCTCTCAGGACAGTTCTCCCATTAGCAAGTTGACTTCAGGCTCAAAGTATTGGCTGTGTGGATTTCCTTCCAAAGTTCCTCAGAGTTTGCGCACAGGATGTCATGTTATCGTAGGATGTGGGACTCTGTAGAACCATGTCCATAACCCCTAGGCATTGCAGAGGTAAACTTGAAGACCAGGTGCCCTGTACTGGGTCTTGCATGGTAAGCTTTAGCAGTTCTTCCCTTTTGAAAAACAGGATGTGCACACCTAAAGCTACGCTTGGACTAGGAAAAATTGAGTCCTGATGGTATTCTGTTTCACCCTGACACATCAATGCCTCCACTAACATGATCTCTTCAAGCCTTTTCAAGTAAAATTGGCTAATTCAGTAAAAGCTCAGTTATGAAAGTACAACTGTTTGCACAATACAAGCTTCTACTGTCAACCAAAGATCATGTTCTTGATTAAAATCTCTATGCTGGCAGATGCCTTTATAACAGATACAGAACAAATTGTGTACACTGTGAAGTGCTTTGACAAGAGTAAATAGTCTGGGCAGAAAGGCATTTAAACATCTTCAAAATTTTTACTTGGTATCTCATCACAGGTAAACAAAGAAAAGCTGAGAAGATTACATTTTCATTTTAATAACTTGTTAGAATATTCCAATTGATTTTTCTTGATTGATTTTCAGTCTTAGCTCAACAGGCTCTCTTACCAGTGTAAAAAGCCAGGGCTTCATTTGTCTACTGCCCCACAGCAATAAATGCTGGTTCAGCTGGTGATATGCAAAATGTAAGTAAGATAGTCACAACACTAGCTGTTTGCACCTGCCTTAACTACAATGAATAACAGCACCAAACAGTAAGCAAGAAAGGGTCAGATACCAAGCATTATGCAATTTCTTCCTGAATGGCAGAATAAACGTGTAGTCTTGAGTGTTCTCCTAAACTTAGGAAATCTTCAGTCCATTCTAATTACTCCAAAACTCAAGAGCGAAATATCTTCAGTCCCACTGAATTGTATAATTTTACATAACACAGACTGCTTTTCCCTCAATGACATTCTTCTAACATACCTGGTTTTATCACATTTTAACCCTAGTTATTTAATGCACCTAGCTTGTGTCACACATAGAGGAATAGAACTGTAAGACAAAACTTGCTTTACTGATTCTACAAAAGTAAAGGAGGAAAGTATGTAACTTATCATATAGGTCCTACAGACAATAATAACACAAGATCACATCCAGCCAACACATTCTTGTTACTACTGAAAAAAGCTATAGGCAAGATCTGGGAGACATTAAAGGACAAACGCTCTACTAGTGTGTAGTGCTATGGATACATTCCACAGTCATACCACTTTACAATGTGATCAAACAAAATGTCACAAGCAGGGCAAATATGAGCTAGTTTGGTACTTGGCCAAAAGAATTCCAAGGAGCCCATAGCTGCTGTGGGAAGTGATGTTAGCAATTCACAGCATGGTATTTTTCTTTGACTAAGCATCTGAATGCAATAAAAGGGGTGACTGCTTGCAAATGGTCATCAGAATGTGAAGCAAAAATCGGTTTCTGAGAACTTGTTCAAAGCAAGGGGCTTATCTTAGCACCAGCTTTGCTAATTATTTTCTGCTTGTGTAAATTTTCATGATTTTTCAAGCGGGCATCAATTCACATCAGTTCTGATCAAACTGTTCATGTGCGATAGAACCCAAATGAATCAAAATCATGCAAATAAATGAATGGTAATGCGTTTTGGTGAGATGAATTTATGAACTATTTTGCTGATGCAAATTGGAATAACTTTTCAAAAGTAATAAAGAAGTGTTGAGTGGTAGATTACTATCTACAAAAATTTGTTGACATGGAGAAAAAATGAGCCATACGGGACTATTCTGATTTAGTATTGCAGTATTTCTTACTAATATCAGGTTTGTTCATAATAATATTTTCTTCAGCCAAAAAAAATGGACCTTGATCATCTAGAAATTTGGAAGGAAGGAGACTGACTTCACTGAAAAATGTCAAGAGTTGTTGGGGTTTTTCTCACAAATTATATATTTAAAGATATTGATATGATGATTCCACTCTTCTGCAGTTAAGCAATCACCAAAGTATTTGTCCAGTATATACAAGATCAAGGTTCAGGATCTTTCCTAGTTTCATAACATTTGGCACAGCTGTTCAGATAAATGCTTTTCTTCTTCCTTTTTGGAACAACCGCAAAGGGTTGTGTTCAATTTCTCACATGTACCAAATGAAAATTGTGTCAGTAGTAATTACAGGTAGCCTGGAGCAAGAAAATTAATATAATGCTTGTTCTGATAAGGGAATGTCTAATCTACAGTGTCACTTGTGAGATCTTTCTGAACAACTTGCCACAGAAGTAAATAGGGGAACCTCCATCCTAAAATGGGAATGGGATACAGTTTACCCTACTAGATTTAACTGTGTCTGATGAAAATACAGGATAGAGTTCACCTACCATTAATTGTCTAAATGCATATGTCAGTGTATGAGCTAGGAACTTCAGTTCTCATTTAAGTCAAAGGAGCTTATAGGCAATATAGAAAGTGAACCTATACTGTGTTCAGAGCTAATTAAAATAGATAAATATTTTTCCCATGTTTTAAAATATATCCCAGATATAATAAAATAGGAATAAAAGAAACCATCATATTCCACCTGAAATCTGTTAACCTTTACATTTTAGTAAAAAAGAAAAAAAAATTTGCTTCCAATCAGACATTCTTTGACTACAAAACTACCAATAAATTACTTACCAACCACTGTTCTTGACAGCCATTTATCTCCCAAGATCTCCCATTATGACATTATTTGCACCCATTCACTAAAAAGATTATTATATTTCAGTTTCAAGATCTTCAGCTTTGAATCTATTTCCAAACATAATTTGGATTAGATTATTGTAATTGTTTAATGCTTCCTTGCTAATTACTATGGATTCACTTTTCTCAATTAACTCAAAAGAATACAGATGAATATAACCCCAACCTTGTAATGAGGTTTTTTCAACTTTCACTTTATTCTAGAGATTGTAAGCAATAAGACTAATTTGATACAGTGCTTTATATGCTTAGTGGAAGTAAATGACAGCTTGATAAGGCACTTTATGTTGAATTTGAGCTGCATTTGAATTAGGATATTTTTATTAGTTTATTCACTGACATATTAAAAAAAATTAAAACGAGCTGAGACATTAAAGGCTGACTTAATTCCATGTTATCTGTAAACTATGTGGAGGATAAATCAGAGAGTTCTGATTACATGGTATTTCTTTATGACTATTAAATGAAATAAACATTCTGTGTAGAAGTGACATTACAGAACAAACTTCAGCAATTATGAGCACCACATTGATCCTAGTAGGCACATCTCACCTCATATTACTTGTAGTTCTGTTAAAGACAACAGCAGCTGAGTTTGATGATATGTTTTAATGTCAGTGCTATCAAGAATCCTTTAACACACTTTGATTATATGGTAGCTGAGCAGTCTATCAGTAATAGGTTTAATGGTGCCTTTTCAGTCTTATGTAACCATCTCATTTGTTCAGGACATATTCCCAAAATAAAGCAATTTGTAGAAAGACCTTTCCTCCTTGTTTACTTTCATCTAATCACAGTTTTCTTCTCCTCAAAAGGCATTTTTTTCTGTCTTTAGAATGCTTGTCATTTTTATTAATACTCAGTAAACATCTTGACTCTTTTATTCAATTTCTTCTTACAGATACTTCTTTCAACATAATGTCACTGAGCACATTCAAAGCTCTGTTTTCTGTGTCTGTCAGTAATTTGCATTCCTTCTAACATTAAAATCCTTACAACTAGTATTCCACAGAATGTAGTTCTCTTTGTACAGTTTTCTATTTGTATTATCTCAGCAAAAGTTATTATTGTAGGGCACAGCATTGTGTATGATGTGATAACACACTAATTCGTTGCTGTTTTTATGACTTGTTGACAAATAATTCCATTTTATCATAGATGAATGCAAAATGCTTAATGCTTTAATGCTTTGAAAAAATCATTACAGGTTAGCAATCCATTTTCCCTGAAAAAGTTTTTTTTTTTTACTTTTCCTTTTAAAAACTAAAAATAAAACCCCAACACATTATAGCACTTCAAATTTGAATGCTCATATAAAACTGAAAGAGTGGATGTCTCTTGATTCTTAGAATACAGGGCATGCGTGCATGGTTTCATTTGCTTCTTTGCCACTGCTTATCTCAGAAGTTTGATTCTTTGCTACGTTGGCTTGGCCAATTCTTTCCTCTTCTATATTGACTAGTAAGTGCTTCCTAGTTCATCTTCCAAGTTCTATCATTGAAAGACAGAAGCTTTTTCCAAACTCAACTTAATGAGTTGGCTAGGAAATTTCAATACTATAGTAAAAAAAAAATATTCAATACTCTGTTACAAAAATATCTAATTATGTATGTTTAAAACTGCTCTGCTGAAATTAGGGATTCAAAATTACATATTTTTATTAATGCCACAAGCAGAGAATGTGCTTGTGGCCTCACTGAGAACACAACATGATGAGCATTTCCAGGATCTGAGACCTGCTTCCATTTTGGATATAACTTGCTGGCTATTAATGCTCTTGGAAAGGCACCCTATCTGTGGCAGAGGTGCAGCTCTCTACTGAATTCCAACATGCTCTCAATAACCTTTCTTAGCTAATGAAAAAGAGAAGCTAGGTTGATTCTATGTGCTATTACTCTGCCTTGAGAATCTCGCAGCAGGTGATCCATAGGAGTAAAGAAAGCACTGAATTCTAAGTTGACATCTGGTTTTGCAGTCAGCTATACCTTCTTTTCTCTCTGGTATAATGTTTCAGAATCTTCTGTTCTATTCTAGAACAAGATGTCCTAGTCACAGTCATATGAAAACATTGCCACAAACGTTAGAACCATTTTCTATGTGCAAATCATCCCACCATGTCTGCACCATTCCTGTTACTCAGCACAGGAATTCTGCCTGTTTTGCTATGCTCTTTCGATGGCCCAGTTCAAAAAAAGGAAGGGTTGTGGGACAGAACATGACCCACCAGTGGGCTGGCAGCCCTCCCCACTGTCCACATTTGTGCACAGCAGCCCATATGAAGCACAGGAGTCAAAACTTAATATGCAAGTATTCAGACTCTCTTTTTAACTCTATTCTCAGTACCAAAGCAAAATACAGTGGCCTCTCTCTGCCATAAATCTTGAATTTGTTACTGAATCATGACTCCTACTGTTGGAAGGAAGCTTCAGAGATGGTCTAGAATGCCCACAGCCTGCCATCTCCCATGGACACAGAATCCCTAGCTCTGACGGACAGGCCATTTCCAAATGGTCGTGACAGGAACCTTGAAGTTAAGGTCTTCCTTCAGGGCAAGAACTCGGGAGCCAAGATACATGCCATAACGTCACCAACTTCATTTTTCCTAGCATGAGCAAGGTTCATTTCAATGCAGAGGATCCAAGAGTAATGATACTCACATCTAACTGTTAGATACTCAAAAGTGGCCTGGGTGTGTAGAGCAGTAATAAAGTTTCTTTAGCTTAAAAAAAATCAACCCCAGTGTCATTGCTTTTAATCATATTTTGTTCACTTTTCTTTAAAAACATTACTATTACTTTTACTTGCTACACTACAAAAGAGTTCTTCATCTGCTGACTATTCTCTCCAACTGTTTGCAGGAAGACGTGTCACCTAACCTTTGCTGTCTAGACAGTATAATCTGGTACAAGTGATCATTTAAGCAAGAGGGACAGGATAGGTATCTTCAGACTATGAATCATCTAATCATCTCTGTGATAAGCAGAATGGATGTTTACCTCTGCCCATGCACTATAAGAAGAACCTTATGTAGATTAATACATTACTTACAAATTACTCCAAACCTCAGTGATCACATCATGGCTGTACCTTTGCCACCTGTGTCTATAGAGCAGAGGTACTGATCAGGTGCATCTATTTTATATTCCTACAGGAGAACCATTTATTGGGGGGGGAATTAACAAACAACACAACTCCCCAAACCCCAACCTTCCATTGCTGTAAAGTTGCAAAGAGAATTTTCTCATTGATGAACTTCTTAAATCTTTCATATAATCAAATTTATTTAAAATTAAAAATATTTGAAAAATAAGCCACACATACCAAAATTTGCTGACTATTATTCTTTTCTTTTAAGATGATTAGTTTAGCTTTTGTGTGGGAGAGTGCTAAGTATTTTTTCTGCTGAATAGAATGCAATAGCAATCATAGTCACAACACCTGTCTGCTCCACAGTTTTTTTTAATATAAAGAAAACAGTCTTGTTTAAGATTTACTTTTAAGCATTTTTCAAAGTTTGCCTTTACATAAAGATGGACTCTTTCAGTGATACTTATTTGAAGCCAAATTTGCAAACATGACTCTGTATCTCTATATAGATATGCTTAAGCGCAGCTTAATTTCAAAGTTTTCATCTGCCAGTGCCAGTTTCCACTTGGAATTTGTTTACTGGAGATTTGTATCTACTTGTTCATGCAACTGAGAGTTTTCAGCAAGCAACAGATGTTTCTGCAGCTTTTGATGCGTAACACTGATTTTGCAGAAGTGACCATTGAAATTTCTTTGACTTTTAAAAGATTCTTTCTCAGAGTGTCACAGAATGACAGATTTCACCAGAGTCCCTCATCCCTCTAGAGATCATTGTGGCATGATAAATCACAACATTTTTTGGTGGCATGATTTTACTTTGGATTCTTGCCTTTATGTTGGGACAACTGATTAAAATTACCAATAGACTGACAGAGTTAATATCTGATGCAAAATGACATACAGAATAAAAGCAGAATTAACGGCTCCACTTTTCAGTTGCTGTACATAACTTTCTACCTGTTTTTATCACATCCTATTTGACTTAAACAAAACAAAACAGCTTTACCTTTTTTTCCACTTAGAAATTTTTTTTTCCAAACCCATCACATTCATGAACAAGTCAGTCAAGACTTCCACTTACAGAAGACTTGTAGTACTGCAGCTGAAAAATTTGTTGCAGCAATAGATTAATGTCAAGAAACTTACATGCATTTATAAAAAGCCCACAGTCATTGTGCTTTCTATTTTTTTTTCTATTCATACCATAGAGACTTATCTCCCATTTTTGATCCTGAAGCATAGAGGATTAAAAATAACAAGGGAAAATGCCTTTATCTTTCTGCCTCTGAACTTCATTGTTTAAGATAATGGAACTATTTCTTCCATAGAGGTTACCATCTATACTTCAGTTCTTGCTAACTGTGCCTGCTGCAGTATATTGTATCTGATTTTTAAGGAAATACTTAACAACCTTATCTAAGTACAATACCCGGCCAGCTCAAAAAGTCTAGAAAATTATTGGTGACTACTGAAGTTATTTACATCAATTATTCTGACCTTCACATCACCAAAATATTTAAATCCTAAAGCTACCATCCTGCATAACTCTAAGTTCCACTGAAGCCAGCCTGCTGCACATAAGTGCAGAAGGTTTCCACAGAAGTGCAATGAAGAATTGGAACAAAAGGTAAAGGTTTACTCATTCACCTGAAATTATTTTCCATGCTATGTGGCACTCAAATATTCATTGGTAACTTTTACAACATGGAATAGTCTTGAGGAATCATTCAAAATATTAGTGACTTGAAAGCTATTAACATAGTACATGGAGGGCCCACCTTGCCAATAAAGTGAAGTTCATAGTAGCTTTAAAATAAGCAATTCTGTGAGTACAAAAAACCCCAAAGTAGCACCTTCCAGTGAAATTATAGTAAGCTATTCATGAAAGACATTGTTCATGACTAAGTGGGTGGTATATAATGCAGAGAGGATAATGGTAGAGAAATGTGAATGGACTCTGCTGATGACTGTCAATTCAAAGGATATGTGAAGATTCATTGGAGGAAAAAAAATAATTAAGAAATGGGAATGACTAGAGAAGGGTTACCTATTAATTTAATCAGCACAGGTATGATTTCTTCCTGCAAGGTTGCACTTTTACTGTATCTATACAGTTTTTGTACATAACAATTACTCTCTGAAGAGAATAACTTTGAAATATCATTTCTATTGAACAATAAAGCAGCAACTTGTATTGAAATTACAGAAAACAGATTTAATAAACCATAATTTGAACACTATATATATGTCAGAATTCAACTACTACCAATATTTTTTTCTATTTAAAAAGGTAACTAGTATATCTTTTCTTTCATTCTTATTCTCCTAGAAATGTTGATTATATTTTGCAACAGCAATTTTGAAAATATCAGATGAACACTCCTGGGGATAGATGAGCACTCATCAAAGAGATGTGCAAGACAAATCCTGCAATGCAGGACATTTTTTTTACCACTTCATAGTGATGTGCAACTTGCCTGTCAAAATATTAAAATTGAAGCTGTGTGTGTACATTCGGAGTTAGTTACTTGCAATAACTGAATTTTTCATCTACTGGCTAGAAACTATCTGTCATTTTAATTTCAAAAGATAGGTGACACACTCAACAAATTATTATTTTCCACTAGATTAGATGAAAACACATACTGCTATACTTTTCTTTTTTTTTTTCCATAAAGTAAATATATATTAGAAGTGTAACTTTTCTGCAAGGCACTTATTGACAAAACACAATGTTTTAGTTTTTCTAGAACTACTGCCCTAGTCCCTGTCCAGGAAGCCAAGAACAGTGTTTACACTGTCTAGCCATTCAGTAAACAATATTTTGTACTCCCCAACAAATAAACTGAAAATAAACAAACAAAATATTTAAATAAAATATTTTATTGGAGGGAGGGAAAGAGAAACTGCAACATATGACATTTTGGGAAACGTGCATATTCTCTGAAAAGTAAAATACCTTTCAGAATACAGGGAAAATACTCCCAAATAAGCCCTTCTCCTTTAGCTGTTTGTAACTGCTCTAGTACTGAGCTGTCACTGAATCTGAGGCTCCCAGAAGTCCAAATGACAGTGTGTTAATGACATGAAATACAATTTACTCTGGGCTCATTCTATCACGTTAAGAGATCCCACTATGCTCTGCTCAGTTTGATTGTGTGTTGTACCTCCTGTTCTTCCCCACCGACCAGGTTCAGCAACTCACCCGTGTTTGTTGTATATCAGCTGTGACTTTGATTAGCCAGGAAATTCCTCATCATCTTGGCTTGCTGCCAGCTCTTGCTACTAACAGCTTTCTTTGCTAGTCCTTCTTATGATCAGTTTGCCCACCAGCTGTGCATGAACCAAACTACACACACAACTCCACAGCATTTTATTTATTAACAGCACTGCAGCAGTAGAAAGGGACCACAAGCAGTCCCTCCTAAGCAAATCTTTTCTTTCCTTTCAGAAAAAAAAATGCCAAGCTTTCTTTGTCTGAGATTTCTCACGTGGACAAAAAAGCTGTGCCACCAGGTTAAGGTATCTGTTTCTACCATTATACATGGAAAGCAGTTATAAATCACATTTTCTCCAACTTTTTAACTAATTGGTTTTAACAGACATGCCTGCAGATGTTTCAAGACCCGTAAATCAACCTGTTTCACTGTGCCTGGTGGACCCTTCTGGCCTGTTTTCCTAGCAAAGCCTGAAAGCCCTTAGAGGTTTCCATCTTTCTGGGGATTAGGGACATATCAACCTTTCTCCTTAGGGCTCAAGCTTCCAGGCTTACCTAGAATTATTCCTGTACTCTGTGGGAAAAAACATAGATAATAATTTCAAAACAGGTACTTTATATGGAGTAAAATTAATAGGCATCAGAAGGTGTGCAGCAGATTTCAGGTCTATCAATTGGCTGGAGATATGTGAGTACTGTCCTGATTCACAACTTGGGATGTATCTCACCATGGAAAAGCACATGGAAGTACAGTTATGATGAAAGTTACTCTGAATTTCGATTTATATCAACTGGTACAAGTTATATGTTCAGAAGCTGTGTGCTGTGAGACAAACTCCTATTAGGTAGCTCTTTTCTCACTGCCATCTTAAGAATAAGCATATTAATTTAAAGGCAAGCCAGTTTAGTTTTACAAAATTAATCTGAAGGCTATAAAAAGCATTACAAAAAACGTGCACACAATATTAAATCAATTTCTTGCATGAAAGATGACTTAACTCACCAGATGAGTAACCCAGTGAATGAAGCACTGAAGTCACACACTGAATGATGATTGCTGAATTATGGCAAGAGCAGGAGAATTAACTCCATCATACAGTGTCATACTACCCAGATGGCACAGCAGAAAATATTCTCATCCTGCACTGAATCTAGACACTCCATGAACATAGTTGATGCTGTTTCTCTCTCATCTTATGTGCATTTTCTCTTGGTTTACATTCATGATCTGTACAAAAATATTATACATGGAGCTTTTCATTTTTCTCATCTCCTCTCTCTCTGAACAGCTGTTAAAAATGGATTTTACTGCTTGATAGCTTCATGAGCAAGGATATAATTGACTACTCCTGCTGCACAAGAATTTGTACTGAGAGGGTAAAATCAATAACAGGGAAAAAAAAGGTGGACTCATGGCGTGAAGTCTGCATTTAGGTCATAGCAACAGAAACTAAAGGAGTACCCTGCAGCACCCACTCTGATTCCTAGAACAGACTTAGGCATTTTTGTCTGTTTCAGTTTAAATTATTATCAACAGGGTGAGGCATCTAAACTGAAGAATAGTTTTGTCCTGTGTGGTAAAACAGGAAAAGGATACATGCTCTGCTGCTGGGCTTTGAGGATGCTTGCTGCACGGTGGGACAACATCCTCTGAATCCTCTCATGAGCTCACACTTTTCCACACAGACCATGCCTCAAGATGTCATCTGCCTTGAAAGGTACACCCTGCCTTTAAACATTTACCCTACTCACTCTCATTTTGGGTTGTGCAGGTTCTCAGGGCAAGGGCAAAGATGGGTTGCCTAAATGATATGAAGCTAGACCCTGAAGTTGTGTTTGTTGGTTTGGTTTTGTTTTTATTTTTTAAATAGAGAAGTGGGATTACATCAGTGATTAAGAAACTACAATTTTAAGCAAGTTGCCCAATGGAAACATGCTTGGCTACTTTTCAGCACTACAAGAAATCCTTGCTGCAAAGACTATGCCTCTGGATGAAGACTCAAGATGACATGATGAAGCTTCTGAATCAACTTAGCCACCAGCCTTAGAAGTACTATCCCAAAATGGGTGAGACAAATACTTGGCTGCACATTTGGTCTGCATCTTCCCCTCTCCCTCATGTGTCAAAGCACAAGTAGACAAACTTTAAAAAACTCTGCTGAAAGCTTAAGTGCTTTCCCTCAGCCTTTGGCAACATTTCAATGAATTGGACAGGAGCACCTGCACAGGTTTTGTTGTCCTTTTCCACAATGTACTATTGACATACTGTTTCTTTTCTACTTGTCAATGAGACCAAGGGTCATTCGTTACTGTAGGTGGAAAGATATCAGCAACAAAAATTAATTCTGGGTTTTCCTGCCATCTCAGGCATTCAATAAATATGAATAAATCCATGTTCATACATCTAGAAAAAATGTACTTCCTCATATTTTAATAGACTTAGTATGTGTCTATGTCCAATGGGATACATGGTAGAGCAGCTTATCTGCAAATGACCTAAGTTTGAAAAAGCACTACATTATAAATTTGATAACTTGTCCTCACAGAAGAAGAATAAGAAAAATATACAGAAGATACCAAACCACCTTATTTCCTTTATTCTTTGTCTCCAAACTTCCATTTTTTGCTCGCTTCTTTCCCACTGAACTTATGTTAGAAAATACTTCTACTGAAGTTCAAAAGCAAGGGAGTCAACATTTTTTATCAATCAATTAAAGAGAGTTCTCACTACAAGAAAGACATTGAGGTGCTGGAGTGTATCCAAACAAGAGCAACGAAGGTGGTGCAGGCTCTAGAGAACAAATTTTATGAGGCGCATTTGAGGCAATTTGGGTTGCTCAGTCTGGAGAAAAGGAGACTGATGGGAGACATTCTTGCTCTCTACAACTGCCTGAAAGGAGGTTGTAGCAAGTTGGGAGTTGGTCTCTTCTCCCTAGTAACAAGCACCAAGACAAGAGGAAACGGACTCAAGTTGCACCAGGGTAGGCTTAGATTGGAGATTAGAAGAAACTTCTTAAATGAAAGGGTAATTAAACACTAGAATAGGCTGCCCGGGGTGGTGGTTGAGTCTCCATCCCTGGAGGCGTTTAAAAGATATAGGTGTGGTGCTTAGGAATATGGTTTAAGCATTGGACTTGGTAGAGTTAGGTTAATGGTTGGTAGAGTTAGGTTATGTTTGGATTAAATAATCTTAAAGATCTTTTCCAACCAGAACAATTATGTGAAGAACATAATTACAGTTCCTTTCTGCTACTCTAAAATCCACACACCTTCTACTTCATGGCTGCAGATCAGACACAGAAATGGGCATATTTTACAGTGACAGTGGTGGAAAATGTTCTTGTTCTATGCACGTTTGCTTTCATCTGTACCTGTTAATTGTCACTGTTGCTGGAAACACTAAACCAGTCAGGAGATCACAGCTTGTTTGCTCCAGATCTTGAAGCTTAAGCTATTTTGTTTCTGAGTTTTAATTTAACTTGAGATGTGTTTAACCTCCCCCTATTTCATTATATACAATTTAGATTCTCACTGGTTTGCTAGTTATTCTAAGTTTTAAGACAACTGTACCCAAAGAGCTCCACAAACAGAGAGTGTCATACCCTCTAAAGTTTATGCAAAGTTCTTGCCAAGAATAGAGGAACTTTTATGTTATTTTAAAGCATTGGCTCAGCAGTATCTTCTGTTGTTGTACAACAAAACAACTTTCTTGACTCTCTTACCCTGAGGCAAGGACAAAAAAGCTAGTTAGACTATGGGATTCAGGTGTCACTGTGCCAGCAGAGCTTAGCAGAGCAGACAGTGGCTGATGAAATACTCCTTTATGCAAGGAGGATTTCAAGCCACATGAAACATTTCCTCTTCTGTTACAAAAGCTTATCAGGTTCCAGAGGCTTTAAAAAGCCCCCATGTGAAATTCAATTTATATAGAGGAGCTTTAATCAATTATGTTAAAAAAGATTCTGAAATAGTGAAAACATATCCAAGTGAACAATACCCTACACAGAACAATAAAGGAAGCTAAGTAACCGTGGAGCTGCTGGGGCAGAGCTGAAGGTCAGGACTCCTTTGCTATTGTGGGTATTTACAACACTTACATAATGCAGTTATGAATGCAGTCATCCAGGCACAATTCCTGAATTAACAGCAAAGAAAATTGGGAGCTAATTGAACATTAGGGATTTGAAAAAGAACGATAAAAGCTCAACATTACATTAAAATCTAGATAACTGTTAATCCATTTTAAGCCATATTCCAGCCACTGAAAAGTAAAATTTATCAACACTTTACTCTGGTCTCTTCGTTTGACTAACAGCACCAAATAGACAGACTGAGTCCTACTGTGCTGAGCCATCTCATATAAACTATAGTATTACCTAGAAAGGTTGGACCAGATGATCCTTGAGGTCCTTTCCAACATGGCATTCTATGATTCTATGATATACCCAACAACAGAGAACTTAGACAATAACAATGTAAGTTAACATCAGGGGAAAAAATGTTAAGAAAAATCAAGTGCACTAATTTTCTAGTAATTGATTAACCGTTCAAATAAATATATACTTATGAATTATTGCTAAAGAAAATAAAAATAATTCTGAGAGGATTTCATGCCACAATAAGAATTGCAAATGCAGAGAAGATACAGCACTTTATCTTCTATGGAGGCCAGAAGAGAGTATTGATAGAAGTTTAAACCATCTCCAAGGAGATCAATACATATTATGAGAGATGCATAGTTCATCATTCCTCTTGATAACAGGAATAATGAAATACACAATAGATAGGTGCAAACATTGAAATACTACTCTTTGAGGGCATAAATATGCTTTTTGAAAAAGAAGAGGTCTCCATTTTACCAAATAGAGTATCAGAAGTTAATCCATTCCCTGTAGTGAGTCAATTTTAAGTAAATTATGCATGTTAACTGGGGAGAAGAAGCTACTAGGCCTCATTTAAACAGGTATTGGAACTTGTATGGGCTACCAAAAGAGATTCCGGATCTGTGATGGGAGCCTGCATATATATTTCATCTAATTAGAGTAAACCTGAACCAAACATCAATCTCTGGTATAAAATGGCACACTGGAGTGACACTTAAGTCACCTATAGTTACTCTGTTTCTCAGCCTCAGAAGAATCATTTGCATTGCATCAGGTATAGCCTTATCTCCAAAGGCTTACAAACACATATGAGCATTTACAATCATAAAACAAGGATTTGTGCAAACAATTTTTTCCAAATTTGTGTAAATCTTTAAAATCATACCAACCATTCTGACTCCTGCTTTTGACCACTACACAAAGATTTAAATAATAAAAAACAACCAAACAATCAAAAAGAGCATAGAATTCTGGTGTGGGAGCCAGTCATTCTTTGGCAAAGTATTCAATGAGTTATTTGAAATTTATTATATTTCCAATCTTATATAAAGTTGTAATAGCACAACAGATCATAAAGCCAAACTGATGCTGCCCTGGTGAGGCCAAGTTGTCACTGAGGTAGCAACGCAAACTGGCATAAAGTATCTGAAACAGATGGGCTTAGTCAAGAAGAAAAAGGTTTCCATTACACCTTTCATAGCTGGTTTTCCAGTCCTGAGAGGGCCATCCTCTATATGGTCTATGTGGCAGCATGATTATGTGCCAACAGGAGCTCCAGGCTTGTAGGAAAGCTCTCCCAGACCCAGAAGGTGTTGAGGTAGAGTAGTGCAGGGATGTGGCTGATGAGCTAGCATCCTTGCTGGAAAGCAAGTTGTCTGAACACTCGCTCAGAGCTGCCTTGGTCCATACAGGTATCACTCCCAATGACACAGTGCAGACATACTGTCACAACACCTATGTTCCAAGCTGTTTGGTACAGAGGTTCAGAAACAGTCTTTAGCCCAGTTTACTTGTAGTACCTGAAGTATATAAAGTATGAGCTGTAACCATTCCAGCCAACTTCTTCAACACCACCTCTTTGACCCACAGAGGACAGCAAACATCTAAACAATTCACTCACATGTAAGAGCTGACTTGCCCTGTGAAGTCGTATTGTTCTCTCCCTCTTACTCTCCTTCTCTCTTTTCCTCCTCTTTCACCTTTGGGAGACATGACCACACTTCTAACAAAGATGTCTAGCTAAGGTGGGATAAATGTGCAACTTAGATTTTATCATCAGGTCTGGAAAATCCCATCCATACTGTCAACCTCCAGTTATGGAGGGAGGAAGGGATTCTTCGTAACTTTCAAAAACTTCTGGACTGTTGGCTAAAAATACACACTCAGCAGTGCTGATCCACCAGGGCAGCAAGCAAAGTTCCCTTAACTGATTGTCAAGCAGCAGCTACTGCAAGCACCCATTAAAAACATACAAAAATCCTGATGTGTTTGTTATTTGATCAGCAGCCACACACCTTGTGGTGACTGTGTATCACTGATCAACAAATGAATGTTAGTTTTGCCCTGAAGAAAGCAATAAAGTGGGACACAAAATTAATAATGAATGTCAGTGCATATGAGTAATAAAGAGATTTTAATGTCTTCAGTTCCTTAGAGGGGGAAAAAATCAATTTCTGAGTAAAAGTTTGATACAGTTACACAAAGCTCATTCCTACAAAAAGCACTCAAATATTTTAATCTAAAAACAAACAACAGCAATAACTTTTTTCACCTGAATTCACCTAAAGTCCTATTATAGACCTTTTCTAAAATGTTTCTTATAATTTTAGCTTTGCAAAGAACCGACAGCCTTGTGATCAGATGATCTATAATAAATTTATGAATTAGCAATGCATAATATTTTATGTCTTCAATGTACTGCCCAAATACAAAAGATGCAGGTGTGGGTTTAAGGTTGATTTGAATCAAAAAGCTTACAGATAGGTGGACAATTTACACTTGGAAAAGAAATGGCTTGGCAGACAGCAGTGTGCCCTGGCAGTACAGCCTTCCACCAGGGCTTCCATCCCTCTGTGTCATCTTTTCTTTGTACTGCATTCATCCATTTTAGATCCGTCCTCCTCTCTAGCTTAGGTATTCGCAACGTATCTATCATCTTCAAATCTAAACTCCTCAGATCAGGAACTCTGTCGCACAGGGCATCTAATCCAGCAAAGTCATACCAGTACACAACCTCTGAATCACTATAATTAAGCAAAATTGTCTGTTGACTGGCATAAAGAGAACAGTAATTAGATGTAAGGCAGTAGAGAACAGTAAGGGGAAATGAACAGAAAAGATAAGAAGTCAAGTGAAATCCACCTCTCAGGAACAGAAGGCAGACACCAGCCCCTAGAGGCTGAAGTGTTAAGTTTCTAAGTTAGAAAGCCAAAGCCAAAGAGCACTTCTCAGTGATGTTGTCTTGGGAAGTCTGGAAATCAGGTGTTGAATCTAGTCAACAAAGGGCTTTCATAACTGAAGAACATGTTCTAAAGCTTTATTATTTTCCTCACTGAGCAGCTGCCAATAGCTGTCAACAAAAGCCTTCCAGATCCATTTCTGTTAAGCCTCATGTTGCAGCAGGACTTAGGGCCAAAATGAACTATTCCTGTCCTCTTCCTTTCTTTCCTAATTATAATTGAGGATGAAAAATCACTAGGAAAATACATCTATAATTAACATCTTTGATGGATGTGTTACTCTGTGGTTCCTGATTATCTGTCTGAGAACACTGATAGCTTATCATCCTGTTCAGCAGTTAAAAAATGCACCAAGTGTTCAGACAAAGACCTTGTAGGAAGAAAACAGAGGAAAGGTTAGCACAAAGAGATTTTTAAAAACAAGATAACAATTCTCATACATTATGCAAAATCTGGTCAATTATAATGTCAAAATATGTGTCCTTCAAAAAAATGTTTTTGAGACCTATAAACTCTCATAAACTCTTTGCAGAACAACATTACAGGACTTACCTGTTAGGGCTGCTCCATCCCCAGCTTTTACTAAATCAGCTGGTTACAAAGCCCTTTCAAGGAAAGATCAGATCTGATCTGATCTCTTCCCATTTGATTATAGGATTTAAATGTGCCATTTAATGTGCTTTTGTTTTCTCTTGTGAAATTTGCTCAGGAGGGAAGATCTTAGTGGTAATTTATTTTCATAGTATCATAGAATGCCATGTTGGACCTCAAGGATCATCTAGTCCAACCTTTGTAAGTGGGAACACAGTTTAGACTAAGTGGTCCAGCACCCTGTGAAGCTGAGTGTTAAAAGTGTCCAGTGTTGGGGAATCCACCACTTCCCTGGGAGATTATTCCAATGTCCAATTGTTCTCATAGTCAAAAATTTTCTTCTGGTGTCCAACCAGGATCTCCCAAGGAGTAACTTGCATCCATTACCCCTTATATTTTCCATGTGATTCCTTGTAAAAAGGGAGTCTCCATCTTCTTGGTAGCCACCCTTTAAGTACTGAAACATGGCAATAAGGTATCCCCCAAGCCTTCTTGTTTTACAGAACACTTGCTTTTTTCCTGAAACATCTGAGTCCTTCCTCACTTCCACTTCTTCCACCTAATTCTTTGACATAAAAGTAGCTAAATAACTGTTCCATACAGATAGAACATTCAGAGAAAAGTTCAGGGAAACAGCACTCTTTGGGTCCGAGTTCGACCCGGGCTGGAAAACTCGAGTCACAGATCGCCCCTTCTCTTCTCCTCAATTAGAGGAGGAATAGCCCCAAATTGGCTGGTTTTAATTTCCCACTGGGTCCATCCCTAGCTTGGGACTGGCTGGCTTCACCAGGTATTTCTATAGAACACAAACCCTGCCCAGATGCGTGCGTGCACTGGCACAAACACAGAGACTGTGCTTAAAATACCACTTCACTGTAACAGCTTTGGAGCGATGGGGGGAGGGGGGGGGGAGCTGGATATGCAAATGTAGTTACAGAAGACAAACCTGGGGTGTGTAACGCTGGCACTTGTGATAGGTAAAGACAAAGAAAGAAACACTATATTTAGTTGAAGGTAGCGTGCCCGGCGAGTTTGCAATATAGGGCAGACAAGGTGCGCGTGTATGTGGCCAATTACTTTTGCCCGGGGAAAAGAAAGGAAAGATTTCTTGGTTAGTGGGTCTCTCTTACAGCATCTGGCTCAGAAGCACTGACAGGTGTGGCGGTGTCTGTATCTTTAAGAGCGGCGCCTTGGGCTGAGCGGGGCTTTCTCTGCAGCGGGACACGGTGCCGAGCGGCCACACGCTGGAGCTCCGGCGCAGGCGGCTGCGGCACGTGGTGGCGATGGCCCGTGGCGGCTGCCTCGGCCTGGGCAGCAGCGGCTGCGGTGTCGGCTGGAGCTGGGCTGGGGCTGCGGCGGCGTCACGCGGCTGTGGCAAATGGCTACAACCGGCTGGGGCTGCACCAACTGACCTGGGAGCACTTGATGACAGAGTGTTTGGGGAACGAGCAGTGATTCCAGCTCTTCTAGCTTTTTTAGTGTGCTCTTGCTCTCTTCTCCGTTTGTTGAGCTCCTTTCACGCAGCTCCTCGGCGAGCAGGCTCCACGAGAATAGGCAGGAGTGCAAGTAAGCAGGAAGCAGGGAATAGCAGCAGTCCCCAAGTGCAGGGGTGCAGGGAGGCAGGAGTAAAAGAATGGAGAAGTTACAGGAGTCCCACCCAGCCACCCAAGGCTCTGTGTTATCTCCTATTCCTTTTTCTTATTTTCTTCTCTCTCCTTTCTGTCAGCAGCAGAGAACAATGGGCGCCAACGACCCATAACGACCCATAATGGCCGTGCTATTTACATGCTTATGCAGGCTGGTCTGGCCTTTTGTCTGCTCAGTCCTCAGCTCCCACCTGTGGCTCCTGTAACAATACTGCCATGCTCCAGCCAAAGGCTGGGTCCTGGCTGCAAACATAGCAAGGGGGGCAGGGGTCTCTGCCCTTCATTGTGTAAGTCCCAGCCGCACTCCCCGCAGGCTTTTCGCCGCTTCGTTTTTTTTTATTATTTTTCGACTTTTACGTCTCTCTATTGCAATCAATTCGTGTGAGAGACATACCTTTTGTGGAGGCCAGTCCTCCACAAGCACCTACAATAGAAGGAACGGCTTGTAATTCTTACATGTTCAAGTTTAATACACCCAGCAGGCTGAACTGCTAGCAATAGGGGAGACATTGTCTTTTTAGTAACAGTGCTGTCCACCATATATTAAATTTAAACTGATTATTATTCATCCATTAAAGTCAGTATATAATCTGTTCACTCCTTGCCCCTGGATATCTAAACAGATCAGAATCCTTTCCGGGTAAGACAGCAATGAGCACAGTAATAGTAACAAACCCAATGACTAATCTAAATTTAATCAAAACCTTCCTCTCAGCTATCAAGGTAGCAAGAAATAATACAATGAGCCACATGCTTCATCAGTGAGGGATAGGACCAACACCTGTTTTCCCAGATGAAATGTCATTGTAAGATGAGAAAAACTCAGTGCATAGTAGCAAACACAGCAAAAGCTTGACAGCACTTTTTTAAAAAAATCTAATGGTTATAAAAGAATAATGATAGTTGAGTATGCAAACAATAGAAGTTTCCTCATATAGCTGATCCCTTGAATTTGTGAATACACTCGTGAACATATTTAAGTTGATGTTATTCTCATTTTGTGTGTGTTGGAAGCAAAAAGGAAAGTCAATGTTCCTAAGTTGTGTTTCTAATGCAGTTCTATATGGATATTTCTTTGGCTTAATGCTATTGAAACTGTGATGAACTAGGCAACGTTCATATGGAGAGGTAACATGCTTTATTACCATGGTGGGCTGACCCTGGCTAGATTCCAAGTGCCCACCAAAGCTGCTCTGTCACTCCCCTCCTCAGCTGTAGACGAGAGAGTGAAAGTAAAAAGAAAGGTTCACTGTCTGAAATAAGAACAGGGAGAGATCACTCACCAATTACTGTCCAGGGAAAAAAACTCAACATGGGGAAAATGAATGTGATGTATTATTAATCAAAATCAGAGTACGATAATGAAAAATAAAAGCCAAATCTTAAAACACCTTCGCCCATCTCTCTCTTCTTCCTGGGCTTAACTTCATCCCTGATTGCTCCACCTCCTCCCCCCCAGCAGCACAGAGGTCCCTTTGCTAAATACAGAACACAGATTTAAATATATGCTTTTCCAAAATACTTGATCATTAAGTCATAGAATCAGGTCCATCCATTTCTTTTCTGGCAGATCTGCTCTACTGTGAAGAACGACTTGTAGAAATCTTCTTGACTCATACATCATCTATTTTCCTCAGACCTTCCCTCACATACATCTAGATACAGAATCACAGAATCACAGAATTACCAAGGCTGGAAAAGACCTTTAAGATCATCAAGTCCAGCTTATGACCAACACCACCACACCATCTAGACTATGGCACTAAGTGCCACATCGAGCCTTTCCTTGAACACATCCAGGGACAGTGCCTCCACCACTTCCCTGGGAAGTCCATTCCAATGTTTAATCACCCTCTCCATGAGGAAGTGCTTCCTAATATCCAACCTAAACCTCCCCTGGAGCAGCTTCAGGCTGTGCTCTCTTGTCCCGTCACTGGTTGCCTGGAAAAAGAGCCCAGCCCCCACCTGACTACAACCTCCCTTCAGGTAGTTGAAGAGAGTGATAAGGTCCCCCCTCAGTTTCCTCTTCTCCAGGCTAAACAACCCCAGCTCACTCAACCTCTCCCTATAAGACTTTCCCTCTAGTCCTTTCACCAGCCTCGTTGCTCTCCTCTGGACCCGCTCCAGCACCTCAACATCCTTGAAGTGAGGGGCCCAGAACTGGACACAGTACTCGAGGTGAGGCCTCACCAGTGCTGTGTACAGGGGGAGAATTACGTCCCTACTCCTGCTGGCCACACTATTCCTGATACAAGCCAGGATGCCATTGGCCATCCAGGCCACCTGGGCACACTGCTGGCTCATGTTCAGCTGGTTGTCAACCAGTACTCCCAGGTCCCTCTCTGCCAGGCCGCTCTCCAGCCACTCTTCCCCCAGCCTGTAGCACTGCCTGGGATTATTGTGGCCAAAGTGCAGGACCCTGCACTTGGTCTTGTTGAATTTCATGCTGTTGGCGTCGGCCCATCGATCCAGCCTGTCCAGGTCCTCCTGCAGCTTCTTCCTACCCTCTGGCAGATCAACACTCCCCCCCAGCTTGGTGCCATCTGCGAATTTACTGAGGGTGGACTCAATCCCCACATCCAGGTCATCAGTAAAGATATTGAATAGGACTGGGCCCAGTACTGATACATCAAATCTGTAGCAGATGTGCCAGAAGATCAAAAGAGAATAATGCAGAAGAATCTCAAGATATACTTTGTGAACTTCATTAGTACTAACATTAATATGGAATTTTCTCTACTCTCGGGAAAATCCACTGAGCTGTGAAAACCTAGGCTGTATCACTCAAATGAGCTGTTCATAAGAAACACATTTTAGGCATCTGCAATATTGTAAAAACATAAACAGTTTCTGACAACTTCCATTTTTAAGAAAATTTTTTTTAAAAAATCCATTCCAAAGAATATTATAGCTCAACTATATATTTTTTTCAAAGACTTTTTACTTTAGATATTCCCTCAGGATACAGCATTTAAAAGACAGAAAAAAAAAATACTATGGTTTTTGCTCATCCAAAGTACATTTACTTTCCTAAGAAGATGCCAAATTAATAATTATATGAGTATTAGAAAGTACTTATTTCTTCCAAAAATTAGAAACATTGGGTCTGAGTGAAACAGATTTTTATAAATTAAACAATGTTCAACAAGTGCTTGACTGGTATATCTGGTACAGCTGCAAATTTGTTATGGTTTGACTCAGGATCGGCAATTGAACCAGAGACGATGCTCTTGATCCCCTCCCCCAGGTAAGGAAAGGAGAGAGAGAATAAAGGCCCAGAAGGCCAATGGCATCCTGGCTTGTATCAGGAATAGTGTGGCCAGCAGGAGTAGGGATGTAATTCTCCCCCTGTACTCAGCACTGGTGAGGCCTCACCTTGAGTACTGTGTGCAGTTCTGGGCCCCTCACTTCAAGAAGGACGTTGAGGTGCTGGAGCGGGTCCAGAGGAGAGCAACAAGGCTGGTGAAAGGACTAGAGGGAAAGTCTTACAGGGAGAGGCTGAGGGAACTGGGGTTGTTTAGCCTGGAGAAGAGGAGACTCAGGGGGGACCTTATCACTCTCTACAACTACCTGAAGGGAGGTTGTAGTCAGGTGGGGGCTGGGCTCTTCTCCCAGGCAGCTAGTGACAAGACAAGGGGCACAGCCTGAAGCTCCTCCAGGGGAGGTTTAAGTTGGGTATTAGGAAGCACTTCCTTATGGAGAGGGTGATTAGACATTGGAATGGACTTCCCAGGGAAGTGGTGGAGGCACCATCCCTGGATGTGTTCAAGGAAAGGCTGGACGTGCCATGGTCTAGCTGATGTGGTGGTGTGAGGTCATAGGCTGGACTTGATGATCTTAAAGGTCTTTTCCAGCCTTGGTGATTCTGTGAAAGAGCAAGAGACTTTCCAGACTGAAAACTAAACTAGACAACTTCAATTAAATATTATTAATAAGAAAATATGTACAATTATCTACAAGTATGTCCAGGAATGTGCAAAACCCTATTGCCTCCCCCAACCCCCAGCAACTCCCTCAGCACTCTCCTTAGCTGTGAACAGTTCCAAAATGTCCCAGACCACTGCCAGAGACAGTGGCAGAGCAGACAGGAGCTGAGGGTAGAGTTATATGGGTCAGGAGTGCATGAGCCTAGGGATCAACGGTGATGGATGGATGGAGTCCTCCCTGGACACCGGCCATGGATGGAAGAGAAGGGAAGAAGAAACAGGAAGGAAGTTAACTTCCGTGATCTCTGACCTTACTCTGAGCTTATGTAGGCACATGGAATGGAATACCTTTGGTCAGTTTTGCTGTCTGTCTAGTCCACTCCTCCCTACAGGAGGGCTCCAGATATGACTGTTCTGCTCCCGGTAGCATCTAAGGTGGCAAAGCAAAGAAGCTACCTTGGAGTCAGCAGTAACATAAATATTCCAGCGTTATCAGTCCACTAGCCGGAAAACTTGCTGCTAGATAAAAAAGAGCTTAGTGAGGAAAAAAAAAATCAGTAAAAGGAAAAATAGCTTCATACTGGCTCAAACCAGGACAAAATTATAAACTTACAGTGATGCCTCATTGTAGATTATAGGACCAAGTAATCTAGGATGACACATCTATGTATTGTCCTTCCCTTCCACGCTCTAGCCTCTGCAGTAGCATGCAGTTACACAAACTACAGACTGCTGAAAAATTCTGTTAAATCCTCTGGGTCACAATACTTGAGTGCACCACTAAATCTACTCAAAGCTGCAACTTCCATGCTAAATCTGCCAACAGTTTTTTTCTGATTCAGTTAACAATTTCCACAGATTTTACCCAGTGTGGGCCAAACAGCCCTTCTGTGAAGTCCCGAATGCAGGGTAGTCCTGCAGATCCCTCCATATGGGAAGACAACTTCTAATTCGTGGGATCCTGAGCCAGACATGGTAGTAGCCTTTTAGCATGGAAATTACCCTATTTGATCATTTTACAGGATCACCCTAACATTATCACTAGATTTCTGTGTTTTAGTACTGTAACACCATATAGGATTTTGGTTCTCGGTAAGTTAATGAGAATGACCCCAGAAAAAAAAGGTCATCTGTGTATTTATTCAGATTAGATACATTTCAATAACTATCTTCTCTTTTTTTTTTTTTTTATTTCCAAGAGAATGCTGTAAATACCTTGCCTGTGTCCTGAACAACAACAAAAAAAAAGCTAAAATGTTGACAGTTAGTGAGGGGCAGGGTTGTTTTCTTGCTCTTTTGATCTGCCCATTCAGCTGAGAATGAATTACGCAAATCTCTGTGCAAGTGGATCTTCAAATATTAGTCCACAGGCATGCCTCCATTCCATGTTGACTGCATTTTTAGTTTTTACATGCTTTAGGCTAAAAATAAAAACTTCTTGCCTACTAAGCACTGTGTAACTCTAAGCAGATGTTACTTTAACCCTGTTTCTAACACAAAAAATCACAGAAACTTCCCAGAATTCCTGTGTTTTACCTTATGGCTATCTTAAATGACTGCAATATAAATCTCCTTGTAAGCTTTTTCCTGCACCTAGTTATTCATTATTGTTTTTCTTGCAGGAACCTTCTTTTCCTTTTCCTAATTCCCTTTACTAGACAGTAGCACTCCAACTCATCTATCCCTGCTAATAAACCCCCCTGACTAGACATCAGGCTGAGTCAGAAAGGAGATTTCTCCTTTTCTAGCATCTTGTAACAAACTCAAATGCTGTCATCCTATTATATAGCTCATTAACTCACATTTCTTACTCTTCAACTATATAAATTCAGCATCATTAAAATTTGGCATTACCAAGTGTAATCACCATTCTGATAATTACATGGTATCTCCGGTGACCAAAGATCTCTATATGGAAGGATAGGAAAAACATGTCTGTGAACATCCTACCAACTAGCAATCTTTTTAGGGTATTTTTTTTCATAACACTTTTTTCTTCCTAATTTTTCAGCTCAAAAAGCTTTTCCTTTCAGCCAAGGAAAAGAGCGATGGAAGCCGGTGGAAGAACTGGCTAAGCAGCTCTCCATCATTTATCACCAGTCCTGGCTAACCAGGGAGGTTCCAGATGACTGGAGGTTGGCCAGTGTGATGCCCATGCACAAGAAGGGCCAAAAGGAGGACTGGGAAACTATAGGCCTGTCAGCCTGACCTTGGTGCCTGGCAAGGTTATGGAACAGATCATCTTGAGTGTCATCAAACGAAATGTAGAAGACAACCAGGGGATCAGCCCAGCCAACATGGGTTTAGGAAAGGAAGGTCCTGCCTGACCAATCTGATCTTCTATGACTGGGTGGCCCACCTAGTGAATGAGGGGAAGGCTGTGGATGTGGTCTACCTAGACTTCAGCAAAGCCTTTGACAAAGGCTCCCACAGCATCCTGCTGGAAAAGATGGCAGCCCATGGCTTGGACAGGTGCACCCTTAGCTGGGTCAAAAACTGGCTCGATGACCAGGCCCAGAGAGTGGTGGTTAATGGTGGTGAATGGTGCTGCATTCAGTTGCCATCCAGTGACCAGTGGTGCCCCCAGGGATCACTACTGGGCCCAGTCCTATTCAATATCTTTATTGATGACCTGGATGTGGGGATTGAGTCCACCCTCAGTAGATTTGCGGATGACACTAAGTTGGGGGGAGTGTCAATCTGCTGGAGGGTTGGAAGATGCTACAGAGTGACCTGGACAGGCTGGATTGATGGGCTGAGGCCAACGGTATGAGATTCAACAAGACCATGTGCAGGGTCCTACACTTTGGCCACAATAACCCCATGCAATGCTACAGGCTGGGGAAAGTGTGTCTGGAGAGCGGCCCAGCAGAGAGGGACCTGGGAGTACTGGTGGACAGCCGGTTGAACATGAGCCAGCAGTGTGCCCAGGTGGCCCGGAAGGCCAATGGCATCCTGGCTTGTATCAGGAATAGTGTGGCCAGCAGGAGTAGGGATGTAATTCTCCCTCTGTACTCAGTTCTGGGCCCCTCACTTCGAGAAGGATGTTGAGGTGCTGGAGCGGGTCCAGAGGAGAGCAAAGAGGCTGGTGAAGGGACTTAGAGGGAAAGTCTAATGAGGAGAGGCTGAGGGAGCTGGAGAAGAGGAAACTCAGGGGACCTTATCACTCTCTTCAGCTACCTGAAGGGAGGTTGTAGTCAGGTGAGGGCTGGACTCTTCTCCCAGGCAACTAGTGACAAGACAAGAGGGCAGAGACTGAAGCTGTGCCAGGGGAGGTTTAGGTTGGATATTAGAAAGCACCTTGTCACAGAGAGGGTGATCAGACATTGGAATGGACTTCCCAGGGAAGTGGTGGAGGCACTGTCCCTGGATGCATTCAAGGAAAGCCTGGATGTGGCATTTAGTACCATGGTCTAGGTGATGTGGTGGTGTTAGGTCATAGGTTGGACTTGATGATCTCAGAGGTCTTTTCCAGCCTTAATAATTCTGTGACAGTTGCTGCCTCATTCAGAAAATGCAGTTCAGAGTTATACAGAAATGTTGCATGTGTACCTTCAACAAGGTTTATGATAAACCTGATTTTTTTGTTAGATTCCAATCAAACCAAAGTGAGGCTTCCAAGGAGAAACATTTACTCTTAATATTCAATCTAAGTTTGCCTCTAAGAAACGAACTGCACTGTTATAGGGAGTCATGATTATTAACAGCACAATACTGCTGACCATGGTGCTTGCAGGTGTCCACTGATGTGAAGAAAGCAGATAGACCCTGACTTCACTTATGAAGCATGTGTTAAAAAAAAAAAAAAAAAAAACAACTTTTTTCTTCTCCTTACATTTATTTTATTTGGGTGATAATTTTCTACGATTTAAAAGTCAAAAAAGAAAAGTCACATCATGCATATAGGTTGAAGATAAGGTTTAGAGTTCCTAGGACTGCTTACAGATTAACACTGCACAAGAAAATCACAATATGAGTAGGTTTTAGTGCAAGTTCTTCAGTGTAATGGAGCAATATGCTAACCTCTTTTAATAGTACCTAATCTACAATGTCAAAGAAAAATCAGACAAACTGATGAGATAACAAAAATTATTTTCAGGGAAGTGACATAACCAGGAATTATTATATACTGAAGAGGATGTAGTAAATTATGCAGTGTTATGATTTATACTGGGTTAAAGCCATCTGCCACTTGCCCTTCCAGCCACAAAATCCAACATCGCAAAAAGTGAGAAACAAGATGTGTTTAATGGTCCAGAATGCCTTAATGATTGGCTCAGCAACCACAATGCAATCCACCCATAGGAAAGTGAGAACAATTTTAAATTATCTGCTAATTAAAAGCAAAGCACCTGAAGATATATGCATTGAATCTCACCAGTAGTCAGCACTCACTTAGTAGTGCTAAGAAAACTCTGAAGACATATTACTCGATTGAAAATCTGGGAACTGAATTTACAATCCCTAATATTTAATCATTGCACATTCAAGCTTTATCAGGTCGATGTCTCCTATTTATCATGTCTCACTCCTGCATTTCCGCTGCTTCATGATGAGTGGTATATGCATAGACCTGCCCCAACTACTGTTTGGCTTTGAGAAGATTCAAAAAGCCCCATTCCAAACAGCTTAACCAGAGTGCAGTGCAGCAAGTGTCCAAAGATCTCTTTCATGTCCAAAGAAGAGCAACAAATTTGGTAAAGGGCCTAGAGCACAAGCCTTACAAGGAGTGTCTGAGGAAACTGGGGTTGATTAGCCTGGAGAAAAGGAGGCTGAGGGGAGACCTTATCACTCTCTACAACTACTGGAAAAGAAGGCTGTAGCAAGGTGGGGGGAGGTTTCTTCTCCCAAGTAACAAGCAATATAAACAAGGGGAAATGGCCTCAAGTTGTGCCAGGGGAAGTTTAGATTGGAGATTAGGAAAAATTTCTTCACTGAAAGGGTTATCAAGCATTGAAACAAACTGTCCAAGGAAGTGCTTGAGTCACCATCCTTGGAGGTATTTAGAACATGTGTAGCTGTGGTGCTTCAGGACATGATTTAGTGGTGGACAGTGTTAGGTATACAGTTGGACTTGATGATCTTAAATGTCTTCTCCAACCTAAATTATTTAATGATTCTATTTTCATTACAAGCTGAGAAACACTGAATAGAAACTCATCAAGAACAACATGACAGATTATGGCTTATCACAGTGAGAAAAGTAAGGGAAGAGAAGGGAAAGAAGAACACAGTTCCAGTCCCAGGGGAAGAAACTGCCAGCATATTACATGTTTATGGCCATTTTTCCAATGAAATCTAACTTGATTGAATATCCTAGTGAAAATCTACATAGGATATATAAATATGTATTTAATTACTGGACCTCAGACTGATCTCCAGAAGCAGGATATTACTACATTTTTTTCTTGCAGTTAATGAGCTTGCTAGAGAGTAATCAACTAATTTGCATCCAGGCTTCATAGGACACTTCTCATTTTTAAGTCAATTGAACTGGTCCTAAATTATTTGCAAAACCAGAGATACCACAACCACCACCTGGCTTTCATTCCAAATGCTGTTTTTCTTTTTGTATGTTATTATTACTTTCTTATGTCTGAAGGGGCAAAATGAAGTTGGTTCAAAGTAAGAAAGTATATTTTGTTTTTTAAAATCAGTATTACAACTTTGAAATAAATAGTATTTAAAGACAGCTTACAAATACAAGATACACTTTCACTGGATATGGTCATTAGTAATGTATTTTGCAATAATTAAATACCACCAAATAGCTTTTGTACACGCTTACTCAATTTTCAGCCATATATCTCATTCAGAAGACAACTCACAAAACTCACACTTGGTAGTCAATATAACATGTTCATTTAAGTGGGGAAGATCCATACTAAAAACCAATCAGTACTGTGGACTTCATTTTAAACCTGAATATAGAAAATTATATACACTTATCAAGAACTGAACTCTTTTTACTGTTGTTTAGACAGTGTGATTCAAAGAACATTGCATTTTGAACTGCAGTCTTGCAAATATTGCAAAAGTACCCTTACTCTAAGCAAAAGACAAGGACAGAGGTCTGCAGGTAAGGCAAATCCATCAATAAGGAGCATAACAGAGAATGTGATTTTGCATAATCAGACAGATCTACACAAAGTGGCAAAAAGTTCCCTTGAAAATGAGCATATAATCTTGTCCTGGTTTGAGAGTACCAGGATAAAAATTGCCTACAGCCATACTGACCTGAGACTGCCCAGGACCCCCCATCTGCCACTGGCCTGTGCCTGTGTCAGTTATTGTGGGGGGAGCAGCTGTGCCCGTGGGGAGGAGATGGTGGGTCAGGTGACCCACATGGACCAATCACAGCACTCCTGACCATGGTGCTCAGTATAAAATGGCTCCTCAGAGAGCTCTCTGCTGGCTTCTGTGGCTCCTGGGCTGGCTGGATTGGGGGCTGTTTTTTATTGCTCCCTCTGCTGCTCTTGTATCTTTTTTCCCTCACTGAAGAAGAACATCATTCACTGAGACAAGTCACCTTCTGCCTCCCCAAGTAGAACTGGCTTGGCTGCTCTAAGGCTGTTGTGGACTATCACTGGAACCCTGGACTTATGCACCCCCATCTGCTGCTGAGTCCAGTTTGTGACTTTTCTATTTGGGAATGAGTTAACAACTGAAGAGTGTGGATTCTGTATTTACATATTTGTATAGATCTGTAATTCACCATCCTAATTATTATTACTATTTATTGTTTCATTAAAGCTATCCTAAGGGGTTTTTTCAACCTTAAAGTCTCTCTCCCTTTTTCCCCTTTTTATCTTCCCCAGAGAAGGTAGTGGGGCAATAACAGAGAGCGTCTTACACCCAGTTATTGGCTAAAACTGTGACAAAACTGCAGAAAGAAACCAATTTAGTGAAGAAGCTCTTCAGAGAGAGATAGCAAAGAAAATCACCTCTCCCATATCTGGGATGAGTGAAGTAATCACTAGGCTGTTACAGGAAAGACCAGTGATGACTTTTTCCTTTCTAAAATAAAGAGGAAAAAGTCTGATTTTTGCAAAGAAAAAAAATTGTGTCAGGCATTGTCAAGACATGACAAATAGGTCTGGTCCTTTGAGGGATACTTGTTTTCTGGATCTAAGGTAGGAGCTATACAACAAGACATAAATAGAGCATGATGATACAATAAATCTGGTAAAGTTTAAAATAATTTAAAAAAATGTTGGCATATAATGGCTATGGTTATTGTGAGACAGTGCCTGACAACAGGGTGTAAGGGAGGTAGAAATTCTGAGTATCTAGTAAACAATTTTACATCTGTGCTCCTTCATTCTAATAGCTTTGCTTTAGCCACCAGTCCTTTCCTGGATCTACCCTATAATCACTGCAACAGAGGAAGTAGGAAACCATATAAAGCTTTGTAGAAATGCTTTGTTTGCCAGAAATGGGGTTTAAATACATTCATCATCTATGTTTGGATTATGCCTTTTGTCTTGGTTTGTGGGCGGGGTGCAACAACCCACGTCCCCACCTGGAAGTGGCAGGATGAATTACCAAGACTTTTCTTATCAGTTCACCGAGTGGTGCACGTGGTGAACGCCCCTCCCGGGGGATCTGCCAACTGTGGGATGGAATTTTACAGAGGGACAGCCCTCAAATTAAACCATGCCATGCCCACAATGACGCTATGGACACAAAATGAATAATGAACAGGAATATTTACTGAAAATTTGGGAACAGAGAAGGTACCAAATTCAGAAAAGGTAAGGATATTAAAATGGAAAGGAGTAAGTATATGTGTGTAGGGAGATGTGTGTTCTTGTTTAAACTCTAAATACCTGAACATGTAGGTATCGCTTAGGGAGGAAAATAAAGGCAAATCTAGAAAAAGAGAGAGGGATTAAGCGAGCTTGACGCCACGTCCTCCTCTATGAGGTCGAAGTTGTGAGCACAGGTGAGAGGCCTTTACTGTTCCCAGGGTGAGAATCATAGGAAATAAAAGGTAAGGAAAGATAGTTTGCACAACCTTACAAATCCTAATGGAGCCGCCAAAATAGAGAGAAAGATGCAAACTTCTGGCAGATGCAGCTTAACTGCAGCGGGGCAGGACTTGCAGGAACTCTTCTTCAGTCCATCTTCAGTGGCCCCCGAGTTTTATTGAGGGTAGCTTGCCTGGGAGTCGTGGCTCCCCTGGGTCTAGTGACTGATTTCAGCTCCTTTCTTCAGGCCATTTGTGGAACTTGATTGTAGGCTTTGCCCGCCCTGCTTGACAGTCTAGCTGCTGTCTGCCCTGCTCACTGCTACTGCTGCTTCTTGCCGCTCCTCTGGGATCCACGCCGTGCAGGGTCCACTGTAACCACAACAAACCCACAACACCCAGCACCCGAGCTGCTCAGCAGTCTCTCTTTTATCCTCATTCGAGAGGCAAACCTTGGCTCCCGACTGGTACATTTTCAATCCTAGTGTTCTGGCACACTGCCAGATCCAATCAGTGAGTCGGAATGGTCCATGAAAAGTCCAGTCAGGGGCTGGGGTACGTGGTCTGCAACGTTGTGTCCTTTTTCCTACCTTCAGCCTGTCTGTTAATCTAGCAGCACTGTCCTTGTTAGTGTCCTTGACAGGCTGTGGCAGATCTCGTATTTGTTCTGTATCCAAAGGGGAATAGTTAGATATGAGAAAGGGTCATCCCTTACACCTTTCCGTTTACCATTCCATCCTTTAATAAGAATATCTATCTACAATTCATATAAATCAACAACATGAGCACAATATGAATTAGGTAACAATACACTGGGTTGTTCACTGTCATCTGATAATACCAATGTTAATGAGCTGTGCAGGTAAATCCAATTAAAGACAGCAGCAATCACAATGACCATGACCACCATAAATCTGATTTCACTGAATGAAATGTTAAAAATTCACACAAATAATTCTGTTTTGACCTAAACTCATAAAAAATCAAAAATCTGTTCAGAGTATATGTTCTGTTTCATGGCACTATATTTAGAAACTGTGCTATCTTTTAAAATGGGTAAATAGGCTTTTACTGGAACATTAGAAGTAGTAACAGCAGAAACTGTAATCTCCTTTATGCTCTAAAACAATCTGCTATTATTCTCTCTTGTCTCTTTCCAGGTTTCCAGGGCACAATTGACAGTTATGCACATTATCTGATGCTCAAAATAGCACAAGACAAAATCTCTCCTATTAATAACAGGTGTCATCTGCCAATAAATTATAAGGACTTAATACAGACAAAAAGCTGCTATAAGCAACACATGGAGGATTATTTGCTTAAGACCACCAGAAAAACCCTACAGTTCCCCATGGTGGGGCAAATAATGGACTAACAGAGCTCAGAAATAAAAGTATGACAGGAGGTGAGGGCAGAGAAAATGCAGAGTAAAACCAAGATATCAAGACTCATCAGCATTGGGCAAAGAATTCAAACTTACTCCCAGCTCTGGAGTGACCTGAAGTACATGAGTGAGTGAAATGGGGAAAAAGTCCCTGAAGCATCAGCCAGCTGCTGTTCTAGCTTTACCCTTTGTTATTTATTTATTATCTTTATTGGCAGTAAAAGGATGGAGGAATCTTAGGATTTCTGTGAAGCTTACAGAACATTGTACCCATGCAAAAAACAGATGCAGCCTCCACAAAAATCACAGAGAAATAGGAAAGCTGCATTTAACAGGAGTGTCACTGAAATGTCAGTGAGTTTTTGTTTGGTTTTAATCAATAATGCTTGGTTTCTGGTCACACAGCCATGCGCCACAAGAAAGTGCACATGCCTTATACTCCATCCAGAGGCACCTTGACTGGCTTGAGAAGTGGGCTCATGAAAACTGCATGAAGTTCAATGAGGCCAAGTGCAAGGTTCTCCACCTGGGTCAGGGCTATCCCATGCACAAATACAGACTGGGAGAAGTATGGATTGAGAACAGCCTTGAGGAGAAGGACTTGGGTGTGATGGTGGACCAGAAGCTCAGCATGAGCCGGCAATGTGTGCTTGCAGCCCAGAAACCATGTCCTGTGCTACATCAGAAGTGTGGCCAGCTGGTCAAGAGAAGTGGTACTCCCCCTCTACTCTGCTCTCGTGAGACCTCATCTGGAGTACTGTGTCCAGTTCTGCAGCCCCCATCATAAAAAGGACGTAGAGCTCCTGGAGCAAGTCCAGAGGAGGGCCACAAAAATGATCAAAGGGCTGGAGCACCTCTCCTATGAAGAGTGGCTGGCTAAGCTGGGGTTGTTCAGCCTAGAGAAGAGAAGGCTTCAAGGGGACCTCATAGCAGCCTTGCAGTATCTGAAGGGGGTCTACAAGAAAGCTGGGGAGGGACTTTTTACAAGGGCATGTAGTGACAGGGCAAGGAGTAACGGGTTTAAACTGTAAGAGAGGAGATTTAGATTAGACATTAGGAAGAAATTCTTTAGTGTCAGGGTGGTGAGACACTGGAACAGGCTGCCCAGAGAAGTGGTGGAAGCCCCATCCCTGGCAGTGTTCAAGGCCAGGTTGGATGGGGCTCTGAGCAACCTGATCTAGTGGAGGGTGTCCCTGCTCCAAGCAGGGGGGTTGGATTTAAATGATCTCTGAAGTCCATTCCAACCCTAGCCATTCTATGATTCTATACTCAGGGCTGTGAGGGACCAGCCTTCAGGACCTTTGTTAAAAGGAAATGTGTAAATTGTTAAATAACATTGACTGAACAATGTTAGAGAACAAAAATAATAATGGGGAATTTCCATTATTGTAATTTTGATACAATTTTGTGTAAATTGTCCTTTGTCATTTGGTATTATGATGCTATTTTAATTTTAGTGTGATGTTTGTAAAGATTGCACCAGATGAATGGAAGGTGGATTGGAACCCTGCCCTGTGGATCTCAGCTCTGCTCAAAAAACTTGGACTCACAGGGATATGGAACCTAGAAAACCAAGAGGTGACCTATATATATCTGGCACCTAGCAGGACTGTGTGGGCACATTCAGATGGAAAAACATACTCTCATCTAAACATTTATGAGATGGTCAGACTAACATCCCTTCTGTTGTGTCCATCTCTAATATTCAATCTGTCTAAGGACATTGGGTCTGTGGTATGTTAAACCTAATGGATAGAGAATGCTGCAATTACTATCCATAATGCCACAACTACCATAGAGGAAACCTACCAGAAGCTAAAGTTATCAAGCAGACAGGAGAACTCTCAAGGCCATGCAGACAAAAGACTGCATTGATGTACCTAACCTGTTTTCATGGATTGCCTCCTTGCTCAAGAAACTGGGACTGATGGGGTGGTGGGATTGCCAAAATGTAATTGATGTTGCATATTAATTGGACTGACAGTTGGCCTTGTGATGCCTTCCTCTTAAGTTCTGTCTCCCCATCTTTTTCTTCTGCCTGAAATATAAAAATCACCACAAAGGAAGAGTGCAGCATGTTTGAGCCACAGGGTGGTGTGAGGGACCAGCCCTCAGGACCTATACTTGCTGGAAACCCCGTTGTGACCCCTAAACAAAGTCTCGTTTGCATCCCAAAAGGCCTGCCTGAGATGATGCAGACAGCGCTGATGGCTGCCTATGGCCTGAGGCCTACATGTACAGCGATTGAGATAAGGATGGAGGGGCGGAGGTCCACTCCAGCTGCTCAGTCTTATGACTTAAACACACTTGCTCATCCTTGCAAAACACGGGAACTAGGCCTATAAAACAGGGGGCTGCAATGGTGGGTTTAGGGGGCCGCACTGACACCAACTCTCCCCCGTTGGCTGGCCCAACACTGGATCCAGGACTGGTGATTTCTGTTACCTATCTTCTAAACTTGTCTTCTCCTACTCTCTCTATCTCTTCCTTCCTAACATCATTAAGTTATGCAAGGCCCAACCACAATTTTTTCTCAGGTTGTGCAGCTTAAACATATATGTATTGTACTCATGTGATCTAATTGTCAGCCTTTATGATCGTGCAGCCTAAGATGATAACTGAAGTATCCATATTCCTTCTATAGTTTTAATTAAACCTAATATTCAAATACAGACCTTGAGTGTCATTTCACCTTAATCTGATCAAGGGATATCAGACAGTTGAGCATTTCCTTGGACAGGGACATTTTAATCACTCTCCCTGGAAGGGCCAGGCCTGAGACAAAGGTTGGGTCCAGCCACACCTGGGCTCATCTCTGAGAAGTTTAGAAAGCAAGGGGGTCCAATCTCAATCTCCTTGTGTTGCCCTACTCGGGTTGTGCCAACAGCTAGCCCTTCTTCCCAAAAGCTGATTTGACCTGAACGAAGGTAGCCAAGGGAGTTCACAGCAGAGTGAGGGAATAAGTAGCATGGGCAATCAGGATCCAAGTACTAGAGCATGTTTCCAGCATCTCTTTTTTTTTTACCAAAATGGATGCAGTACTCAAGTGTGGATTGGCAGCTGCAGAAAATAAAATATCCATCCACCCCAGAAGGGGGTCAGACAAGTACAGGGCAGTGAATGCTCCCCATGCTTTTCTTCAGCATGTCTCAGATCCATTATGGTGGAACCACTTCCAGGGAGATGTCGAAGCCATTTGCTTTCAGAATTGCTCACAGAATGTCACTTTTGTTCACTCTGTACCTGCAAGATCTTCAACAAACACGTCCAGTAACAACTGTGGAGGCAGTTTTATGATGTGAATATCTGTCCTCTGGGAACAGGACTGAAGCTACCAGCCCAATTTGTACGGACTACCGTGCAGTCTTCAGATGGTAATAAATTAAAATTACTACAGCCAGATAAAGGCTTGGTATTCTTATTACAAAATGCCTGAGCAACCCAGACAGTATATAGCTTATGAGACTCAATCAAATCTGTTACATTTTGTGAACATAGGTTGTGGCATTTTGTGTCTTGTGTTGTGTTGGAGAAAGAAAAGGCAACAGCCTTTAAAAGGTGTTTGGGGGTGGGGAACATCTCCATCTGTATGTTAAAATTTAGCTGAGCATAACCCATTATTTTTAATATGCATTCACAACACATACTGTAATGACTGGCAATGCTGCAAATACTGAATGTAAACTATTGCTAATGTGTTTGAGAGACCCACACCATGGAGCATATTCGGTCATGTTTCAAGTTTCAGTTGACAGACTGACAGATACCAATTGACAGCATACACTGTAGTGGAATAATTGACATTGCTGTTATCCATCGTACTGTAGATGCAGGATCACAGTAGGACACATTTTCCTGTGAAAGATTAGTCATAGGAAGTGGTGCATTACTATGTTTCAGTAACACTGACTGTATGGAAATCTAAGGATTATGAAAGTATGTTGACAGTTTTCACTACCTTTCCATAAAATGTTGCTTTAAATGTTACAAGGAGTAATTAAAATAAAAATACTGACATGAACTAATAAACCGAAACACTTCGTTTACATAATCAATTTGTATCTGGAAAATCAGTGGGATGAAAGCAGAAAAGTCAAAGGTATGTTTATATTTCAGCTCTTAAGCTCATGGTTCATTTTAGATTGCAAGGAACTCACTTTGAGGTCTGACAGCTCTTCCTACTGAAACATAATCACAAAATAAAAGTTTCATCTTTAATTTGAATAGGAATAAGACAGTCCATTATAATTATTTTACTTTAAGATGAACAGATACATACATTTATATATACGCGTATGTATGTATGCATATCTGAACAAAATGTCCCAAGAACAGACGTTTACAGCATAATCTTCACCATGTCTTAGGTCAGTCCTATCACCAAACTAAAGACAAAATTCTTATGTTTGACTAAAAATAACATTGAACAGGCAGCATGATAGTGCAAAGTGCTAAAATATGCCTGTAGAAATTGTTAACTCTCTTCACATACTTTACATGCCATGAGGATTTTTCTTTTTTTCTTTTTTTATCTGACTTATATTCCTATTTGTTAACCAATTCTCAGAAAAAAAATCCACAGGAATTAATCAAAAGACTACCTCATGAAGGATGATGTTAGAGGCAAAATAAATAGATTCAGGCATGCACAGAACATGCAGCTCTCACGAACATTCCCATAGGAATGTCACAAATACAGAGAAACCAAAGGCTTTTTGATTTGCAGGAGAATGAACCTCTAACAATGGAAAATTCAGATATAACTAAATAAATTGGTTTAACAGATATTTCAGCAGATTGAAAACCTGAATTACTATACAAAAAAAATTTGGAATTTGAAATGAAGTGTCATTGCATTATCAATAAAATGAGATTACCACAACATAAATCAATCAAAAGAAACTCTAGATTTCTTGTTCTTTGCCACATTTAATTAAAAATCATTCTGTGATCCATACTTCTACAATTTCCTAGACCTTCTGTGGCTGCCAGGGACAGTCTACATCTACAACAGGGAATCAGTTCATACAACAATGCATACTGATGAAGCAACTGATGCAGCATTCTCTGCTAGCACAGGAGAAAATACAAATATGTCGTTGCCTTAATTCTGCAGATCACTGGGAATTGTAACAGGATGGAGTTTTTTCTGTACTATTAGTATATACTTTAGTGTTCAGCTGCACAGTATGCCACATCAATGTATTAAGTCCTTGATGCAAGTTTAATCACTTCTCAATGACAGAAAGCCAAAGGCTTCTAAGTTGCTTGCACTGCTATAATTTTTTTTCCTCCTGTCTTCTCTTTTCAGAGGACAGTTTAGCATATTCTGAACCCCTGCCAGTTAAAGGGAAATTATAGATACTACTTTGAAAAACTAAGATTCCTTGAATCATCCTGGGGAAGAAAAAAAAAGAAAAAAGAAAAGAAAAGAAAAAAGAAAGGAGAAAAGAAAAGAAAAGAAAAGAAAAGAAAAGAAAAGAAAAGAAAAGAAAAGAAAAGAAAAGAAAAGAAAAGAAAAGAAAAGAAAAGAAAAGAAAAGAAAAGAAAAGAAAAGAAAAGAAAGAAAAGAAAAAAGAAAAGAAAGAAAAGAAACATAGTTAGACATGTACAGCATTCTGTAAAAGGTCTTAAGAATGAATTTCTGTCTGACAAATAGATTATTCACTCACTACCTCTCTGTTTCTTATTACTCTATGCACTTTCACTTCTGGCAGTTTCATATGATAAGGTGGCATCTTGTTTGTTATATGTTGAGTGTTAAGTATTACCAAAAAAATCCCCAAACACCTATCAACATATGTTTCAGCTAAATGACCTTTTTCAGATTTCCAGCTGCAGCATATTCCACTCAGGTGCTGGATATAAAGCAGTTTAAGGAGATGGAACATAAATTTATGGGAAAAAAAACCCCAACCTTAAAAAAGGAAGATATGTTAGTTCTTCCTGCAATTTCTTGACAGGACATCTGATGTTCTAGTTTGTCATTCAATGTAGACAGATCCATTCTAGACCACTATCCAAAGTGTGCACAATCCAGATGATTTAATACCTTTTTACATGAAGGCAAGAGACAACAGAAATGCATCTCTAGCAGCAAGCAGATGTTCAAAGATGCAAAATAAACATGGTGCTTAGGGAAGATAATGCTTTGGCAGATTCAGTCCTCATGGTAGTCTTAGTTGAGAAGTTCTTTATGTGTACTTCTACATAAGTTCTCATACTTTATGAGTAGTTCCTTATGTGTAGAGCTAATGCAGCAGAGCAGGGGTGACTGAAGTGTGGACAGTGGACCAAACTAGCCCATAAAGCAGTTTTAGATGATCTCTGGGAATGCTGCTGGCAAAAGCACACCACCTACTCTAAAATTGTTAGAACAGTTTCTAATGGATGTAGGAATAGGGGAATCAGAAGGAGACTCAGGCTCAAGCCTGAGGGATATAGTTGCTTTAATGGACCTGAAGCCATGGGAAAGCTGAACTAAGTATGTGTTCAGCACAGTAAAAGAAACTAAGACAGGAGAACATAGAAACCATTGTAAGGCAGTGTAACTTACCTTGACAAGGTAACCGCTAAATACAAAACATAAGCTTCTGCAAGGCTGAATACCAGGGGAATCTTGCAACTGCTTGCAAACCAGAAGAATATTGTAACTGCTTGCATAAATGCTTGCATTCAGCTTAACAATGGACCACAGAAAAATGTTACAACAGTAAAGATGCTTGCCTGAGCTTAACAAAGTGTATAACTAGCTCGTTGTAAAAACAATAAAGGTCTTTGATTTCTTCAATCTTTGGAAACTCGCAGTCCGTGTGCTTAATCGCCACAAATGGATCCTCAGTGCCTGGGCATGTTCTTTGGTATTTCTTAACATTCTGGTGTAAACCTTGCCTATAAAGCTTTGCAAGAATCAACTTGGGTTCAGCAAAACCATTACAGATTTAGAAGTCATACAGCTAATAGACAAGTGGCAATGTAGCATGATCTGATGTCTTTCCAATGAGGCCCATATTTTGTCCCATTTTATTTGTGTCATCCAAATTACCACATTACTTCTGACAAAGAATCAGCTTTATAGTTACCCTGTTTTAGTTGTCAAATTCCCTAGTGTATACATGAGAAAAAGGGCAGAGACATGTAGACTTTGACCTTCCATGAATATGAAGTCTTTTCAGCTTTTGCTTACACCCTTTCAGCACAGGTTTTAAGAATGGTCAGGACCACAGGTCCAGATCAAACAAAATACAGTATAGCCTGTATGTATAGGGCTGGGGTGACAAATCTTGAGCTATTTTCTGAATATGTTGGTAGCACTTGATTAGTGATGAGGAAGCAGTTGAAATGTCCAGAGTATCAATTCACCCTTGTTTGAACAGATTGATGTGTTTACTAGCATTGACAATGTTGGAGAACACGACCATGTTTTCTGAGACATTTTTGAATCTTTTTCTTAGAAGATTCAAAATACTATCCAGTACTTCTTAATATAGAAGTGACCAGAAATGCCAGAAAGTCTTAAGAGCACTAATACAGCAATAAGCAGAAAGTGCAAAGGGCTTAGTAGCACAAAGATAATGGTTTGCACAATTTGATAAAGAAATTGAACCAATCTATAGCTTACTGCTGATAGTTTTTGAGTCGTATTTTTCATCTAATATATTTTATATCAGAAAATTACAACAAGCCACTTCTACTTTGCCTGTTTTCTAACTATTCTTTCTCTTGACAGGAGAGCTTTTTCAGCTTTTTCACAAATGAACAGTGTCTAGTTTCTAGCTATTTAGAGAAAAGGTATAATTACCAAAGAAATAAGTTGCATATATTTTCTCCTGACAACATCACCAGGAAACTGCAGAATTGTTGCCTTCTTGATTTGAGGTATGCACCTTATTTCAAAGTTTAATTTCTCTGTGCCTTTGATCAACTCATCCTAATAAAAATACATCCCATTAAAAAAAGCCTTTCTGTGACAGTGAGTGTTCTTCTTGGTTTCCTACCAATTGCTCAGTGATTATAAAGGGCAATATGGAAATTTAAGCTAAAGAGTAAAAATGTGGCAATAAAAATAGCACATATACCATCTGCAACATCACACAGCACAGTTAATTTATGGCATGATGTTGAAAGTTGGAACAAGGCTCAACTGTACTTGCCTAAACTTTTTCTCCTACACAGATTGACAGAGAACAATCAATCCAGTGTAGTGCTCTTTCAGTAGACTTAATGTACAGTGAATGGATAGTAATTAAACTTTAAATTTCTAAATTATCATTGTGCTATGATGTCACTTTTTTGTTTGTTTGTTTTTTGGTACAACCTACAAATTACATGATAATGTGTTATTGAAAGGACAGAGGAGACAGTATTTAGATTAGAATATCAAAGTACAAGACAGTTTCATTTCTGGGCAGCATAGCAGAACCAGATAAAGGACTTCAGACAGGAAGTCATGAGTTTCTACAGAAGAAGCTAAAAGCCAGCTTTGGTGATTAACTAATATCCCACAACTAGCAACCTAGCTCAGATAATTCATGCATTTTATAGCTACCTATTAACCTTCATGGTCAATATCCCATGTTCTCCCTTGCCCATGTTTATTTATGCCCAATTTTAGCTAGCAGACTTTAATGTTCAAAGGTCCATTGTTCAGTTTCCTCATGCTCCCTTTATTGTCAGTGCAAAAAGGCTAGCTTCTACAGAGTAATTGGAGCAGGAGCCTAAATGGAAGTGGTCCAGATTTCCCTAGAGCAGAATATCTCACTCTGCTGACTGGGGAGAGTCCAGTGACAACGACCCTAGTTTAAGTATCTAACACTAAGCAACTCAGTTGCAGTCAGTCTGGCCTAACAAACCCATACCTTGCATATTTTTGAAATAACAAAAGGCAAATTCCACTTTCAGTTTCTCTGCTCACAGAGACAGTTTTGCACTGGGAAGGAAGTAATTGGCTTGGAATCACAGTGAAATAACCTGGTCTCTGACAGGGCAGGGCCAGCAGCTGGCTCATTTCTCCTCCAGCTCCCCAGGAGAGTTCATCCAGCAGCTGATAGACCCAGGCTTGCAATCTGATATGAACAGATTTGGACAGACAGAGCTGATTGAAATTGATTGCTGGCCACCAAAGCATGGTGAGTTTTGTGTGAATAGGCCATGAGGAAGTGATGTGTGAGAGTGTGTGTGTGTTCGTGGGCTTATACAAAGATTGCAGCAGCAGAACCGAATGTTAAAATTGGACCAAAAGATGACGTGCTTACCTCCTCAATAGGAACCCAAGATGTCAAGGAAGAGAAGAGATAGTTTAAACTGGAGTTTTCAGAGTGAATAAACCACCTTCCTTTATCCCCTGTGTGTGATCTCATAGTATAGAATTCCATGCTACTGAGGGTTGCTGATGCTAAAAGTCTAGGTAGGTTCACAACTGACAGAACAGTGTTTTAAGAAAAAAAAAAAAAAAGCCAACCAACCAAACAAACAAAACAAAAAAACCCAAAAAAACTCAACACTAAGGGCTGTTAGATGCAAAGACACCCCTCAATCGATACAAGTCATCAGTCAGGAACAAGTTGAGGTTAGGAGAATATTCTGGAAAATACTAAATGCTGACTTTCTTAATGTACTCTTCCTTAGGCTATTGCTGGATAGCAGATACTCACTCTGACACAGTAGCGACATTTTATGTTCCTTGTCATATTCTTAAATGCTCTTACCAGACTGGGGGTTCTCCCTCACTTCCTAGAAAAATCAGTGTCTCCCTCCAGAGTGAACCTAGAAAAGGATGGTGGGAAAACAGGAATGTCAGAAAGAAAAGTCTTGCTTGATGGAGGTGCTCCAAGGAGAACAGAAGATGAAGCATTTGCTTCCTTCCATAGGCACAGAGGAGACAGGAAGAAAATCTCCATGCAGCAAGCAAACAGGTCAGCAGGAAGAGATTTAGTCTGTGTCTGTTGCACTGACTTTTATAATGTGAGTGAAGATACAAATCTCTCTCTATTCAGGACTAGCTGCCTAACCTGTTCAATTCATTGTTAAGCCCTGTTCTTCATCTGGTCATCTAAAATGTTTTAAGAAGCAAAAGCTCAGATATTCCAAAGAACTACCAAAAATACCAAGAGAGTCCCGCATCTGTTAACCTTCAGCTATTTTAACTTTTCTTATACAGCAGCTCAATAAAACATGAGCACATCCTTTCATCCTTCTCTATTCAGCCAGCATACTACTATGCACACATGCTTTAGAGATTTGCACGGTATGGATGGTTAGCTGAATCAGGGTTCAAACAGCCACACTTCTTTATAAATCAGAGTTTTACATAAACCCTGAGATTCAGAGAAGGGTAAAAAAGGTGCCACTGCTTATAACAACGTCTATTCTTCCATGTAATGCAGGCCACAGGTCTTAAATTCTGCTTTGGGTCCAATAACTGTGGTTGAGCCAGAGAATACAAAAATGTTTTTAGCAAGAAAGAATTAAAAAGGAAAAGGAAACACTTTTCAAAGCTGCTGGGAAATGACAGTTCCTGGAGACAAAGAAGACAATGTATCCCAACAAAGAAGTCTAGCACATGACAGAAACTGAAACTGAAGAGTTGTAAAGATAATTCAGTCTTATGTGTTCAATCAGACAGAAAGCAATAAAGTAAACTAACTGTGCTAGACCTAGATATTTCAGTTTAAATTATAACCCTAAATTGGAAATATTAGTTTCCTACCAAAGGCAAGCAGAATACTCAAACCATTTGCCTGCTATGAATAACAGATAAAGGGGAAAAATATTTTAACTTCCTTAGAAAAGCAAGCAGGATTTTTGTTAAAATTCTAAACTTTACAGTCTCATTTCAAAAAAAAAAAATGCCCTGAGAGACATAAATATCTTCAACTAAAGCAATTTATATTAATTTAAACAATTAATTCTGGTTTTATTCAGAAATTTTTGATACACCACATTTAAGTAAGACAAACTGTAAACACGTTTTCATCAAAGGGTTAAGAGATCTAAAAGTTGATATTACAATATGACTTCCACTTTTAATCGAGATTTGTTTCTATTAAAAGTTTGATATCACACAGATTTCTATGTGTGCTTCAATTTTTGCACTCTGAGTAATCCTATCCAACTCAATAAGAAAAGTCACAAAGGATAAAACTGAGCAGTCACATAAGTCTCTGTGTAGGATTGGAGTTTAATACATCTGGGAAAAACAATTTATCTATTAGCTTCTGGGTGAGAAGAGACTGAAAGGCACTAATCCCAAAAGAGATCTGGATATTTTAATTGGGAATGAATTAGATTGCTATGTAATATGACAGAAAAACAAAAAAGGCAATGCAATTCCAACTGAGGTATCGTGTCACAGAAGTAGGGAGAAAATAATTCTCTCTGGTTTAGTCAGATAAGAAAAATAGTGATATAATTAGAAGAAAATACATATAATTACATTACTGAAAATTAAAACCTTGAATAATTATTAGAAAAAAAAATCACATAAGGGGAACTATTAAACTGTGGCATAATCATTTGGAGAAAATAATAAAAAGCAGAGCAGCCCATAGGAATTTTAAATTCCACCAGATGTAATGTTAGAAAAAGTACTCCCAGGACAAGCCTTTATAGGCTTAGAAGGTAAAATAAGTAGCATCTTTTCTGTCTTTCCATCTCTTGCCATTCCATGAGCTTCCAGCACTAGCAACAGACTTCACACAAGAGACACACTATGTCTGAGAGTATTCCCTCTCCACAGGCAAGACAACAAATATGTCTCATGACTGAATATAACTGTGCTGAATTATGGCGTAATTCAATAATTATAATTACTTATAGCAACCATGATTTAATATAATTACTTAAAGGTTCACTGTAAGTTTGTTTCTCAAATTAGCAACTTTTTCTCCCATTCAAAGACAGACATCCTTTGTGGTAACTGTCAGTGCTATTTTTTTTGTTTGTTACAACCTGTCCTCCCTTGCCAGTTTAACTGAGCAACAGGTACCTGCCCCTCAGAGAATTTACCTCATTAGCTAAAAAAATATGAATCCCACTGAGTCTCAAATAGTCTTGGAATAACAGTTCCTGTGTGACTGTAGCAGCGTGGAGAACTCAGGTTCGCAACATTTTCTAATATAAAATTGTGAGGGTGGTTTTTTTATTGCTTCAACAAATTGAAAAATTCAGGTGAAAATTTTCCATGTTCCATTTTAATGTTTAAAACCGTTAGATACTCTACAAGCACTGAGAAAACCTTTTGACAGATCCTGAGACCAAACAGACTTTCCATTTGCCATATCAGTACAAAGGTACAAGCAGAGGGAGGGATGTGCAATTGTACTTCAAATAGAAAAGTCACTAATTTTTTGTTTCACAGGAATATACTCTGCCTTTATCCACAGTAAACTAGATCCTGTGTGTCCTGGTTTGAGAGTACCAGGATAAAAATTGCCTACAGCCATACTGACCTGAGACTGCCCAGCACCCCCCATCTGCCTGTGCCTGTGCCTGTGTCAGTTACTGTAGGGGGAGCAGCTGTGCCCGTGGGGAGGAGATGGTGGGTCAGGTGACCCACATGGACCAATCACAGCACTCCTGACCATGGTGCTCAGTATAAAATGGCTCCTCAGAGAGCTCTCTGCTGGCTTCTCTGGCTCCTGTGCTGGGTTCTGTTTGTTATTGCTCTGTCTGCTACTGCTGCATCCTGTTTTCTTGCTGGAGAAGAACACTGTTCATTGAGACAGGTTGCCTTCTCCTGCCTCCCTGAGTAGGACCAGCTTGGCTGCTCCAAGACTCTTGTGGACTGTCACTGGGACCCTGGACTCAGGCACCCCCATCTGCTGCTGAGTCTGGTTTGGGACTTTTCTGGTCAGGAAATAATTACAAACTGAGGAGCACAGGTTCCATATTTACATATTTGTATGTAAATCACCATCATCATTACTCAGGGAGACAGGGGAAGGTGACCTGTCTTGGTGAATATGATGTTTTTCTCTGGTGAGAAAACAGGATGCTGGAGCAGAAGCAGAGGGGGACAAACAGACCCTAATCCAGCCAGCACAGCAGCCAGAGAAACCAAAGGAGGGCTCTTTGAGGAGCAATTTTATACTGAGCACCATGGGCAAGAACACTGTGATTAGTCCATGTGTGTCACCTGACCCCCCCTCTCCTCCCCGTGGCACAGCAGCAGCTGGGGAGACAGTCTGGGCAATTTTAGGTCAGTATGGCTGTAGACAATTTTTATCCTAGTACTCTCAAACCAGGACACTATAATTTAGAATGTAGCCTCCCACCTCAACCCCACATCCCAAAAAATTAACCTCTGCTGGTTGTTTCCCCAACTGCAGTACTAATTTGTAATAGCAAAGTGATAATTGTTGTAATGTCACATGTAAAGAATCACTGAATGGTTTGGGGACCTTAAAGGTCACCTAGTTCCTACTCCCCTGCCATGGCTGGGAAACCTCCAATTAGACCAAATTGCTCAAAGACCCATCCAACCTGACCTTGAATACCTCCAGAGAGAGGCATCCACAGCTCCTCTGGGCAACCTCTTCCATTGTTTCACTACCCTCACAGTGAAGAATTTCTTCCTAATGTCTAACCTAAATCTCCCCTCTTCCAGTTTAAAGCCATTAACCCTTGTCCTCTTGCTTATAAAAAGTCCTTCCCCATCTTTCCTGTTGGCCCCCTTCAGGTAATGGAAGGCTGTTATAAGGTGTCCCCAGACCCCTCAGTTCTCCAGGCTGAACAACCCCAACTCTCTTGGCCTGTCTTCATAGAAGAGGTGCTCCAGCCCTCTCATCATCTTTGTAACCCTCCTCTGGACTCACTCCAACAGCTCCATGTCCTTCTTTTGTTGGGAAGCAGAAGTTTTTCTTGTGCTGTTATTCAAAAAAGGCAATTTAATAAAGTGAGTTCCACTATTCTTTACATTTTATGACTTGTGGTTCTTCTGCTTGTCAGTTCATTTTGAAGTTTGCTTAGTCTATGAAAATTGCTTGTGACACAATCTTAAGAAAGGAAGTTCTCTAAGGATTGCAGAGCAATGTTACTGGATATATGGATGAATCACCCTTTAAAACCAGGAGGTTTAAATCTGCTTGGCAGTAACAGAGCTCCGAAAAACACACTTGTGCCTGAGGAATTATTTTTTTTAAAAAGAGCCTTGCTTGCTCAGACTGGAGTTCTCTCACAGGCTGCCAAATTCCATAGCCTAATAGACACAAGGCTGCTGTACCTCTGCGACCCTATTTCCAGCCAGTAATGAGGTTAAGCATTCATTCTGAAAAGCATACATGCACATTATATAGTGTATGTATATAGATATATCTATATTCCCACACATCACCGATCAACACAGACAGAAAACACACAGCACTCACACAAACAGGCAGCCTGATCCCTGTTCCTCCTCTTTAGCTGATCAGGATTGAAGTCTGTCAGAACATAACACCATGGGTGTCCATACACAGTTATAAATATGCACATCTGTTGTATGTGCATGTGCCTTATCAATCCCTCCCAGCAGCTGGCCTAGATGCTCAGTCTATGCAGTAGCTGGTCCCTGATACTCTGGTCTCCCCAGCTGTGAGCACAGACCTGTGAGCCCCTTGAGCTTCATGGTCCCACTCCAGTTACTGGTACTAAGACTTCTTTGCCTACTCACTGGCTAGTCTGGATTTAAATTAATTAATATTCACACATACTCAGGATGGAGGGCTTGGTTCATGAGAAGCTCAACGTGACTCAGTAATATATATCTGCAGCCCAGAAAGCCAGCTGTGTCCTGGGCTACATCAAAAGAAGCATGATCAAGGGAGGTGATTCTCCCCCTCTACTCCACTCTTGAGAGACACCACCTGGAGGTCTGTGTCCAGTTCTGGAGCCCCCAACAGAGGAAGGACATGGAGCTGTTTGAGCAAGTCCAGAGGAGGGCCACAAAGATGATCAGAGGGCTGGAGCAACTCTCCTACAAAGGTTGAGAGAGTTGGGGTTGTTCAGCCTGGAGAAGAGAGGTCTCTGGGGAGATCTTATAGTGGCCTTCCAGTACCTGAAGGGGGACAACAAGAAAGCTGGGGAGAGACTGTTTACAAGGACTCTACACTTCTGCGTAGCAATAGGACAAGGGGTAATGGTTTTGAACTGGAAGAGGGTAGATTTAGGTTAGACAACAGGAGGAAATTTTTTAGTGTGAGGGTGGTGAGACACTGGAACACATTGCCCAGGGAAGTTGTGGCTGCCCCATCCCTGGAAGTGTTCAAGGCCAGGTTGGATGGGGCCCTGAGCAACCTGATCTAGTGGGAGGTTTCCCTGCTCATGCAGGGGGGTTGGAACTAGATGATCTTCAAGGTCTCTTCCATCCTAAACCATTCTATGATTCTATGACTTACGTAGACTTACAACCTGATTACACTCAACCAGGTCCTTTAATCCCTTCTTCTCTTTTCCTACACTGTTCACCCCCAGTACACCTTTTCCTGCCTTTGTTAATTACCCTAAAGACAGTAAGTCTCATACATTGCCGCAATCCCCTTAATATATCCCATAATAAGTTTTACACAATCATCAAAATACTCTTGTGTCTGCATCCCATGATGGGTCCTATCAGCCCTGTAGGCAGTAATACACAATTAAAGAGTAAAGGAAAACGTTTTCCCAACCCGATACAACCTCCCTTTGTGCAGCTGACACATAAGAAATTACTTTATTTTTAAGAAATCTGAAGCTTAACTAGTACCAGCAAGAAAAAAAAAAAATGGGTTTGGATTTGCTTATGCACAAATCATTATATTCATGTTAGCAATTCTTTTTTACTCTGTGGGATGGACGAGGTAGTGCCTGCAAAGCATGTATTAAAATGTCTAATGCAAAGAGTTAAACAACGAAACCAGTTCCCCACTGAGGGCTAATTACAGACACTTCACTGTGCAGCCATGAGGATTAAATGTTCCCATTAGCTACACAGAAATTAGAAGGGAAACTGTCCATACTGGATCATAATATTCCTACCTTTTTGCAAAAGGTATCTTGAAAATCTGGAATAATCATGAAGCATCATCTTTGTGAATACCATGTTTGATTACACTGAAGTAGATAAGTAATTGGTTGTTACATCTGGAACTACTTCCTAGAATCATAGAATGTGCTGAATTGGAAGGGACCCATCAGGATCATCAAGTCCAACTCCTGTCCCTGTGTAGGGCACCCCTAGAATCACCCCATGTGCCTGAGGGCATCATCCAAACACTTCTTGAACTCAGGCAGGCTTGGTGCTGTGACCACTTCCCTGGGGAGCTTGTTCCAGTGCTCAACCACCCTCTGGGTGAAAAATCTTTTCCTGACATCTAACCTAAATCTCCCCTGATTCAGCTTCCTGCCATTTCCCCGAGTCCTTTCATTGGTCACAGGAGTGAAAAGATCAGTACCTGCCTCATCTCTTCCCCTCATGAGGAAGCCATAGACTGCAGTGAGGTCACCCTCAGCCTCCTTCAACCTGAATAATCCAAGTGACCTCAGCTGCTCCTCATAAGTCATCCCATCCAGACCCTTCACTATCCTCGTGGCTCTCCTTTGGACACTCTCGAGTAGTTTGATGTCCTTTTTATATTGTGGTGCCCAAAACCGCAAACAGTAACTTCTTTACTCTCAAATGGTGGAACAGACAAAAACATGTTTTTCTCCTGGAACAAAGAGTATCTGGGCTTTTCCAAACAGAACTGATTTGCCTCAAAACACGAGGCTAGTCTGAACCTGCAGGTAGTACAGATTACCGCAGTCTGTTTTAAGCAAACTTACTGCTTAGGATCTCTGCTTTCCAGTTTGTTTCTCAGTAAACCTCTTGGATTTTGATGTAAGACTTTTTACTTTAATCTGTAAGACTCTAAGTGATTGCCTTCAAGGGATAGTATGAAAGATAGCTTATGGCCACAGCAGAAAGTAATAAAAGGTCTTCTTCTGAACCCCTCCTTCAGTTGTCAGGACTGTCTCTGGAAGAGAGCATTGGGTTTTTTAACTTGTTCCCCTTTAGTCTTTTCCTTTCTCCAGCACACGTATTTGTTTCTGTTTTCAGACATTCAGCAGAGACCACCACTTCTCAGGCTATTTCTCTAGAGGAGATTTCAGCAATTAACTTCACAGCCCCTGCTTTTCTCTCTCCTTAACCCATGAGAATGAATACATTAGATAAACAATAACCAAACTTCATGTTGCAAAGCAACGAGGCAGAGGGAGATTTCATACCCACGGCTGTCTGAACCATTCATGCTGGGTACTCAGGAAAATGAGGCCATTTAGCTTTGAATTAAAAGAGAGATGCATTAAGAGCAGAAATTATTAGTGCTCAATCTTAATTTTTCTTTTTTTTTTTTTTTTTTGGAAGCTGAGTTTTCTGAGCATGTCATACTGCATAGTATTAAAGAGGAAGGAAAGATAAAGCTTCCCTAATCCATCATCTGAGCCCCCCTAGAAAAGCAGCCTTCAAGTTTCTCAACTGAAACCATCAGACACATACTAGACTTTTGATCCTGAGCATTTTACCATTTCAAAAGATCTTTCAGGCTCTACTACAGTTACATGAAGCAACAATAGAGAATAAGTTTTTTAAAAGTTAACATTAACGAAAATATTTCATACTAGAATTTTAGGATTAAATAATAATATTTCACATACAGTCCTCAAACATAAACCTATCAAATACTGTATTATTGTATATGTATAGTAAGTGTCAAAGTATCTCTTTATTTTGAGGTAATAAAGTCATGTCTTTTTATTATTTTCCAAGCAATGTTGCTTCTCAAATAGTAAATACATGTTTCATTTCTGTTTTAAATGTTTATAGCTTCAAGGTCAAAAGATTTAAATCTATCTCATAAAAAGATTTGCAAAATAATTTTTTCAGGACAACAACTTTGACCATAATATGAAAGGGGAATATACACACTTCTATATATAAAGTGTATTTAGAAAATACACACTTATAGGTGTGCGTGTGTATATCACAGAATCACAGAATCACAGAATCACCAAGGCTGGAAAAGACCTTTAAGATCATCAAGTCCAGCCTATGACCAACACCACCACACCATCTAGACCATGGCACTAAGTGCCACATCCAGCCTTGCCTTGAACACATCCAGGGACAGTGCCTCCACCACTTCCCTGGGAAGTCTATTCCAATGTCTAACCACCCTCTCCGTGAGGAAGTGCTTCCTAATATCCAACCTAAACCTCCCTTGGAGCAACTTCAGGCTATGCCCTCTTGTCCTGTCACTGGTTGCCTGGGAGAAGAGCCCAGCCCCCACCTGCCTACAACCTCCCTTCAGATAGTTGAAGAGAGTGATGAGGTCCCCCCTGAGTCTCCTCTTCTCCAGGCTAAACAACCCCAACATCCTCAACCTCTCCCTATAAGACTTTCCCTCTAATATTTCCCTCATATATATATGTATACATACTTTATGTATATACAAGGATCTCTGTAGTTCATAAAATTTATAATTTCATCTTCCCTTAATGAAAGAATCTATCAAAAGCTCTGTGAAGCTTAATCATGAGACAACTTTTTAAAAGTAAGCAAGTAAACCCTCAACTATTAAACAATACAGCTCTAATTGTTTCCCAGAAAAATGCTAAATCACTTTCATCATCGCAAGGGAAGGTTTAATATACTATGATTTTCTATGAATTTGCAATAAAGCAGTACATAGCACTGTTTTTTCCAAAGGCAGCTAACACAACTTATCCAGAGTATTAATTGTTTTAATACTGCTTTCCAGACATTGTGTATAGAAGATGGCATCCATGGTGTCTTGCATCCAGTGTTGCACCACAGGTGATAGCTTCCAGCAACGAGCACCATGGCTCTGTAACTCCCAAAAGGAACACGTAAGGGAACAGCTTTTCTGTCAGCCCAGCAAGTCTGTCAGCAGCTCATTCTGCAGACAACCTCAGTAGAGAAAATCATAAAGTTCGCTCCTAGCACTCTCAGTCACTACTTTTATTCTTCTTCAGTTCTTAAGACATTGTGTTTACATAATTTCAGGAGAGCCTTTAGAGACCTTTGGTACTTCCAGAATTACAGCTTGAGAATTATTGCATCCAACCACAGTTCTCTCCTTGGCACTCTGCTCCCATAATGTTCCAAAGTGCACTGTGTCGTTTGGAGGGTAGAGCACAGAACTGAGTGACAAAAAGGATTAGGACAAAAAGAGAAGATGTGACTTTGAAGTGGGAGGCTGAAGTAAGAGGAACAGACAGATAGATTAGAAGAGCCCTGACTTTTTTCCTGCACGTTGGCAAGCATTCAACCTTAGGAGCTGAAATATTGCCTGATAGCTAAGGCAATTTGTGAGAGATGCAAGTATGATTCCCATCAAATGGAGGAGGGACTTTCAAGTCAACTGTGAATGTTTTCACACCATTACCACCTTCTCTTGCTTCTGTTCTGCAGTGTTTTAAAAGGGGAACAAAAGCAGAAGGAAAATTAAATGCCTAGAGTACAGTTCTCTTTTGGCATGTGGTAGAGACTAATGTGAAAACCAAGACTAAGATATTTCTGGGCATTTTTGAAATGTAGGCACTGGTCAAAAAACAAAGCCCCTTCACATCAGGCAGCAGATGAATGGATTACAAGTTTGCAATTTAATGCTGAAATTTCTTTGCAGCTTTAGCATAGAGGATCAAGGGTTTTCTTTGCATCTCAACCTTTAGGATTCTCCCACTTGAGCAAACCACAGCATGCATCAGCACTCTATGTTGAATCCTAGTTTCAGTACAGGGCACTAGGACAGATACAAGTTAACCAGATTGTTAGCATGTTTAGGTGGTGACTTTTTAAGTCATTACCTTTCAGGGATATCACGTTAAACATCTAAGCATTCACTGAAACTGCCTCAAGTTTCTTCACAACACTTAACCTGTATTGCATGTGTTGGCAGCCCATCTGCTGTGTGGCAGCTGACCTGTGTTTTGCCATTCTGCTGTGATGACAGTGCTGGCATTAAAATGTAATCAATACAATTCTGCATGCAATCTTGATCTAGCTTCAGAAAGGCATATAATTGGATTATCTATTGAATTGTAACCTCACAACTGCAGATGGGGCTTCTTGTATCTTACTCAGTCAAGGACAGGTGAAGTATGAGAGCATGTTATTGAAAACAGGAAATTCTATTAATAAAGTCTATGTTTAATACATTTCAGTGTGACCTGAATCTCCCCAAGTATGGAATTTTAATCTTTCCTTTCCAATTTATTAGCAGATTAGCTTTGAGTATATGACTAAAGGAAAAGAATTAATGCAGAGAATACACTCTAGGAATAGTCCTCTTTTCCTGCTCTCCCATCCTTGTCTCCAGGAATTTGAGTTTTTCCCTCTGCCCCTGTCATTCTAAGGACTGAAGGGCTCATTAATTACCAGATAGAAATACTCAGTCATTTATTTAGCCTTTGGCACATAAATAAAAAGAGGAACTATGATAGCACTACAGGTTACACACTGGTTTTGTGGATGTGTTGTATTAGTAGCATAAAGTAAAGCACCTAAATTTTATCTGAAGTTTACCTCACAAGCTTGTGAGACAAATTATTTATGGACTATTCCTGGGTCCTGGGCTGGGTACAATACCTAAAGTGTGACCTATCAGTAAACCCTTGTGCCTTTATTCAGATTGTTGCTGCCCTTGTTTAGAGCTGGGTCAAAACAGAGATCTACTCTCTTTTAAAGGGCAATAGGAACTGCCATGCTATTCCACAGGGACACTGATTTTAATAGTAATATGTACAAGAGCTAATTACACAGGACTGGACTTTCCCCAGGTGCTCTAACTAAGGTGTTTTGAACTAGGAGAAAGGCTATATCAGTGGAACTATTAAAAATAATTTAAAAGAAAAGGCCACGGAAAAAGCATTATCCTCCCATAACCCTGAGCATCTGAGATGAAAAAAAATAAGTGTTCAGAGCCCTTGATCTGAAGACGAAGAAGGAGAGAAGTATGAAGAGGCTTTTAATAGACCAGAAGAAGACATCCAAATGCAAACCATCTCCCTCTCTGTTGCATCTTTGTTTCCTTCTAAAAAGCTGCTTAAGTTTTGAGAACCCCCTTCTTAGGTGACTGGTTGTGCAGTGTGTTCTACAGGAAAGGCCAGATACCTGTTTTGTGGCTATCTCGGAGTATGCATCTAGTCCAAAGTCCTTTTATTTCACATAAAGACATGGGGTCAAGTGCCAGGAGGAAAAAAGGGGATTGTGCTCTTTTATATACTTCACACGGTCACTCATTAGCACACAGTAAGCACTGTCCCAGCACCCCATCCTGACAAGCCTCAATATCGTGGCATGTCACAATCAGGGAACTACCTGTTTAGGCTTAATTTAACTACTAACTTATTGCAGAGCCAGCTTCGTTTTGTTACACTTACTCTGTTATAAAAGCAAGAGATATTAACATCCTAATGTATGTTTTACTGCTGGGTTATGGCAGGAGCCTGCAGATGAGTAAGTGTAGCTTTTGGAATACCCCAGTAAGTATTGCTGTGAAAGAGTCATGCAGGCAATTGGACAAGAAAAGCAACAAAAGACTGAAATTCTAGGACGACATTCAATTCCACTCTGTTATTATGTTGTTTATACCAAAGCCCATGGCTCTGCTGCTGTTTAGGGTCTTGTCAGCTTTTCCATTATATGTTCTTATTTTCAGGGATTTGTTGGCCACAGAGATTCACTCCAGGCAGAATGAAAACACTAGGAGGCTCAGATTTGGCCAAAAGCAAAAGAGCATTGTTTACAGCTGATAAATTCACAGCTGGACCAACTCTCTACTTTAACAATGTCAAAAACAAATGGACAAGCAAGCATATCTTCTTATAAAAAGAAATGCTAATAAGAAAAAAATCTTTAACTTTTTTCTGATACCAGAACTCGTTAAGTGCTAAAATGCTGGTGAACAATATAAACTCTAGGCAGAGGTTTTCAACATGGTCACATGCATTTTCACACTCATCCTGAACTCAGAATTACAGGATAGGAGCAAGAGTGCTTTGATGTCTGCATCCACATGGTAAAACTCTGCCTGCACACATGGATTGGATTCAGTTACATACTTGAAAGCACACTTTGACCACCTCTAAGAATCCATTTCCAAGTCCTCCGAAGCACCAACACTCTAGGTAAAATGAATGTACAAATTTATGCAAAAGCAGTGTCACATTCCCCGTCGCCCTCTTTCCCTACCCAGTAACACTCATGTCAGCACCGAGGATTCAGGGCAGGCCCTGGAAAAGTCCCAGTCTTGACTCTTGGAGTCAGCAGCAGATTGGAGCTGGATGCAGGAGTGCACGGATGCAGGAATGCATGGATGCAGGAATGCGTGGATCAGGATCAAAGGCAGACAAATAGACAAGTCCTCCCAGCACAAAGAGAGCACAGAAATCCAAATACCCACAAGCTTTGGATATGGTCACACTTCAGTTCATGTGTCATAACTGATTTGTGTGAAATGAGAAACACCTAAAAAACACTTCAAAGAAAAAAACAAAAAAGGAAAAAAAAAAAGAGGCCTGATTTAAGCATCACCTAGGTATACCTGCAGGTAATAATTATCTACATTTTTAAAAATTCTCTCATTAAAAGATGAATGTTAAACTATCTGATAAAGACAGCTGCATGTTTTGCTTCATTTTTAATGCCCACTGAAGAAAAATTTCTAAGATCTTTGCTTTTTCAGATAAACCCTTCCAACACTCCCATCATCTGATTTATATCTAGAAGATACAAAAATGTTAATTCACATAATCAACATTTGAATCAAGTTTATTAAAAAAAAATAGAGAAATTAAGAGGTACAAAGCACACATAGCTGTAAAAATAGTGCACATTTCTGAATACCTTCTTAATTTCGGAGAAATATGTATAAACTTTAAAAGTCACAAATACTTGGATTTAAGTAGCTTACCACGAGTTCTTTACTTACTTGTATCCATGGTACTCTCAGCTTGCCAGCAGAGAAAAGAACATAACACAGGGCTGGGAGTGAGGATGCCAGTTTCAGTTTCTGGCTGTGTTGTTCACTGCCTTTGTGACCCCTGAGAATCTGCTCTGCTGTCCTTGTATAGAATGAAGTTGAGAGATGCTCAGAGACAGCAGGCAACAAATTAACCATATTAGAGAAAAGATGAAGCAAGGCTAGCTTCTAACAAGAAAAGACTTTCCCCCCCCCTTTGCTCTGTAAATTGACCTCAGCTCTTGGGAGGATACACAGAACCATTCAAGCTCTGGAAGGTACATGTTTTTCTTGATGTAAGCACATTAAGAACCATTTGCCCGAGCGTTTTGATTATGGTCTATTCCTGTGATACGTACAAAGACAAGCCATCCCAAAACTTTAATAGAGAGTGGCAAATCCTCTTGGACAAGCACAGCAGTATTAGAGCACCACAGTCATCTGGCTAGATTTGAAACTGGTGCAGTTATTTACAAAGTCTTTTCAGCTCACCTCCAGGTTCTGAACCTTAAATCTTTGGTTACTGCAGAGATCTACAAACAGTGGGAGGTCTCATGTATCATGTTAATAGTTTTGGCACAGCAGCAGGAGACACTGTAATTGTCTCAGCAAACTTCCTTCATTTATGTGTCTGCATCACTGAAAAATTTGCAATTATTTTTAAATATTTGCTGCTGGGTCTTTTAAAATATATTCATAGAGCTAATATTTTGTGCAGCTCCAAAGCTATAAACAATACAGTCTGTTCATTATTGTTTTGTATGTTACACTTCACTAATACTGCAATGTCTCTAATAGAAAGGAATCCTGAAAATGTTATTGCCACTTGAATTTTAACAGGGTTTCCAGACCACACAGGTACACTTCTCCAACACTGTAAAGGGTCAACACGAGCTGCTGCATTTCTAGTGGCCTATTAGAATGAAATAGAAATTAGAAAGCACATAGGCTATACAAACAAAAAAAAGTGCTCCAACCTCTTCAGATGATACTCATCAGAGAAGCCACAGTGCTACAATTTCCTTATATTTAATATATAATCATGGAACCATAAAATCATTTGGATTGGAAGTGACCTTTAAAGGTCATCTAGTCCAACCCCCTGTGTAGTGAGCAGGAACATCTTCAACTAGACCTGGTTGCTCAGAGCCCAGTCCAACCTGACCTCGAACACTTCCAGGGATGGGGCTTCTACTAACTCCTTGGGCAACCTGTTCCAGTGTTTCACCACCCTCATAGTAAAAAAAATTTCTTCCTTATATCCAGTCTAAATCTCCCCTCCTTTGGTTTAAAACCATTATCCCCTGTCTTATTGCTACAGGCCCTGCTAAAAAGTCTGTCCAAATCTGCAATCGGGTCTCCTTGAAGCCTTTTCTAGACTGAACAGCTACATGTCTCCCATCCTGTCTTCACAGAGGAAGTGTTCCGTCCTGCTCATCATTTTTGTGACCCTTTGTGGACTCCAACTCCAACAGACACCATGTCTCTCTTCTTCAAGTAGCACACAATGAACTTAAAAAAGAATAATTCTTTTTGAATTGCAGAATAAGCCTCAACATTTGCAGTGGGTTGGGGAGAGAGAAAGGCTGCAGCAAGTTGCTTTGAGAAGCAAGAAGAAAGATGTCGGTGTGGTTAAAAAAAAATGCATTTGAAAGCTTATTTCTGGATACCTAGATACAAAATGTAGTACTGAGTTTCTATAGGAAAGAATTGAGATTTAGAGTCAACAGCCGCAGGAGAAGTCCTTTTCCATCAGCTGATAGTAAGAACATACTGGGCTCAGGTGATGACTGCTGTCTGAAAGGCAAGACCAAAGATGATCTAGAATTCTACAGCAAGTAAAGGGACTCTGTTGAAGAAGTAGGTATGTTCATCCATCTTAAAATATGCAACTGCTGATACACTGTGCAACTGATGTGGGATAAAAACTAATGACGAATTCAAGAGTAAATAGGGGCATTAGCTACATTACAAGGTAAGCAAGTATAAAATCCAGTCTGAATCTAGAATAATGTATTTGTGAAGAAAATACAGACATTGCCAAGAATTAACATTTTTAAGAGCAGCTAAAAAGTTATAATAGTCACCAAAGTTCATTTACAATTACTGAAGTTTTCCAACATGTTCTGCCACATTTAACTTGTTTCAGGTGAAACAGAGGGCTGTAGAAAGCTCTTCCATTGCTACACACAAAGCAGACCACTAACTTGCCTTCCCACAAAATCACTTGAGCTTTTTAGTCAGAGTATGCTTCTAAAACACTTCATTCCTCAAGACTGAACAACTCCTGAAATCTCAACAGAAACTTAAAACTGTTCATGAATTAAATTGTGCAGTAATTTTATTTTAACTCCAAATGAAATTAAAAGCAGCATGACTGAGAAAGAACAAAGCAGCCAACTTCAAGCGTAGTCACTTTCCCTTTAGAGCCCTTCTAAGTAGATGGATTGTACTGAAGGCATCTATTAAAAATTGAAGTACAATAAAGGGAGCAATTCCAGAATAATTGTCATCACCTTTCTAAAGCTGTAATCAGTGAAGAAGCAGTGAAGATGTTTAACCAACTTCTCTCAAAAATCAACACAAAATTCAAAATATTATGAGCAACACTAAATTCTGAGTTTTATTTAGTGTATCATTTACTTGATAACAGTACTGAGGGCAGTGATTAAAAATACACACAGGAGAGTGCAGAAATGAGTCTCGCACCCCCCCACCTCTCTAAACCCATTTTTTCTGCTGCAAGGGAGCAGCTCTGCATCGCACTGCAGGCAACAGACAGCCCTAGAAGTGAGATAGCCATTAAAAGAGGATTACTTCAGTGCTGGAGAGCCCTCCAGTGGGACAGAGTTGTTACAGCGATTTTTCCACTGCCTCTGTCTCCGACTTCGAGTGAAGTACATTGATGTTCGCTGTGCAGATGAATTCCCTGGGGAGTCAGTCTCACCTGGAACAATAAATACATTGTTCCAAATCACACTGGAATTCTCCAGCACATGTAGGAACCAGCATCGAAAAAAATGAAACAAAAACACCGGTTCAGTTGAAAGCTGTGAGCCTGTCCACGAGGAATGCAAGCTCTTTGGTTAGAGCATGTCTTTGCATTCATGACAGCCAAGTTCAAGTCCCTGATCAAACATGGGGTTAGGCAAATCACCGTGTGATCTACTGTGGGGTTAGGACAGAACCCCCTTCTCCGCTGAAGGATGGAGATCCAGCAGTACAGGAGAGCTTGCAAAAGAAATCCATTCAAGATAGTTGAAGCCAGACTTCACACGCATATAAATAGGTAAATATCACAGAAGTTTCAAAGAACAGACTAGACAGCTCTCCTCTGGTTCAACTGTGAGTCCTCGCTTCATTTCTGTTACACCTGCTGCATTTCTTATTAACTGTAATGATGCAGAACAGTGTCACAAAGATAGAACCTTTTTGTTATAAGTGCCTGTGGGCTAATGCCACCATTGATCAATGTTGATGAAAGCATGGATCAGCTGCTACCCTTCTTGTGTTGGGGCACTTTATAAAGCCTAAGCTGAGGTCCTAAGCCACATGAGAAATCTCCAGCAGCAAAGGAGATCTCTGCAAGAGATAAGAGACTGTATCAGTCAGCTGGCATTACCACATAAATTGACAGTATTCACAGCCCAAGGGAAGAGCGCTCCTATGAGGATATTTCATTACAAAACAAATTTGATAGTCCTCGTTGCTCAATCTGTTCCCACTCAACTTTGATTTTGCTTCATATTGATTCTGGGGGAGACTGTGTCTAAATATCCAACGTCAAACCAGGTCAAAGAAATAGACTTTGAGATTGTTCACTTTCTACATGTTTGGAAGCACACTATTTTTCATAAAATAGTTCATTCTGTAGCATCGAGCTATCTTTTTTTGTGCTCCATTTCTTCTGTAATTCCACAGATTTCAGTTTGACCTCCAAGTTTGTTAGTCACTTCAGAATATAAACCCTTAAACTACTCTAAAGCATACAACTTTCAATCCTCACATAGACATCTTCTTGAATTCAATGTGAAGTACAGGCATACTCAAGTGGCAAAAGAACTTAACCTCTGTTGTTGCTGTTAATTGCACCTTCTACAAAGCAGAAAAACATACAAATTACTCCTGAATGCTGTATTTCTAAAATGCACAAATATAATGGAGAAACTAGGCCTAGCTCAATCATTTGGAAATTTTCATAAAGCACTGAATATGTTGTTAAATTCTAAAAGCAAAGTGGCGGAGCACTGGCATTTCAAAAAGAAACCAAGGACTAATTACTAAGAAGTCAAAGGAAAAATATGGTTTGTTCTGCACTTCCATTTTCTTCCATTCAGCAAGAACTGCAGCTGATTGTATTAAAATATTTCCTTAAGGCTTGAATTTTCAAAGGTTGAAACAAGCTGTTCAGTGTTTAAATGTTCTCAATACAAGAAAAATAAAAAAGAGTGTAATCAGTAAAATTACAGAGGAAGAAAAAGGAATCCTTTCACTGATGCCAAGCTAAATTTAAGTCATGAAAAACAAATGGTTCCATCATATGTTGTTTTAATACTGAATCAGTTAACTAATATTCAACTAGAATACATAAAAATCATATTTATATAATTGATGTCCTCCAAACGAAACCAAACCCCAAGGAAATACAAAAATGTAATTTAAATGGGAGGAAAAAAGAGCCTTATTTCACTGTAAGTAATGAACTTTCAGTTTCTTATCATATTCTCACCACATGCATGCACACTCCTGCTCATAGCTTTAATTTACAGAATAATTAATAGCTCTTAATGGATGGTTATGTTGCATAGTTTCTGACTTCTAATAGAAGAGTACTCTCACATAGAGTAGACTCCTCTAATAGAAGATTATACTCTAATGGAAGAGTATTTAAAACAGAAATTAAGGTAAATATACACATTGTTTAAAGGAGAGATATGAACACACTGACTAGGCAATGTTTAATTTAATCTCACAATAAGAAGTGTCTGATTAGTGTTAAAGAGTAACCTCTCTGGGAAGGAGCAGAACTAGGGCAGCCTGGTTCTGCTGTCAGACCCAGCAGGAAATGAGCATATATGCACACGTAGGTGCTGTAGCCCTAGAGCAAAAACCATCATTGAACGAGGGATGAAGTAACCAAAATGTTTAACTTCATTGAGCTACTGAACACACATGTCATGAGGGTAGAGATTGAGTGAGGGAGATGTGGCATAGACTGGTTTGGTCCTTTAAGGACCAACCTTGCATTTCAATGTCTTTCCTTCCAAAATTCATCAGCACCTGGTGAAGTCATGTTGTGACATGTTCCTGAATTCTATTTTGGCTTTCCCTGCTGTGGGGTCTGTACACAAAGATGTTCTGCCCCTACAAAATGTAAATATGTCCTGGTTTGAGCCAGGGTGAAGTGAACTCTCTCATTGCTGATTGTTTTTTCTTTCAGTTAACTTTTTTTAGCAGTGCCAGTGGACTGATAATAACCAAGGTCACTTCTGACTGTCTGCAGCCTCCCCCCCTACAGGGGAGCAGATGAGACCGAAGGCAGGATCAGCAAATCGGAACATTCCCTTCTATTTTCTCTATTTGGCTTTCAGTATATGTTAAGACATCATGGAAGTCAAACCTTTTGTTTCCTTTTTCTCTCACTTTTCTGCTTACTGTTGCTTCTATCACCCTCTCTTTGGCTCTCTCTTTGTTTTTCCATTTTTCTTTCCAGCCGACACCCAAGGACCCCGTCCGTGCGCCCGGACACTCCCCCCTTCAGCTGGGAGTCACCAGGGAGAAGAGTTGCTGTGAGAGTCGCTGGGGGAGGAGGGAGGGGATCGGGTGTTGCACATCCCTTTACAAATACATATATATATTCCCTTATCACTAATAATTGAAATCAATCTGTTTCACTTTTCAACCCAGAAAGCCTCTCTTTTTCATTTTTTCTCCCTCTTTCCCTACCTTGGGGGAGGGGGGTGGGATTGAGAGCATCATTGTTATTGGTTTGACTGCCAACCCGGAACCAAACCGTGACAAATTACCAGTAGGAGGTAGTTCACCACACACTTAAGGTTTAGACTCTCTACCTGCTACAAACACGGGAAACAATCCACACTGAGACATTTCTTGCACTGCCAAAGTATTGGTATTTAAGTTTTTTAAACTGTTTACATGAAAATATTCATTAAAGTATGAACTTTCTTTGAAAAAAGGTTGTAGAAGCTAGTTTTATCTATCCAAGGACCACCACTCTTTCAGCAAATAGAACAGCTTTGCCAGAGTTTGTATCATTAAGATTTAAATTTGAATGGAAGTTTGCAGCATAATTTTTAAAATGTTTTTCAGACAGCAAAGAGGGGAAAAAAAATAAACCAACACCTCTTTATGTTTTAAACATAAATTATGCCACAAAAAATACAGCGTTGGGTTGAACACTGAGGGTAGCAGCCATCTGACAAAGCATAGCATTCCCCATTGGGAAATCTGATCTGGGCTGTTTGTAGGAGCTAACACACTTGCAGACTGGACTCTTACATTATATGTTGTCTTAATACTTCACTAATTTATTAATATTAAATTGCAGTCCTGTTAGTCTAAGTATTTTGGAGATGTTGATGTTTTCACCGCATTAACTGCTCTCTCAAAGTGCTTTAAGGTAGATGATTCCTAGTCTCAAATATACCAAGTTTCCAACTTTCATTTGCTATACTCAGTAATAAAATATATGCTACAGTGATTCTGATAACAATTTAATTCCAGATCAGGGTCAGACAGCAGAGAGGCTGCAGGGAATCAAGTTTTGGGAGTGCATGAGGCCATGATTAGGGTATAACTCATGTGGAAAGAGCTCAGAGTCGGTCTGTACTCTTATTTTATTCATGACCTGCACTGACCCCCAACAGAATAATTTGGTGAAAAAAGTTCACTTGGAGTCCTCTCATTTCAAAATCAACAACAAAACAAGAAAGAAATGCATAACCTGAGGCTTTCTCAGTTGGTTAAACTGCTTTTGCTAGACCCACGTCAGTGGAGTGATGCTAATTTACACCAGCTGAGAATCTGCCCTGATGTGCTTCATTTATTCTTGAAGTCCTTTAAAAAAACATACCAACTTTACCTGGTAACTTTCACAAAACTTTTGTGGTTGGTCACCCTTACCTACTTCTAAACATCTCTTTGAATTGGAATGGGAATAATACAGTTTCTCAGCATAGAAAGAGATCAGTTCTTCCCATTTTACAAATATTTCAGTGAACAAAGTGATGATTCCATCTACTGTGATATCTCATAAATAAATATAACAGCAGAATCAGTGCTGTTGCCAGCTATTCTGCAGGAAGCCATCATCCTTACTAACAATATGTCAATATGCTTAATTAAGGACTAGAAAGCAGATGAAAGCTCAAGCTTGTGGCAGGTTTTCAACCCCAAAATCAAAAATGCACTTTTGCATCCCAGGAGACAAAGGAATTAATCAAAAGATAGCAAGTCACACACCAAGAGAAACTACTACAAGACAGACAAACAATGAGACAATCCATATAAATCCAACTTAAAAAATAATACTAAATCATTCTACTAGAGCTTCCACAGAAAACATATTTTCCTGTTGAAGGGCAAGGAGGCAAGAAGAAAGAGGACAATAAAAAATTTTCAGCTTAGAAACTTACACAATCTCAGTCTCAGTGAGACTGACAAATAGCATTCTTTCTATGCCTTGAAAATACCTTTAAAGCAATTTGAAATTTTCAGGGAAAAAAAAAAAAAGAAAAAGAAACTATTTTAGGCCTAGAGATAATTACTGATTAAGGCAAACGAGCATGCTGAAAATCTTTCTGCAAAAATAAAATACAATTTTGCCTTTTGTATCTCCTGTGGTGAGTGGTATTTTACTGCTTAAATCACATCCCCCATAAAACAGATAATCATCAGTGTATCAAAGGCACGAAAAAATCTCTCATACAGACAGAAACTTCTTTAAACTGCAAAAGATTCTGGAGAGAGGTAAGAAATGTCACACACTGCTGCACACCCTTCTGTAATTCCCCTGGATATGGATTAGAAGGACGTCCTGAATCAAGGCCAGCGTCTCCTAATGGACTCAGTCAAGCTATTTCATTTCTAGTAAATGCATCCAAAGTTTACGCCCCTCTGAAGGTTAGTCACCTTCTTATAGTTTCTAATTTAACTTTACCCATCAAAAAATGAGTACATCTGGCTTCACTTTACCATTCCCCTTTAATTCATTTCCTAGCATTTACCCTGAATGAGTTTCTACTATGCAACCAGACCTTGTCTTGCTAGAGTAAATAAGCCTGTTTCTTTTACCTTGTTCTGGAAAGACTGGCTCTCCATTCCCTGATCATCCTCGTATCACTTTCCTGCAGCTTTTGCATTTTTAAATCTTTTTAAGTGAAGGAGGTTATATGAGAGTAAATCTGTAATAGGGAGAAATAGGAGATGATCTGTGAGATAGACTTAATGCCACCTGTGTACCTGAGACTAAATCTGTTGCTTATAAGGAGGGAAACAACACTGGGTTAATAACTTGGCCTCTCTAGTCTCATTGCTTTCCTTTGGTTCCTCTCAAACCGTTTTATTATTAATTGTAAAGAGCACATCATAATAAAATTGGAATGCAGCAACTTGGCTGTGCCAAAAAAACTCTCTCTAACCTCAAGGACATTTTGCCATTAGCAAATGCCTCATATAAAACTAAAAATAAATGCCTGGACTCAGCTTACAAGATTTTCTTTCTACAGCTTCTCCACACTGCCAAACCACAAAAACCAGACAAGAGCAATAGAGAGCTAGGGTGCTCTATTTCCTCTCCCTGAAGGTTACGTTAGCTTAAGCTTCAAGAATTTAAGGTGTATAGTGATAAACTCATTACATTATTTCTGCATAGCTTCTTCCTTTTTTCAGTTATTCTTGAATTTAAATGGAAATGTACATCAACACATACAATTCTATGTTTTGTTGGACTGATCCCCAAAGCCTGATTTTATATGTGGAAATTTATATGGGAAATAGCCTCCAACGTCAGAGTCAGAGTCTCAAGTTGCCTTATTTTCATTATCTTTTAGAAGACAGAACTAAGTTTTGCTGAAAATACCAAACATACCTGAATCAGCTCTGTTGCTCACGTGGGCTCCACGGCTAGATCAAAATTTATCACGTGAGAAAGGCAATTTCCAGAGCAGAGGCAAAATATGGCAAGAAGGCTTCAAGGAATTCTTTGGTATTTTCATAGACAGACTCAGATTTTAAGTAGTCTCTGACTGGATTTCTCCTCTTTGTTCCTATCACCATGTGACAGTACAGCCTAGATTCATCCTGCTGAAAAAAACACCATCTTTATCAGTTCCTTTGCCACATAGTTGCAAAAAACAGATGTGGTAGGACAGAAAACATTAGTTGGCACTTCAGTGGCAATGACTAAGGAGACACAGACCACTTGTATCAGCTTAGACAGCCTTAGTATGCAACAGGGAACAGCCCTAGACTGATAAAAATGTTGCAAATTTTTTCAGTTGAAGTAAATTTGCTGACTGAAGTAATGGCAGTACTGCCTGAGAAGGAGGATGGCTCTCACTCAGCAAAGGCATCTTGATTATTTCTTGGTGAGTACTTCAGAATCATAAACTAATTTAAGTTGAAAGAGATCTCAGGAGTTCTTCTGGTTTGCCTCTGCAAGAGGGAAAGCTTTGCCATTAGATAAGGTAGCTCAGGGCCTTATCCAAATGAGTTTGGGGTATTTTCAAGCATTTCCCACAACTTTTCAAGGCAACCTGTTCCAATATTAGATTCCCTCTACTATGGATTTTTTTTTCCTAATGTCTAATTATTATTTTCCTTGAGGCAGCTTATGTCTGTTGTTGCCCATCCTTTAGTTCTGTATTACTTGAAAGAGACTAGCTCCATCTTCTCCATAGAAGAAAAAAATCCTTCTCCCATTAGATAGCTGAAAACATTAGTTCATGCACAGGAAATGTGGAGAAAGGTAAACAGCACTATTTTAAAAGTCATTACACTTCAGAATATGGAAAGATTAAATTACACAAGAACTGAAAAAGACAGGTTCAACCCACAACTAAAAGCATGTGAAGGCAATTGTTAACACCAGTAAGATTAACCTTCTCAAGAATGGGGAAGTGTTTCGTTGAAATAGGAAGCCCTGTAAAATCTGTTTTATAAATTAGTTTTCTGGCTTAGTCCTGCTGCCTTGCTCTCTACCAACTCCAAAAAGATATTTCCATCACATAAGAACTGGAAAACAATGAAAAAGATTTAAATGATTCAGTGAACTTTGGCATGCACATTATTGAGATAAAATTCATACTCTTCTTTCAGGCAAGACTTAATGAATTGTAAATTTTTTTCCTGAAGGAGCAGTGATTGGATATTGATTTAGAAAAGGTAAAGGGCTGTGAAAAACCTACAACAGAATCAAATTACAAAAATGAAGACTCTCATTGTATGATGAAATGTAACCACCCAATTTACACTACTCAGCACAGGAAGAAAAAAATCTCAAAGGAAGGAAAAGTACAGGTAGAAAAGTCATCATGCATTGCAGAACAGGCAAAATCCATCCCTGGAGTGAGCCACCTGAGAGCTTTCTCAGTCTCCAGATGGATTTTATTACACTATTTCATTCTTTCAAACTTGTCTTCAATTTTCTCTTGCTGAAACGATGCCGGAAAATATGCTTTTTATTATTTTCAGAACATGTTTTTTATTATTTTATTATTTTAGAACTTCCACTGTACAAAAAGTAATGAGATTCCATGTGTGTTGTGTGGGTGGCTTGAACATCACCTCTGTGTCTATATTTACAGGTAGTTGGTTAAATGCACAGAGACTGTCAATTGGAAATTACCCATAAATTAAGGTTGAAATCCGTTTTTAAGGAAATAGGTAAATTGAGCTGAAGTTACATATGCAAATCTGAAAGAAATTAACTTCATTTTCCTATTTTATTTCAGCTCACCTGTAATGTTCCCTTCTCCTTCAGGGTATCTCAGTATTTCAGTAGACATGAGTTTTTACACCATATTGTCCCTATCCCAAACCCAACGTTTAAACAACATCCCAGAGCTGACTCTGCCTTACCAGAACACGATTCCATGTTAACCCTGCAAAGCTCACAGAATCCACAAATTAAGCAAACTCTTCAGATTCTGATATTCCTAAACTTAATCCCAATCAGGTCTGTTCAACTCTTACACTGGCTCCTGTCCACCCCAGGTCTAGTCAGAGGTCATGTGCCCCCTATCCTAGCATTTTGAGTAGACCAAAGCTCCAAGCCACCATGCTCCTAGGAGGAAGGGAGAGCCTGGGTTGCACTAGTCTTTTCCTAATCTTCACTTAATAGCATCATTTACCCCTTACTTCACCCTACAGAGAAGACTCACACCTTCTCCTATTAAAACAAACAAACAAAACAGACAAAACCTAAAAAAAACCCACTACACACAAACCAAACAAAAAGTGTACATTTACATAAATGTTTTGTAGGAGCTGAAAGTTGTGTGCACATGTAAATATACATACAAAGGTGAAGCCTATATTCTTGTGGGGAAAAGAAGTCTGGGCACTGCTGCATAGCTCTGAAGTCAAATGGCCCTGACTGTCCCACATCTACACACTGCACAGTGCTTGTGGAAGGGAGGGTCAACCCCTCTGTTCTTGCACCCATCCCTTCAGTTATTGTGGCCACTGCAAAGCCTTGTACTAAGTCATTTACTAGCTCTCCTCTTATACCCTTTTCTTTCTCCTGTATTCTATAGGTTTAACTCTGCTATCCACCTTCCTGTGTTCACAGTTGTGTTGTTGTTCAAATGGTTTCCCTTCACCTACCCTAATCAGAGCTGATCTATGAGCTTTAAATGTTTCACACATTCCCTTGATTCCTTTGTTGATCCCACCTCATTATCTCACCAAGTTCAAGCATTGCATCCCTGTCCTGTTATTCCTACTTCAGTGCAGCCAGAGAAGCCAGGATCCATTTGCCTTCTCCCTCTACTGTCGTGGTTATAACTACCTGCAATAATGCTTTATAATCATCAGACTTAATTATCTCACTAGTAACTCTTTTTTTTTTTCCAGATTATTTATGGCTATTTTAAACAGTACAGATTTATTTGAGAATGCTTTATCAGTGACCTTTCCCCTCTTGGAAAATGTATTATTCCTGTTCTTCATAATCATCACCTCTACCAAAGAGCAACTTCCATTATATCTCATAGCAACTTAGTTTTTGAAAGAGCTGTAAGTTAACAATCAGGTCAAAAGTTTGTTTGAATTCCATGTACACTGTGTAACAGGATGATCCTTATTTATACACTCATTGATTTCTTCAAAGCTACATAGTTAGAAAACAGGATACAGTTGTGTAAAAGATAAGAAGCAGTTTGGATTTTGTAAATAGAGGTTAAAACTGGGGGGGGAAACTAAGGGGGGAGGGGAAGAGTGTGAAGAGAGATTCATTGACAAATTCTGGAAGACTAATAATGGATAATGCAAGACCTGCTGTCACAGAGATGTTGACTTGCAGTTGATCCTTAGGCAGGTAGGGATGCCTAACAAGGACAGGAGTAGAACTAACCAGGTCTTGAGACAGAAGAGTCTGGAAAACTAGCTTTAATGTTGACTATTTGTTGTAGTATCCTACATTGTCCATAGAAGTAGTACCAGTGTCAGCACTGGTAAAACAAAGATTTGTGGTTGGTTTTGAGGCAGACCACATTTGCTGGATTATGTCTTTTAAACCAGTACTAAGCAGAAACATAGTAATGGTTTGGGACGAGAGGAAGTGAAGATCTTTTTATTTGTGGGATATGCACATCAGAAAATAGAGAAGACCTGAAGAGCATACTGATAGCTTTTGCCTTGATCCTAGCCAAGAAAACCTGAAATTTTTTGCGTGAGAGGTTAGGCTTTTATAAGGTTGGAAAGGAATAATTAAATCTACTAATGAATCATCCACAGGACACAGAGCTAAGATTACCTGCAGCACCAACAGGGATAACTAACTCTGGGACATACCAGTCCATCTGGTCATATTAGTTGTACCCAAGGAACAGTTAGAAACCTGCTGCAACCTTTAAGGATAAGCAGGATAGAAAGAAGGTAATGTAAATGCCTTCTGCCAGGTTCTTCAGAAACTTGGAGAATTAGAATATAAAGATTACAAAATTAGGATATGTACATTATGGTCAGGATTGTGGCTAGGATTAGTGTTTGGACCAGCAGGGGGAAAGCTAGACTTCCTGCACATCACGAATCTGGGCCAAGGAACACTCAGGAGGTCTGTATAATTAGAGACAGGTCCTAGCCAGAAACCTAGCTAGGATTAAGTAAAACTGGGATTTAGGAATCAGGACACTGGGAGTAAAAAATGTTTAAGTATACCTAGACCAACATGGCTGGAATGAAAGAAGGTACTGGCAGAAACAATCCTATGGTTACTGATGTCCTCATCTGAAGTTAGCAGGTGTTTCTTTCAAGTATGATTAGTCTAGGGGTTCAATGAATGAAGATGAGGGATAGAGACCAGTCAGATAGTTTTTTTACTGAATTGTGCAAATCTTGAAGCTGAAAGCTGCTGCCAGGGAGGGGGAACGGCTGAGATGACTCCTGAAGCAGGAAATGCACAATAGATCCTCGTGTTAAGCCCTGGAGTCAAGATTTAGTGTATACTTGACCTGCAAGACATTTGGGGGTCTGTGGCACATCTCAGCAAATTTCACAGGGGTCAGAATGAACTTGAGGACAGCGTATTATTGGGTTGTTTCAAACCTAATTTAGGCAACTCCTAATTTCCAGCCTACATAAATTCATAGCTGATTTTTAATTCGTGGTTGCATTCAGTTAATTATCCAGTGATACAGGAATCCATGCCCATGTTCAAATTATTATGCAATTAGAATCAACTTCTCAAACAAATAACCTTGTCAAATTCTTCAAACCAGATGGAGGGTCTGTGTGGGTCTTGCAATCTGGGAAGGTTATTTTGCAACTGAGCCAAGAGAGCCCTGCACAAGAGTACCACTCACTGGTCACTGTCAAAGGCTGCAGGGAAGAGCCCCTATGCAGCTGTACAGTTTCTGCCTTGCTTTCTCTGATCATCCTCTTCCCATATGTAGCAAAGCAATAGAATACAGAAGGGCCTGACCTTGTAGAGCCAGGCAAAGCATACTGAATTGCCCTTCACTTCAGAGCAACAGCAAAAAGATATTCACAGTTACTGAATCTGAGCCTTCTCCTCACCCAAAAGCTAATACTTTAGGTATCACTCAGCTAAGTGAATCTTTCTTTAAAAAAAAACACAAACAAACAAAAACAAAACCAACAACAACAACCAAAACCCAAAAGCCATCTTCAGTTCTTCCAAATAGCAATGCAAGCAGAAAAAACATAGGGGTGAGGACCTATTTGGAAGAACAGCTGCTGGGACAGTTCATAGGGAATGAAATCCTCTCTGAGAAATGGAATACAGAATAAAGAGCAGAACAACTGGAAGATAAAAACCGGAGTCCTTGCCCAAGCAGCAGAGATTGAACTTGAGTCTCTACATGAGACTGACTCTTTTTTTAAACTATTTTTTCTTTCCTAAATGGATGGCTGGAACTTGTAAACTAAGTATTTACCCATCTATATTCTTCCCACTATCTATTATCAATTGTGTCTATTTACGTTATCCAGCAATTTCAGATATTCTCCCAGATTTTTAAAGGGCCATGCATCCTATTATATATATCCCAGAGGCTTCTTTCCCTCCTATCCAATAGAACTGGAGAATACCATTTCTCTTCTATGTTTAGACAAGCAACATTGCTTAACAGGGAGTATCTTGGGGGTATTTTAAGTCATACTGGTGGACAGAAGGATGACCATGAGCCACCAATGTGCCCTTATGGCCAAGAAGGCCAATGGCAGCCTGGGGTGTATCAGAAGGGGTGTTGTTAGTAGGTTGAGAGAGGTTCTCCTCCCCCTCTATTCTGCCCTAGTGAGGCCGCATCTGGAGTATTGTGTCCAGTTCTGGGCCCCACAGTTCAAGAAGGACAGGGAACTGCTTGAAAGAGTCCAGCGCAGAGCTACAGAGATGATTAAGGGAATGGAACATCTCCCTTACGAAGGAAGCTGGGCCTCTTTATCTTGCAGAAGAGGAGACTGAGGGGCGACCTCATCAACGTTTATAAATACGTTAAGGGTGAGTGTCAGGATGATGGAGCCAGGCTCTTCTCAGTGATGTCCAGTGATAGGACAAGGGGCAACGGGTGCAAACTGGAGCATAGGAGGTTCCACATAAATGTGAGGAAAATATTCTTTACTGTGAGGGTGACAGAACACTAGAACAGGCTGCCCAGAGATGTTGTGGAGTCTCCTTCTCTGGAGACATTCAAAACCCACCTGGACACGTTCCTGTGTGATGTGCTCTAGGTGACCCTGCTCTGGCAGGGGGGGTTGGACTAGATGATCTTTCGAGATCCCTTGTAACCCCTAAGATTCTGTGATTCTGTGATTCTGTGATACTGCAATGTAAAAGAAGCATATGCAGCTTGCAGACTAGGGTTTTTTCCTTGTGGTATTGATTAAAAGCTAAGAAAAGTCATTATACATTTTCAGGTTCGCTTTTGTCGATAACTTCTGAAGTGCTAATATCCTGATGTGATGGAACCACCTGGCCACAGCACACTTCAAAAGCTTTTCAGGGTTTCATCATATGAATGGGAACTTTTCTGTTTCTCCATCTTGACCCATTCAAAAGGCTATTTAGTAGTTCAAAAAGAAACATCCCACAAGTGGGTTTAGGGTTCACCAACTGTCACTTTGACAGAGCAAAAAATAATTCTCTATATTAAAAAAAAAGGCTGCTCTCCCAAGTTTTCTTTGCATGCAGATGCCCATGCATAATTTGCCTGCCTCAGTGCCTCTCAGCCTGCCTCAGGATTTTATCTACCAAGCCTCTGTCCACAGCTACAAGCTGTTGCTCCCACAGAGCCACAGATTAGGCTGTTCTTGAAGAAACATCTGCCTGCAGTTCATCAACTGTAGAGCCTAAATTCCTCTTGCTATTTTGGGCCATGTCACCTTGAGGGATAACCACTCCTCTCTTGGTTTGAAGCAGGAGCAAAAGGAGAGTCAGAATCAGGTTATGGCACTGACAGCTTCTAAACTTCTGACTCTCCTTACCAAAGGTAAAATAAATTATGGACCCTTCCTTTTCTGCCATGAATCTTGCCCTTCCTGGTGAGAAGATATCTCTGAACTCACTTCCAGCAACTATATGGGAAAGAGATGGTTCAGCTTAGCTGTGGAAAAAAAGCAGATGAGACGTTCTCAATGTGTAAATCTCCTTTTATACAAGTGAAATGCCTCAGGGTCTGAAGTCTTCTGGTGGTCTGCTGCCTAGGTACACTTTCAGCTGAATTTCCACCAGTACTGCTACCACCTCTAGGCCCAGCATTCATTTGTAACAATCCCACTTCCAGGCTCCTGCCCCGGGAACATCTAGAAGAATTGTTCTAGGGTCACTTGTTTTAACATCTCTTGAGAGAAAATTCATTTCTGGTTTCAGCCATAGGGTTCAGGAACTCTCAGTGTCCTTAGCCACTCCAGTAGGCTAAAATCTGAGACAACTGTATCTCCTGCTTAATCATCTCCAGCCTTAACAAAGGCTTAATTCAAACTGAACTAGAACAGTTAATATAGGCTTAAGCATCTCATGCTTCTCATTAGTTAATGATGTATCCCCAGATGGATAATTAATTACAGGGCTAGTTATAGATAGCACAGCAGGAAGATTTTAAATTATCCACTACTGTGAACACTCCCCTGTCTATTGCAGGTTCCTGTGTCCTTTCACCCACTTAAGGTCCCTCCCAGGAGTTGTTAGGCAGAACAAGAACTGCTGCTATAATTGCTATATAGGTCAAGAGCTGCTACTATTCCTGTCACCAGACAATCACTATTCACTAGTCTTTGGCATTTTGATTGCATTTTACTCTGCATAAACTCGTTCTATTTCCTGTTTCAAGACACCTTTTTTTTTTTCCGCTCTGGGTTTTTTCCAAAACCCAGACATTTCTACCAAAATCACAGAACGACAGAACAGCTGAGGTTGGAAGGCACCTCTGGAAGTCATCTGACCCAACACCCCTACTGAAGCAGCGCCACCTAGAGCTCACTGCCCAGGACCATGTCCAGGCAGCTTTTAAATACATGCAAGGATGGAGACTCCACAACTTCCCTGGACAATCTGTGCCGGTGCCTGGTCATCCTCACAGGAAAAACATTCAGAGGAAGCCTCCTGTGTTTCGGTTTGTGCCCATTGCTTTTTGTCCTGTCACTGGGTATCACTGAAAAGAGCCTGGCTCTGTCCTAATTTGCATGTTCTTTTCAAGTGTTTATATACTTCGAGAGGATTCCTCCTTGAGCCTTCTCCAGGGTGAACAGTCCCTGCTCTCTCAGCCTTCCTTCATTTGTGAGATGCTCCAGTCCATTCATCAGCTTCTTTGCTCTTTGCTGGACTCTCCCCATTATGTCCATGTCTCTCTTCCTGTGACAAACCCAGAACTGGAGCCATCACTCCAGGTGTGGGCTCACCAGGACTGAACACAGGGGAAGGATTACCTCCCTCAGCCTGCTGGCAACGTTTTGCCTAATGCAGCCCAGGATACCATCTGCCTTCTTTGCAGCCAGGGCACGTTGCTTTGCTTCAAATGACATAACAATGCACCTTCTCCACTGACAGCCTCCTTCATCTCAAGAATTATTTTATCTAAAGTTTTCCTCACGTAATATGGAAAATTCTGAAACTTCTACATTGAAAACAAGCTCCTCTGTGCTGACTGCCATCAACTGTACCTATTTACATTAGGCAGCAGAGCCATTCACCTTTCCAAGACTTTAAAGGTTCATACACTCTGTTGCATAACCCTAATTCCTTTCTGTCATACCTGTGAGGAACAGACCTATAACAATCTCCTCCCCAGCCTCAAAGACCTTTAGTAAGAATGGAGACTCTTCTGGGTAATTCAAGAGGAATGCACTTTGCTCTTCAACAGACCGTTCTACTCATTACAATTTGCTGTAGTTATATTAAATTTGCCCTTGTCTTTCCACTAAAACTTGAAAACATGGCAAACTAGAAGAAAATAACTAGAAGAGAGCTCTACACCCTGGTGCACATCCAAAGGAAAAATAACAGTAATAAAATGACAGAGCTCCCAACTTGCAATCAATCTACTGACTCACAGCCATGCTGGCTGAAACTGAAAGTCAGACCAGAAGCTGCAAGGGTTAAACAGTGAGGTTTTGCCCAGCCATGTGTCCCACTCGGTGGGTTTCAAGGAGGAAAATCTTTTTTATACCCCAAAAAGTGTGCATCTACTGTCTGGGCTCTGGGTGGCAGTGCGGGTGAAAAAATAAGCCAGCAAATGGCCTAGAGGAACCACAACAAACGCTTTATTAAGAGCTCACTACTCAGATGTTAATGGTGGGCAATAGCAAAGTTATTGACTCATAGTGACTACTCCTGTAACCAGTTAATGGATCGAAGTAGGGAAAACAGCTAGGATGTTGTAACCCTTTCAAGTAGGAAGAAAGGAGCAGAAGAAAGAAAGGAAAGTTGGAAAGATAGAGAAGATAGGACAGATGCATCACCAACCTTCGTTCCAGCAAGGTCTTTTTCAGCATGTTGTCCAGCTCTGCCAGTCCCACGTCCTAGTCCATGGGTGGTAGGTTGACAGGCACTTGACGCACTTTCACCCGTTATAACATCCTGTCCCCCAGAGACCACCTTTGGGGCAGCAACATGCAGTTGAGCTTCTGTTTGCACAGCTCAAAGGCTCTGGAAGGTTCTGGGATTCTGGAAGGCTCTGGAAGGTTCTGAAGCAGCTGCTGCAGTCAGACATTCCAGAGACTTCTGGGATGGGGCTGGGAAGGGAGCTTCTTCCAAGGTGAGCCCTGGTTGTTGGCACATGCACAGAGCAGCAACTGGAAATTTAGCAGAGGAGGCAAGCCAGAGAGGAGCACGGGACAGGGGGATAGCCTGCCATCCTGCCTGCACTGTTCATGCTTGCCTCACACAGGACTCCATCCTGATTTGTTTGAGAGCCAACAAGGGATGTTGCACATAGCCTTGTGGGTCACTGAACAGTCTCTGACACCATGCCTAAAGGAATGGTCAGGCAGCAGCTGATAGCAATAAGGAAGAGTATATGGGCTTGATCAGCAGTCAATCTCAAATGCTTCTGAATTAATTGGAGACTTTCTATGTCACCTCAGGAGTGGCAATACCTGTGATGTACCTGGAATGGGAATGCATGATCACGTAGGTGTCCTTCCAGGCATGACACTACAGCCTTCTTCTGTGGACAGCTGCCAGAACCTAGAGAGAGCTATGAAGGGCTGGTAGCTCTTGATGATCCTGTTCTGGAAAGGATTTCCAAGGTAATGGCTCCCTGGAACCTCCATTTCATTCCCAGAGGAAGATGACATATACCAACCTCCTGTTGCAACCCAGGATTGGCTTTTATTCTCTGCTTGTACTGTTCCAAGCAGACCTTTCAAGGCAAGAGCACCTTTTTTTAGCACAGGTGAATCTGACAAGACTCCGTAACAGAGTATGTTTTTTTTTCAAATAAATGTGGTGTTTGACATAGCAAAAGGGGCCAGGAGAGAGAGAGAACCAGAAGAAAATCTGAAAAGATGGCAAGCAAGCAGGTCCAAGCCCAACACCAGGGACCTTGCTTCCCCTCACCACAGAACTTAAGGACAGTTGTAATCCTTGATTTATTCATATGAGAAAGCAAACCTGTCTCCCTCTTGCACACAGACTCTCTTTCATGCCATTTGTTTCTTTCTAATGCTCTCAAACATCTACCTTTAATCAGTCATCCTTGCTGTAAGTCGCTTTAAATTGTAACTGCATCATATCCCAGTTCTGGGGACCCTTTTGCCACAGGATTTCCTGGTGATATGGCTCCTATCTGATTATATTATTTGAACATTCATGCTCCTGCATTTTATTTTATGTCATATTATGAATACCATGGTCTGTGTGTGTGTGTCACATTGGGAATCTGGATCTCAGCCTGCACAATTGCCACCCTCAACCTAAGAGATCCCAAAGTCTAGCACCATTTGAACTGATTTCCAAAAATCAGTTTATTTTTTTCACTCTCTTGGTGTACATGTGACACACAAAAGCCCTACACATAGCAAACAATGCATTACTGAAGCCACCAGCACTACATAAATCTGGGTAGTTTCAAACTAGCACAGCTGCATGGAGAAAATGCTAAATTACTGTAGTATTTTCATGAAATGTATACATGATTTGATTTTCCCTGTTGTGTTTTGCATTGTTATCTACCAGATCTGCAGGAGTGAACAGCTTTGCCACAAGGTGTGTGGCCTCGTCCTTTCTGCAGTTGCCTCTATCAGGAAGAGATAAAGTGTGCAAGGAGCTACTTTGGAGATGTGATATGAAGCAGCAACTGAGCCATTAATGTGTAGGAATACTACTGAGGTAAACAAACACCTTTCTGCAGGTCCTCACCTGTTCCTGAGCAGAGAGCACAGAAGTTATTCACATGAAGTCATTGACATTTTGAGCCAAAGAGTTAAACTAAGCGTATGATCTGTTCAGGAGACTGATTGACAAAGTCCCTTGGAAGACTGTCATGAAGGGTAAAGGAGTCTAGGTAGGCTAGACATACTTCAAGAAGAAAGTCTTAAAGGCCCAGGAGCAGGCTGTCCCCGCCATTGGGGAAGAAGACCAGCCTGGCTGAATAGAAAGATGTGGCTGGAGCTCAGGAAGAAAAGGAGAGTTTACGGCCTCTGGAAGAGAGGGCAGGCCACTCATAAGGAATACAGAGATGCAGTAAGGCAATGCAGGGAGAAAATCAGGAGGGCCAAAGCCTAGCTTGAACTCAGCTTGGCTACTGCTGTCAAAGACAATAAAAAATCTTTCTATAAATACATTAATAACAAAAAGAGGACTAAGGGGAATCTCCATCCTTTATTGGATGCAGGGGGAAACACAGTGACACAGGACAAGGAAAAGGTGCTAAATGCCTTTTTTGCCTCAGTCTTTTGCAGTCAAACTGATTGCTCCCTCGACACCCAGTCCCCTGAGCTGGAAAACAGGGAGGTGGGGCAGAGTGAGACCTTCGTAATCCAAGAGGAAATGGTCAGTGACCTGTTACACCACCTAAACATCCATAAGTCTATGGTGCTGTATGGGTTGCACCCAAGAGTACTGCAGGAGGTAATGGCCTCAAGCTGTTCCAGGGGAGGTTTAGACTAGACATTCGGAAGAACCTTTTCACTGAAAGGGTTGTCAGACACTGGAACACACTGCCCAGGGAGGTGGTTGAGTCACCATCCCTGGATATGTTTAAAAGTCATCTGGATGTGGCACTTGGGAATATGGCTTAGTGCTGGACTTGGAAGAGTAGGGTTAGTGGTTGGACTCGATGATCTTAAAGGTCTTTTCCAATCTAAATTATTCTATTATTAGTTGTGATAAGCACAGTGCTGCCTGGGGCAAAGGAAATGAAATGATGTTTGTCTGTTGTACTTTAAGTAGCAGGGTGATCAAAATGTATCTGTACATCTCTGTTTTCTGTACTAACTGAAGAAGTGTCTATACCGTGTTCCCCAGATTAACAAGCATTGCCATGGGCAGATTTATACACCTGCTGGTTGCCTTGCTCCCAAGATGGTTTATTTTCTGAAAAAAAAAATCAAATTACGTGGCAGGGGAGAACCCTGGTGAGAAAGAAAAGAAAAGAACTGAAGTTGAGCTCCATGTCATGGCAGTGGAGCTGCTATGGCCACTTTGCAGGGCAGAATCCTGCACCTAGAGCTGAAAAGAGTATGCTGTTAGAGGTACTAATTAAATGTCTGGAAACTCATAGTAATTTGTGATAGTCACATTAATACAATCAACTTAGCAAATCTTCTTTTAGGACTACTCAGTTCCGTCCAAGCATGACTTGGTTCTAACTCCAAAATCTGTCAGATTCTCTCCCTTTGAATGCAGACAAAATGAGTAGAAGGTAAGGTTTTCCTTGCTATATAAAAGAACATTTGAACAGAGAAACAACTTTTAGATGAAAAAAAAAGAGAGACAATGGAAGAAGCAGTCCTTCACTGTTGAATGTCACTCTATTTTATAAACCAATAAAAATACAGATTAATAGATTCCTGGTGCAATAAAAATGGAAATAAGACAGATACAGTTTCTCCTTGCAACCCATTTAACCAGAAAATTCTGCACTGTTCTGTTTGAAGTACCTTCTCTCTTAGGACAGAAAGAGAAGGAATGTAGAGAAAAGCAACATTTTGTGTAACAGAAAACCAGCAAATTATCCAAACTATATATGGTTCCTGGAACTATTAATACTAAAGAAAGATAAACATACTCTTGGAGTAAGAGGTACTGCTCTATTACTAGAAAAGACAGTGATCTTAAATACTTAATTGATAAATCAACTAGCAATTACATTGGACTAGCAATTACACTTCCTTTACATCACTTCACAAATCGAATCTGTGTGTTAAAAAACCAACCAACCAAAAACAAACAACAAAAAAAACCTCAAAAACACAAACTCAAGGGAAAAAAAACTTTCTATGAAGATACATAATGACCACTCCAACTGAGATCCTAAAGCAGTTTTATATACCTTAGCTGGACATAAAGACATTTCATTGCAAGTATTTATTCACCATTTTGTCCACTATTGCCTGCAACTGAGTCTTGCCTTTCACAGTAAGGTACATCACTTTGTCAATGTTCGACTCAGAATCGAAAAATAAACCAGAGACAACAATGCTCTCAATCCCCTCCCCCGACCCAGGTAGGGAAGGAGAGAGAGAATTAGGAGAGAGACTTAGTTGGATTGAAAACTAAATTAGACAGCTTTAATTATATGTACAATTATACACAAGTATGTTCAGGAATGTGCAAAAGCCTTTTGGCTCCCCCCACCCCCAGCAACTCCCCTGGCACTCTCCTTAGCTGTGAGCAGTCCCAAAAAGTCTCGGATCACTGTCTGAGATAACAGCAGAGCAGACAGGGCTGTGGGGAGAGTTATGAGGGTCAGGGCTGAGCCTGGGGTCGACGGTGATGGATGGATGGAGTCCTCCCTGGACACTGGCCATGGACGGAAGAGAAGGGAAGAAGAAGCAGGAAGGAAGTTGTCTTCTGTGATCTCTGACCTTCCTCAGAGCTTACGTAGATACATGGAATGGAATACCTTTGGTCAGTTCTGCTGTCTGTCTAGTCCAGCTCCCCTACGGGGGGTCACAGATACAATTCTCCTGCCCCAGTAGCCTCTGTAGCAGCAGAGCTAAGAAGCCACCTTGGAGTCTCAGCAGAAACATAAACATTCCAGTGTTATCAGTCCACTAGCTGGAACACTTGCTGCTAGTTAAAAGAGAGCTTACTGAAGGAAAAAAAATCAGTAAAAGGAAAATTAGCTTCATCCTGGCTCAAACCAGGACACACTTCAAGAGTTTAAACCATGCTAGAAGGTCGGTTAGCCTCTACTGCTTCGTCTTAGCTTTCAGACTAACAACAGGTCCAGTGACATGAACATGGGGAGTGAGAAGCAGAAAATTCACAGAAATCTCTGGTAAGACCCACCTCATGGACATCCACCAGGACATTCTGCCCCACAAAAGAAATGGCCAGTGACCTGTGAGTTCCCATGGTAAGGTCTGTACCAGCAGCATAAGTCACCATACATTTGTAGTGTCCCTGGCTGGACTGTCACTATAAACCACGTTGCGAGGTCTTCTTATATCTGGAAATTCAGAGAACACTGTTTTAAAAGCTGGAGACCTTCACCCAGTGAATATCAGGTTGCGGTAGATCTATCTGTGAAAATCCAGGCTCTCCTCACAAAACTCAAACACCCTACAATCAATCACCTCCATGCGAATGCTTTGAGGATTGTTTCTTTGTTGTCAGAAAGATCTAAAACACTGGCTTGCACTCTTGATTTTCCCTCCCTGGGATGGAATGCAGAGAGGAAGAAGGGGTGACCCTCCAAGTAGCCATGCAGTCACGTTCTGGAGCCCCACAATTCCAAGTCACCTTTGCCAACAAACTGTTAAAATTGTTTACTAAATGCAGGTCTATTAATCAACAGCAATCTGATTATTAATGACAACGAAGGATACAACATTTCAATGAAAATAAAAAGTTGAAATTAAAGCTAATTAAAAAAGACAATTACTGTATTTTAAGTGATGCAGTGGGGACAATGACTGTTTAAATAAACCATAAACATAGACTACAAGGATTTGAGAGGAGCTTTCCAGTACAGCAACAGACACAAACCCACTAAAGTCACAGACTGAACTGTGAGCATCACTGGTTAAAATATAACACAGTGCACTTTTATCCAGCACGGACAGAGATATAACATATTGCAATTATTAATGAAAATAAACACAACTGAAATAAAAAATAAATCCAGTTGTGATTTTTTTCGTGTTCTTACACCTTCAATTTCAAAGAACTTTGCTCTACGAGTCAGATGCTTTTACAGAAAAACATTACAGAAACATAACATCTGAAGTAAAAAGGAAACTGCAGTTGCACCTGGGTCAGGGCAATCCCAAGCACAAATACAGGCTGGGTGGAGAATTGATCGAAAACAGTCCAGAGGAGAAGGGCTTGGGAGTGATGGTGGACAAAAAGCTCAACATGAGCCAGCAACATGCACTTGCAGCCCAGAAAACCATGTTCTGGGCTGCATTAAAAGAAGCTCTGTCAGCAGGGCCAGGAAGGTGATTCTCCCCCTCTATTCTGCTCTTGTGAGACCCCACCTGGAGTACCGTGTCCAGTTCTAGAGTCCCCAGCATAAGGAGGACATGATGCTGTTTGAGCAAGTCCAGAGGAGGGCCATGAAGATGATCAAAGGGCTGGAGCACCTCTCCTATGAGGACAGGCTGAGAGAGTTGGGGTTGTTCAGCCTGGAGAAGAGAAGGCTCTGAGGAGCCCCCATAGTGGTCTTCCAGTACCTGAAGGTGCCTACAGAAAAGCTGGGGAGGGACTATTCACAAGGGCTTATAGTGATAGGACAAGAGATAATGGATCAGAAGTGGAAGAGGGGAGATTTAAGTTAGACATGAGGAAGAAATCCTTTAGTGTGAGGGTAGTGTGGCACTGGAACCGGTTGCCCAGGGAAGTTGTGGAAGCCCCCTCCCTGGAAGCGTTCAAGGCCAGGTTGGATGGGGCCCTGAGTAACCTGGTCTAGTGGGAGGTGTCCCTGGCAATGCAGGGGGGGTTGGAACTAGATGATCTTTAAGGTCTGTTCCAACTCAAACCATTCTGATTCTATGACATGTTCCTCTCCATCGCTATAAGCAGCATCTGCTTCAAATTACCCCTGATGAACAAGCTGTATTCTTAAATTTCTGCACAAGCCAAAAAACTTTGATTTAGGCATTTTTCATTCAGAACTGGAGAGATTCAGTTTGAAAGCTGCCCTTTACGTTCTCAAAGTAATTACCAGAGAATTACAAAACTCCGTCAAGAAGTGCTAAAAACCGAAGTAATCAACATAAGCACTTTGAAGAACACACACCAGAGACAGAAGCTTAGATATTCTTCATGTGAATATCACTGAATAATTAAGATTCAGGTTTTACTGACTCCAGAAAGTCCATTAATTCCCCTTCCCTCAGAGATCAAAAAGTGAAGCATACTGTGTTGAGGAAACTGAGGCAGAAGCTGTGTATTTGTATGAATATAAGTGCTTTCTGTCCAAACATACATCATTACCCCTTTCTTTTAGCCTGAAAATAAGGGCTATCCTAAGCTTTCACATTAATATGATTCCTCTGTCATGGGCAAAGGGATTTTTCTTGTTACATGGAGATCCAATGGTATTAGTTATGCAGCATCCAAGTTCTCTATAAACAAGGAATTTTAGGTTTGCAGTAAGTTTTTGGGTTATGAAATCTTCCAATGTCATATGGAATGATTAAGCATTTATAAAAGGGAGTTTTGCTGAAGGAGCTTCCAAATCATGAAAAATGAATCATATGAGGAAAATACTTCATGCAACCTGTAAAAGACACTGCAGTTAGCTTAACTCAACTGTTCCAGGGGTGTTAATAGCAACAGGCAAGACTCCTTTCCAGTTCCTGCAAACCATACTTTTTGGCAGTAGGCAATGCAACCCATAACCACCTATGTTTAGTCCTCTTAGCTATCTGTAATTCTTCTAGTCTTTAATACAGACTGACAGAGAATGGTTACTGAGAACTAGGATGAGCAACATTTTCTCAAATTCCCATGTATCTGAGGGGGGAAAAAAACCCAAGGAATTGTGTATGTTTAGATTAAGCACTTCCTAACAAAATATTTTTAAAGAAATTATCATACAGTGCTTCTCCTCATGTGAACAGTAATTTTGAATATTATTTTGTAAGTAAAACATTGGTGATAAAATATCTTTGTATTTTATAAGTTTATTTAGTGAATCTGTCTGCATTCATAATCAGTGACACCTTTTCACAGTGTTTTTGAGCACCATACAGACAGAGAGCTCATTTCAAATGATTTCTTAGAACATACCTTTTTAAAAGAATGAAGGTGAAGAGGAGCCAAGAAAAGGACAAAGCAGGATTCTTTTTAACACCTTTTTTTAATGTTATCTCCTTGTTACTGCATCACTGAAAAGTGAGCTTTGAGCTGATCCAGCTCAACATACATTTTCCATGAGCTTCCTGTAATTTAAGCAGATCTCTCTTCAGTTGAGGAGTACAAAAGCTATTTTGATTTCCTTTCAGAATCAAACCCTATTTTACTGTACAAATAAGAAAATTTCTACTTGGTGTTTCTGTATAGCCTGGATAGAATAAAGTTTCTGCTACTTTTAACAGATTTAAGCCTGAAATTTGGGGATACCAGGATGCAGAGAAATCTTATTTCCTAGAAAAAGAAAAGACTCACATAAACCACAGTGCATATTAGAATTACTGTAACAGAGAAACAGAGAAGCCACAGTTCAAAACAAAGGTATCAAACTAGAGCAAAAATAATGTTAAAACTGATGCTAGAACCTAAAGCAATTAAATATCATTTTTGAAAGCAACATTTTTTATTCTCATGTAAGAAGTTATGATTTCAACAATATATTTGCAATTTTTAAAATAGTTTTGACACAGATGTTTATTTGCTATTATTATTTAGTATTGCATTATTTTTTAGTATGTTTCTTTATTGCATTCCAATACAATAATTGTTTCCTGCACTATAAAAAAATGTCTTTAGTACACTGACACAGTGTTCTAGGTATTTAGAACTCTCTTCTGTTTGTAGACATTTAAAACATTTCTCTAGAGCACAAGTCAATCCTCAGCTCTAGTTAGAAGTAATGCAGCTCTGCATAGTTTCAAAAGATCACTTAAGCCCATTAATGCAAATCTGGACTCCTGACTGAGAAAAATGCAAAAATAGGTAAAGGTAATCTACAGAAGTAGGATGGCAAATCAAGAACACCTGGAGCACAGAGAGATGAACTGACATTTCAGGTCTGGGTGCTCCAGATTTACCATTAATTTCTATAACAAAAGTAGCAGCAGTTTCTCTGTTTCCTGTCTCAATTAGAAAATGAGTGAAATACAGCCAGCACTTGCTCCAACTTGTTGCCAGGTTATACCCTCATTGCAATGCAGACTTGCAAGAACTACCAGGTTAAAGGCTTATTGATTATAACAGGCTCTTTTGACTGCAGGGTTGTTTGCTTGTGTAGAAGAATAAAAAATAAAATTCATACTAGGTTAGTACAATCAAACACAGTGTGGGCAGGTCAAGACAGATAGGAGGAGGTTAGGTATTCTTAGACTCCTGTTACCATATAGCCAAAAATACGCAGGGTGAAGTATGGGCATACCTTCACTGGAAAAAGTTGCATGGATTACTTGTTTACACAGCAAGGAGGAAAAAGGGAGAGGTTATGATTCTTATTCACAGTCTCTGTATGACAGAGTAGCACAGACACTTGTCTTTCCACAGGGCTGAGGCAATCATACCCACTGTCTGGTGACAGGGTATCTTCCAGAGCTTCCTGAAGCTGGTGAGCCAGTCCATTTCAAACATTGCTTAACAGCCTCTCAATATCATGTCCCTATGCTGCTCGCAGGACAGAACACATGGGCAAATGACACATGGACATGAATAAAAATCATTTTGCTTTGGCTATACTGATACAGTCAGAGTTTATACTACTGTAATCTGTCTTCATATGAGAAAGGGAACGACCCTTTAAATTATCACTAATCTTTGCAACAGAAGGACTTCTACCAGTATAATTAGCTCAGGAAGAAAAAAGTATACCCTTAGATGATCTGGTTATTACACAGAGAACACACTTCAGTGTATTTTACACTCAGGTTTACCTATCCTAAGATATTTATAATGAACTATGTTCTACAAATATGTCTTTGAAAATATAAGCACTACTAGGCTCTGAGTCATGCATTTCTCTCACAATGTAAATATTAAAGCACAGGTCTTAGGTGAATGAACAAGGATCTTAATCAACCACGTTCAATGAACCACAGCATTATAATTTGATCTTTTTAATTACGTATTACTTGGCATTAGATAAACTGGAAGTACTTTCTGAATTTTCCAAGCACAACTCAGATCTCCCCTCCATAACTACTTCAATTAATCACATATAGATGTTGACTTTTATATTGTATTTTGGGTTATTTATCTTACAGTGTATCATAGCTCATAATAAATGAACTCACAGTATAAATCTCCTTGCAAAGTTCTAAATATGCTAACAACTTTCATATTTGGTACACTGAACTAAGCAGCTGGAGGAACTGGACCAAAAAAGGCTCAATAAATGTAGACTCTTAAAGTTTAGTCTCACATAAATCCTCAGGTGCTGCTTGAATTCTGCAGTCCATAGGCAAATACAGAGGAAGAACCATACTTAATATTATGTAGTAATCTAATATTCCAATCTGTCAGATTACTCTGTGACCAGCGGAGTCTATTCCAATATTTATAGGATAAACAGACAAATGTTACAGCTCCTGCTAGTAACTGCTAGCAATAAAACATACCCGTTGAGAGCAAGTCCTGGAGGAAAAGAGCATTTATTTTTCATTAGATGGACACTTCAGGATATGCCTACCCTTATGATTTGTACAGTTCCAAGTTTCTTTGGAGGCAGTTTAGAGAACATGCCAGGAGCTCCCCGTTCTTCAGGTCCTGTTGCTGGGAATAGACACATTAGTCCAGCTTCTCTGTTGATAAGTCAATGCTTGTCAGATTGTGTTAATCTTGTGCCCACAGCTAGCCCTGCTCCTGACATTGCCCAAGACATTCATTTCTATTCCACATTGGAAACACAAGTAGCTAGCACAGAGATTTTACTCTGACAGCATTAGACTACTTTGCTTCTGGGTCCTACCATAAAACATAATGTATTGCTGTCAGCAGATGACTTCCCTGCCCTCCTTCAAAGCATTCTGAATGGCATCTTGAAGATAAAAAAGTCACTTCATACTGGTAATAGCAACACTATAAGCAACCTTGTCTTCCTCAGGCTCAGTTACTACTGTCTGACTTCGTGTGTCAGGTGTGATCAACTCTTTGCCTGTCTTTACGTTCAGGGTGGAGTTTAACAACCAGCCAGGTCAACACCTTGTCAAGACACATCAGCACATTGACACAAAACTCCAAGATCTGCTTCCAGAGCATTTTTTTCTGTTGTGGCACAGTCATGGAGCATATAAGGAATGTAAGTCAAACTATTTTAGAAATATATTCAAGCAAATTCACAGTAGCAGCATTAGATTATCCAGTCTTAGAGACTATGCAATCCAAGTCATTCTTTCTATCACAATTATATCCTTATCTTTGCTTTCTTTAAATTATTTTTAAAATAGCCTATTTATGTTATGGACTTTCCTAGTATTTTACAAGGAGATGAGACATTGTAAGATGGAAAAAAAATGCATAGGAATGGTCATTAGAATAATAAATATCACACAGTATGCTGTAGTAACAGGTACTCCCTGTCTTACAGTCTTACTGCAAATCCCTCTTACTGAGCCAAGGTTTCACTTGTCTTATGAAGCACAGACCATTACTGTCTCATGAGCTTGAATATTACCTCTTGTTACCAATTAAACTTTATCCTACCCACCTTCCCTTGCAATGTATGGTAATTAATGAGATAGAAGATGATTCAAGGACGGACCAGAACAGTCAATGAGTGTTGATATGCTGTCTTTGCAGAAGACCAACAAACCTACTGGCCTGGAGGCCAGTAACAATGAGTAACACAGGGGTCTACCCTGGGATCTGCCCTGTTTAACATCCTTATCAGGGACCTGAAAGAGGCAATGCAGTGGCTGCTCATAAAATTTGACACCACACTGGAGGCAGGCTAGGAGGGGGACAAAGTGATAGGTTTGAAGAGAAGGCTACCATTCAGATGGACCTAGACAGGCTGGAGGAATGGGCTGACAAGAATCTCATTAAATGAAGGACAAATAAAAAGTTCAGCACTTAGAAAGTAAGAACCCCTTGCAGGGCTGAAGGCTGGGGACTGACTGGCTGGAGAGCAGCTCTGTGGTATTGGTGGACAGGAATTTGAATATGAGCAAGTGGTATGCTCTGGCAGCAAGGAAGGACAACAGTATCTTGTGCTGTATCAACAGGAACATAAGGAGCAGATCACAGGAAATCATCCTCCTCCTTTATTCAGGGCTCATTAGATGCCCCCACGCCCTAGAACATCATGTACAGTTTTGGATTTGCCAATACAAGACATCAATAAATTAGAATGAGTTCAGTGGAGGCCTACAGCAGTGGTCAAGGGCAGGAGCACTTGCACTGTGAGAGGAAGCCAAGGGAAAGAGACCTTTTCAGCCTGGAGAAGAGACAGCTTGTAAGGGTTATGCCCCTTACCACAGAAAATATGCCTCCTATAAAACTATTTCACCGTATAAGGGAGACTAAAGGGACGCTGCTCCTGCACAGTTGGTACCTGCGGCACCAGGAGCCAGGCTTCTCGGGGAGGGGGCCTGCTTGCCTGGGGGCGGTCTGTTCTGGGACTCGAGATTGGCTGGGCCAGGGCTGGCATGCAGATGGACAATGCATTGCAGCACCTGAAACTGTGAGCTGGGTCACCCTAACGTGGTTGGAAGTTCCGGGACAGTAGGGGGGGGGCTTCTGCCCTTGTTGAGTGAGAGGGAGATCACTGGTAGCCTAAGGGCACGCCACTCTGCTGCTGGATCCTCGTGGAACCCGAGGGAGCTGAGGACTGAAATCCTACTGCTCTTTTAAGAGCAGAGAGCTGAGATCCTTGCCTGCTCCCAAAGAAGAGAGGACGAGACCCAAGCAGACGGGAGCTGCACCGGAGCCGACAGGAGCCGGGCGGAGCTTAGAGGAGCCGAGCCCGAGCTGAGGTCGCCGCCCAAACCCTGACAAGGCTCGAGCCCTGCCGCGCGCCGCCGCCTGAGGCACGAGCGCTGCCACGCCGCTGCCGCCCACGCGGTGCGTGTTGCTGCCCTCCAGCCCATCCGGCTGCTAAACGCCCATCACCAGCCGCTGGAGTTCGCCCAGGAGCTGCTGCTGCCGCCACATTCAACCAGCCGGGAGTGTAAGAACCCCCTCTGCAAATCTTTCCTGTTTCCTATAGGGTTTTCTCTCCCTGGGGGGGGGTAGTGGGTGGCCCTTTCTCACACGCACAACGGCGACCCCTCCGAGGGGGAACTGCGACGTGCTCCAAATCACGTTCCTGTATCATAATAATCTTCTCCCTCTCTTTTGCACTAGCTGTGGCTTGCATTATATTTACATTTCATAGAATCATAGAATCCTAGGGGTTGGAAGGGACCTCGAAAGATCATCTAGTCCAACCCCCCCTGCCAGAGCAGGGTCACCTAGAGCACATCACATAGGAACGCATCCAGGCGGGTACCCCTCTGTTCTGTCTATAAAGCAACAACACACAGAAACCTTCACTCAGTGTCCTCATGCCCTTTCTGAGCGAGAGTGTGTACTACCCGTGTGGGGGGGGTTTCAACAGGTATCAAGTAAAACCAAAAAGGGGAGGGGTTAACTGTTCGAACCCCTTTCTCTACTCCTTGAACCTTTACACAGCTTCAGGGGGACCTAGCAGCAGCCTTCCCATAGGGAGATTTCTCAAGACAGAGACAGGCTGTTCACAGTGGTGCATGGCAGGAGGACAAAAGACAACAAGCACACATTGAAATAGGACAGGTTCCAAATGTATCTAAGGAAAGACTTTTTTCCCCATGAGGACAGTCAAAGATTGGAGCAGGTTGCACCAAAAGGCCATGCATCTGCATCCCTGACCATTTTCCAAGACCTGAATGGATAAACCATGAGCAATCTTATTTGATCTCATAGCTGATCCTCTTTTGAGTAGGAGACTGACCTGGAAATACACCTCCTAAGGCCCCATCTACCCTGCACTGTTCTGTAATACTATACAGCCCTTTTCCCTGTTTACTAGAAGGCACATGAAACTAGAAGTTTAAAGAATTCACCAGTTAAATGAAGAAATATGCAACTGAACAGAAATCACTGCACACAGTGTAAGCATGAAGGACCACATGAGTCTCGCAACCTCCTTCAAAAGCATGCTACCACACTGCAAATGGTTATTGAACAGGATTTGTGAGTTGCTCTTCCATGCCATAATTCAGCACAGTTCAGAAATTACCCACAAATATTCAAGGGTCAGATGAGAGCTCTTTAAACTGAAGGTCAATGATGACACAAGCACAAGTGTGTGTAACTGAATACGTTTAGGCTATAATTAGAAGATTTTTAGCCTTCTGAAAAACTAAATTCTGGAACAATCTGGTAATAGGAGTAATTGGAAACAACAGAGCTAAGTGCTTTCAAGGGCTAAGGAACTATATCAAAGGCATAAGTTGATCAATGTCCACAAAAAACTAACAGGGTCCTCATATGCAGAGGACTCAGGAGATTCTTATATGCTATGCTGAAGAAATAACTTGATAAAAGTATACAGCTTCTGTGATGAAAGTCAAAATTGCCTTAAAAATGTGATATTAAAATGTAAAGTAACACTGATAAGCAGTCTTTGATTAAAGGATCTGAGAAAAAATTGCAACATAGTATTACTCCTGCCCAGCTAATCCTGAACTATAATACTTTTCCCTGTTTTACAATAGATTTTTTGCCAGGAAAAAACCCATACCAAAACCAACCCAAATATCATTATTATTCTGCATTACACTGGCTTTGAATTGTAGGTGTTACATTACCCAGGGAAAAGTTGCAAGAATGACTACTTGTCACGATCCGATATTCAGATACGTGGCAATTTTTTATGATCTCGCCAGGACAAAGCAAAGGTGCACAAACAGACACTGGGGCTGGTGTGCGGTCTGACGAGAGATGGGGCAGAGCCCCCTTGCTTTCTAACACTCCTCACCCAAGTGGGAGGCTGGGGTGGCTGGACTCTGCCTTCCCTCTCCTGGTATGAGCCACACAGCAGCTGCACCCGTTTGTCCTGCAGGACCTGTGAAAAGGTTTAAAGGTGATCCCAAATGGTGAAATTAAGACACAAACGAGGTCAGATGTCACGTGCACACTGAACTTTATTGGAGTTACACAGCAAAGTCCCTAGAGCAGATAGGACAGGGAGGAAAACGGAGACAGAAAAGGAAAGGAGAAAGTAGAAATACAGAGATTAGCAAGATAATAAAATAGTTACCACCGTGGTCCAGCAACATCATCAGTGGTGAAGTGCTTTGGTGGGGAAGTGCTTCCCTGTACCCATAGTGTCCCAGATTTTTATACAGTTCTTGCCCACTCCGCCCCTTCTTCCCTGTCCTCTGTCTTCTCGTGCCTCAGAGATATGAGGGAGGGGTTATGGTGCCAGGACTAGGTCCTGCAGATAGTCTGTTTGGCTCATTAACAAGATAAACCACTGATCTGGCCAGCAACAGTAAACAGGAGGTTGAGACAACTCGGCACAACAGGATTAGTTTATTGCAGTAGAGATTCGGTCCTTGGAGGTGACTTGAGACTGGCACCCTCTATCTTTTCCTCCTAAGTCTGTGGTTTTCATGAAATCTCAAGGCCTGGTTATCGCTGGATATTCTGCTCCAGCACCAGCTGTAGGGCTCCTTTGTCTCCAATCTCAGCAAGTCCCACACCAAACTCCCCAGTCCTCAGGTGCCTGCAGCATTTGTACACATTGCAGGGGAGTAAAACTGTTTGGTGGGTTGCTGAGACATCTCTTTAGTCCAGCAACAAGTCCTGTTTACCTCTGAGATGTCTCAGGACAAACACCAGACATCCTGAGTGCCAAACTACACTGCTTATCTCTCGGATTGCTCGAGACAAGCACTATATATCCCGAATGTCACACTACTGCAATGGTTAAAAATTTACAGACTGCAGGTCAGAAATGGCCCCACTAAACAGTGTGGTCCAGACAAACACCCTGGACACACATTTTCTTGACAGTCATGGATCACCCCATGTGCACTTGTTGCCCAAACAGACCATAATTGTACATAACAAAGAAACAGTGTGACTCATCAGTCATGAATGCTTTCTCTGCAGCAGGAGGTTCAAAAATTACATAAGGAGGCATCAATGTTTTGGTCAGATGAAGACATAAATTCATTTATACAGATTGGCTGGGCTTCAGTGTATGACTCACAATTTCTCCACAGGAGCCTGTATGGCATACTCATACTACAAGAGTGGCATCCATTAGTATCAAGGAGACAACAATAGTAGTAACCATTATTTCTAACCACCAATGGAAAGAGAAAACAATCTAGCAGCAAACTATTTTTATTAGCCTAGTAGAAAATAACAGCATGTCACCTACACCTCAGGTGAACAGTGTTAAAGGCCTTCTTAAAATCCACATCAAGATAATCACATCAATGCAAAACAGAAAAGTCAAATGGTGTGGATAAAAATGACACATTCAAAGGATCTTAAATTTGAGATTTTTTCTATAAATACTGTGCATTCTAATCACTAGAGTATCACAGAACCATTAAGGTTGGAAAGGACCTTTAAGATCGCTGAGTTGAATTGTTAACCTGACACCACCAAGTCTACCACTAAACCATGTCCCTAAGCACCACATCTACACAGCTTTTAAATACCTCTAGGGATGGTGACTCCACCACCTCCCTTGGCAGCCTGTTCAAATGTTTGATGAACCCTTCAATGAAGAAATTTTTCCTCATATCCAATCTAAACCTCCCCTGGTGCAACTTGAGGCCATTTCCTCTTGTTACTACCACTTGTCACTTGGGAGATGAGATCAACACCCACCTCACTACAACCTCCTTTCAGGTAGTTTCAGTCTTCTCTAGACTGAACAACACCAGTTCCCTCAGCTGCTCCTCCTAACACTTGTTCTCTAGTGCTGTCACCAGCTTTGCTTGCAGTTAGGGGCCCAGTATACAGTATTCGAGGTGTGGCCTCACCGGTGCCGAGTACAGGGGGACAACCACTTCATTACTCCTGCTGGCTACACTATTCCTGATAGAAGCCAGGTTGCCATTGACCTTCTTGTATACCTGGGCACACTGCTGGCTCATACACAGCCAGCTGTCAACCAGCACCCCCAAGTCCTTTTCAGCTGGGCAGCTTTCCAGCCACTCTTTCCCAAGCCTGGGGTTGTGACAGAAATGCAGGACCCGGGACTTGGTCTTATTGAATCTCATACAGTTGTTCTCAGCCCATCGGTCCAGCCTGTCCAGGTCCCTCTGTAGAGCCTTCCTACCCTCAGGCAGATCAACACTCCCACCCAATTTGGTGTCATCTGCAAACTTACTGAGGGTGCACTCGATCCCCTCATCCAGATCATTGATAAAAATGTTGAAGAAGACTGGCCCCAAAACTGAGCCCTGAGGGACACCACCAGTGGCCAGCCACCAACTAATTTTGACTCCGTTTACCACAACTCTCTGGGCTCAGCCATCCAGCCAGCTTTTTACCCAGTGAAGACTACACTTGTCTATGCCATGATCTGCCAGCTTCTCCAGGAGAATGATGTGGGAGATGGTGTCAAAGGCCTTAATAAAGTCCAGGTAGACAACGTCCACAGCCTCCCCCACATCCAAAAGGTGGGTCACATGGTCATAGAAAGAGATCAGGTTGGACAAGCAAGACTTCCCTTTCATAAACCCATGCTGGCTGCCCCTGATCCCCTAGGCACCCTGCACTTGCCATGTGAGCTCATTCAAGATGATCTCTCACTCTCCAGTACTAAGGTCAGGCTGATAGGCCTGTAGTTCCCCAGATCCTCCTTCTGGCCCTTTCTGTAGATGGGCGTCACATTAGCCAGCCTCCAGTCATCTGGGACTTCTCCTGTTCACCAGGATTGTTGATAAATGATGGAGGGAGGCTTAGTGAGCTCCCCCGCCAGCTCCCTCAGCACCCTAGGGTGGATCCCATCAGGACCCATAGACTTGTGAGTGTTGTCTAGGTGCAGAAGCAGTTCATTAACTACTTCCTCCTGGATTATGGGGGGGTTGTTCTGCTCTCCATCCTTACCTTCCAGCTCAGGAGGCTGAACACCCTGGGGGCAGCTGGTCTGACTATTAAAGGCAGAGGCAAAGAAAGCATTAAGTATCTCAGCCTTTTCCTCATCCTTGGTTGCAATGTTCCTCCCCACAGCCAGTAAGGGATGGAAATGCTCCCTGGCTCTTCTTTTATTGTTGATGAATTTATAAAAGCTTTTTTTGTTGTCCCTTATGTCAGTGGTCAAGTTGAGCTACAGCTGGACTTTTGCCTTCCTAATTGTCTCTCTTTATGACCTAATGAGATCTCTCTACTCCTCTTGAGTTGCCTGTCCCTTCTTCCAAAGGTGGTAAAGCCTCCTTTTTTTCCTAAGCCCCAGCAAAAGCAGCTTGTTCAGCCAGGCCAGCCATCTTCCCCACCCTTGATCTTGTGACACATAGGGACAGCCTGCTCCTAGGCCTTTAAGATTTTCTTTATTGAAGAGCATCCAGCCTTCCTGGACCCTTTTGCCCTTCAAGACTGTCTCCCAAGGGACTCTCTTAACCAATGTCCTGAACAGGCCCAAGTCTGCCCTCCGGAAGTCCAAAGTGGAGGTTTTGCTAACCCCTCTCCTTACATTATTAAGAATTGAAAACTTAAGGACAGCCTCTGACCACATCTCCCACTAGTCCTCTGTTTGTGAACAGGAGGTCCAGTGAAGCACGTCCTCTGGTAGGCTCACTTACCAGTTGAGTCAGGAACAGACTCAAGTCAGGAACTCAAGTATAGTTTAAAGCCCTGTCCATGAGCTGTGCTAACTCTTGCCCTATTACCCTTTTTCCCTGCGATACAGGGTTTTCCCATCCCTTGCAAGGAGGCCCAGTGTCCTGTAAATCAAACCGTGGTAAAAAAAAAAAAGTACTGCTGGCAGCACCAGATTTAGAGCCAGGCATTGGTCTGGTGGGTATTCTTGTTTACCCATTCATCATGGCCCGGAACTGGACAAACAGAGGAGAACACAACTTGTGCTCCCAATCCCTTGACCAGTCATCCCGAGGCCCTGAAATCTTTCTTCTCTCTACCTCATCACTGCCTGACTGAAAGATCAAAAGAGGGTAGTAATCTGTGGGCTGTTCCAGACCAGGAAGTTTCCCGGTTATATCCTTGACCTGGGCCCCAGGGAGGCAGCAGACCTCCCTGTGGGGAAGGTCCAGCCAGCATATGGGACCCTCAGTTCCCCTCAGATGGGAATCTCCTATAACAATCACCCTCCTTTTGCTCTTAACAGAAGCAGTCTTAATGTGTGGTGCTGGCTGCTTTGGCAACTCCCTGGATGGGGTTTTATCCACATCCTCATTTCCCTGGTCCTCTATCTCCAGAGCCCTGTATCTGTTCTGTAATGGTACCTGGGGAGGTGGGGGAGGTCTGGAGGGGACTTGCCTGCTGCCCTGAGCAGGACCTGCTTCCATTCCCCATCATCATCTCTTAGGTCCCCTCCTTCTGCCTGGTGACAAGAGGGCAGGGGATCCTCTACCTCTCATGGAGACTCAACCAGCTGCCTTGTCCCTAAGGAAGGCCGGGTGTGGCTCCACTAGTGTATTTCCCTTTCACGTTTCCAGACAGTCCTCAATCTCTCCACTTCCTCCTCAAGCTCCGCTATCAGGCTGAGCAGATCATTTACCTGGTCACAGCACACACGGGTGTTGTCTTTGCTGTCCTCTGGCAAGAGCAACAGGCTCAGACATTCCACACAGCCCGACACCTGGACAGCTGTGTGTTTCCAAGGTAGGTCAGCCTGGGTCGCCACATTTCTTTTGACCGTGGCTTTGGATTGAGTGGAGACCATAACTGGATTTTTTCCTAGGAGGGCGAGGACTTCCGGCCTAGCTCACCTCCTAGCTTGCCCTGCCTGCACGAACTGCCCCACACCACGCCCTTTGATGCGACAGGCCCCGTTTGCCCACTCTGCTGGCTGTGCTCCTGGGTCACTCGCGCAGTGCCAGGAGGGGTGCAGGGCTGGGGCACCCTCCCTCTCCTTGCGCTTTTGCTGGGTTTTTTGCGACTGAGGAAGGGTCCCCCGGCACAATCCCTACTCCAGAGCCCTTCACCTCAGTGACTTCGCTGAAATGAGCAATGAAACAGCGGGTGTGCTGGATTTTAAACTGCTGCTGTCACTCTTGATCTGCTCTATAACCTTCCCTGGCAACAAGGGCAGACTGGCGAGCCTGTAGTTCCCTGGATCCTCCTTCTAAACCTTCCTGTAGATGGGGGTCATGTTTGCTAACCTCCAGTCAACTGGGACCTCCCCAGTTAGCCAGGACTGCTGGTAAATGATGGAAAGTGGCTTGGTGAGCACATCTGCCAGCTCCCTCAGTACCCTTGGGTGGATCCCATCCAGCCCCATAGACTTGTGTGTGTCTAAGTGGGGTACCAGCTACTATCGCATAACATACTCAACTGCCTGAAAATGACATTAATATCTTCTGTACAATACTTACCAATGCATCCATTTTAAGATAGAAATAGATTAGTGAAGACACTTATATCGATTGCAAGCACCTTTATAAACAGCTGCAGAATTTCTTTCAGACCATCTTTGGTGCTCTACTGGTACTATACACCTAATCCTTTGCCTTCCCATGGTTCCTACTTCTTTGAACAATGTAAGATTTATTTTTAATAAATACTAGATTCTGGTTTCATTCACACCACCATAATTTCCAGAATATAATTATGTCCACCAACAGCCCAGTTGTTTGTATGGAAACAGACTTTTTATGGTCTCTCAATCTTGTGGGAAAATTAGGTACTGATGTAATTCCCATCTTTACTTCTTAAATTAATTGGAGTAACTCTCAAAACCCCAAAACAAAGCTGTAATTTAAAGCCAGAACAGGCCAATATAGGCAACTGACATGAAATTACTATTGGGGGGGGGGGGAGGAAAACAAATCAGAAAGTAATTATGAGTCTTTGCAATTGCTTTGATGGATACCACTAATCCATAAAGCTTTTCATATGCATATCATGTTACGAGAAGGTCAGTGCCTACATGTTTGGAGTACATTCTATAGCTTAGCTGCTGCTCTCCTGTAAAGGTTTCTCTAAAACATTTTATAAAGAAAAAAACAAACAACAAAAGAGTACACCTCAATAGTTGTATAGCAAGTAGAAGCTAAACCAAGCTAGCTAAATAGTGCAATTAGCCATTCTTGAGGCTTACCTAGTTCTCAAAACAGTTCTAAGATTTTACTGGAGTTGGATCAAGTCACTGATATTTATCAACGAAAAAAGGACAGTTGAACTGGGATTGTCCTACAAGAAAGCATCTATAGACAATCACAGAATCATAGAATAGTAAGGTTGCAAGGGACCTTAAAGGTCATCATCCAACCTGGCCTTAAACACCTCCAGGGAAGGGGCTTCCACAACCTCCCTGGGCAACCTATTCCAGCACCTTACTACGTCATGGTGAAGGATTTCTTCCTGATGTCTAACCTAAATCTCCCCTCTTTCGGTTAAAAACCATTAACCCTTGTCCCATCACTACCCTCTCTGGCGAAAAGCCCCTCCCCAGCTTTCCTGTAGCCCCTTCAGGAACTGGAAGGCCGCCATAAGGTCTCCCCGAAGCCTTCTCCTCTCCAGGCTGAAGAGCCCCAACTCTCTCAGCCTGTCTTCATAGCAGAGGTGCTCCAGCCCTTTGATCATCCTTGTGGCCCTTCTCTGGACCCTTTCCAACAGCTCCATGTCTGTCCTGTGATGAGGGCTCCAGAGCTGTACACAGTACTCCAAGTGGGGTCTCACCAGAGCAGAGTAGAGGGGCAGAAGCACCACCCTGGCCCTGCTGGCCACACTTCTTTTGACGCAGCCAAGGATGTGGTTGGCTCTCTGGGCTCCAGAGTACACTGGCAGCTTATGTTGAGCTTCTCATCTACTATCACCCCCAAGTCCTTTTCCTCAGGACTGCTCCCTAGCCATTCTCCTTCCAGTCTGTATTTGTGCCTGGGGTTGCACCGACCCAGGTGCAGGACTTTGCACTTGGCCTTGCTGAACTTCATGAGGTTGGCACTGGCCCACCTCTGCAGCCTGTCAAGGTCCCTCTGGATGGCATCCCTTCCGTTTATGGTGTCAGCTACTCCACACAGCTTGGTATTCAGCAAAACTGCTGAGGATACACTCAATCCCTCTGTCCATGTCACCAACAAGGATGCTGAACAGCACTGGTCCTAACGCTGACCCCTGAGGAATGCCACTCATCACTCGCCTCCGCTTGGACAATGAACCATTGACCACAAGCCGCCTCCAACCCTAATGCTAGAAAGGGACAGTCTACCCAACTGCCAGATTCTTCCAGCTACCTGGTTAACATGAGACCAATCTTCACTAGCTAGTTAGGCCATTTGCAAGTTCTCTTGCAAATATCTCTTAAGATTTACCTCATGCTAAGTCTTTAACTTCCATTGAGCTTTTTACTCATTCTGTATCTAAAGCCAAGTGCACCTCATGGATAAGATTTGTCCTTCCCTCGTTACCAACCTTTTGCCATGCAATGGAAGATGTCTTGTTAATACTGCCTTGGAAAGCCCTATTCCCACCAAGTTTAATCTGCATAAGGCTCAAGTAATTTCAGAGAGATTCTGCAGAGACAAGTTCAGCAGTGCTTCATGGAAGAGCAACCTTGACAAGTGATCCTCAAAACTTTGTACAGTTGTTGACAAAGACTTAGTAAGAAGGTACCTGTTAGTGACAAAAGAAAAAGCTGTATTAATACATATTAATGTATATATGTGAATATATATCAGAAGATGTTAGACGAAGGCAGAATTTTAAATGAAAACATGACTTCAATCAGATTTTGTTACAAAACTCTGAAAACATGCACAATATACCCAGAACTCTTTGTTTCAAAATTGTTTTATATCTTAACAATATAAAGGGGAAAAAAATTACTCAACGATAGTATTGGCAACTTGGCACATAACTTCTAGAATAATTTAAATCAGAAATTCTAACTTTCTTCTTTTATTTCCCTTAGGTAAAAATGTTATATACAAGTCCATCTCATTAGAATTACATTCCTAAAATTCAGGACAGATATTCCCATAAGCTTTATCTATAATCTTAGTAAAGGAGGGCCATGGACCTGGGACCTACTGGTTCACAGGCCAAGAAGCACAGGTTGGCTCATTTCCAGCTTGCAAAGAGCAAAGTTTCCTTGTGACAGGTTTGTCTTGGAAACAGCTAGTCAGGAACACTCCAAATTAGTCAGAAGTCAAGCTAGTAAATAAATAGTGCAGATGATCAGGATCCAGTGCCCCTTATCCACCTTTTTTGTTTAACTGCACAGATGTGGCCCCACAAAGCTCAGCACCTTGCTTCTGCTGTTGCGTTTGACAACTTAGAAGTTAACTTTTACATCAGGTTTGAAGACCTACTTAGTTGTGATAACTTTTTCCGAACATAAAAGCTAAATACATTCATGTTATTCTTGAGTACGTAAACTTTACTACATTATAACTAGCAAATTATTATATTTATGGTTTTGATGGATTATGTAGATCAAGAAAACAATTTATATACATACCTAGTTTTATCATCATGTTGTTTCCAGGTACAGGAATCAATGAGCATGAATACACGAATTCCTGCTTTTCAGAACAGGTTGATGCAAATAGTTTTTATCTACTTAAATCACTGATTCTTTAGATCTTAAACCAGCAGAACTTTCCAAAGAAGTTATTTCAGTCAAAATCAAAGCAGAGAAGAATCATATTACACACAAAGACAACATGTCTTTTCAAGAAAACCCTCCAGCTGTTTTCTTACTCTGGCTTTCCAGTTCCTTTGCACCAGTGAAAAGACAAGAACATGGTCTTTTCTGTTTAGCAAACACATTCTCAAATATATTACATTTGTCTACAGGCAGTTGTACATACATGTGGTAAATTCAGAATGCCACAACCACTAAGGAGGAATGCTGCATTCTCTACAGCCTTCCATTTTTCCTAAGTAGGCTTTATTTTTTACAGTTCACTAAATCAGACTGCAGTTTTCTGACTTTTATCATTCAGTTCACAGCAAGAATGAAAGCTCAAAATAACATAAAAGTTATTTTAATTTCAGAAATTGCTCTGGTACAGTGGTTGTAGGGCTCTCATTTCATGCACAGTCTACTTGTAAAGAAAAATCAAAACTGATTTCTGAAATCATGCTATGGTTGCATTGTTTTATGAGGCTGAAAAGCTGCTGTCAGTGGTCTTAGGGATAATTCTGGAAGTAAAGCAACATCCAACATATTAGTTCTACAATTTATTTATTTGCTGGTATAATTTAGCAGAACTGACCAGAATCACTGGAAAGAGGTTTCTAACTTAAATCTAACAAACTTCATCAAATTTGTTGTGTGTCAGCTAACAGTGAAGAACTTCAACATTGTACAGCTCAAGTTTTAGGCCTTCAAATTCCTTTAGAATTATTAGTGAGTTGCATTATAATTCTCAAGAAGCTGCTTAGGATCCATTAAGGCAGCAAAACATTTGATTCCTTACAATTCTGCAAATACTTCTGTGCTTGGCAAGATCTGACTGCATTTGGACAGTAATCCATGTTATGTACCGCAAATACATTCCATCACATCATCAATATAAAACTTCTTTTCATCCAAATAAACCAGGTTCTATCCAAACAAAGTTTTGTATGAGCACTCAGGGAGAAATTCAGTAGAATTAATTGTACAACTTACACCATCAACACATACGTCTGGTAAAATCCTGTCTTTACGGAATTAACTCGGAACATATGTGCTATTTCAATCTTAAATAATCAGAATAAAGCTTAGGAGGGATTTGCATGGTACATAGATCTTGAGTGCTTCTCAGCTAAAGAAACTGACATTTCCACTATTTGTCATAATCACGTAAGATTCAAAGATACAGCTGAGAATGAAAAGTAGTTTGACGTAGGATTCTTTCAAGTATCGATGGTAATTGAAAAAGTCTAATAATATGCAGTAATAAAAGCAGTTTAAAGCTACAAGAAAGTTAGAACCTACTATTCAGCAAGTTGCACACTTGTGCATGTATACACATAATTACGTTTAAAATACTCATATTTATCTCTTGGTACTTTTTGTTTAAGCTACTTTCCTGTACCTTCTAGAAACTTCTATTTCTGTGATATAAATATTCCTAAAAAGAAAATATTTACCTAAAATTATTTAGAAAATGACTACTGAAACTGCTTATTATTTTTCCCCCATCAACCTTATAGTCAGAGATAATGAAAAACATAATAGGCAAATGTATAATTTGGCCTTCAGCAACTTTGGAAAAAAAAAACACAGAAAACACAGTCAAAACCTATTCAGAATATCACTGTACAATGATTAGCTGAAAATTTTTAACACGTTTCACTAATGCTAGCCTAAAATCTAAATTAAAGGCCCAATCCTGTTTGCTTTTGAGAAAATATAAAGTTTTACTTTTACTTTACTGGAAACAAAATCAATTATAAATGAACAAAAATCATGATACATCAGTATTATGTTAACTAACAATGGAGGCTCAGTAAAAAGAATACAAGGCAAAGAATAGAATAGTGCACCGTGGTTTTATTGATGGCAGCAATGACAATGTGCCTCTTTCATATGTAAAAAGTATTCAGCTTCATATAACTAAGAACTTTAAAAAAGTCTCTTGTGGTGTCAGGTCCAAATTCCTTCTGCTCACACGAGCTTTCTTTGCTCCGTCCTGTTGCTTGGAAGAAGCCAGAATTTCTTCTAGAAGTCTTCAGCAAGTTGGAGCTTCCAGTGGATTTCCATCCACATAAGATTAAGTTTCTAAATGGAAGAAAAATACAACATATAAGCATAAAACCTCTCTGGTCTTTGTGCAACATGCGCTTTACTGTTATTTCATTTTCTTCCTCCAAAAGAGTGGATATCTGCTTTTCAGTATGTCCAGGGATAAAAGTCTTTAAAAGAATAAATCAGAAGGCTGCATTTAAATACAGTAAGTATGATTGGTATAATACAAGGAAAGAACACTTTCTTCCAAAAATGTAGTTCCTCCATTGGTACGGACTTCAATACAGATTCTGTAGAAAGTCTGACAAGGCGTAGACTGATTCTGCCATGGAACAAAGGAAGACTCAAGAAACAGATAATCACCAGGCACTCATAGGTTCACTTTTTAGGTTCTTTCAAGCTCCTCCAAAAGCTATGATCTTTCAAAACACTCATTTCTGATTACTTGGTTCCCCTTCTTTTTAAAACTATCATGACATTCTGTATAGGAAATGTAAGCTCAAGATGTATTTTTATTATTGTTAGATTCTAACAATATCTAGATTCTTATACCCTGATTTTCTAGGAGGAATATCTTATTTTACAGACCTGTTAAAGCTCATGTTTGACTCATATCCTAAGCAACCTAAAGGGAGCTCAAGGACTCTCAGGGCAGTGTGCTGATAAAATTCCGAGTTAGTGTTCTCTACCTCACACTGCTGGATATTAACAAACATCATGTCTAGGTCAACTGCAACCATGGTGAGAGGTATTGACAAGCCCATACTTCTGTTACTTCACCGTAACATGACTACTGTAGCACCCTGTCTTCATAACAAACACCAAGACAAGATTTACTGTAAGTTTGCAGCAGTTTTCTTAATACCCAAAGCAAAGAACATGGTGGCAAGAAGCTCTTCAAAAGGATAGAATCATAGAATGGTTTGGTTGGAAGGAACCGCTAAAGGTTATCAGTTCAACCCTGATGCCATGGGCAGGAACATCTTCAACTAGATCTGGTTGCTCAGAGCCCCATCCAACCTGACCTTGAATGTTTCCACGGACAGAGCATTTACAACCTCTCTGGGAGTTTCCAGTGTTTCACCACCCTCATTGTAAAGAATTTCTTCCTCATATCTAGCCTGAATCTCACCTCTTTTTGTTTAAAACCATTACCTCTTGTCCTATTGCTACTGGCACTACTAAAAAGTTTGTCCCCATCTTTTTTAGAAGCCCCCTTATAAGTATAGCTTCATTTCTGCATTGTTGTACCAATGCTAAGTCCTCCCTGACAAGTGATGCAACGTTATACAGATAGGTTTAAGAGCTTTTGAGTCTGAGGCAATATGTCTACGGTATGGATCTAATGTTTCATGTTTGATATGTTCTTATTATACCCAATACAAATGTGGCCAGCCATCTTTACTTTTAGAATTAAGTTGCCTTTGAAAACCAGGAACCTTGACATTTCAAATGTTAAATTCTGCAATATTAAAAATTCTACAGAATTTATCAATTTATAATATAAAATAATCATCAACAACGGCTCTCCATCTCTTTTCAGGAAAAAAGTTACTTTACATAATACAGAGGTAGTCCCTCAGGGAGTAAAGGTGACCAATTACCAAATGAATGATCTGGTGAAGAAGTAAAGCATCCTTCAGTGGAAAGTTGTGGTAAAATTATGTCTCACTGGATTCCTTAAAATTTCCCCTAACAAATCATGTCTTCATCTAACAGGTTATAAAAAACTTGAAGTAAGAACAACATGCCATGCTCTCAAAAGCTCTAAGGAATAAAAAGGAGCAAAAAACTGTATAGAAATCCAATTATAGGAACTGACATTCAATATTCCTGAATTTTTATATGTCAAGACATTAAAGCTACAGTGTTGTGCAAGACTGGGTAAGCTGAAAGCAATTTAGAAAAGGGTTATGTTTGATTTTCTGCCTACATTTAAAATGAGAGAATATCTGATTACATTCTTCACTTTATTTTTGAAAAAGCTTAATAGATTTTCATTACTGTTTTCTCTCTAATTCCATTGTCTTCAACCAGTACCTGGTCAAATATAATTCATTTCAAAATTCAAACTAAGTATAAGATACACAGTAGTGTGAGGTTTACTACAGGGAGCTATTAGCCATACTTGGTGGATGTGTGCACCTCAGTATCACAATAACCACCTCCTCACATCACTTTACCTGTCAAACAGGGCAAATGAGGTCAGCTACACTGGACTTACACGAGCTTCAGAAAGCACATCTAGCAGGCAAAAGCTAGTCTGTACCACAAAGAAAAAGCTTCTGGATACAGCACTACAGTATTTTTATCCTCAAAAAGACTGGTAATAAGAGTGTTCTTAAATTGAGGAAGAATTCTCACTTTTTGACACTTTTCAGAGATGACCACAAATGCCACACTTTTGAAGAGAGAGGAACAAGGTGTTCAGTTTTCCAAATATTCACTAGAACACAGCTGCAGAGGAAAAAATCCATATTACAAATCCTAGACAAAATAAAGGTTTGTTTTCACAGTATCACAGTATCATTCTGGTTGGAAAAGACCTTCAAGATCATAGAGTCCAACCACCACCCTAGCTCTGACCTGTCTACAACTAAACCCCATCTCTCACAGCACCACACCTGTCTTTTTGGATGTCTCCAGGGATGATGGCTCAACCACCTCCTCAGACAGCCTGGATCACCAAGTCCAACTCCCACCCCAGAACAGGACAACCCCAAAGTTCACACCATGTCCCTGAGGGCGTTGTCCAAATGTTTCTTGAATATTGTCAGGCTTGGTGCCATTACTGCTTCCCTGGGGAGCCTATTCCAGTGCTCCACCACCCTCTGGAACTAATACACTGGAACCAATACAGGAGCTAACTATGCTTAAGTAGCACCACCCAACCTCTACATAGAAGGCATCTCTTGCCTCTCAATTTCCTTTTTCTACCTGAGTGATCCTAGTGTTTGAAGAATCTGTGACCAGTTTCATACCTTAACACCTTCTTTTCAGTATTAACAACCAATAGCTGTTACAATATTTTATGTTGACATGTAGCTGAGCTTCATACTCGAAATTTTCCAAATACAAGCCTAAATCTGATAAATCAGCTAATTAAAATAGCCAGATTTAGCAAATAATTTTAATATAAAATAAATATTTTAACAGACTACATTTTAGCCACTTAATTTCCACTTAATTAAAGTTCAAGACAATTAAATTACGGCACTCAATGGAGATAGCATTGAGTGTTTTGATCAAGAGGGAATTAATCTTCCTATCAAGCCATTGTTGCATTTTCTCATAACGAATTGCTGTTTACAGTGATGATTATTTAAGGTATGTGTAACTCCTACAGTATTTGCTATTTGTATTGTAGAAGATAAAGTGTGTAATATTGCAACAGTATTAGACTTACAAAAGTAGCCAAAATTTACCAGGTTTAAGATGCCACTGATTGTACACAGCTCTGGGTTAGTAAGTTCAGCTTTGGAGGACAAACTGTCACTACGTATCTAACTTGAGCAGATGTTGAAGTAAGTAAGTCCTGGACCAAAAGACAACACAGCAAATACCTCATTTCATCATCTGAAGTAGAGAGTTTTAAATTATGATGCAGCAAATAAAAGGATATTTTAGAAGTATTTTCAATAACAGATGTACTTTTTTAAGCAAAGTAAGTACTGTAAAATTATATTCAGCTTCATGACACATTTTCCAAAATATATTTTTATATATATTTTGGGAAGAGTCCATTGCTACTTGCTGACAAATGCTTTGAAGTTTATCTAACTGACACTATTTACTACCTGAATCTAATCCCTTTACTTAGAGATGTCTGTCATAAAACAACAGTATTTGTACTGGGGCAAGGAAAGGACTGTAACTGTTTTTTATGGCAGGTAGGCTTTGATACTGAGTCTGCTGTCCATTTAAACCAGGATCTTGCTAGAATCTTCAAAGCAAGCTATAAGAAAACCTGAAATGAACAATCACCTGTTCCTTAGAAAGGTTGTTCCTTGTCAACAATTCATTCGCTCTTCCTGAGATACAGGATTTACCACCACTCTCTCTGGATGTCTCTTTTCCCCTATTTCCCAGCTGACCAAAGTCAAACAGTTTTCCAGATTTATACTGTAAAATTAGAGAAATACCAAAAGTATTACCTGAAGACACAAAAAACCCTCCAGGTTTTGACTGCTGTCAACACTGAGCGCATTTCATTCGGCTGATCACACCAACACTCCTCTGAGCCAAGTGAGCTGATTTAGAACTCAGCTTAGTGCACATGCTAGAACAATTTCTGCATAAATTATCTCATGACATGTTTATTGATAATGATTGACGCACTTACTTAAAATAGAAAATTGAATTCTATGGGCAAAAATAGATTAATTCTCACCTTGGCAAGAGTCAGGAATAAATTTTGCTCTTATATTGACAGTACTCTCCCAAATGAAATAGGTATTTTAGCATATGATCAAAAAAGCAAAATCATATGTTATTGCATGTCACAAATACCAAAAGCTGCAGAGGTCAGCAGCACCTATTTAGCCAACTGAAGGCAGAGGACTGGAGCAAGGGAAGAAACTAAAAAGAGCTCGGTAAAAATAAACTAGCTAGTAGTAGGGAAAATAAAAATTAGATTCAAGACAAAGACACATTGTACATGTACACCAAATAGCATGCAACTTTGCACAGCTTGCTTTATTCAGGATAGACTTTTAATAAACATTTGAAAATTAAGGATTTGGAAGACCTGCAGATAAAATGAAGGTATTACAGCATACTCGATTTGTTTAGTAAAAGCATTAATTGAATGTACATATCAGGTGTATTTTCTGAGGGTGGCATATAATCCCTTAATTTCTGCTAATAAATAAAGCATAGGTGCAAGTATATCCTCAAGATTCAAAGCATGGTAAATATTCTTAAGCCTTGTACCTTCCTGTTCAATGGTGAGCTCACAGATCTTAGATTTTAGGGTTCCATGCTAAGCAAAACAACAGAAAGAATATTTATTCACATAAATGGCTCATAAAAAGTAGAATACGGGACCTTGGACAGAGACAGACTGTAGTGAGTACACAGACAGCACTGAGTTCACAGGGACAGCAGCTGTTTCTTTCACAGAAGCATCTGGTCCAATGCCTGGTCTAGTGTGGGGTGTCCCTGCTCACAGCAGTGGGGATGGAACCTGATGATCTTTAAGGTCCCTTCCAACCTTAACCATTCTACGATTCTATGAATGAGATAAACTTGCTGCTGGCCTCAGGTGAAAAAGTATCAAGTAAAAACTTGCTCAGATGACGTGAGCCCTTACATAAAGCCAAGTTAAAAAGCTATTTGCCCAAGTGTTTTTACTGCCTCCCCTCTTCCCACAGGTATATAAAATCTCTTCCTACAACCACCAAATCCAGAGAAACAACTATCATAAATATAGCAGTATCCCTAAAAAATGTAGAAGCAAGATGCCAAAGATGTCTTCCACCTAGGTGACAGCAAGAAGTGTTTTTTACACTACAAAGATACAATAATAAAACTTTCTCTTAAATGATAAGACACTGATTTAATATCAGTAGTTCTCTGTAGGTGTAGCAATCACTGTTCTGCACTTGCTCCTCATAAACAGATTGCCACTATTAAACAAAGTAGGTCATACCTGTGCTAGGAATTTTTAATTGTCTATTTGCTTGCAAAAGGGTGATTACAATAATTTATTTGTTATAAATAGTCACCATCTGAGTGTTCTTATACAAACAACTACTGGCAACGTTGTACAAACTTCTCCCATGAACTTCACAAAAACTGAAGAACCCTCAAGTATAAATCAATCCAGATCGACTTTTCTTTAAATCTAAATCCAGAAATAAAATATCAATATATTTACCTTTTATTTCTTATTAATCAGTTTCTAGCTCTTGGGGGTTGATAAAATTGTTGAGTAGGTCGTGTGGACCGTCTTGGCTGACCATCACCTCCTCTGCGGAATTCTAGAGTTTGCTCATATGTTTCTTCTTCCTCCTCCTGCAGGTAAATAGCATTGTCTTAAATGGAAATGTAGGTAAATACACTATACATGAGTAGGTATATGCACACATATATACACAACACATAAACACACATACACGTATGAATTAATTCATGCACACATAGCAGCTGCTGCTGTGCTGATGACCACTTCATAAAATCAGCGAGTTAATGGGGAGTGGGTTTTTCAAACCTAGAAAAACTAACAAAAACATGATGGAGAATCTCAAAACTCAATCCCCAGGGCAGTAGCAGCAGTTATTAAATATTTGCAGAAAAAAAGCATATATATTAAAGCAAGAATCATACAGGCAACAAACTCAAGAAGCAAGATAACTCCAATAACCTGCCAGAGCAAGAGAAATACCAGCTTTGGGGATTTTAGAAATGTGTGTGGAATTAAATAAAATAATTAGGAAACAGAAATGCAGGGAATAGCGCCTGGCAATATGCATACTAGAAACATGGATCTGAAACAGTAGATAAAAATCTATGATCCAATAATAATGAAAAAAAACCTACAAGTGGACAGCAATTTAGATATGAATTTTCTATGGGCAGCAATAGTAACCATAACCTCTGAATAATGACAGGAGAGGTAATTACTTATTTGCAGTATTGCATTCTCTCCTAGGCATCTCGATACCAGAAAGATACTGACAAATTACATGGAATTCAGAGAAAAAAAACCCCACCAAACATAATGAAGAAACTGGAGGATGATTAAAATAGCTACTTATTTGCTTTAGTCAAGAAATACTGAAAGAAAAAACATTCACCTGATGAAAAATTTGAATTAGAGATAGAGAATTGTAAAAGCATTAGAGCTGATAAAAAGGAGAAGCAGAAGAAAAAAAATTGTAGTCTTGAAAAAAATTTAAAAGCTTCTGAACATGAGTATGATTGTCAGAGAAACAGTTAGTTTCTTTAACATCCTCATACTACACTGTAGCAGACACTAGGTCTAGACGGAACACGCTGTAAGAAATCCACTTTTGGCCAAAAGTACTGAATATATAACTTAATTCCCTTTGATTTACAACATAGGAACACACAGAAACACAAACCAGGAACATGGAATGAATTCGTTAAAGGTTCATCAACAATTCCAACACCCAGGAACTGTCCCAGAGTGCAGCATGCATGTAACAGAGAGTAAGCAAGTCACAGCGGTAAAGTATTTCAGTGTAAGGGAAAGAAAGGAAAATCTAGTTTCCTTCTGTTGTGACAAGTCAGTTCTTACTCAAGAAATGTCTTTTTCTGAATCAGCTTGAATATCAATAAACATGCATTTTTAAAATAATAGACAACCACATTCCTCATGGTAAGGTCTCCAAATTACAGGGCTCATCTGGGTCTCCTATTTACAGAGCATGTGTGTGGTCATAGCTATATCTGCAGAATAACAGATAAAGCCTTACTAGAGAGTCTGCAATAACTGTAGAAGAAAACAGATTTTCAACACAATTGAATACAGCATAATTGATTTATATCTTTTAGTTGCACTGTAGCCAAAGGCTGAGAACCATGGAATTCTGCCATAAAACTTCTATTTCTCAATGTACCTCTTTTACTCCTTGCAGCACTATCAATTCCCTCATATAAAGATGTTCAGACACACTGACTGTCTGAAAGAAAAAAAAACAAACAAAAACAAACAAAAAAAAACACGTAGAAAAGCAGATGTCTAACCAAAAAATCCTCACAGTTTGCACTACAGGTAGCAAACCTTACCCTTAAGATATGAAGTAATCTCCCATTGCTGACAAGGCAAGCTTTACTAGCATCAAAATGTTAAAAGGTAAGCTAGATGTCTCAAGTGATTAAAATACCTTTAGCTCTTTAAGTATACTCCAAGAAATCTGAATAGTTCCATATTATTTGCCAAAAGAGAAAAAGAAAGATGCAATTGCATTGTTAAAAATCTTTGCCAAAGCTTCAATCTAACACAAGAGTTCACTTTTCAAGAATAAACTGGTGAACTTTCATGTGCTCGATACCTGGATTTCTCCAAAGCAGGAAAACTAAATGGCATATACGCATGACTGAAAATCCAGCAATGCATACTGGTGTTTTCATGGTGTAGCAAATTAGACTTTACATTTTTTCTTTGTAACTTTGGTAGTCTTTTCTCAAAAGGAACAGAAACTAATTTGTTTAGTGCATCACATCTCACCTGTAACAGCCAACCTTTTCCTGAGGATATGTATATAAAATATATAAGTACGTAAGTTTTTAGAGCAGCAACACTTAATCAAATCTCAAAGTTAGTGTGGTTGATCTTTTCACTTCAGAAAACAAAGCTAGATTTGTCTTACACTTTTCTGTCTTGGTGTAATTGTCTTTACACACAGAATGAAAAGCTTCACGTGCGTGCATTCCAATTCAAGTATTTTTATTAAAATAGGCAAGAATGAAACATGAAATGACATTAAATCACATCCACTTTCTTGAGGCTCTGAAGGAAATGAAAGTGAGCAATGCAGCAAATGATAATCAGAATGAATGAGCAACTGAACATCTTTCAACTGTTCCTTCCTTCTCTACGCACAGTGGCTCCCCACACAGAGTTACCGATTGTCTTGTTCAAGTCTGCCATCTTCATGTCAGATGATACTTGTCATTTGTTTCTTGGGTCTTACCTATTCACATTTGATTCTAATTGAATCAGACATTCTCCAAAATAATAATTTGCCAAGCCACATCTTTATTGAACATTGTTTTTTGTTTTGCAAGTAATTGCACTTATTTTCTTCCACCATTTCTTGATCACTGACCCTCAATCCGCCACTGCTGATCCTTCATCCTTCTTCTATTACCATTTAATTTTATTTCCATCTTAAGGATTTGTTCTGGGTTCATCTTTATCTCAATTTACTTTAAAATCTCACCACTCCATGCTCAACATGGCCATCCCTCTTCTGGAACTGCATCCACCCTTTGTAGGCAAAACTTAGTATCTCTAACATTCACTTGTTTTTTCTGTTCTTCAACCTAAAAATTTCAGCTGTCTACATTTCTTCCATTATAACTGCAGCCAACTAGGTCACACATCTTGTCACCAACTCCATTTTTCCAATCTTTCTGGCTGCTTGCTTTCAATTTATCAGTTGCTTGTGACTCATTCTAAATTATTCCATTTCTTACTACCTTATCCATGTAAGATCTAGATGACATTTTATAAAGCAAAGGTGGCCACAAATCTCTGTTAGAGCATTTTCATTCTCCTTCTATTATCAGTACAGGTTTTATATTAATACTCTACTCCAAAAGCTTATATATTTTATCATCCCCATCCTTCAGCTCATTATTCTTTATTTATCTAATATTTCAGGACCCAGGACTGAGTTCTGCAACACTTGCAGGATGCCTACCTAGGGCTAGGTACCCTGAGATTAAATGGTACCACTAAGCACAACTGCAAAAGCTAGCAAAAAACAGGAGATCCACATGAAAAAAAACAAGGAAAGGTTTACAATGCAAACAATGAAATGTGTAATGAATTATTGCACTAACAGGTTAGAATGACATGAAAGAGTGTGGAAGATGTAAGAATTCTTTAGGTATTTAAAACAAGCTGGCAAACAGGGAAGCATTAATCATTGAGAATTTCAGCTTCTATTGAAAATTTTGCCATAAAAATCTGCTGTTACTTCCAATATTTTTCTTCCAGCCCACAAGACAGAAAAGAACTTAACAAGTGTAAAATGGGAATATATGCACATTCAGTGCTTGTATTTTGGACTGATCTTCTGAAGAGCTTGTACCACCACCAAACTTTACCAGCTGAGTTTAGTCAATCAGCAAACAACTTCAGTCCAGCCAAGTGACCACCAGCATGCTTTTACATAAAAAATACCAATGGATTTCATAGCTGGAGAACAAAGTTATAAATCCAGCATTTAAAATACTTTAACAATCAATCTACTTTAAAAATTAACAATATTAGAGCAGAGTAAATTTATATTTGATTAAAAGCTTTCTCATTTAATTTCAACCACAAGACTTCTTTCAGTGCATTCAGAAGAACTGTTTATAACTTTTTTGTTTAAATACAGTCCTTGAACCAAATACTTACTGTATAACTTCTGAGAACAATGAACAGGTGGATGACAGTAAAGAGCAGGCCAGAAGTTACGCATCATACAAAAGCTCTGCTGAATGTTCTGCTCACATATATTTAGGATGCAGTTGCAAGTCACAGCTGAGCTGCTCCAGCAGTTGGCCACCTACAAAACTAGTTCCCTCTGTCTATTCCTGCTTATGAACAGAAAATTCTGCTCTATTCAGTGGACCCTCCTGCTAAGGCTTTTCAATTATAGCTCTCTGTGGGCTATTACGGGACAAGCACCACAGCCTGCGCAAGGAGGCATGAAGGAGCAGCATGGGGCCAGGGACCAGGGAATGAAGAGGAGACAGAAGGCAGAGAAACCAGAAGACATTTTCCATTTCAGTAATGTCAAACCACTGTTTCAGTTTAAGCTGTAGTTTTAACTTCAATCACATACTCAATGCATGGAAAATTTGCTGGACTGAGTACAAAGAGTGTTGGCTCCCTTGCAAAATGAACTTTTCTTTCACATGCATTTCAACTCCCTTTTCCCAGTCCAGATTTAATGTCTCTTCGCAGTGCCCACCACACTGACAACAGCTGTCTCCTGCTGTTAACACATCAAGTGATCTCTTGCTTTTGCTGGTTAAATTCCTTTCTTAAAACTTGCCTTTTTTCCCCTAATCATCCAGTGTTGATCTCCTTGAGTACTTTAATCTTTTATTTTTGCACTTTCTACTTACCCGTGCTTGTATCAGTCAAAAATAGATTGTAAGACTTTCCACATGTAGCAAAAAAAGAAACCAAACAGGAAACCCAACCACTCTACAGCCATACTGAAAAATTCACAAGTTGCCTAGAAAAAGCTTAAATAATTATATTGCAGTATGTTACAGATCCTACATTGGAAGGAAAACAAAAAAATCATAGGCTAAAGTGTCTAGAGTATTCCCTTAGACTTTTACTTTATCTGAGTTCTTAAATGGTTTCTTAGAACTCCATAACAATTTAAGAATGAAAATAAGATTTAATGAAAAAAATAGTTTGTGTCTTTTAATAAAAGCACAAGTTTCAAGTTATATGCTTAGAGAGGCTTCAGGGCATAATTTCAAAAATTACTATCAAATGAAGTGTGAAAATTGCAAGTAAAAGAGAAATTACCACTAATGTAGAATGTAGATTTTTGAAGGATCTTAACCAAGTACTGACCTTGTGACAAGAACATTTTTTAAGTGCCTCCTACAGAATAATTCAACATATTTCCTCTTGATCAATTTTCTTTGCAAGTTATGCTCATTACTTAAAATATCAGTTCCTCTCACAGAGTAATCTTCTCTCAGAATAATCTTTATAAACTTGCAGATGCTCACACTTTTTTTTTCACAGTGCACAACACATCTATATTAGACTGTGCCTGTGGCCATACAAATTTCCAAGTTAAATAATGAGAAAGAAGGACAAGTGAGATTCAAGGTTATACTGCTAAACCTGCACAGATCTGACCCCTCACTGCTGTTAGATAATTAATGTAAGCTCTTAATGTGCCTTTAAAGGAGTAAGGGTAGCATTACATTGTTAGAAAAATGCACTTTTAGTATGCTCACATGTATCATGTAAGACATTGCAGTAATGTATCACTGATGTCTAAAACATACACATAATAAATTGTAGGGATATGGCTGTGTTTAAATTAAAAACCGATATTTAAAAAAAAATGTTGTATTGTAGCAATTACATTATAATTTTTTTTGTAAATTATCCATTTAATGTACCTTTTAGAATGTTAAGATACACAATTACTCTTGTTCCTTATCTCTTGCTTGGATCTTTTGAAGTGTATAAACATACTACAATTAAATCTTTTATAAAGAAACAAAGGAATCAACTATGTGACACCCTTAAATTCACAGCCTCATTCGGACATGTAGGCTGTAGTGCTATACACAGCTACACCAATGTAAGGTATTGCTACTGCTGAAACTCTTTACCTTTCTCTTCTCCTGCACCTTTCTAATTGCTCTTCTTTCCACTTTTCCTATCCCTTTCCCGCTCAGGTGTACAGTTGCAACCTTCAACTAATGCAGGTTCAAAAGGCAGGATGGTCAGGATTAGGAAGGAAGAACTCCTACCTTCTCTCAGAGCTGGTCATCAGCTCAGTCCATTAAATCATACACCCACTCACTCTTAAATTCCTTCCCCATTATAATAATCTTATTAAATATGCAATTAATCTGCCCTTATTCAAATATTATGGGTATGTGAAACAGATTTCACTACCAGAAGCAATTAATTAAGAACAAATAAAAGTATCTCTGAAGAGGATAATGACTTATGAGCTGAACTAACGCCTTCTTATCAGTGTGTGCATGTTTGTTTGTACGCACATCAGAAAAAACAGTCCCAAAGTTGCTATTTAAACACGAGTTAAAACAAAGCCTACTCTAAACTTCTTCTGTTTTAACCCCCAATATCACCCACATCCTTCTAATGCAGAATATTTTTTATAGTATAGATTTCATTGGTTCTAGCTTTTATGGTTTTACTTGTTTTAGTAAAAAAATTACCTGCTCCAATTTTTTAAAACCTTAAACAGCGTGATAGGTTGTTGGGTTTGTTGGTTTTTTGTTGTTTTTTGTTTTTTTTTTTAAACTATTGCAATGGATTGTAATGAACTTTAAATTATCCTAAAGACCAAAACTATTAACTTCTAGTAAAACCAGTAATTTTACGTGGCACTGTGAGAGACAGGAGCCCCCACAGACCACAGTTAATGGTTCTCATGATTTCTGTACTAAAATGACCACTACTATACAGCCACATATACCAAGGACCTTTCAAGGACATCGAAGTTCCAAAATGGCTGAAGTGGACCTTGGGGAGAACTGAAATTTGCAGGAGTGGCGGGAAGATGGACACAGATGATGCAACATTGTTTCTAGAAGCGGGGAAAGCTAACGCCTGATTGGCTGGTTTTAACCCATCGGGTCAAGGATGGAAAAATGAACCAATCAGGCACCAGGGCGCTCATCGGACTTTTCTGTAAGAAAGCACCAGCATCCCAGCCTGCCTGCTGCTTCTTTCCCCAGAGCTGTGCTGTGTCAGCCTTGGAGTCGATTGTCCCTGCTGCCAAAACCCTGTTACCGAACCCGGAAGCGGACGCCGCCTGCATCACGCCAGCCGTCACTGCATCTACGGAGGGAGTGAGAGCTTGAGCCAGGGAAAAGCCTTTCTAAAGAGCTGACGTTAGAGTACCCATGTGCTCACCCTCCAGAAGATCCTTCTAAAAAGATGCTGGCCAACAAGAGTTGGGGCTGGTCCCTGACTCCAACCATGGAGGAGACGTAAGACCGCTTCCCGTTCCCTGGTCAGGGCTTACCGCACCCTGAATCCTGCCGCATCCTCCCTGATATTCCCAGGGCTGTATCGGGATTCTGTCCCCTCCTTCCCTAGATCCTCCCTCCTCTCCGGCTCACTTCCCCGTGGGGTGCTTCCCTGATTTAGTTGTCTTGCATACTGGTTGCTGGTTTTCTTTTGTTTGTGTAAGTTATCTGTGCTCTAAAATTTTAAAGTAAAAGCACATAGCTTAAATCACCCGTTTTCCAGTGCTCCTTTCAGCGGCAGTGCGACTAAATACCCATGGAGCAGGGGGGAGCTGTTGAGGGGTAAAATGCAGGATCAGACCGCTTGGAGCCTGCGCACAGTCCAGGGGCTTCCTAAAATCATTAACTCTGAGTGAGTGAGTGTGTGCCTGAGACGTGGTAAATACCACGAAGCGAGTGCAGAGTCCCAAACTGTGGTTCCGTCCTCCCGCGAGGGAAACGGCCAGTGAGGGACGAAGCGAAAGGTGTGTAAGGACAGCGTGTGAGAGTGCGTGCCTGCGGCCCGTGTGGAAGGTGGCTCGAGTGTTCCTGAGTCCCTATAAGACATCACACTAAACCTGCCTCATGGAACTCCACCTTACACGCATCCACACACCGTGTCACTCGCCCAGGGGCCTCGGACCGTGACAGGCACTCATGAAAATAAAGTGAGAGAAATGCAAAGATAATTCAAAAATAAAGAATCAGAAGTTTCTTCATTCTTGAATCATGAATGAAAGGGAAAAAAATGACAAGACATATGGAAGATGATACATATTTTCTAACTCACGAAGCCAGAACAATGACATTCAAGCTACATTAATTTTTCATCCTTCCTCATTGTCTCTGTCTCTGCCTTTATGTACATATTTCCAGGTATTCATGTATATTCTACTGAGGTGCCAAAGAAAGAGCTAAAATAAAGCATGATTCTGATATTTAGGCTCTCCCTAGAAAAATATGTAGGAAACCTATAGGAACACCAAGAATACATCTTTAAATTATTCTAATAAATGGAAAACAAAAATCTCAAAATATAAAAAAAAAGTTTAAATGCGCTTTAATTTTTCTTTTTCTCTTTCACATTGAGAAAGTAGTTTTAGTGTTGACTTCTGGATAGAACCATCAAGTTGATGAACTACAGTTCATTGGCATTATTTTCTGACTGTAAAGGATAGGATAAACATCTGTAAAGGAATTATAGGGGATACATATTCTTCTCCCACTTGAAAGTCACAACCCTGTAAACATCTAGCTACATATGGGCTATTACAAGTATGAGATAATTAGTACATATGACATACCTGTGTATACACATATGTACTACATGTATAGTACTCCATTTGCAACTCTGATTTGACTTTTATACCAAAACCACCAAAAGCTTTACTGAAGCTTTTAGCTTCACTATAATAAAATATTATATTATACTATACAATATAAGATTGTTGTGACAGAAATAGCAATGTTAAATGTATTTCAGAAACTACTGAGAGATTTACTGCAAAATCTTAACATAAAATTCATTGTCCTTGAAGGGAGACAATTGACTTGCTGTTTGGTACTGTTGGATTTACTAAAAACCTTCCGAGACTTTGAACAGCAACTACACAATTATTCTTTGCTGCCATTCTATATACAGCCAGAATAACTCCTACCCACTCATATAATGTTCTAACCTACTATAGTAGTGCCATCTTTCTCTCTTCTACTGTTTCCCAAATTGTATGAGATTTTGATGTACTGTACAAGCAAAACACTACATCCCACTTTCAAGCTCTATACAATGCTTTTGTTTCCCAAATGCAGGAGTAGTCAAATTCAAAAGTCACTAACAACTAATTAAAACAAACTCGATGTCATTAAAAAAAACCAATCAAAATACATATAAACCATTTGTTTACCTTATTTTCACTTAGGGCAAGAAATTGATCCTTATGAGGGTATGTCTTTGCCTTCACTGAACACACATGGGCCGCAAGTAAGTATGTTCCAAACTATGGTACATAAAACTAGGTGGTATGGAGCTACACTATAAAATCTGTTGCTTTTTCATTTGCAAAATAAAAATTTCAAGATCATCCTTCCCTAGGCAGTCTTTTCCCTAGCATAACCAAAAAAAAAAACAAAACAAAAAAAAGTAAAATAAATATTTTCTGTTGACTTTCAGTAACCAAATATCAGAAGTCAAATAATTTTACATCTTCTTGGCCAGTTTTTGTAAAATTCTACTACGTATTCTTCAGGGCAGCAGTCTATCAAATAGTTAATTACACATTAATTTAAGATACTTCATTTATAATAAATGATTCAGTAATCCTGAAAAAATTGGATATACGCTATTAACCTTTTAAATTAGATTAATCTCATTTTCCTCTGCTGAAAATATAAGTTGCAACAAAAACAGCAGAGCTGCAAGCACAGCTAATTTTTAAATTATCCCGTTAAGACAATATACATCCTGAGTTTTGAATTAAATAATAAATATTAGACTGTAACAGACAAAATTCATAGATTCTTAAAAAAAAAAAAAGACATGGGAAACGGAAGGACAGGAAAAGAATGACATATTTAAATGTGAGACTGGTGAAAGCAACAGAAGAGTTAACTTGGAATCAGACATTTCTTTGTACTTCATTGCTTTTCTTCCACTCTGAAAACAAAGCACTCATTTGTTTTCTAAATAGACTACATCCCAATTACATTTCCATAAAACTAGATAATGTAAGCCTGGGGCATGATTATCCCACAGACATTTTGCCAGCTTATCTGCTCTGCTTAAGGGTACTGCAAAGGATATTCATACTTGCAGTCATTCCCTGTGGCACATACGAAAATAAATGTGTAACTCTTCTTGTGAGGTTTGTGCTTGAAACAAACCTACTTCCCTGCAAGCTGTCACTACGTTCTCAATACAGAAAAAGTCATGAAATATAAAAGTTCCTTAGAAATACATCTTTAAGCCATTTACCTCACATCCCTTTTATTAGTAGAAGTTTCTTTACGCTGAGTAGTACCAATATCAAACTACAAATATTAAAAGCTTTCTTTTCAATAATTTCTAAAAAAAGAAAAAAAAGAGTAGATACACTGAAGTGAGATCTGCTATAAAAGTAACACCCAACCAGCAGACAGAGTTTCCTCTATTCAGTAAGAAGGCCACAAACTGTAAGTCAGAGTGTTTTCAACAGATAAATCTAACCAGGTGAAATCAGTAACAATAACCACTCTAAGGAGTTACGTATGGTAAGGAGTAATGTTACTATAAGGAGTAATTGTGCCAGTTTTTGGAAAACAGCAGCAAATTAAGGGTCCATCTCCATTCCTCCTCTCACATAAAACTGTCAGCCCTTCCCTCTCCCCAGTATTATTTTTTTGGTTTTGAATAAATAAAGTATTAGTCTAGTTTTTCAGAACATCAAGTTGAATTAAGACCTCTGGGAAGGTCTAGTTTACACTGGTAATACAGACACAGTCCTAAATATATAGCAATAAAGAAAACTTACATAGACTTGGAAAAACAATTCAGCATTCAAATTCCTTGCACTAAGTGCACTTGTAAATCATACACTTCCATATGGGGAAAAAACTATTTGCTGTATTGCTGGACTTATTTTAGCCTTTAATCAGAAAATAGTGCCAACAAAAAATTCAGAGAGAAAACACTAAGCGGTACTATGAGAAATTATCTAATGCTTTGCTGTTAGGGCACAAAATCATTATCAAAACCTAAACAGGGAAGCAGTGAGTTTTGATCACATTTTAGGTGAAACAGAATGCTGTATGCACGTGCTCACCCATGACAAAACTCGACATACAAATCCACAACATCACACACGTCCCACTGTCCAGTAAAGAAATGCCCATGTCATTTTACTTGTGAATGACCAACTTGAAAAATTTAGAAAGCAAGACATAGAAAAAAATATTTAATATACAGGCAAACTTTAAACAAACAAATATATCCCAACTTCTAATTAAAATAAAACCCGAACAAAACCTGCTTATAGATGGTGCAGGGACACAACAATTCAAGAAAGTCTTAAAAGTGAAACCGCCCATGAAACAATTTAGAACAGTCCCATAAAGAAAGACAGTATCTTTAACTGAAAATCAGGACCTCTACATTACACATGTTGTCTGCTTAAATTTTAAAATTACATACGCTGAATTACACCTATTTCTTAATTATTAACCACTACTTTAAAATAGTAAATAGACCATGTCATCCTACAAGTTTGCCAATAGAATAAAAAAAATAAGATAAGCAAAAGATGCTTATAAACATTAGGAACTTTTTTAACTGCTACAGGATTGAACAAGTGGTGTACCCCAGGGTTCACTGTTGGGGCCAGTGCTCTTTAATATCTTTATCAATTATCTTGACAGGGGAATCAAGTGCACCCTCAGTAAGCTTGCAGATGACACCAAGTTAGGTGGCAGTGTTGAACTGCCTGAGGGTACGAAGGCTCTGCAAAGGGATCTGGACAGGCTGGATTGATGGGCCAATTGTATGAGGTTCAACAAGGCCAAGCGTCGAATCCTGCACTTGGACCACAACAACCTCATGCAATGCTACAGGCTTGGGGAAGAGTGTCTGGAAAGCTGCCCAGAAGAAAAGGATCTGGAGCTGTTGATAGCCAGCCAGCTGAGTATGTGCCAGCACTGTGCCCAGGTGGCCAAGAAGGCCAATGGCATCTTGGCTAGTATCAGAAGGTGGTGAAGGGTCCAGAGCACAAGTCTTATGAGGACGTCTGAGGGAACTGGGGCTGTTTAGCCTGGAGGAAGGGAGGCTGAGGGCAGACCTTACCACTCTCTAGAACTACCAGAAAGGAGACTGTAGCAAGGCACGTGTTGGTCCCTTCTCCCAAGTAACAAGTGATAGTACAAGAGGAAATAGCCTCAAGTTGTGCCAGGGAGGTTTAGACTGGAGGATATGAGGAAAAAATTCTTCACTGAAAGGGTCATCAAGCATTTAAACAGGCTGCCCAGGGAAGTGGTAGAGTCACCACCCCTGGAGGTATTTAGAAGGTGTGAAGTGGCACTTAGGGACATGATCTAGTGGTGGACTTGGCAGTGTTAGATTTTATGGCTGGATTCTATGATCTTAAAAGTCTTTCCAGCCTAAACAATTCTATGATTCTACAGCTCTAAAATAAAATCTTCAATGAATGTTTGTATCTACATATTATTAGTCAGGAAGTTGGGAAAATGTAAAAAAAACCCAGCAATCTTCTCCATGTGTAAAAAACCACAAAAGTACTACATCATAACCCCACACACATCGATTTACTCACATTCACAGTGCTTCCCTTTTCTCCTTGATACCAAGGGAAGTCCTCTTCCAGGTTGAGAGACCAACCTTTGCTGAGCAGCTCCCTCCTTTAACTGTCCTGAAACTTGTGGGAGAGTGAACTCTCTCGCTGGGGACTAAACCTATCTCCTTTACCCAGACAGTGATGATGAAACTCTATGACTTATGATGCCATTTCCAATGGCTGGGCCTCACAACGTCCAGCAGTAAGGATTGTTGACACAGCCTAACGAGTGTCAGACATCAACAGGAGGCTGATGATGCACACAGGGAAAAGAAGTGAGATTGGAATGGGCAAGCAAGGAAAGCAAGCAAGAAAAGAAGACGCAACAAGTCTGCAAGCAGTATCTTGTAAAATTCTTGTAAAAGAAATTTTTGTAGGAAAGATCACGCAGATTTCCTCTTCTGTTTATGCTCTCTAAAGATACTCTGACAAAATATGATTAATTGCTGCTATTCTTTGACAATGTGAACAACTATGTCTTGCTCAGACATCCACATGCACTCATTTAATAATATTCTATAAATGTCTCTCTTGGGACACAAAATAACCCTGCAAATAACATTATTAATATTAAGAAAATAAAGCATGAGTCCTTGTCATTGTCACAAACCTTACAAAATTTACCCTAAGACACTGGAATGGGTTGAAAACCTCCATAAAACAGGCAAAAGTCTTCCCCAGCTTAAAGAGGCAGTTGTAAACCTTTACCATTTGGAGGTTCTAACCATCGCTCTTCAGATCGTTGGAGAGGGGTTTGAAGACCTCCAGAAAGCTCACAGGAGCTTACTACTTTACTTACCTGAAACAGGGGACAGCTATAAGAAAGCCCTGAATTACAGTTTAAGATAATTCAACACCTGCAGAAGGTCTTAAGAGATCTGAGAAGTTACAAGACACAACATTATCAAATTTTAGCTCTCAAATGTCTGCCAGAATGCATTAATGTTAATGCAAGACCCTGTGCTATTTTCTTTCCCCAACTCATTCCTTACTGCAGGAAAGTAGATCTTCAGTTCCCAGAGAACAAAATAGATTATAGAAGAACTAGGATTATAAATATCTTAATGGTATTTTTGACTACTTGCTTCTTTAGTCAGAAATACAGTGCAAGATACAGGAAGAGGAAACTAAGCTAAACTACAGACTTCATTTAATAATTAGTATTTTAAAGTTAATTACTCTAAGTAAAAAGTTCATATGAATTCTAGCTTGTTTTGAGAGCAATCAGCCCTAGCATATATATGTGGGAAAACGACAATCTTTATTTCCTTCATACAATAATATAAAACAAAACAAAAGAAAATGAGGGTAATCGTAGTGTAAGTGGTGGAACAAGGCCTATCACATCATTAAAGAAATGAAGAACAGAAAAGGGAAGGCAAGGACTGGGCTTCTGAGAAAAACGTCATGAAATAGGCACTTAGGCTACACATTTTCAGAATGTATTAAGGACAGAAAATCCTACAACTTAGAGAATAAAAGTAAGACTTAAAGTTTAAAGTATTATCTTGACTTTATTTTTTTTTTTTCCACAGAACAAACTATTAAGTGAGCAGGAAGGCCCTTAATGTTGCATGCTTTTCAGTTTTTAGTATAATCTTAGACATTTTACAAGAGAAAAACAAGCAGTTCTTATTTCTACAATGGCTTTTCAGTGATTTTTTTCATAAGGATTATATTTTCATTAAGTGACCCCTGCTACGCTGAGGGAAATAGAAGGATACAGTATTATAGTGTTACATACAAGATACTTAGAAGAACTCCAAAACAGTGGAATCCAAATGCAATTTCATTATTAAAAATATTTATTAATTGCATACCTAAGACATATTTTGCAAGCACTAAGAAAAAAAAGTTTTAGTGTTCTTACACATATTCATATGGGTATTTTATGTGATTATTGAAGAAAAAAAATTCCTATTAGCTTTTTGATTTACCTTCTGTAAAACACAGCTTTATCTTTTATACTTTAGCCCTTTAATTTTAGTCATCAGAAAGATAAATAGCAGCATGTTAGGTGTCAGAGGGGCTGAAATGTTATGAGGACTGAGGACAAACTGTGTGATGTACAGTACACAATCCATTATCAAGGAGTTTTAAGACACTTTTTCCATGAAAGTGGAAAGCATAATCTATGCTGAGAATACCAGGTAGATTTGATCTACAGTCAAGAGAAACAAAAAAAAGCCACCACACCAAACAGAACACACCAAACCCACAACACCTGTACTAATGCAATGCAGTTCAGTATCAGAGTCAGCAGAAAGAGATAGCAGGATGTTAATCATCAGGGGGTGAAGAGAGAATGAAATTATATTAAACCTACTAACAATGTAAAGAATTTGCATTGCTTTGTTTTAGTAACAGCCAAAAGTAGACCAGAAGCTCATATGCTTAAACAACAGGTCATGTCATCAAAATAAGGTCACTTATTTCTTTATTTTTTTTTATTTTTTTTTCTTCTTCCCAGTGGTATACTTTCACCAGTTTATATTTTTTGGGGAAAAAAAATTACATTCAACACATGAGTATCAAAAAGTGTGCTGGAGAAAACAGTAAAAAATAAAAAATTCTAACACACAGATTAAATTTATGTCTTTAAATCTATTAGGTATTTCCTTAATATGAACAAGTCTTTCAAAAAATAGTCTGAAAATTGGCAATACTAGGCAATCAGAACTCATATACAGTATATTTCTACATTAGTAATAAGTCTTCAGTACAGACAGCTAAGAAAGACAGCTGTCTGAAGTCACCTTGAAGAACTGAAATAAAATTCAGCATAAAACTTCTATTAAAACAAGTGCTCTGTTGCTGATAACATCAGTCAGTGAAAGAAAATTATTGAAGTCAACTTAAAATCTGTTTTGTTCTCTTGAAAAGAGGAAATATCACAGTTACTTGCATCTTCTGACAATGAATTAAGTATTGAGCAGCATGAGAGCTTCATTTTGCATTTGTGTGTGGTAAGTTTATATATTAATACGAACAATGAGACAAAGAAAAGTTATTAACATTGTTCAGCTTAAAACACAAACCTGAGTATTAGGGCAAGACTCCAACTGGTGATTAAGAACTGCAAATGCATAATTAGCATCCCAACACAAAAAAGTTAAGAGCAATGTGCTAATCAACTTTCTTCTGCAAAAAAGGCTATAGCTGCAAGGACCTTTTAGCAGCAAAACAGAAAAAAAAACCTCGGAAAGAAACCATAAAATTTCTGTTCACCGTGAAAACGTTGGTTGGCATTCATACCATATGTAACTATAATGACTATAATTTAGTTGTTTGAATTTATGCTATTCACCTAAGCTCCCTTGAGTGAAAAATGAACCTAGAGAAAAACTGAAAGGACCTTGGGAAGTCCTTACTTCTCTCCAGTAACAACGGAGGAAGCATGAAGGACCAGGTCAGGACATAGCAGGATGTTAGGACTACGCTACCTTGGTGGAAGAATCCCCTCTCCACACATTGTTTGACCATCTTGTGTCAGCTTTAACATACTAACTCTGAAATAAAACAAACAAACCTGGGGGGAACAAAAAAGTGGTACAACTAATTTAACTCATCCTGTGGAAACACGGAAGGAGAGGGAAGAGGAAGAACATATGGTCAGAGATACGCAGAAGAGGCAGAAAGAAACAACAACGCTTCAGGTTGGCACCTCGCTACTCAATCAGCTTAGTCTTAACACCAGGGCAAGTTCTTAGACTATGAGAACTAACTTTTGGAGCACTGAAGTAAAAGAAGGGCAACTCCTCAAGCTTGTAAGAAAAAGCATGAAGAAATGGCTTATTATTAACCCAGAAAAAGGGTCAAAATAAGTACCATCATACAGTAAGAAACTAGTGCCTTACAGCTCAGCTAGCTGGATGAAAATAAAGGAAAAAAAGGGTAAATTCTCACAGAAACAGCCAGGAAGAGCTTCAGGTATATTTTTAAATACAATAAGGCCATCTCAGAGGCCATAAGGGCATGCAAGACCTACAGGCAACAGGTTAGTTCAAGTTAAAAGACCACTGGCAGGAGAAAGAAGTTGACTGTTCAGCCTCTGCAGCAGTAGTAACATGGCTATATGACCCAGAGGTAAGAAATTAAAATAAGTACAGTCAACTCATCATTAAGGTATTTATATACAAATGTGAATACTTTTTGTGCAGCTTTTTGTATTAAGAGTAAACACCAAAGAACTGTGCACTCCTGACATTATTTTTTTTTAATCAAAATGTAACTCTATTTCCATGACATTTGCAAATAAAGACTTTTTAAATTTCCAGCTTCCGAAAGACTAATACATTCTAACCTCATAAAACAGACTGAGGCGTGCACCTCTACCACAGTATCTGGCAAAGAAGAAAAACATTGAAACAATAATAAAATCAAGATACAAAATAAAGTGATACAAATGTCTACTTTTACCTATACATACACACGTAGTAAAAAACTTCAGAATATGTATTTCAAAAGACTGTTCCCTAACCTTTATAGAACAACATACAATGTACATAAGATAAACAGAAAACTGTGTTTAATAGAGTAAGCAACAAATTTTAGAGAGAAAATATGCATAATTTTTCTTTTTGCTGACAGGTCAATTCTTCATTTTCAAACAACACAATTGAAATTTATACAGGAAGAATGCCACGTGATAATACACTTTTATGAAAGTTCCTATAGACAACTAAAAGGTGAGATTTTGTTGGTGTATTCGTTTAACTGTTTTTTTTACACATGCAATTATCACTCTTTGGACAAGTAGGCATTAATTTCAGAAGGATTACATATTTTGCACCAACTATATGGTTTATATTTTTTAATACAACTTGTTATCACATACCCATGTGTCTGCATGAACAGGCCTGATGTTGCTGAGAAGCACTTCTTCATAATTTCCATAATCACAGAATTTAACAACTGCAGTTGTCCCAGAAGAATGGAGAGCTTCAATTTCTGCGCGGTAGAACTTAAAGAGAAATTTTCAAAGGTCATAAAACACAACGTGAATTACCACAAAGAGCTTACTAGCTACCTTCTTATATACATCTATCCTTAGTGATATATTTTGAATAAAATTTGTACCAGCTATTAAACTTCCCCATGGTAGGCTGCAAGGACATGGTAGAATGCGTTTAGAAAACTCATAGAGAAAACATGCAGCATATGCAATTAGACTAAATATTCAAAAGACTTGTTTTTATTTCTCTGAAAGCAAATGCTATTGTATACAGAAGTGTTACTGCTATACTTTTTCTTAAAATACATGTATCAGTAAGTGTCTATCAGTCATATACACTGTACATACTAATAAACACCTATTTTAAAACATAATACAATAAAAATATAACTAAGCTGCTCCTTCAGTACGTTTCTTTTCTAAACATAAAACTTGACTTCTTTACATTTTTGCAGACATAGATCAGCTTTCTTGAAGATATTAAACAACTTTTATTGAACACAAAGAAATCATTGCCTTCTAAATGGTTAAACTAAGTACTGTATTTTATCATCACATTTCAAAATTGTCCTAAGTGTGAGCAGCAGTATTTATTATAACTACCAAAAAAGAACAATAACCCTGACAAAAAAAGCTTCTGATGTAATGAGTACTTTTCAGCTAACAGTCTGGGATTACCTCATATCAACATTTTACAAGTTTCACACTGTCCAGAATTTCAAAAACTCTTCTCACAGTGATGCAAATATGCTTCTCAAAATAGGAAACAATTCCATAATATGCCATTATATTTCACACTAGTCCACCCACTCAAGCTACATATTCCTACTTCTGACAGTCAACTCACTGTTTGTTGCCACTACCAAAATTCTGCATGCCTTATAATCTATTTTAGTCATACAAACAAAAGTGAGAAAGATAAAGTCATGCTGCTGAGCTAACAGTACTGTAAAAAAAAAAAAGACAAAAAAGGAAAAAAACCTTAAATAAATAACATAAAACGACAACAAAAAAAGGACAGAAAACAGTAATAAATCTTATCCAAAGAACAATAATATTTAAGGTAGTTCTCAGATTATCAGAAAGCATAAAATACTAAAAAAATACCCACTAAGAGTGACAGAGAACTCCTGAACAGATAATAACAAATCAAAGAAAATAGCCTAAAACTTTCCTAGCAAAGGAAAAGATGAAAGGGTCTTGCTACAAGAGAAATCTTATTAATAGGAAAAACAGCTGAAGAGGAAGTATTTAAACTTCTAAAAAACAGTAAAACAAAACTATCATGCAGCGTAACTAATTTGTTTCAAAACTTCAGCTAATAGTCTACTAGTGATAATAAAAAAAAATACGTCTTTTGCTGTTTCCTTTCTGTAGTGATTGAAATAAAAAAGGGAGTTTCTTAAACAGTTCCATTTCTGCAGACTCTGGTCTTCTGTTGCACTAGTAAAGGTTGCACGCTGATTTATCCTAGGAAAGGGCATTACACCTCTACCATTGCAGACTATTTCAGACAGCACAACCTCCTGTGTCTTGTTCCTTGCAAAAAAATATAGGCACATAGATCTATACTCATCCCTTCAAATTTTTGGCACTTATGTCTTCAGTTAGAAGCCTACTCATCCTGAACTCCACCTAAATGTGAGAAATCATCACCTTCAAGATGACTTAGGTGCTTTAAGTTTCACACGATGGTTACAAGCGACAATCAATATAAAAACAGAACAAGAAGCTAGCCAAGAAGCACACTACACACCTATGAACAGAACCCTGGGCCTCTGTGCTACTGTGCTAAATCTCCCACATGTATGTAACAAAACACTAAAGGTACAATTTGAGGTACTTCTCATTTGGCAAAGTCATACCTTGTTGTCTTCCCAATAAAGAGCAAAACATTCATCCCCTGGTCTCCAACTTTTTCCATACTCCATGTGAATCGATGGTTCTAATATTTTCTCTGGTTTGATAGGCCCAGATCTCCTTTTGGGACCGGTGTTGTAATACAACATTTTATCATCAAAAGAGGGAACTGCAGTGGGTCCTGATGATTTGATAGGTCCTACTCGTCTTCCTTTCTGATGATGGTCGGTATCTCCATTTGGTACAGCATTAAAATTATCAGTTCTACCAGGATTTTGGTAATCGTTGACACCAAAATGTTGCTCACTTTTTACCATAAAGCCTTCGCTACTTATTGTTCGTGCCTTCCTATCACAAAAATTTTCAGAATTGTGTATTTGGTTTTCCCTTTTCCCACGTTTCTGGTTATTGTGGTCTGTAGTATCTTGAGCAGCAGAGTTCTCCTTGAATTCTGTGAAAGACACCCCTTTTCCTATTCTGTTTTGCATATTGTTATCCCTTTTTTTGAAAGTAATATCACTCTGGTGAGTGGCTACGGGATAACCCAAATCCTTTGGCCTGTCATTTCTAGCATAATGTCTGTCACTTTTATTTTTTTCATCTGTCCAGTGTTCTAAAGAACTGTGCTTTTCAGAACCTCTGTTTCTTGGTAACCCGCCGCTTTCCAAAGCCTGCCTTGAATTTTGAATATCCCTTTGAAAACGAGGGGGCTTCTCATTCCTTGGTTGTCTCGTGTGAGAAATGTGTCTTGAATTATTCTCTCTGATGCCATTCTGTTCTGTATTCATAACTTTGTGCTGTACTTGATGCGGTGGCTGAAATTGCAATTTTGGTTCTACAAAGAAAAAAAATTACTTGAATTATTAACATATTTCAGACAAACATATTTTAGAAATAGTGTTTCAGGTCCTAACTGAAAAAAAGTAGTAATATTATTTAGAAAAGTATGCAGCCATTACTTCTGTAATACAGACATGGAATGGTACACAGAAAATTTAGCTAAGACATTTGAACTGTCTCTGGACTGTACTTAGAACCAAACCCCCTACTAGTATGAGAAAAGCCAGGCATACATTTCCAGTATGTTACTCATTTCTCTCTATGGACACCAATAACTCACTCGACTAACAACCATTTAAGACACAATAATAGAATTCTAACATGGAAAAAGGAAGAGCAAGAAAAATGAGAAGAAAAAATAAATACTTTTAATCAGAACTGAAACTGTCTGTAAAAATAACTTGTTAACAACTATTCAACATATAAGACAAAGGCAAGAAACAGAAGTGATAAAATGAACACAGCTGACAAACTGTAGATAACAGGAATAGTAACAAAGCCCAGAACTCTGGAGACCTTGATCAATGAGCCATAACAGGAAACACTCCAGCATTACCTTAAAGAAATATGAGAACTCTGATGAGAAGAAAAACACGATTATCAGGCATCTCATGAGAAAGAGCAAACTTGCTATGTGATGCTTCGGAGGAGCGAAATTGTGGGGATCTGTGAAACTTCTTATGGAATTATATTTTTTTTTAGGCAAACATAAAATTTTCATATGGGATGTTTAGATGAAGAGTCAACAGAGGGGAAAGATAAAGATGAATCCAAGAGGAATAAGCATGAGAATATAAAGAAGAAATGAGATTAAACAAGACAGTTGCAAGTATGCAGGCTCCTGCTCAATACACTTGCTGAGCCAACTCCTGCAAATGATCACCATAGCTTGTCTCATCTCCTTATTAAATTATGTTTCTAAAAAATCTTCTGTGATTAAGTTCTCTATAGTGTGTGTATAAGGAGACATGTTTTTAAACCTGTTGGCAAACTTCAGATAGGATAAGCTGCTGAGTGGGACAGGAAAGACCTGGCAGCTGAATACTGGCAAGACCATGGGTCTGAAGACCATCTACCAGAGAGACCACAGGTCTGGGCTCAGATACTGGACAGACATACATAAGTGCACTAGTGTAGCCCTCCTGGAAACTTCAGGTTGCAAGCTGGACAAGAGGAATTTGTGGCAGGTACCAGAGGTCAAGGGTCTGAAGGCCAGGAGAGACCCATGTGAGTGAGTGTATATGGGTGGCTGGGCATGAGATCTGCTAGCAGACTTTCAACCTGATTGAAAAGGAAAATTCAAGCCCCCTATAGCAACTCATATGTATGTGAGCAATTTTGTGTTATGTGGGTACCTGCAAAGGTATCATTCTCTTGCCTGTGTCCATCCATGGCAGTTGGCCACGTATATATTGTATGCACGAGTCTAGTGTCCATGCATGGGCCTGGTGGGACTATGCACTCATGCTGTCTGGTGCTTGGCCCTGCACACACTCGTACGGAAAGGAAAAACTAAGAACTTCAGTTTAAATGTTACCACCAGAAGCATTTCATAATTACTTGCTACATGGTAAGAGTTAAAATTAAAACAAAAATTTTAGCTTTTTGTTTTTTAAATATACTTCCAAGCATCATGTTATTATTAATAGCTCACTAAATTTTCCGCAATTTAATTTACTAAATTGGCTAATAAGAGTCTAATTTTGTTTTTACATACACTTGATTTACCCTAACTTTAGAAATCAAAAAGTTATAACTAAAATGACTCAGTGTTCGGGTTAAGTGATATAAGCATCCAGACTTGATAATCTCAGAGGTCTTTTCCAGCCTCAATGATTTAGTGAAAAGCATGTATTTGAGACAGCTACCCACAGGGCATGTTCTATCTTGTATTGGCCACAAGATTAAAAGATTAGAAGGAAATTAATGATACATCTGCTCACACTCTGTGCCATGGAGTAGAATTCCAGTTACTTAAGAGCTTTGTCAATTTACATAAAGATCAATATCATTCTTTCTAAAATGTAGTAACACTGAGGAACCGGAACCTGAGTTTATGCTTCTGTTGGAAAAAAATAAATATAAGCTGAGGAGATGATGATAGCAACAAGTGGCAAAAAAGTCTCCAAACTCTCTGCCGTTGCATTCACCACAAATTTGAATTTACAGGATTAAAGGTTTGAAAACAATTTTTTTTTATTATTCTTTAAATGCATTAACTTTACTGTATTTTCCTCTCATGTATTTAAAAAGAAGCTACTGAGAAAACAGAAATACAAGTCTCCTAACATATGCCACCAATGCTAACACAATACTATAGCAAAAATAAGTTTAGCCAAGATGTACTGGGCCCAAACTGTTCAAACAGTATGTTAGCATACTAAAAACCAAAACAAAACCCCCATCTCCCATCACATAACCTGGTTTACCTCAAGAATAAACAGTTAAGTAGAAGGACATAAATTCTGAAAGCACAAAAATGTCCTCTTCCTTTGGAGATCTCTGGTGCTGAGTCCCTAGGAGTTTGTGTGTGTGTCCTTCTGCTTACAATTAATGCTCCCTCTCCAGTAAAGTCCTACTTCTTCTGAGGACATTTGGCTGAAGCATTAATATGAGAGAGTAAGAAAACCTCTGCAAATAGCGACTGTTTGCAACCCCCCCCTACATGGTCAGTACCTCTTCTGTCACTTATCTCCTGCAGACAACAGAAGTGGAGAACATAAAAGCAACTGCAGCTAAATCAGCTGGGATGCTCAAGATGTAGAGTGAGCAGGGACAAGAGTGATACTGATGATACTGATCATTCAAACCACTACAAGAGTATGGTCAGTAGTTATGGGATGCATATTTGAAGAGGAAAACTGAAAAATTAGTTTCTTGAGAAAGGAGATAAAGCAGTCTGGAAAAAAGGTTGGAAAAACAAGAGGATAGAGAAGCTCAATACACACAGTTAACACAGCTGATGGATAAAATACAGATAAATCGTGTCTTACAAATAGCTACTAGGAATGCATATTTCTATAGCTCTATATCTGGCAAGGAAGAAGTAACATTGTATAGCAGTTCAAATTTTTTATTTTAAATGCTGATCTTTAATTGCTGAAATAATCAACCTTGGAGTAGAATTAATTCACCACCTTTAAACCAAAATCTGTACCTCAGTCAGAGGAAGAAACAGGGCAAGAAACTGTTCATGCTGAAGAAAGGAACAGAGACTACAGCCTATGACTTTCTCTCTCCTTCTGAAGTGGTCCTGTTAACAAAGTACACAGACATGCTGTCTCTTCACTTGCTTTTTCTGTGATCCCATTAATGTTGAAGTGTGTTGCACAGGAGGTTTGTTTTAGTGAGAAGAGCATGACAAGTCCACCTCAAGCACAGCCTGTCTTTTTGGAGGACTGAAGAGGCACTTCTTAAACTGGAAAGGTTTCAGCCTTCTACATCCTGGGTTAATGTTCTAACCAAATAACCGTTACATTTTTCATCACATAACCCATTTAATAACAAAAAAAAATATATTAAGATGTTGATTTTTGCTTGAGTCTTTCAATGTATATTTCTGCCAAAAGCTTTTGTGGCTTTGGATCCTGAGCAAATGGAAGTACCAACCTGTTCTCAGTCACTATGAGCCAAAAGAGACAAAGTATCTGAAACATGCCTGGTTCTCAACATTGTGTCCATTATTCCTTAATTCTATAGTCAGAGCTGTTGGCACTGTTTTGTTCTCCCTGATAATCCTTGTATTTATTTATATAAGCTAGCAAAGATGAATGAATTGTTCCTCATAAAAAAAGGAAAATAAGGAGACTAATGGGAAAATATTTTGCTTTCAGGAGTAGAAATTATCCAAATTCAAGCAAAGGCAGCTGGGTGACAGCAGTTTTGTATGCTATTTTTGTTATCTCTCACAGTCAGCAGGTTTCTCTCTCCAACCAAAACTCAAATTACTTAATTTCAACACAGAAATATTTGAATAGGTGTCACCAACTATTTACAGTTAAAAGTGATGAGACACCACTCACAGGGCAAAAGACTAACATCTTACTTTCTTACAAGTAATCTGTACTTCTTTAAAAAACAAAACAAGAAAAAGCTTAATGTGTTGTCTTATCTCTAAAAAGTTCCTCCTAAACAAAATACAAAGGTATTTCAATTCATCAGTATTCTTCTACTCAGTCTAAATCCAACTATGAAAAGGTACCAAATCAAAGGTAACAAATTAAATATCTGTTGTGCAGTTCCAGCTTCACAAATGGAACTACCTAGCCTGATTACTGCAAATCTAGAAGTGAATTTGGAAATTCTCAACAGTACTGAGTTTTCAGGTGCAATCAGAAATGCTAAGTAAGCAAAACAAGGAGGGATGCACAGAGAAAATCAAATAAATCCTCTGTATGCTTGAAAAGAAACAATTCTTTTCAGACACTTATTCCATAGATCACATCAGCAATTTTTGAAGAAAATGTGGAATGGCATAGAATTAAAAAAAATATTTATAGGATCACAGAATCATTTTGGTTGGAAAAGACCTTTAAGACAATCACATTTATCTCAGTTCAGCCAAAGTGCTTTTTGGTTTTGCATCCACACAGACTTGCAGTCAAGTTAAAAGAAATTTCAATCAAAACTAATGCTTGCAATAATAACTATGGCTATTCCAGGTCATCATATGCATTAGCGTAGTAGTAGAGGTGTGCTCATTTATTCAAAACCACTATCCCCATACAAATGCCACCTTTCTGAATATCTAAAAACAAACTAGGATTTTAGAGACCACAGAGGACAGCAAGGGGGCAGAAATACTGCAGGACAATCCATCATCTTTTATATTCAGTGGAGGCTGTACTATGCTTCATATGTAAATGGAGAAAAACCTGCCTGGGCATTTGTTAGTACAGTCGCTGTGCAGAAGAATTAATTAAGATAGCTTATTCTGGGCTATATAATGTTACATATTTGAGTTGTTTCTAACAGTTTCCCTGATGTGGCTTTCATTTCAAACCACTACTTTCCTATTTACTAAGAGAGAGCTACACATTGCTACTGGTAACACCTGACAGGATCCAATGAAATGAAAAAGGTGCTAGTAATAGACGTTCTATTTTCTTCAAACACTTGGATGCAGACTTCAGGACAAAAGAGTTCACAGTGGTTAAGTACAATCACTGAAGATATATCATCACTCAGCAAACACCATGAACACTCATGTAATCACAGTTTGCATGGAACTTAAGACAACTAATAATTAAGAATTTAAATGAGACATTTCAACATCAGAAGATGAAAATGGCAGAAAAATAACACTTTCAATATTGTAAAGACGTATTTGAATTCAGACTGCACATGTACTCTCCAACTTAGCAAAGGCAAAAAAAAACACTTTCCAAGAGACAAAAAGCCTGCAATTCAGCATATGCCCGTGTATTTCTTGAAAAATCCATTTGAAGTAGTCTGAAAGATAAAAATAAAACCTGGGGCAGAAAGACACGTTCAGTAAGAAAAAATAAAAACTAACAGAATTAAACTGAGCAACCAATGTAAAGCCAATTGACTTCCAAATAACAGAAAGTACAAGAACATGTATTACTATTTCTTCCGAAGGTAAAAAGGCAGAAATATTTAAAAAGAGACTGAAAAAATTCTGAACGCTTTCTGAACTCTTAAAAATTATAACAAGCTCTTTTTTTTTTTTTTTTTTTTTTTCAGAAAAGCATGAACTGGGGAACAGGATGCCAGATTGAACATTTATCATTCAGAGAATGCTAGCGTTAAAAAACACAAAACAAAACCAAAGCCTTTCCTGTCATGTGAGGAAACATGACAGAACTTTTGGCCACTAATGGAGTACAAAGCCTTTACAAAATTTTCACAGAACGTTGTTTTTCTTCTTATGACATTTATGGAATCTTTTTTTTTTTTTCAATTTAAGAGGGAAAAAATACACATCAGCCACGTGTATTTATCTTTGAAACACAATTCTGAAGGTTATATACTGTAGTATATAGCTATTATAAATTTGTTTTTTACTCACTATGCTTTATTACACTACAGTATGTTGACGACATACATGTAGTAAACCCAAAGAGAGGGTCATGAAAGTCCCCCTAAGCAAGCACTAAAAATCAGCAATATCATCTTAATGGAAGCAAATCACTCATTTCCCAATTCTTGGTAAAATACTATTACTTACTTGCAGTACAATTGTGGGGACAATAAGAAAGGCATACATCCCACAGGGATTATTTTTGTTAATTTTCCTTTAAATGTCTTCTAGTCACACATAAAAGCCTCCACTAACCTGTCCATATAAGCACAAAACTTATCCAAAGAACAACCCATATCTAATATGAGAGAAAAAGAACACAACTGTTTTCATTTCTGTTCACTGTAAAAATCCATCTCATCTTTAGTAAGCAAAAGGAGTTGTCAGAAGATGTATCTCAAGTGCAATTCCCAACAGCTTTTGAAAATGTGATTAAATTCATTACCTGAACAGTGTACAAAATTGTGTCAGCTAATACAGAATGCTTGCGTATTTGAAAAGTATTTTATCATAGAATGCTTTTGGTTGCAAGGCATCTTTAAAACTCATCTAGTACCAACACCCCCGCCATGGGCAGAAACACCTCCCACTAGATGAGGTTGCTCAAATACCCATCCAACCTGGTCTTCTCAACGCCCTCACACAAAAGAATTTCTTCGTTACATACCCTCTTTCTTCCTAAATCACCCCTCTTCCAGTTTAAAGCCATTACTGCTTGTACTATCACTACATGCCCTGCTAAAAAGCCCCTCCCCAGCTTTCCTTTAGGCCCCTTCAGGTACTGGAAGGCTGCTCTAAGGTCTACACGGAGCCTTCTCTTCTCCAGGCTGAACAACCCCAACTCTCTCAGGCTGTCTTCATAGCAGAGGTGCTCCAACCCCCTAATGACCTTCGTGGCCCTCCTCTGGACTCGCTCCAACAACTCCATGTCCTTCTTTTGTTGGGGGCTCCAGAGTTGGACACAGTACTCCAGCCAGGGTCTCACAAGAGTAGCAGAGAAGGGGAGGATCACATCCTATTACAGTCATTTGTATCTTTCGCAAGAGGGCAACCTGTTCAGTTCTATTTTGTACAGGCTTGTCTTCCACTTCTTCCATGCTAGTTTGGTTGGGGTTTTTTTTTTAACCTTTGTTGTTGTTGTTGAATCCCAAATCCAGTGAAAATACAGAAAGAGTCCATTATGACCAGTTGACAAAGACTATTTTGGAACTTGCTAAAAAAATTAGTAACATCTAGATGCAGTCATTCCTTAAATGCACTCATTCCTTAGAATACTCAAAAACATCAAACTGTTCCTATAAACCAGTATGACCTTTTTTTACCCTTTACAAAAAGTGTCATTTTATAGGGAGAGAAAAATCACAACTCCATCACAAAACCTTCATGTTAAATAATGGAAGCAGACACTTTCATTTTATGTTGGCCACTGAAACAACTCCAAGGCCATATGCAAAAGAGTGATCTCCATTTACAACTCAGCTTACTTTGAGTTTTCCTTCAGTATTACAGCAGCCTCTGGAGACCTCAGGATGTATGGAGTTTTGCCTTTTTTCTTTTAATGCATCTGTCTGTTCAAGTTTCCAAAGCACTTAATGATTTAGACCTAAACAGACATCCTGGTTCATAGACTACACTCCTGTATGGCTTCTTCAGAAAGAAAAGTAACTAAAAGGACATTAAAGAAAAATCCGAGATCTTTCACACTAAATCTGAGGGTTTATTTCACTTCCTTTCTAAAATCAAACCTTTTCCTCAATGCTTTCAGTTATTAAACAGGAAAAACAGAAGAAAATAATTGTTTAATATTTTATAGCAGCCAAGAGGATTTTATTTTTTCCCCCTCCACAGAGAGAAAATACAAAAACAATTAAGCTTACCACAATTACTAACACTTAATTGGGAAGCATGCAAAACTTCTTGTTTATAAAAAGAGGAAGGATGACTGCAGTTATGTTTTTGTTTTGTTGTTTTTTTTAATTCTGAACAACATGAAAGTCCATTAAAACTGTGAGAGTCTTTATCAAATTACATTAACAAACTGGGATTTATGTCACCTAATTCCAAATTACTGACTTTCAGACATCTAAGCCTGACAAAATATGCCCTAAGCTCTTCTATAATCAAGACAGAAATACAACCAACCACAGTGTGATTTATTTGCCCTTTCTTCAAAGAAGAGAAAGAGCTCTCTGGCACTCCTTGGGATTTTTATGGCTAACTATGGAGGAAGTTCTAGGAACCACCTTTTAGATGATTAAGTTAGTAAAAAGAATTCCACCAACACCATCCAGTATTGGTTCCAGATACATTCATTTCAATAACTTACCCTCTACTGTTAGAGTACCCATTTTGGATTCCAAGAAATCAAACAGTGTGCTTGGTGCAGATGGTCTGGCATTTCCTAGCTCCTCTTCATCTTCAGGTCTTATTCGGCCTCGGCCCTTCCCTTTACCTGTAAACATAAAAAGTTATTTGTGAGTGGGGAAAAAATTCTAAAAGTGTACACACTATTTTATTTATAAAATGTTTGTATTTTCTATCTTTAAAAATTATATCGTGGACAAAATAGACACATAAATTTTCTATTTAAGAATATTCAAATCTGTGCCTTGAAATTTAAAAATTCTGACAAGAATACAATACATAGAGGCCTTTTCTAACTATTTGCTTTCAGGTTTGCAATGCATTCTAGCCTGCAGGAAAAAAACATGCAGATACGCCCTTACATAACTACATTAGTCATTCACCATGTACAAATTTCTTTGCTTGTAGACACTGTTATAAATCATTTCTTTGCAAGTTTTACCTCTAGGTGGTGGTCCCTGAATGGGTTTCTGTTTACTGCTATTCAGAAGAAAATTTAATGCTGCCTCTAGGCTGTTACTGTTATCCATAAGTGCTTGTCTTGCTGCTTCTTTGCTGAAACCCATCTCTGTTATGTGTTTTAAAGCCTTTTCATCAACCTGAAATAAAAGGTACACACAGAACTAATGACAGGATATAACAGAGACTCTTCTATATGAACACCAGAGCGGACTTTAAGTTTTCATTAATTTTTAAATTAAACACTATTTCATATTTAATTGATGATAAATATTTCCATTTTATATAAAATCTTCACGTATTATCTCTCTTAGGTTCAAACAATCAGTTAGTACAGTTTTTTAAAAATATTATTATTATTATTATTTCTAATTAATCAGTTTTCAATTCCAATGTGGTTTCAAGCACAAACTCCCCTAAGTTTACCATTCCTACACTGTACACTGGAATAGTATTGACAGTCTGTAATGTACTTTCTCTGAAACTAAAACTAAAAGGAAGCTAAGTAATAGTGGTATAAAAACTAGCTATTTGTTCCTGTTTGAACCTTTTTAACAGCTTTTACAGAAGAGACTAAACCATTATAGGCTCTTAAAACATGGAGAAAATATAACTGCAAAAGGTCCTGTAGAAGAAAGCAGAGGAATACAAACAACTTATTTTGCTAAAATACAGGCTCTCTTATTCTAAACTGTACAGAACATGATGATATCCTGGGCTACATCAAAAGAAGTGTGGCCAGCAGGGCGAGGGAGGTGATTCTGCCCTTCTATTCTGCTCTTGTGACACCCCACCTGGAGTACTGCGTACAGCTCTGGAGCCCTCAGCAAAGGAGAGTCATGGAGCTGTTTAGAAGGGTCCAGAGAACGGCCACAAAGATGATCAAAGGGCTGGAACATCTCTGCTATGAAGACAGGCCAAGAGAGTTGGGGCTATTCAGCCTGGAGAAGAGAAGGCTCCAGGGAGACCTTATAGCACCTTCCAGTATCTGAAGGGGCTACAGGAAAGCTGGGTAGGGGCTTTTCACCAGAGAGGGTAGTGATAGGACAAGGGGTAATGGTTTTAAACTGAAAGAGGGGAGATTTAAGTTAGACATCAGGAAGAAATTCTTCACCATGAGGGTAGTAAGGCACTGGAATAGGTTGCCCAGGGAGGTTGTGGAAGCCCCTTCCCTAAAGGTGTTCAAGGCCAGGTTGGATGAGGCCTTATGCAGCCTGGTCTAGTGTGAGGTGTCCCTGTTCATAGCAGGGAGGTTGGAACCTGATGATCTTTAAGGTCCCTTCCAGCCTTAACCATTCTATGATTCTATTCTGTGTTTCCATGTATCTACATAGGTCTTGGTATAAATTCAGGGATCGTGGAAGTCAAGCCCTTCTTCTTCCCTTCTCTTTGTTCACAGCCGGCATCTCGGAAGGACTCCGTCTATCCAGCTCCTTTGATCCCTAGGCCCGTGTGTTCCTGACCCTCATAACTCTACCCTCACCTCCTGTCTGCTCTGCCGCTCTCTCTGGAAGCAGTTTGGGACATTTTGGAACTGCTCACAGCTCAAGAGAGTGCTGTGGGAGTCGCTGGGGGTGGGGGGAGTCAACAGGGGTGTTGCACATTCCTGCACATATTTGTACATATTTTCTTTTATCATTAGTATTTAATTAAAGCTGTCTAGTTTAGTTTTCAATCCAGAAAGTCTCCCTCCTTATTCTCTCTTTCCTTTCTGTACCTGGGTGGGAGGGGATCAAGAGCATTGTTGTAATTGGTTTAATTGCCAATCCTGAGTCAAACCGTGACAGTAATATAATAGTTCATCCTCTGAGAGGAACTCCTAGAGGTTCTCATAGGGATTCTCCTAGATTCTTCTGCATGGCAACAAGAGTCCAACAAAAAGAAGTAATTCCTCAACAAATCATCTGCTTCACTCCTCTGCCTCTTGTAGATGAGAACTTCTAACCATTACTGCTGCATCACCTCCTTTTGGTGGAAATTCTGTGGATGACAGCTACGTTCAAACACCAGTAGGAAATGAAGACTCTGAGTACCTGTACTCTCAGCTAGGACAGGTCATAATTTGAGATGCAACGGAATGGCAACTTCCCAGGTAAGAAGGCTGTTACAGAAAGGAGGTAGTATTAAAGTATCTTTGGATGTCAAAAACTTTCCCTTCAACTTCATTTATACAGCACAAATCTTGCTTTTCCTACTCAAAACTGGAAAGACAAAGAAAACTGTAGGGCATATCCTATAAGGAATATTGAGAGGAAGATGATTGATCTCCACAATCTATTCTCTGTCTATGAATAAACAGGAAAAAGTACTTCTTCGTTTCTAATTTTGTGGGCAAACATACAGTGCTTCAGGTATCTCAGAAAGGAACACACCAGATGGATTAAAAACCTTAAACTGTTTCTACATATACACACAAGTCAACAACATACATGAAAGTTAATGATCAAAACTACTTGATGTCACAATTACAAAAAGACAAAACAAAGTAGTTATATATTGCTTTAAGATCTAAAAATCACTACTTATAACTGAAAAAGGCTGTCTATGTGGGTTCATATTTGCATGTTCTAAACAGCACCTAGATATGCTAAATGACATAACACTAAGTTTAGATAAGCTGGAAGTACTGCCATTTTACACATCTCTTGCAGTTCATAGGAAAAACAGAAAACACTTTAAACAATTATCTAATTTTGTGGGGGCTTTTTTGGTTGGTTGAGGTTTTTTGTTTTCTTTGTGTGTGTGTGTGTGATTTTTTTTGTTTGTTTGTGGTTTTGTCTGTCATGTTGGGGGTTTTTTTTAGTCTATTTAGCTCAAGACAGTTGTCAAGAATGATAAGGTGTAACACTGGTGCTACACTGGGCAGAGGGATGACTAAATCAACTCTTAAGGTCCCTTCAGCCTGTGTTTCTTCAATTCTGTATAGACATTTCTGAGCACAGTGTTGAAAGGCAGCACTGCTGGAGGCTCTCCTTGATGCATGACAATGCCACATACTACACAAGCAAAATTGTAACAGGCAGTTACTGTTCCTAAATGTCTTTTCATTGTTAAACCTTTGGTAAAAGTAAATAAGGTAGAAAATATTCAACAATAAATAAATTATATTTATAATCAATATTGTAATACTGGTTTACTGAGTTACTACGCTGTTGCAATTTCTTTTTCAGTCTACTTCTATCACTCAAATCACTATCAATAATTGTTTTGCATGCTTAATTCCTTTCCAGAGTTGTTCTTGATAACAAATACTTCATCAAAACCTTTCAGTTTGTTGAGGTAATCAATACAGAAACTTCAGTGGCTGCTCATCTTATATCCACTTAATTCAATGAAGTGATTGATCCCAAAGAACACTTCTCAATAAGTATGAAGTTATGAATGACATTGAAAGGTGTTGTTTTGGAAGAAGGGGCACAGTTCAGATTCTCGAATGGTAACCCACCTTACTCAAAAGGAAACATTCTCATGTCACAACAAAAGTATTTCTACTTTGTTATTTTCAATATCATAGTACCACTTAGGTTTCTTAATGTCAAAGAAATCGTTTAAAAGAGATTCTTAAAATAAATAGTAAAGTAATTCAGAATAAAAGCTACATTAAAACATTATTTGATGTGTTGAAATTAAAGGAGGAAAGTCTTCCTAGCTAAAATGAAATAATAGACGTTAACATGCACAACTGTTAGGCTTGTTTAAACAAGCAAACAGAACTACACTGTAATGTCCTCTGCCACATATACTACTACTTTTCTTTCGTGAGGACTTGGTTTTAAATTTTACTGGGTAAGATTATGTTGTTTTGTTTTTTTACAAAAAACACATCAAAACTCCTAACTATGTCAGTAAGGTACAAAAACATCCTTAGTATTCTAAACAGTCTTCAAAATCAATCGAAAGGAAAGCCCTTCAGGGGTTTTTTTTGTTTTATTTTTGTTACAATTGTGGGTTGTTTTTTTTAATAGTACACAGTTAAGGATCCACTTAAGTCTTCCACCTTACCAGTTCTCGGTAGACACCTTCATTCTTTCCCTCAGGTTTTGTTATCTTCTCTTTCTGGAACAGTTCCCTGTTTCGATTCCCTCCAGCGCTCACACTGAGATTACTTCTGCTACTGCCACCACCTCCTCCAAATGTCTTGGTCTTCAGGTAAGCACAAAAATAACATTTCAGTAAACAGAACTTATGAGAGTAAGTCTTAATGTTTAGCTAGTAGAAGTAGTGCAGAGAATTTCATACAGCTGTATTTTTTATTATGCTTTGCATCAACTAATAAAGCACTCATTCACACACACACAAGAGTCTAGTAGGTAGGTACTTTTTCCCCTATGTCCAAAAGAGACTGTAAAAAGGGTATATAATTCTAGTTTTTATGACTTACCAAACAAATTTGAAAAAATAAACTAAACTGAAAACCAAGGGAGGACACAAAACCCTGACATGTTAGAACTAAACTTCCTAGCTATTCTTTCCAACTGAATGCAGGCAATCATGATTTTTTGAGAATTGAAAAAAAAAAAAAAGCAAATGAAAATTGATAACCTGCATTTATTAATTAAATCACATTAACTAAATTGCAAAAATGACATTTTTTTTGTAGTGGTATCAAATCAAAATCCTATATGTAATAAAGCTTTACAATACACTTATTAACTTTATTTTAATAAAAACTTACCCATCAATCCAAAAGGACTATTTTTTATTCACCTTTTTAAAGATACATGGGTAGAATTATAACTAGGCAAACATCAGAAAACATTTGTCATTTAAGAGTGAAATACTTAACGAAAAAAGATCAACCACAGTAATTAAAATGCAGCAACACATGCATTCCAACCTCCTTGCTCTTTGCTACTTCTGCAATAGCAGCTGTTCTCTGCTTTTCAAATTCATCATTGTCTGCAACAGGTTTTACAGTATTGGTCATTTGCAGAGTCTTCCTGCGATCAAGGTCTCTGCTATCCACTTGCACATGAGATGCACACTTCTGAAAATGCAAAAGAAAGTTTTGATTAATAATCCTGCCTCCTCTCATCTGAAAAAAATCAAGTATTATTCCATTAAAGTAGCACAACTTTAGATAAATGATTGCAAAATGTACACCTAGGACATCTGTATGTCTATTGAGAAAACACTCTTCCTGGTCCACTAGAAAGGCTGAAAAAAATTACTTTGACTTTTACATTTTAAGTTTAGTTCACGATACAGCTAGTATGATTCCTGTAAATACCTTTGATGCTTAAGAAAGGAGTATGTTAGCATCTACCAGATCTCACCAGAAAAATCAAAGGCTCCACATACTAAATAAAATTCTAAGTTTGAAATTGAGAGGAAAAACGTTAAATTTAACTCGGCACAACCAAGTGACAGGATCAAAGCAATTTTTTTTAAAACAGGCACATTTTTTAGATCCAAGTCATCACAATCTAAGATGTTTTGATAGCTTTTACCTAACTGGAACCAGATCCTCTAGATATCATGATACAGGTTTTTTTATGAAATGACAAAGAGAAGTACACTATACCTGCCCAAAAGGTACAAAAGGGGGAGGGCCACCTTCTGTTCCTATGTTACTCCTGTTGTGTTTTGCTAAACTCTGTAAAATAAAATTTTTGATTAATGAATTGCAAACAGGAGAGAGATTATATGAAAAATTTATCTGCTTCACAAAGTATATGAAACTTTTAAGATTAACGTTTTAAGCATAAAAAATAATTATATGCTTAAAATCCTGGGGCACTTAATTTAAAGGGAAGGTTAGACGAGGGGCAGGGAGATGAAGAAAATTAAGAAAATTTGCAAAATCATTAAGGCAACACATACAGCAAATGCAGAAAATTCAGTTACATACCAAAATCTACACTAAAAGAGCAGAACAGAACACCAATAGGCAACAGATGTTTCTTTTCTTTACACAGTGCCCAACGTGCTGCCACTACAGCCTGTAAAGGCACAGAGGTTCAGCATGTTTAAAAAGGGACTGGATCAATCCAGCCTAGAGGAAGTAAGGTTCAGGGGCATCTTATCCATCTACACAAATACCTGAAGGGAGACTGTAAAGAAGGTGGAGCCAGGCTCTTTTCAGTAGTGCCCAGTGACAGCACAACAGACAATGGGCACCACTGAAATGCAGGAGGGCTCCCTTTGAAAATCAGAAAACTGCTATTTTTCCCATGGGGGTGGCCAAGCACTGGCACTGGGTGTCCAAGGAGGTTGTGGAGTCTCCATCCTTGGAGACAGTAAAAAATTGCCTGGACGTGGTCCTGAGCAACGAGCTCAAGGTGGCTCTGCTTGAGCAAGGGTGTTTGACCAGATGACCTCCAGAGGTGCCTTCCTACCTCAACCATTCTGTGAAATTCATGAACCCATGCATAAGCAAATACTGAGAGGATTAGTCAGGCTGTGTGCTCTCCCTAAAAACCACCTTTTTGCCATTCTTGGAAACAAAATGCTGTGCTATTAGGAAATTTCACCTATAGCCTTATGAAAAGGCCACATGGTAAACTGATCAGGACATCTTTAGATAGCAAAGACCATAACAATAAGCATAACAATTACTGATACATAATCTGTATAGAACAGAAGTGCTCTAAACTCTTAGCCACACTCAGGCATTCAATAACCCAGGCCTGAAAAAAAAGATGGATTTGTAAAATGTTGCATTAAAATATCTGTTCATAGTTGATACACTTTTTGTAACCTGCAAGAGAATGAAATTCACTGGAACCAACATTTGATTATGTGTTAATTATTTCATATTACACAGAAATATGTGGTTTCAGAAGTGAAAAAAAAGGGAGAACAGGTCCTTAATACTGTTAAAATGCTTCAAAATTGCATTTCCCATAATGCATGTTTTATAATCTTCATTTCTTTTTATCCCTTTTTTCCCCCCTGTGACAGTCCTGCACTATTATACACATCACTCTCTACTCCCCATTGGCAGAGAAAGTTTTAATTACTTAAGGCTATCCATGACCCTTACCTATACTTTTATTACACTGATATAAAATTGATTTAATTCTATCATGTGAGAACTGTAGTATAAATGCGAATACGTTTTAAGCTATTGTACTATCAGACAATTTCTTAAAATAATTAAGAGATTAATTTGGCTAAGTAAAAGCCAAATCCAAACACTTGGTTCACTCTTTTCAAGTTATTCTTTTATTCAGAAACTAAAGACCATTTTCTAAGTAATTTCCAGTTATTGATTTCTTTCAAGGGTGAAAAAAAAATTAAAAATCCTTTTACTCATGCACTGGAGCAAAAAACCCCAATAAAGTACTCAATAAATTATTCAAAACAAGGCACTTAGAAGAGCAGAAATAATGTAATTTTTCTGGTTTAGTTTCAATCATTTCACTTAAATTGCTGCCTTAGAATTATGAGCTAACCAAGGGCTGATCACTGCAGCATGGTCTATATCTGATAACTGAAGCAGGATAGTACAACAGTCATTTTGTGGCCAAGCTGCTTCACTTCCCCAGGGTAGGCACTCTAGGTCACATAAACCCTACACTTTTTCATGTTTGGTTGGATCCAGAGAAATGTAGGCAATTCTGAAATTAACTCCAGCACTGAATCAAATTATAATGAAAATATTTATAGGATAGCCTAAGAACTTGAGCATTTGATCATAGTTAATTCCTCATGTCCTACAATCAGGAAGAACATGCTTAAGTTTAAGGTCACTTTTTTTCTTTTCCAAACCAGAATCAAGCAAACACATACAAGAACAAGACTGTTTCAAACTACTGTTGAAATGTGTAATTTGGCAAATGGCAAAAAGGCGCTTAAAAATCGTCTGCATATTTACTAACATTTAGCTACATGGATTTTGAATAATAAAAATTTATTGGATTAAATTGTTACCCCGAATGAAAGAACACTGCCTCATGTTAAATAACAGTCTTGACACTACTTCTCAGGTAGCAACGTCTGCTGAGAAGCGAGAAAATCTGCTTTGATAAGTAAATTCCGCTTTGTACTGAATAAAAAGCAAACTGGCAACAAAACCAACATCTTTTAACTTACAATTAAATTTGCTTGTAGCACAGCAGCAGCTACCATTTACAATAAATTTTGTTATAAACACACTTAATGTGCTTCTTTTACCCTTGGTATTTGGATTGTGACATTAAAACAGTATTTCCTAGGGAATCTTTTAAGAAACAAAGGTTTACAGTATGAGACTGAACTCCTTAAAATTATATATTATTCTACCCTCACACCTCTTTCTAATATGAATTTTAAATATACATAAAACTACTTCTTTTTCCCATCATGTAACCTCAATATTTACCTTACCTTCACCACAACAGAAAAATCATTAAGTATACTAGAGAGCTTTAGTTTTAGATAACCCATAATTTGACAGATTCTGTTTTAAAAATATAAAGGCCTACCAAACAGTCTCACCAATCACCTCAGCAAAATTTGCTTCAGCCTTCACTTACATATCACCTGATATTTTGATTAATAGCAATACAAAGTACTCTTCCTTCATAAGAAGTGTACCAGCAATACCTCTCGGATACTGTTCCTCACCAATTGAAACACCAGTCACCACCAGAACACTAGGAACACGATGAATCAATAATTATTTGGAAAACATTCTCACCTAAAGAAGTCCATGACATGTTACCTTATACTTCTCATTCTCGTTTACTTCTTGAGTATTTATTTACTGTTACTTCACCAGTGACACTTCAAAAAAACAAGCTGATAGGTAGGTGCAAGGGCAATAATTTAAGACTGGGCAAACAACTTTAAATTAAGGTTTTGTAATATTGTTTTACTTAATAGCACTAACTTTTGCAGTAAGTATAAATGACAGTTATTTCATCATCTACACAAGAAGCCCAAGTAACACTTGTCAGACATCGTAGTGGAGAGAAAAAAGAAAAAAAGGCTTCAAAACAAGTAATTTGAAATAGTCACAGAAATACAAGTTTTCTGTCTTTTTTTTCTGCAAACACGGTTCAACATTTCATTTAAGCTTCAGTGGCAAGATCAGACAAGAAGTGTCAATGTCCTCACTCAGGTATCTATGAGAGCTGACAATCCTGCTTACTTCTGTAAACCTCTTTGAACAGGAAAGAAACATCAAGTTCATGAGGAAACTACTATCCAAGCAGCATCTGGCTTCTGTGGACTTGTTTGAGCCCTGTCAATCCGGATATAGAACTGGAACTACAATTTCCAGTGGTCACAGTTCACCTGTCCAAACTGATTTCTTGTCACCCCCAGCATTTCTGACATGGCCACACTGATGCTGGGAACCTGATCATGTACTGTGAGCTGCTGCTCAAAGAGAAAAAGAAAATGATGCTCTGGGAAACTGCAGGATTGAACCAGAGAATCAAGGGGACATCAACAGGCAATAGTTACCTTTCTATTCTTAATCTTACCAGAATAACATCAGTTAGAACTTCATTACCTCTCTATTAAACACACAGCATAAAGCCAACAGAACTGGCTAGCAACAGGTGCTTGAAGTTGTTGTGGTCAGCAGCACACCAATGATTATTAAATGGTTTGCTTTACTGTAAACAGAACATGTTCCGAGTTGACATTGACCCCAAAAACACACTAGTTTTTATAAAGCAACGTTTATTTGTTGAAGTCCAGAAAGAGGAAACATGAAAATGGACTGTCCAAAATATCATGAATAAAGCTAACAGGTTCTACTGACCCTTCTCTTACCAATTAGATGGCATTCTTAAGAACACATTACTTCTATATGTTTCTCTTCCCCATCAATCTTTTTTTTTGATCCCCATCGAACTTTTTTTTAACTGGAGAGAGAACACACAAGACTTGATACTAAATACAAATAAAAATGTTAAAATGAGGTGTTTCTACCATTGGCCCTAAAACTGTCTTTTTAACCAGACAGCTTCATTTAAAACCAGAAATGTTTTTTAAAAACTATTTTCTACTATAAAAGCACACGAAGGATGCCAAACAGCGTCTAGTAAAGTGGGCACTGTGAAACTCAAACTTTCAACTGAATTTTGACCGAGGTTGCTCAAATCTACAAAATGCAAACCAACACTGAAGGAGGCTAGCCATAACAAAACTGGCTGTGTCAGACTTAGCATCAGCAACAATAAAATAAGTGCTTTACACAGAAATGACCACTGTGTTCATTGGCACCAACTCTGTTTCAGAGACATGGATGTAAAAATAGAGGTAAGTGTGCATGTAGCAGTAGTGATAGCTGATCCTGTAAGTACTTGGGACTGTTTGTAGCAGGGTCACAACTTCCTGCCTTACAAACTTCCACTCATTTCTGATGAAATGTGTGAAAAAGTCTTTCTGCAGCAACTTTTATTCTATTGGGACAGAAACCAGGCTAAAACAGAGTAAAGGGGCTTACAAGCATTTATCGCTCATTAAAACCTCCAATTTCTCTTTCTAACTAAAAATTTACCTAAAGGGCTGATGAAATCTGCAATACAGAATTCAAACACAGGGTTACCAACTTCAATGCTTTCCATACACTTACTGTTTGTTTGTTTTTTTCTTCAAAAACAGTCTGCAGACAGTAATTATAAAAGGCATCATTATGATATTTTGGTATGAAACACACTGTTTAGAAAAGCAACCACCCATGACTGCACTAAAATCAATTTCATATGTTTGATTAATGTTTTCAATCCTTGGAGACTATGAAAGGAATCAGCTCCCATGCAAAGAGCACTTATAATTTCTACATTTGCAACACTATACGTAAAACCTATTTACATATCTTTGGCTGTATCCCTAAAAATATTGGAACAGTAATGTTCTAAAAGCTTATCCTTTGAAAGTTCACAGTCAACACACTGAGCTTGATGTCATTAAATGGAATAAGCATCCTTTAAGACAAGCATTTCAAGTGGTGTTACCTCACCCTTTGTAATTCCCACTTTTCTATAAGATGGTCCACTTCACCTCCAAGAACTGCTGTGTTACTGTCATCCAACAGCAAGAATCCATTTCTCACTTCAACAACTCCTGAAAGCTTAATTTTTGTTCCAGGTGGAGTGTTCAGGCTAGAAGCAGAAACAAAGCCAAATATTTAAAATATGTTTATTAATATTCTGCCACCAAAACTGTTTAAAATTCTGTTCCTATTATAATTCTACCATTGTCATATTTCATAATAAAAACATAGCATCAAAAACCTTGGCAGTAATTCCTTCAGTATGCACAGCACTTTTCAATAGCCTTATTGGAACTCTTCCCATTCATTACACAAAAATGCCATATTGCAAATTAGATTCAAACAGAGATGAATGTTTGCAAATCATCTGTTTGGTTAAAATCCAATTTAACGATACCAAACTATGGAAGTGATTTGTTTAGACTAACAGACAATATTTCAAAGTCAGTTGCCTAAGTTCCTTATCCTAGGATGCATTTATAGTTAATATATAGAGGATCTCCAGATGCTTAACCATCTCATTTGTTTTAGACACCTAACTTAGGAAGAAACAAAGAGCAGTTAGAAAAGAAACTTTCTATACATTACTAACAGCTAGGACTGTATCAGAATACGTATTAAAAACATGTATCTGGTAGTGCTGTTTCTCTCATTACTCTATCATTTAAAAACATATGGATGCTCTCTGTGGTCATCTCCCACAAGGAAATACTTTACCTTCTTTTCATGTGCATCTACCCTATGAAAAACAACAGCAGATGCATACAGGAATCATGAATCTCCAACTCGTAATTGAAAGATACAACAAGAGGCACAACCTGGAAACTATGATTTTTCTTGTAAGAAACAGGACACAGCCAGCTATAACCTTTCAACTGAGAGGTAATAACCTCTTTAAAATATGCTAAAGCTATTGTTGCAATCACAGGACCACACCACACAGTGAAGAACATTCACAGTGGATTCAATTTCAGCACTAGTGGCATTAACCTTAGCAGTATTAAAGGAATTTTCAGTATTGTTCTGATAAAAGCAAAGAAAATGAGATCAGAAAAAATAGAAAAGAAAGAAATACAGTAAAAAATGAAAACTATGCTAAGGGGGGAAGGGGCAAATGGGAATCCTAATCATGAATAACTTTTAAATTAAAGAAAACTGTGATTTTTTAATTTATTTCTATAAACCCTATGTACTGATCTATTATTCCATGTTAATAGGCCAAATTCAAACCTGAAGCAACCACACCCAACACAAATGAAATTTTCATACAATGTTACTTGAAAAGAGAGCTCATAACATTACTACTGAGTGATGAGTTCTCTAATATTTTTGAGATTTTTATCTAAAAGCTTTCAAATTATGTCTTTTACTGGGTGGCATTCTTCAAGTATTTTGTGATCTACAGCTTACTTAAACAGGAGCCTGTTGGCCTTCCTTTTCTGTTCTCTTTATATTCATGTTGGAATATGACATTCCAGGTTCTACTGGCTCTGGGTAAAATTAAAATATTAAGTGTTCCACCTTGTAAGACAGCATCACTCCAATCTGCAAACTAGCTCCTGCTCAGAAGGAGCAGTTTTAACAGCAAAAGATGACATTTTAAATGAAGTATCTATCCCCCTGTTGCACTTAGCAGAGAGAGAGGAATATTTTTTTTAAATCAAAATAATCTGAACTAGAGTGAAGAGTAAAGCACACCATGATTCCAGAGACTAAACACTGGAGATAATTTCCAGTATCTTCATAATCATACAAAAAAACTGCATGTTCAACAGCGATTAGGTGTCTTACTCCTCATTTTTACTAATTCAATCCTAGTTAAAGTCTTGCCCATGGTAACACAGCACTAGCTGCATTAAATTAAGTGTGCCTGTGACATAGAGTCATAGAATGGTTTGGGTTGGAAGGGACCTTAAAGATGACCCACTTCCTACCCCCTGCCATGGCTGGGGACACCTCCCACTAGACCAGGTTGCTCAAAGACCCATCCAACCTGGCCTTCAACATTTCCAGGGAGGGGTCACTCACAACTTCCCTAGGCAACATGTTCCACTGTCTCACCACCCCCACAGAAATAATTTCTTCCTCATGTCTAACCTAAATCTCCCTCTTCCAGTTTAAAATCATTACCCCTTGTCCTATCACTAGAGGCCCTGCTAAAAAGCCCCTCCCCAGCTTTCCTGTAGGCCCCCTTCAGGTACTCAGAGCGTTCTCTTCTCAGGGCTGAACAGCCCCAACTCTCTCAGCCTGTCTTCACAGAAGAGGCGCTCCAGCCCCTCTGTTCATCTTTGTGGCCGTCCTCTGGACCCTCTCCAACAGCTTCGTGTCCTCCCTGTGTTGGGGGGCTCCAGAACTGAACCCAGTATTCCAGGTGGGGTCTGAGTAGAGGGGGAGGCCATGCTTCTTTTGATGCAGCCCAGGACACAGTTCACCTTCTGGGATGCAAGTCCACATGGTCTGCTCATGTTGAGCTTCTCGTCAACCAGTACCCCCGAGTCCTTCTCCTCAGGGCTGTTCTCAATCCATTCTCCCCCCAGCCTGTATTTGTGCTTGGGATTGCTCTGACCCAGGTGCAGGACCTTGCACTTGTCCTGGTTGAACTTCATGAGGTTGGCATGGGCCCACCTCTCAAGCCTGTCAAGGTCCCTTTGGCTGGCATCTCTTCCCTCCAGCTTGTTGACTGCTCCATACAGCTTGGTGTTGTCAGCAAACTTGCTGAGGGTGCACTCAATCCCATTGTCCATGTCACAGGTGTTAAACAGCACCTGTCCCAGTACCCACCTTTAGGAATGCCACTCATCACTGGTCTCCATTTGGACGTCAAGCTATTGACCACCACTATTTTAGTGCAACCATCCAGCCAATTCCTTATCCACTGAGTGGTCCACCCATCTAATCTGTATCTTTCCAATTCAGAGATCAGGACGACATGTGGGTGTCGCGGACAGTGTCAAACACTGCAGAAGACCAGGCAGATGACAACAGCTGCTCTCCCCTTGTCCACTGACACTGTGATTCCATCATAAAAGGCCACCAAATTTGTCAGGCATGATTTGCCCCTGGTGAAGTCATGTTGGTTACCACCAACCACCTCCTCAATTTTATGTGCCTTAGCGGAGCCTTCAGGAGGATCTTCTCCATGATCTTGCTGGGTACAGAGGTGAGACTTACTAGCTTATGGTTCCCTCGTGTTTTGGTTTGAGCAAGTTCTTGATTTTAATTTTTTCCTTTCAGTGAACTTTTTAGCAGCGACAGTGGACTAATAATAGCCAAGGTCACTTCTGACTGTCTGCAGCCTCCCCCCCTACAGGGGAGCAGATTAGACCGAAGGCAGGATCAGCAAATCAGAATATTCCCTTCTCATAATATTTTCTCTATTTGGCTTTCAGTATAGGTTAAGACATCATAGAAGTCAAGCCTTTCTTTTTCCTTCTCCACTCACTTTTCTGCTTACTGTTGCTTCTATCACCCTCTTTTTGGCTCTCTCCTTTTTTTTCCATTTTTCTTCCCAGCCGACACCCGAGGGCCCCGTCCGTGCGCCCGGACACTCCCCCCTTCAGCTGGGAGTCACCAGGGAGAAGAGTTGCTGTGAGAGTCGCTGGGGGAGGAGGGAGGGGATTGGGTGTTGCACACCCCTTTACAAATATATATATTCCCTTATCACTAATAATTGAAATCAATCTGTTTCACTTTTCAACCCAGAAAGCCTCTCTTTCTCATTTTTCTCCCTCTTTCCCTACCTTGGGGGAGGGAGGGGGGGGGGAGGGGTGAATCGAGAGACTGCCAACTCGGTGCCAAACCCACACACCTCGTTCCCTTTTTGAAAATGGGAGTTAAGATTTCCCCTTTTCCAGAGAGTGGAAACTTCACCAGACTGCCAAGACTGCTCAAATATGATGAAAAGCTACTTTGCATCTTCATCCATCAGTTCCCTCAGGAGCCTTATCTTCCTTTATCACTGACATACCTGTAGAAGCTCTTCTTGTTACCCTTGATGTCCCTGGCCAGATTTAATTCTATCTGGGCTTTAGCTTTCCTAACCTGATCCCTGGATGCTTGGACAACTTCTCTGTTCTTCTCTCAGGCTACCTGTCCTTGCTTCCACTCCCTGTGGACTTTCTTTTTACATTTAAGTGTGTCCTGGAGCTCCCTGTTCATCCATGCAGGCCTTTTGGCATTCCTGTCTGCCTTCCTCTTTGTTGGGACACATTGTGCCTGGGCTTGGAAGAGGTGAACCTTGAATATTGACCAATTTTATTTGGCTCCTTATCCCTCCAGGGCTTTATTGCATAGTACCCTACAAAGCAGATCCCTGAGGAGGTCAAAGTCTGCTCTCTTGAAGTCCAGAGTAGTGGACATTCCTGCTGCCAAAGTCAGGCAAAAGATCTGCTACTACTAAAAATGGTCATTCGGCTCAAGTTTCCACACACCTAAAATGCTGTGTGCCAGCGACTCAGCAGAGGGCTGCAAAACTCCACTTTTCTTCTGTTATGTACTTCCACTTAAGCAGCAGTGTAAATTACATTCACATTGCATTTGCATGCTGAATTCAGGGTTCTCCTTTACATACGAAATTTGAGAAGGAAACCTGTTTTGTCAAGCAATTTTCCCATGTATTACTAAGGACACTCCCATTATTTTAAGGATATTTAAGTATCACAGCAAAACTTTGAGAAGTTTTTCACCTTATTTTTGACATGCTACTGTATTCTATAGCTGTGCAGCTTGTGTGTCCATCAGTCATCTGCAAACGTAACATTCTGGGAGCAGCCTGAGATTCCTCGTTATCCTTTGGTGCAGCAACATTGCGTATTTTCTGTATTTGCAGAACACATGGCCCTTCCAGCTGTACATGCAAAACAGAAAAGACAAAACTGTTACCACCATGAAGCCAACACACTGTAATACCTAGACACACTAACAGATGCCCCCAGGCAAAGGAAAGTATCATTTGATCAGGCAGTCGTGTTCAATTTCTATCACTCATGTACTGTATATTCTCAAGCATGATTAATATGGCTTTTTCAGAGAGACAGCTGTGACGTTTCACGTATCCCTGCGACACACGTTGTGGAAAAGAAGTGGATGAAAAGAATTTGGGGGTGCAAACAAGCAAACACAAATATTGTTACTTCCAACACACTATGGAATCCAGATACCATTCACATGCTGTATCGCATGGTCTCATTGACAAAGTGTTTTAAAGAAATAAACAATCAGCTCTGAAGACTATCTGGTCGTATTAATAGCAAATTTCAAGTACAACCAATTCGTAAATATTAACTAGAAACACAGTTTCTTCAAAGAGAGGTACAATCAGAATCTAACAACCTCAAGGGACATCATTACCTGTTGGTTACCTAAAAATGCAGCATATTCTCCTATACACACCACAGTTTATGTTAAAAGAAAAAACCTACAAAGAAACCCAAACACCACCACAAAAATAAATAAATTTAAAAAAACAAATACCAACCAACCCTCCATCACATTTCAATTTTAGCTGAGCACACAGCAAGTCTGATCCCTCTGAGAAATAAACATGAATAATCTGTTGCTGCTCAACTGATCACTAGCACCTAAGAGACAGCAGAAAAGATTAAATAGTGCATATTTCATCAGCTTCTTCCCTTTGGGAAACAGAATAGGTAGCCCAGAAGAACATAAAATTAGAGCAGATAACCAGGAGGCAAAGAAAAGAGAAATGAGGAAATAAAATAGTAGAAGCAGTGAAACTAGGTAAATGAGAAGATAAGGAAACAGGAACTTTATTTGGGATGAGAACAAAAGAGAGGAAAATACTTTAGAGTAACAACAAGGCATGAAATTGCAGTAAGAGGAGGAGGAAAGAAGTCACTCAAGGAGCAAAAGCAGCATCCTACAGAGTTCACTTCTTAAATGATTTTGTTCTTGACACATGTGGGTTAACAATCGCGGCAGACACAATAGCCAGTAACAAACTAAAATTCCTACTTAATCTCCCTAATCTTGAAATTTTCAAATAAATTTAAAATTTGAAGGCACCCACATTATTTACTACTTCAAATCAAACCATGGAAAATACAGTATTTGAGATGAAGGACTTATCAACAGCTGAAGAAGTCATTTATTTGGAATTTACTGAAACTTGAAAATCTAGTTTTTTGGTAGTGAAAGATTCCTTCTATAGTGGTGAATGAGCCACAGTGTCACACTCATGGATTTCTTCAACCAAAGTCTATGCTTGTCATAAATTAACACTAACAGTTTTTAACATTATACAGTGTTTTTAAAGTAACAATAAAGAAACTCTAGGCAACTGAGAAGTATTTCTGCTTAGCCACAAATAGGTTTGTTACTGAGTTGAACAGTAGCTTTACGATGATGGAAATTTCTTTCCTAAGTTTTGTGCAAGTTCCTGTTCTACGTACTTGCTTTTGGTTTTAAACAGTTGTTTAGATCACTTAAAAAAATCTGGAGTGCAAAGAAACAAGGCCTAAGCTATCTTTGAATATATGCCAGTACATTCAGATGGCCAGGTCTAGTGTCGAGCATACACTAGAATAAAGCAGAGCTATACATTTGCTGAGCTTGGACAAATGTCGTCTTCTCTAACAAAGAAGACTACATGTCAGTTCCAAAAACAGGTGCAAAAGGGGAAGTGTGTAGTTTTCTCAAAGTTACACCAGATTAACACCTCAATTATCACGGATTAAATCAGGACTTTAGAGTACCCGCATCTCCCAGTCCCAGTTTAGCTCATTTCCCCTCTCATCCCCTAAAACAAACACAGAACTGCAGACCAAGACAACAGTCATGGAATTCCAGGTGAACCCAGAAGACCTATGCCAGTACTCCTTGCGTGGACTATTTCAAAGTGTCATCGTAAGAATCAAGACAGGAAAAAATATTATAATAAATACCTAAAAATCACATCAGCTATGTTCAACAGGTGCACTTACTCACTTAATCAATCTGAAACCTCTTTGGCACTCAGGTGCTGAATGTCATATATGAATGAAAAGGTAAAACAATTTTTCTTTACCCAACAAAAATTCCTAGCAAATTATCAAGTATCCTAAGTAGCAGGACTGGTTATATCCCCACTATTAAGGTTGCAAGTCGCTGTTATGTAACTACTCAGTTAGTAGTAGTTGTCGCTGTTATGTAACTACTCAGTTACGTAACAGCTCTCAGCTCCCTTACTAACACATTGAACACTCTATACAGTCATGTTGAATATTTATCAGACAATTCCTAACCTTCTAGGGTTTCCCCTGCCCCCAGGAAGGGAAGGAAACATAAAGCATTTCAAAATTTCAGCAAGATCAACCTAATTATTTCTAAAAATGGACAACGTTTGGCTTGTGATTAAAGCAAGTTTTTTTTTTTCAACACTTCTACAACCTCTACCCTTTGAAAAAAAGGGTTGCAATTTGACAAAACTGTAATAATACCTGGAATGAAAGGATACATGTTTTGTAAAGATATCTGGTTAATGGCTATTCAGCATACAAGACTGATGAGAGGAGGAAAACGTAATAAATTAAATACACAGATACCGACACCCTAAAACCAGCCCATAATGGAGACAGTCCAGGACTCTTAAAATACTGACTGGTGGGCCACTGAAGTATAACTGAATGGCCCATCAAGTCCAACCTTCCCATGGATCTATGGAAAAGATCAAACTTATTACAAGGATGGACACTAAGGTTGGACACAAAGGGTGACAAAGGTGATTAAGGGACTGGAACAACTCTTCTACAAGGAAAGGCTGAGAGAACTGGGACTGTTCAGCCTGAAGAATGACAATGGGCACAAAGTGAAACACAGGAGGCTCTATCTGACCATCAGACTTCCTTACTGTAAGGGTGACTGAGCACTGGAACAGGCTGCCCGGGAAGGTTTTAGAGTCTCTATCTCAGGAAACACTGAAAAGCCATCTAGACATGCTCCTGGACACCCAGATCTATATGGCCCTGCTTGAGCAGGGGCATTGGACCAGATGATCTCATCAGGTCCCTTCCAACCTCTACCTCTCTATGATCCTGTGACTGCTTACCTGTATACAATCTCATATTATTATATAGGTAATGCTAAAATTCTTAAGTTCCATATAGTACAGTTGTACCTTGCTCTCTCCAGAAGTATTTACAAACTTGACACACCTTAAGGCTGGAATGCTACAAAAGGAGGTTCAGATTACTTTAAAAAAAACCCAAAACAACAACAACAAAAACCAAAAACAAAACAAAAAAGCAACTAAAAGAAGAGAAAGAAGTATAAAAATAAATTGCATTTTCTGTGCTGTGGTAGTAGAAACAGCTTTCAGGGACAAGTGTCTAAATGGTGCAAATAAGTTAAAAGTATGGAAAATAATCAAAAAGTCTTCACTTTTTCAGGTGAAAACTATAGTATCTTCTACTATATAATGCCATTATAATATTCATACTGAATGTTTTATACTACAGTATGGGGAAACTACTTGCTAAGTCAGAATCTGAAATTTGAAACAGCAGATAGAGACAGGAGAGGAACAACTAGACATGCAAGTTGAATAAAACCTCACTGAGACATACCACATTGCACTCCTTCCTTTTTATTCACAAAACCTACTGAGATAATTCAAAACACACATGTGACTCTTAGGAAAAAGAAAACAAAACACACCCAAATACAAAAGAACACAAAAAACCCAAATTAAATCAATATCCACATAATCATATGTTAGAATATACTCAGGTCTTTCTGGACATTGTTTACATCAATCAAAAGGTCATTTACTCATCTGTAGTTAGCTTATAGGCTTTTTCAATATGAAGAAATGTATCTAAGTATTTACATCATGTCATGTTCAGAGAAAAAAATCTGAAAAATTAATTACAAGCACTGACTGGAGGGAACTAAATAACCAACAGCTGGAATTACTATACCTATCTACAACAAATCAATACCCTTTCTAGCAAATCCTGGAAGTCAGTAAACTATTTTGTTTGAGTGCTCTTCAAACTGTGCTTAGATCTGCCCTAATGTCTGACATTTAAGACACTACTGCTCACAAACAGGGATTAAACCACTCCTGCCACTCTTGGAATGAGGGGAGATGTTCCAGATCAAGCTAAAGCAATAAAATATCTAGAAGCATACACACTTGCCAATGTGATCAAGGTAGAAAATAATGTTCTAATACATCAATCTCTTCAGATCCCTACATTACAGAGATAAAATTTCAAACAATGCCCAACAGCTGGTTAATAAATTTCAACCAGTTTTGCAATATAGCAACTAGGCTGTATTCTACTTTTCAAGACAGTTACTGCACTATCTTCCTAGGGGCACTGCTTTGACACACTCAGACTGGTCTGAAAAGACAATCTAGTCAGCCACTCACAAATATTTAGCTAATTATATCTAATATTGTATGCTTTTTCTCAAAACAGTAATTATGCCTTTTCAAGAGCTCCTGATACAAGGATGAGGAGCAAAGAACACAATCAAAACACTGATCAGGGTGAAGAGCTCAATGTCCTCAGCTTACCTAAGGCTGCCAAACAAGTATTTCTAAAAAGACCATGACTCAGTTTGATCTGTCAGCCTTGTCGACATCATCTCAATTGGAAAAAACAAACAAACAAAAACACATAAACAACTAAAGGTATGTAGAATAGTTTTGACACTTTCAAATGCAGTTAGATCAGGAGATCTGATGTAGCAATCACTCTCACTGAGTGCAACTCAAGATTGGAGGATTTCTTTTAAATGCACATCAGTTGTAACTGGAAGAACAAATCTGACCAACCCTTAAAAGCCTGTAAGAAACCAAAATCAAAGAAACAGTAAAAGGCAACAAAGCACAGTCTTATTAACATAATGAGATAGAAACTGGGAAGCGTATGAGTAACTTTAAATAGTAATTAGAATTGCTGGCAACTTACATTCCAGCTGCTTACCATCAATCTGTCAGTACTCAGAAAGCATCTCTGAGCTTAGAAATTAAATCTTTTCTGAACGCTTCTGGAATGAACGTTTCCATTGTACCAGCACATGAATACTTAAAAGAAAACCAGTTATGTTTTAACTGTAACATCATTACTAAATTATACATTAGAACTTCATAGTCTTCTTTGCTTTTTTATTCCCTTCAAAATACTTAATGTATATTTATGGTATATAGCCATCCAGATGGAAATAGAAATGTTCTGGTTTTTAAAACCCTATGCAAATGTGGCCATCTTGTGGCTACTGCTGGTAATATTCATTTTTTTTTAAGTGCTGTAAAGCACAGATATAAATGAGTAAATAAAACGTTTCTGTGTAGTAATTATTTGTTTTGTTTTAGAATAATTTTCTAAGAGCTATGATACAAATAAAGAGAGTTGATTAAAGTAAGACCAAACTTAATTTTAGAAGTTCATATGTTAAAAAACCTGGCTCCTTACCACTACTGACAGAAGTATTTAAGTCCCTAGGATTTAACACATACCTTTTGTTAAATATTTGTCTTTAACAAAGGCCATTAGGGGCTATCGTTTTCTTCTGTCCTGCTTTTTTTCCCCAGCTTCTACCAAAAAAAAAATTGTCAGGAGTCCCTACCTAAGAGAAAAACTACTCTTCTCCTCTATATTTTCATTCTTTACCCATTTTAATAATGGAAAGAGTTTGTGGAGCACTGATCTCTCTCAATGATCTGGAAAACAGGAATACCTTGAATCAAACAAACTTTCAGAAAGAAACTTTGGATTGGACAGGATTCCTCCAGCATGTTATCCAGTCCTCCATCTCCATCAACTATAAAGCAATCTCATGAAGAAATTTATCAAGATCCATTCAGTAACAGTTAATTTTACTTTTTTTTTAGGATCCTACATATCTACTGTTTTGTACTGCCAGTAACAAAAATGAGAACCCTCCAAAGGACACACAGTAACACAAATCAGAACATACACTGAGGGGAGAGCAGCAAGTTTAATAGGGATCCTTTTCCACCTTTTCATTTTCTTAGATGTTCATTTTTACAAAATATAGATGTATTTGTGTGTGTACAGGTGCAGGAGGTTTTTTTCCCATGAAAGGGTAGCTGTTATCTCACAGGTATGTCAAAGCACTTACCACCACCGTTTTCAAGGACACATCCCTTGTTTTTTTGCAGATTTTTTTTGTTGTTGCTTGTATGGGGGCGGGTTGTGGAAACAAATTGGCACGATGGCACCTTTCCTAGTTGCAGCTGAGAAACATGAAATACCCTACTGATTACTTGAGCAGTTAAACTAGAAGTAAACACCTTAAAAGCATGAAAGTAGATTCTCATATATAAAATCCACCACAGTTTTGAGAGCATCAATGACACTTTTACCTTTAATTGATGACTATTTAATGACAACAGTAATTTAGAAAACATTCTCTCTAAAGGAAACGAACAAGTTACTAAGTATACTCTGAAATGATGAATGAAAACTGAACAACTACCTCTAAAGAAATCCTACCAGGATGCAACAAAACTTTGAAAAAAGTCACTTTCAACTGAAAACATTTCACCGAGAAAACTAAATAATGTAAGCATTACCACACATACAACCTTAATACTCTGAAGAATTGCATTTAAACAAATACATTTGGACCTTGTGAATACTGCATGATCTGAAATGCAAAACTCAGTGATACTCCAATTGAGCAACTGAGAAATGAAGACTCCAGAAACAGATACCACAAGAAGCAATTATTTTGCTTGTTTTCCATATTTCAAGAACAGGATACTGAAGAGGGAAAAAAAATACTAAAATCATAGATACAAGAAACAGCTAAATCAAATTATTTTACATGGTAAAAAATTCTTCAATTTTTTGTATCTTGAAGTATCAAGAAGTATCTTGAACAGCATGTTATCCAGAAACCTAAACAATAAGTTTCATAAAATATCACATAATAAGAAATGAAGTTAAAATTTTTCCTACAAAGTTTAATATGTAGTATGTGACATGCACAGAGTGCTAAAAACTATGCTCCTGCAATACACTATCTCTCAAGTGGGCTTTTCATATCTGGCAATAATGTTACTGCTGGTGTTCTTGCAGAAGCCAGCTCTGACAGCAGCCACCACTTCATGTACGCAACAGTATCAGCAGAAAAAACAAATCCAAACAGTGCTTAACAGCCTTTCCCATCAATCTTGCTGTATTAAAACAAACCCATCTTGCTTTATCACTCTTTGAATTTCAACAGTAACAAAACGTTTCCTCAGAACTTTCACATCAATGGTACAGACTGTCAATATTTGTAAGTTAGGGATTAATGATTTGAATTGAGAACTACTACTAGGTTTAACATAAAATTCTTTCATTTATTACTCTATTAACTGCATGTAGGGAAAAAAAACGAGAAGTGTGTACTGAAGGGGCCAAACTTCAGTTCTACCTAAACATACAACATATGTTAAACGTCATGCACATCCAAGTTTTGAGTATGGTACTATTCTGTAGCACAGGAAGTGTTATACCCTCTAACATCATTTATCCACATAACCTATGGGATACACAGACACAGGAAAATTACACAGAGTGAATAGTTATAATTAGGTATATTGGTGTGATGGGAACTCCGGGGAGCTGGGCAGCCATGGCAGCGTAAGAAGGCCTTGACGGTTTATTGATGACAGGAGTTTGAAGGACTTCCACAGACGTGGGCCTTTTTGAATAATCAAACCCTGGCACCCCATATTTGCATCCCAATTCTGTTAATTCTTTGGCGAAATCGGCCCACTTATAACCGCCAGCCACCGGAGAACTTATTATGCAGTTTTTGATTTGAAGAGCCAGATTTTTAAGTTCTCCGGGCAGTCCACGGACATCGATACCCATCCTCTCTGGTTCAACATGCAGCATTAGGGGGCTGTCTTGGTGTGTCACCAGAGCGTGATGATGAATCATTTGAATGACTGCCGCATTATGGACGTTCTCCGTAAGCTGAGGGACTCCCCCACGCAAAACATGTGGTTCCCCTTGTGAAATTGGGTCAATTAGGCCCACATTAAAGGCTGCTCCCTGGGTAAGGGTCCAGGGAGCACAATCATTTCCCATAGTTAGCAACGCTCCTGGTCCCCAATACTTCCTTTTCTGTCAGCATTACCCCGTCTCCCCCAGATGCAGACACCCGAATGACATAGTCGATGTCCATTTCTGAAGGGAGCCTACTATATTGCTGCTTTAATTGTGCCAGCTCGAGTGATGTAAATGGGGTGTTTATGAGTAATTTGTCTGCAGTCCATCATGGGATCCACAGTCACCTCCGTGTGGATCACAGGACGTAACCTTTGTGTGGGGAAGAACAACCCCATGTACCAGTACCGGTTGGGGGCTGACCTGCTGGAGAGCAGTGTAGGGACCTGGGGGTCCTGGTGGACAGGACGATGACTATGAGCCAGCAATATGCCCTTGTAGCCAAGAAGGCCAGTGGCATCCTGGGGTGTATAAGAAAGGGTGTGGTTAGTAAGTCAAGAGAGGTTCTCCTCCCCCTCTATTCTGCCTTGGTGAGGCTGCATCTGGAATATTGTGTTCAGTTCTGGGCCCCACAGTTCAAGAAGGACAGGGAACTGCTTGAAAGAGTCCAGCGCAGAGCCACAAAGATGATTAAGGGAGTGGAACATCTCCCTTATGAGGAAAGGCTGAGGGAGCTGGGCCTCTTTAGTGTGGAGAAGAGGAGACTGAGGAGCAACCTCATCAATGTTTATAAATACATTAAGGGCAAGTGTCAGGAGGACGGAGCCAGGCTCTTCTCACTGATGTCCAGTGATAGGACAAGGGGCAACGGGTGCAAACTGGAACATAGGAGGTTCCACATAAACATCAGAAAACTTCTGTGATTCTGTGCAACTTTCCTCTTTCCTTCATCCTCTGAGCCACTAGAATCACTACTATAGTGAGAGGACAATGGTGCAGAGGAGGGTGAGCTTTCACTCAGGCAGTCCATTCTGACCTTCAATGGACCTTCTTAGGAGGCAGTTTAATGGTACTATTTACAGTCTCCTCCTCATCTGTTGTGTATTCTGAACTTGTTGCAGTGTGTTCGTGTTGTAAAATGTGTGTGTCGGATGGGCCCTCATCAGAATCATTGAATAGACTAAAATCCAGAAATCCTTCGACTTCAGAGTCAGTAAGTTTGTTAGTTTTGGTCCCTCCTAATCTTTTTAATTTTTCTCTGAGTTCTTCCTTCTCTCGCCGCATTATTGTGGCTAAAGTGAAGAAAGCCCCTGCATTGTAATAGCCATATCCAGTTTTCTTAATTTGTTTTTTTCACTTTTTTGGAGGGGAATGGCCCATCTTCTAAACCTTTCAGGGTGGTAACAATACGGGAAAAATCTCCCTTTGCACAGAGGCCTACAAAGGTATTGTAATATTTTTCAGTGGGTGTATATTTGTGTTTTACTAAGTGTTCCCAGAAAGGCGCAACAAAAGTGTATTCCTTTAATTGATCAATGCAAGATTTCCCTGAGTCCTCGCTGCTTCGCACGCAACCAGTGCTAGCCTCTGCGGACATTTTGACAATTTAGAATCTGACTAATAAATTTAGTAATTAAGGCACTGCCAGGTGGGCTCTAGCTCTCTATCGTATCCCACTTCTGACACCAATTCTCTGTGACGGTCCAAGCGTCGGTGGTAAGGGCCGCCGGACACATCCGGGGTCGGGCACTAGGACCGATCACGGACAAGCAGTCAGGAAGGCTGCGTCACTGACTGCCGCTCATTGCGAGAACTTGCTTTGAGTGAAAGAACCGAGGCCCGTGCGTCAGTCCAGGGATACGATTAGAGAGGCTAAGAGTTAACCACCCGAACAACCCAGCAGATCCCACCTGTACCGTGCCTCAATTAATCAATTCTGACACCAAAATTAACGAATTGAAGCGGTTTATATAGGGATTACCAAATAAAGCGGGGCGAGGATTCAGGGAGAAGCAAATAAAATAAACATATAATTCAAAGAACACCTTAAAGTGAGCAGATGAAACCAAGGAACACTTAATCCAATAGCAGATGTACTCTATATGGAGGGGAAGGGTAAAGAGAGGGAAGGAGAGGAGCGAGCCTGTCATGCTTATTGTTATGGGTAAGGGAAAGGTGGGGGGAGACGCTCTGCCTTACGCTAAGGGACGCGTCGGTGAGCGACTCCTGATCAGCAGCCGAAGTTCACTCTAAGCGGGTAGCTCCTGGTGAGTGGCTACATGTGGAGACAGCTGGTATGGATCCCTCAAGATGGTAGATTTCAGGCGATCAACGGCAGCCCCAAATGGGTGGTTAACCGGATCAGCAACCGAAGGGTAAGTATCCAGGAAAAGCCACAGCTCAGGAACAGTGATTATAATCCACAGTATGGCACACGAAGCAACACCGAAGCAACAGCAGGTAAGTACCCCACCAAAACAGCACAGCAGCAACAGGTATTTCCCAGCAGACTGGACAGCACAGCAACAGCAGGGATGACTGATCCCAAATAACCAGCAAGAGGCTGGTGCTGCAGTCTCTCTTTTATTCCACTCTGGACCAATCAGGTCCCTAGCTGCTTCCTCTTTATGCCCTTGGGGCCACTGAACTTCCCTGTGAAACAAATCAGAGTCTAGCTTCTGGGCAGTTTCAGGAGGGGAAAAGACTGCCAGTCACTGTCTACAACAAAGTATACAGTTTCCCGCCTTTAGGTCCCTCACTCAGCCTGCTTGTTTGTCCTTGATCTCTGTCCTTGGTGTAGTGATTGGTAGGCTGAGAAGGCCACTTCAGCTGTGTGGCTGCTGTTCCAAAGGGCATAATTATAGTATGTGGGGCCCATTCCCCACAATTGGACAGACTGGATCAGTGGCCTGAGGCCAATTGTATGAGGTTCAATAAGGCCAAGTGCTGGGTCCTGCACTTTGGTCACAATAACCCCATGCAAAGTTACAAGCTTAGGGATGAGTGGTTGGGCCCCTCACTACAAGAAGGATGTCAAGTTGCTGGAACGAGTCCAGAGAAGAGCTACCAGGCTGGTGAAAGGTCTGGAGAATAAGTCATACGCGGAGAGGCTGAGGAACTGGGATTGTTTAGTTTGAAGAAGAGGAGGCTGAGGGGAGACTTCATTGCTCTCTACAACTATTTGAAAGGGGGTTGTAGACAAGTGGGAGTTGGCCTCTTCTCTCAAGTGAATAATGACAGGATGAGAGGGAATAGCCTGAAGTTGCACCAGGGGAGGTTTAGACTAGATATTAGAAAGAATTTCTTTACTGAAAGAGTGGTTGGACACTGGAACAGGCTGCCCAGGGAGGTGGTGGAGTCACCATCCCTGGAAGTGTTTAAAAGAAATATAGATATAGTGCTTAGGGACATGATTTAAGCACTGAATGGGTAGATTAAGTTGTGGTTGGACTTGATGATCTTCAAGGTCCTTTCCAACCAGGATGATTCTGTGATTCTGTGATATCCGTAAGTCAAATAATAGAGTACCAACTTGTATCACCATGAATCATACAGTTGCTTTGCTTTACTCCTAACCTGCTTTGTTGCCCTTGCAAGAATAAAGAAAGAGAAAACATGAAATTCTGCTACCATGTCAAGATCAAGCAGGTTAAAGGACTTGTCAGTGATAAAGTCGCTAATGTTGTTCATATTTAATTAAGCATTTCAAAGTTGAGAAATAAAAAAGAAAGAGTCCTCTCTTTATGAAGCCTGGTGGGCAAACTAATATATTCATACATTTATCATATTATATAATCAAATATTGGGTTCTTCCATATGTGAAATAATGACAAAACCAGACTAATGCACCACTGAAGGCTGTCATCACATGTCAATCACAGAACATAGAAAAAGTGAAGTAAAAACATTGTCTACCTTTTCCACCTTTCCACCATTGATGTCACTGGGGAGGAATTTCTTGCCAATCGTTCTTAAATCTGTCTGAAATTAATAGAGAAAAAAAGAGAATATTAACCTAAAACGACCTGTTTAAAAAAAAATATCATAAAACAGGAAGGATAATTCTTCTGTAACAGCATTTATTGACAATAAAAACCCATCCCTCTAACTGCATATGATGAAAAAAATTCAATGAGTAAAAGAAGTTATAAAAAAAATAATTTGCTTTTAAAATTATAGTTTTGCTTTAAGCATATTTTTTAAGATTATTAAAATGTTTTTAATAAATAAAAGGAAATGACTAATGCTTAATTATTTGACATAATTGGAATTTAATACAGGTAAAGTTCTTTCTTCCCTCTCCATCTGGCACTTAAGAGAAAAGGGTTTTCATTTCTGTGTTTCTACATGCACAAATCCTTCATAAAAGGTTGGGATTATTTATTCAGTTATCCATATTGTCAAAACTTACATTTTATTTCTATTGCTTCTTTTGGAAGTGAGGTAAACATCTGCATGACTCCATTAATCAACTGTGCAATATGGCCACTAACAACATTAACTTAAAAAATTCATATAATCAAAAGAATAAATCTCCACAAAAACACTTTCCTCATTTAACCCTGTTTGGACAATCATATCAACTATGGTGAGGTATGACAAAAGCATGGACTGGATGGCTAAAAGGTCTTGCATATGAAATCAGGAAATAAAACCTAACTAAACTCTACACATTAGTTTTTTAGTGTATTTACATGTGTTACAAAAAAAATATGCGAAACAATGCAGCTTAGAACATGTTTTCTAAACTTCATGGCTTGAAATAAGCCTGTTGTTTTAAATAGAACATACTGGTGCAAGATTACTGAAGCTGAAAACTCTATTTATTTATTACGGTCATAAATACTTGTGGAAGAAAAAGGGGTAAGTGTAATTACAAGTAGAACTAGAACACCAACTTGCCATTAATATAAGCCAATGGACTACTGTTCCAGCATCCTAATATAGAACTGAGCAGCACTATATTTTAGTATCTAAAGCATTGTAAACAATTGGCTTATGCTGTTTTTTCAGCAAGAAACATTAGCACCCTACAAATAGAAAACTAATTGTAGGGATGCTCTTCTAGCATATTTACTCTGAGTATCTATACAGTGGATAAATACTCAACCCACTTTCTGTCGCAAAAGATAGCCACAGATAGTTATAAAAAAGCACACTGAGTTTTCAACCTGAGCCCACCTGAGGGACCTGATTTGTCATCTGTCAGTTATTTATCTCTGAAGAGCACACAGGCTCCTATAAACTGTTCTAGTATGTTTCATACCCTTAAAATTGACAACTCTCTAGCAAGGGGCTTTGCAATCACAGCAGCGGGAACATAACCTTTTACAACTCTTTGCAACATCTCATGCAAAATAAAAACATTTGAAGGAATGAAAGTACATTTATGCCTATTTCATACTCATTTAAGCAAGTCACACACACCCAAAAAAAAAGTCCGTTGACTTCTTGGTTTCTTGTACCTTAAGCACTGTCTCCAGAAATCAGGGGAAGTATTTGTGAATTTTTAAGAGTTGGAATATAAATTCACTGTTATCCTGTTGTCCAAGCCACACAGTTTGTTATTCCCTACTTACCCAACAGGCAACTTAATCTTCTAACTGACTTAATGACAAAAACATTGATAAGCAATTAAAACTGGCTTTGGAGTACTCACATAATAAAAATAGAATAAACCACAAATGTTATCTAACAAACAAATACAACATATACATGCACAAATTATTACATTAGCACTTGTTCCAGCATATAATTACATTTAGGGTACTACCCAGCAATTTGGAAGTATTGTATTTGGTTTTTTATAAAGTAGTAATGCATTCTCAGTTATATATAGGCATGCCACTACAATCCAGAAACCAAACGCTTACCTTCTGCATGTTTTGCACTTTTGCATTATAATTTTGCCTTCTTTTCAAATTTGTTACATGAATTAGTGCAGCACACATGAGCAACCAAACACATTTCAAAGAATAAATGAAAGGAGCAGAGGGGATCCTCTTTTCAGAGTACTATCTTAAACCAACAGTGGTTGAATCTCTAAGATGGACAAAATATCCCAAACAGTTCGCAATGCCACATACAGTGCATAGAAGCTTCAGAACTGAGTATGGATGACACAGAAGTCATCCATATGACTTCATATGGATGACTGAGAAGTTTTAAACAAAGCAAACAAAATTCTCAAAACTCTCCCTCATTATTTTGACTAAATAACTTAAAATTAAGTAATACATATATGGATTAAGTAGCTGTTCTCTTTTCATTGTTACTGAAAGGGAGCAGACTTATTAATATCCACTAACAATGTATACACTAGAATTCTGAAAAACAGGAATACACATGCACACTTTTCTCATGTCCTTGAAAGTATTAAGGTTCACTGCTTCCACGTTGTTTTGCTATCTTGTATGTTTTTGTATTTATTTGTTCGCAGGAATAATGACTACTAATCCAGATTTCCACAGTAAATCAAAAATCATAAACACATACACTTCACAGGAAAATTCACCATTAGTTTGAATATGCTTTAAGGAATATCATATCCAGAAGTCAACCTAAGTAAGGGTGTTTTATTCATCCCAACAAACTAATATTTTGTACTACAATTTCATACCCATGTCAGTACACAGCACTTCTGATTTTATTAGCGCTTGTACTTTGACTTCAGATTTACATTTGACACCCATAAAAATACTGCAAGTTATGTTCATTTTTTTTCACCCAGGTTTTAGAGTTTGGAATAGGTGTCATTTCCCAAAAAAGCTCAGAGCTCACACACACAAGGAGAGAGGTAGGTACTCTTGTCCTTTACATAAATCACACAAAGGTGCACTTTATTAGCCCCACAAACCTACACTTGAGCTGTCAGATACATCATTTTTAGCATAATTTGTTAGAAAAAAAGTTTTCACAATCATAACTTACATTAAGGGCAACTAGGATAATGTCATTTGCATTGACTTTTTCAGAAGAACTTGTGCAAGCTTCAATTCCTTCATCTGAAAGATACCTGGTAAAGAAAAAAAAATATTGGAATATCACATGATGTATCTATAAGGCAAACATCTTTTCTGTATAGAAGATTATTATATTTAGCTTGTAGCTTTTGTGCCAGTGAAGCACAGATTTAAAAATACTTGGAAAATTACTTCATGTAATCAGTTTCCTATCACTGAGATGAGACTGAGTATAAGATTTCTTATAATTTAAAAAAAAAAAAACCACAAACAAAAAAAAACAAGAACACACAAAAAAAAAAGCTCTACTTACAAAATAACAAACTTCACCTTCATTATGTCGAAGAGGGTAACACTATCCTCCTTGTGACTGCCTCCTCCCACCCACCCCAAATTAAAAGAACCTGTTTTGAAAATCAGCCACTTGGTCTTTACTTGATGTTAAGTGCCATACTCTCACTCATGCACTTGTGGAAAAAATCCAAACAAACAAAATGAACAAAACGCATGCCACATACAACACAAAACACAACCACACCTGTTTCTAAAGAGCAAGACTGTATGGTTAAGTTCTCAGGGGCTGGGGCACCTAACACTGCCATCTTATAAAAGATATTCTTGCTCACCGAGTTATAAGGCAATTGATAAAAGCAGAAGTGCATTACAGTGTATCAGTAGTCTAACATGGTGAAAAAGATTACATAAGAACAGAAACCTCCTCCACAGTCACAGCTTTTGTAGCCTCCATGGTCCTAGTCCAGGATCAGGATTTGTGTAAAAATCCTGTGAGAGTACTATGAATATATTCATCGAAAACTGACAAAGTTTGAAACGTATTCAACCAATCAATTCAAAAGGGGCTGACCTAGTCTAACCTTCAAAAACACTTAATAAAAAAGAAGATAATTTTAGCTTGAGTGGTCACAAATTGTGACATTTGTTATTCATCTTGCCTAATGTTTCCTATTTGAAGCCTCAGTTTCCATTTTTATGTAGCTGGCAATGTGCCTTCACTGCACAGCTCTTCATTTTATTTAAATGTATCACAGCAATCATTAAATAATTGATATTTGCTAGATACTCAGTCTGAAACACAGTACTTGCCCAAATAACATTTAAGTAACTACCTACCAAGATATTACCATTCCCCAAAGAATAAAAGAATTATTTAAGAAAGGAAGCTTAAGAAATATTAAAAATAAATATTCCTGAGTGCTTTAAGAAATTCATGAAAATAACATCCACAGTGTAACATACAAAGAAGGCAAAACATTTGAAGGAAAGCATATTTGACAGGCCTTTTTGATTCTAGCCCAGGTAGCATTAATGTCACCTTCTCCAGCCCTGCCAGCGTTCCCAGACTAACAATCCTAGTTGTGCTCTAACCCAGACAGCTGATGGGATCTAAATATTCAAGTCGGACACTGTCAGCTAGCAAATCCTGAAGGACCAGACCAACACCACCAAAAAAAAACCAAAAAACAACCCAAACCCCAGATGCACTGAAAGGGAGCAAAACACATATATAAAAACATAAGAAGAAACAATCATATTTTTTTATATAAAAAGGCAGATGCTTGAGAAGAATAAGGTGGCAAGGTTTGGGGGCTTGTATGGGAATGCAGCATTTTCCAGCTGAGTGACTCTGAGCTCCAGTACTAAAACCTGTGAAGATTCAGGTAACCACTGTGAATAAGCAGATGGATCTCATTAGCTGGAGTCAGAAGGTAAGTAGAAGAGCACTCCCACTCTCTGCCAGTGGAAACCAGAACAGATTTGTCCTACAGGCACTATCGTAGTCTTGAGGCTTCAACTGTGGTTTAATTACACCAATAGACTTCCTAGAAAGAGCAGTATCATAAACTCTTTAAGTGTACCTTCTGATATCTTCAGTGTAAAACTGAACATAAATTCAATACCAGGGGTTGGGGAGAGCACAAAATCCATAAGCTGAGTTTTAGACTGTCAGGCAAGTGTGGAAAGATTCTTCCTATTCCGCTCCTAACATAAATTAAGTCATCCTTCAATTCTGCTGAAGTTAGCAGGACTGCAGTTCCCTTATGGTGTTTCTAAGCTTAGTATTTAGATGTAAGCACTACCGTTTCCCAGCAAGAAAAACATATTTTTTAGATAATGAATAAACAAGAACCTGACCAGGAATTACATTTTCCCCTGATAGGACAAAATCGTTTAATTCTGCCATCACAAAATTCACTGCAGAGTCATGTTTGACTTTCTCATTTCAAAGTGAAGACTGAATCATAGCTGTCAAAATCACACTTATGCTTCAGTCAAAATTTTCAGTTCATAAGCTTTTATACATAAATTTTATATATATGTTCAGTTTATTTTGTCTCATTACTTTGGAAGCTTTTGGAGATGGAAGGATAGAGAGAAACCCACTAGAAAAGACCACTCATTTTCTATGTGCTAATTTTAAGCAACGGCTTAAAATTTTAAGTAACCCACCTGACTGAAATCTCTGCCAAGATAACAGAGGCACCAATCATGAAATGCCACTGGGGACATCTGTTAGCTTGATTTAAGCAAACACTAAAGCTTCTCAGCAAAAGATTAAGACTGCTGTCAAAACAGTCTTCAAAAATGCAAAGTCTGTGAACACCAAAGAAGGAGGACATTTTATAGTTTGGGGTTGGTTGGTTTGGTTTTTATAGATATTTATTATATGAAGTATAAATTACTTAAAACCTTAAGAACAAATCTAAGGATTAAAATTACTTTCAAGAAACAAAAATCAAATCAACCACTATCTTTCCAATAGTGTGTCAGGTGTTGCTTCTGTGCAACAGGATGTAAAAGTGTCGATTTCATCAGAAATGGTGAACTGGTAGGAGAACAAATCACAACCAGAAAACACTGTACACCAGAAGTAGCCGAAACACAGATCACTACTCCTTTAATAGAAGCTTGGAACTAGTATGTATCAAGTCAGCCTTTTCTATTTTGTCCTAATCCAGTACTCCAAATGCATGTTTAGATTTTCTTCACAACCCTACAGAAAGATCTTAATTAAAATAATTTGTTTTTAAATAAATGCACTTATACTGAAAAACATCTATACCTCTCAAGTATGAAAAAGGAGTTAAAACAGGCAAAATTAACTCTTCAACTGGCATAATCCTTCCCCCTGCAGCATACAGAATATAAAGTCTGAAATCCTTTTTCTAGGCTCTGAAGAAAACAGCCCTCTTTCCTACCTGCTCTTAATAAGGGTATGTGATATGCTGATGCTAGGACCTTTACAGCATAAGGCCATTCAATCTTTTTGTTCTAACTGTTAGAAGAAGGAAAAAAAATTGACCCTGAACAAACCCAAAGACAGCAAAAACCTTCTCCAAAGTCAAAGAGAACAGCCCTGAAGCTCTGTGTGTCTATTATATCCCTGAATGCCTCACAACATCCACCATTCTGCACATTGTGTAAAATACCATGACCTATCACAACCTTAGATAATGAAAGGTGAACTACACATGATCCTATTACAGTAATCCAATGCGTTTCCCATTGCCTAGGGGTAGGAAGCCATCCTAAACCACCCACGAACCAGACTGCACTGCTGGAAGCAGCTAATGAGTTACAATCCCCCGGAAGTACCTGTCAGTGCCATACAAGCTTGCCAATTCTTGCTCTCCATACCTCCATCCCCAGCTGTCCTCACCTTTTCTTTAAAAGGCGTGGGGCAACAGGGAATAACCTGGCTTTAACAGGTTAACGCTGCTGCCACAATCAACAAATTTCATAGAATCATAGAATGGTTTGGATTGGAAGAGACCTTTGAAGACTGACCTCTACAATAACCAGGGACTGTTTCAACTAGATCAGATCACTCAGAGCCCCGTCCAACCTGACCTTGAATGTTTTCAGGGATGGGGAACCTACCACCTTTCTGGGCAACTTTTTCCAGTGGTTTACCACCTCACTGCAAAAAATGTCTTCCTTGTATCTAGTGTGAATCTACCCTCTTTTAGTTTAAAACCATTACCCCTTGTCCTGTCACCATAAGCTCTACTATAAAGTTTGTCCCCATCTTTCTTATAGGCCCCCTTTAACTATTGAAAGGCCACAATAAGGTCTCGCTGGAGCCTTCTCTTCTCCAGGCTGAACGATCCCAAATCCCTCACCTTTTCTCACAGGAGAGGTGTTCCATCTTCTCTGATCATTTTTGTGGCCCTCCTTTGGACCTGCTCCAAAAGCTCCATGTATTTCCTATACTGAGGATTACAGAACTAGACACAGTACTCCAGACAACTGCGAGGGTGGAGCAGCAGGGCAGAATCACCTCCCTTGACCTGCTGGTCACGCCTCTTTTGATACAGCCCATTATACAGTTGGCCTCCCAAACTGCAACTGCACATTGTTGGCTCATGTCCAGCTTTTCATCCAGTAGTACCCCCAAGTCCATCTCCTCAGGGCTGCTCTCAATCCCTTCATCTTCCAGCCTGTATGGATACCAGGGGGTTGCCTTGACCCATGTGCAGGACCTTGCACGTGGCCTCATTGAACTTCATGAGGTTCACATGGGCTCACTTCTCAAGCTTGTCCAGGTCTCTCAGGATGGCATCCCATCCCTCAGGCATGTCAACTGCACCACTCACTTCGGTGTCATCTGCAAACTTACAGAGAGTGCACTCAATCCCACTCTGTGTTATTGATGAAGATATTAAACAGTACTGGTGCTAAGATGGGCCTCTGAGGGACAAAACAACAAATGTTTCAGAATTACGCACTTTTGCTTTAAGTGAAGGAGCAAATGAATAAATAAACAATAAAACACATGGGTGAGAACTGCAGTGTAACAAACAGCCCAGCTCCACAAAGCTACTTAAGAATTCAAAGGCTAGCCAGTAGGTGGTGACTGACATCTTTTTACACTGACAGCAATTATAAAAATTATTTCCTTAAGATACAGTGCAGGTGACACTACCCAGGAAGATAAGTCAGAAAGACTGAAAATGAGGTAACTGTTTCAACTGGCAGCTTGATATTTGGCTTTACCCACCAAAATCCTAAGCTTCCTAAAAAGATGTTTCTATTTTCGAGGACATTCTGAAAATAAATGAAAATATTAATACCACCACAAAAAAAACCCCCAACACACACACAATGAAACCATAGTGAAATTCCCTCTATGAGGAGAGGTAACTAGAACAACAAACATTGCAACTACCTTTGGTTTCCAAGAAAAAATACATGCTAGACTTCTTTCTTCCACATTCTAAAACAATCTTAAAAGTTATAAATGGAAGTAATGCAGACAATTCAAGTGATTTCAAAGGAACTATAGCAAGTAATGCTGCATGAGTCACATAGGGATTCTTGTGGCCTTGGAACATTAATATAAATTAAAAAAAAAAAATCCGTTTACAACAAATGGGCACAAAGCTGCTGCAAATGATTAAGACAGTTATTTGTGGAGTATTCTCTTGGGAATAAAGACTAGATGAGAGAGGAAAATAAATGCTTCTACTGCATATTTTCCACATCTTGATTGCTGAAACCTGAGGGATATGTAGTACCTATTCCTCCCCCTGCACCAGCTCTGCTCATCTGAGATGTGTAGCGATACAACCCTCTTGGAAACAGCTTTTGTCAGAAGATTTCATAGCAAATACCTAGCTTCTCACCCTACCTTCAAATGAAGCATTAAAACAAAGCCATTAGTAATGAATCAGCATTTCCTAGGCAAACTAGTCACATATAAATGCAAATCTGCAATTTTTCTGTCAAAATGCTCTCAATAAGCTTTTGTGAAAAACAGATTTCAGTAATTCTTCCTTTGTAATACACAGAAAAACATATTACATCAGTGACAGGCAGAGATGTTTTTCCACTGCTCCTTCATATCAAGTCTGATATTAATTTCATAGCCCACTTTTGCACGATAGGTGTGCACGTTCTCCTTTTCAGTATTTCCCATTGCTGAGGGCAGTAACTCTGCAGCTCCAATCTCAGCTGCACCTCTACTTACCTAATTTTATGTTCCACTTTACTTCATCAAGAACAGATTACACTTGATGTGGTCTAAACAGACAGATTTCTGTACTGCTACACCCAAGTATGAAACACTGAAGAAACAGGCAGTATCAAAGGAAGATGCATTTTTGCCTCTCTGCTCTATTCTGATTGATTAAATACTTATCTGCAGACAAACATGAATGTGTACAAACACACACTTTAAAAGGTTTAAAATATGAGACTTATTCTAGAATTAAATCCACCAGGTAAACAACTTAACTTTACTAATATTAATTTTTCAAGCAGCTTTCTTGAAAAGCATGTTTTCTCTATTTGCAATTCACAGTTCACACACAAACAGATCTTCAATCATTTTTCTGTCCCATATTAATTAAAAATTAATATTCATAAACTTGCTCTATAAAACTTACGTATTTCAGATACACAGCTCTTTGCAGAATCACTGTGATATTAGCAGAAAACACAGACTGTGCTAACAGTACTTCTTGTAATTCAGTGCCAGCCACATGAAACAATGCTGAAGTTTCATAATAAATTTTATATAGCTATTTTCAATGTGTATGTAGAAATCAGAAAGTTCCTTCCTTTGCTTCACTAAGAAAGAGGATCTATACAACCATGCCACGCAAATGATCAAGTTTTAAAGGGGGGGGGGAAATCACAGCCTTCAAATTTCTCATATTTGCTAACACCACGAAAGAAGAGACAACAATTTTAACAATAAAGCAGAACAATTTCAAAGAACGCACTAGTACAAGACCACCACTGGGTGCCAGTATTGTTCCATAACAGAAATACCGTATCTCCTATATTAGCTATTTTTAAAACTTGGGAGTTCTCTTAATAGGGATTCAAAACGTTCTTATGAATTCCAGTTGTAAAAAGGAATTATACTGCAATGTTATAAATTTTATTGAGGGGCTATCATTAAAGCTTTTAAAAAAAAACCTGTACATTTTAAAACATTATTATGCTAAATATGAAAACCAGATTTTAAAGAAGGCTTTTTCATACCCTATGACCTGCATAACAACACTGGGAAGGCAACCGACACTGTTCTTCCCTTCAACTTCTGAGCTTTTTATTTAAAGAATAATGTAGAATACAAACTACCAGACAAAATAAAATGGAACTTAAGGGTGAAAAAGAATAGAGAAAAATTTTGAAGATTCAACACCCCTGCCAAAACTAGGGTCAACTGTTCCTTTCTCCACAAGGTAAATGTCTGAAAGGAATGACAAATGTAGATTCAGTGGCATTCTTGGCACTTTTACTATTAATATTCTCACAGCCAGAAAAGTGAAGTTTTTCCTAAAGTCTAACCTTGCTGCACTGCTTTCTGTTGCCTCTTGTCTTCCACACACCTATGGAGACAAGACCATGCCTTTCCTTTTTGCTATCACTTTTAAAGACTTAGTCCCTATATCTCGTATATCTTGCTCTGTATATTGTATATTGGTGTGTCTTCCTCCAGATCTTGTACTTACACCGATGACTATTATTATCCAAATGTATTTTTCTTCTCCTACCACTTATTCAATTTGTTAGTATCAGTTGGAACTCTGACCCTGAGCACACTAACAGTTTCACATTCCTAAGGAGCTTTATCTCGTGTTTAAGCTTACTACTTCATGCTCCATCATCCAGGTGTTTAATGACAGTATCAAATGAAACTTCACCTAGAAGATTCCTTCATGCAGCCTCAGATTTTGACAGTGAACCATCTGCAGCCGTTCTTCCTACTACAGTCAGACCAGTTTCAGTTTTATACTTGCCATACAGGAACTTAATCTAAACTGTTGCCCTATTTCACTCCTTAAAGATGCAAAACTAAGAAGTTAAAATAACAGATTGTAATGTATTATAGAACTATTAATAACCCCCAAAGTTTAAAGTGAAATTATGCTAGCAAAATCTATTTGCACACAATTACAAAATCGTGGTTGCATCTAGGTATGCATTTATGACATGCGGAAACAAACCTTAACCCTTTTTTTCCCCAATTCATTTAGATGAACAGACACCAAGATACTTAAGCCTATCTTTAAAATATTATTGACATTCCTCAAACTGCTGCACAACCACTAGAGTACCTCAGTTGACTGGGCAGTTAAACTTGCATCCCAGCTACCTAACTTTTCACTCCTGGGAATACACCACTTCCTTAAGTGCAGTCTCCATCCCAGGTCAAGCTGAAACCCCAGAAAGGTATTAATAAAATACGCATTGCCAAGCTCAAGTTCTCACACGTTTAGCTGACAAAATCTAAGGCCTAAACCTCTCTCAGATGTCTGTGATACCTGACTTTCAATAAAAATATCAGCTAAGAAAGTAAATGTATTTTTAGAACACAGCAAACAAAAAGGTGGGGTTTTTTTACATTACATATTGAAAGCAGAATGTCATTGCTGGCCCCCCTCCTGGTTGTCATTTTTTTTTTAATGTGGAGAAGAAAACAAGTCAATAATCTAGCAGTAAAATCTGTTTTTGTCAGTGAAATCATGAAAAGAAAACCAATGTATCAGCTTCTTCATAGGTTACTTCTGCTTGAAACTTTCAGTAGGAATGTGATAAAGACCAGTAATTTCGGCACATTACAGCCCTAAACATAAATTATATCAAACACTACAAAAATTATTTCACTGTATAAGCAATACTAATCTGGGATGTAATGCGAGCCCCAGTGCAAGCACCCACTATGCTGCTCCTTCAGGAACCTTCTGCTCCATACCCAGCCTCCCTGAACTTGCTGCAGAGCCAGTTCTTTCCACTCCTACCAACACCAGAGAGGGGAAGGGTCTGGAGGTATCTGATCTCCCTACCTAGCAGCATTTTTCTGCTCTCCTACAACAATAAAGGAAAGAAAAGCTGCCTTATACCTGGCGTCAGTAGGTCCTGAGATAGGACTTGGTAGTAAGGAGGTTTCTGCTAGGGGTCACCAAAGGCAGAGGGTACCCCAGCACTCCCTGTAATAATAATTCAACTGTTACAAAGTCTGCATTTATGTCATGATTTTTTACTCAGGTTTACTAACGTGGCTTCTCATCCATTTCCAAAAGACAAGGATTATTTTTATACAAACGTCTGAGTAACCAGTGATAGTACTAGAATTATTTTTTATTAAGTTTGACATGTGAACATAACTATTAGTCTATTTTTAGGTTAGCCTGACAGTCCACCATTCTTCTCACACCTCCCCAGACCCACACACCACTCTTTTTCATTACTGGCACGTGTATTGTTGGGTTTTTTTCCCTCCAGCCTCTTTGAAATTACTCTGTTCCAAAAATCATGTATCAAAAACAAGTCTTCAGCATACTCTTTATCAAGCTGTTACATACAGAACATGCATTTTTAGACATTTTAACACTGGCATTAGTGTGATGTACATAGCAGTACCTCCCACAGTGTGACTGGCAGCACATCTTTCACAAGCATTTCAAAAGAACTTTGTGCTTGAACCAAACACAAAACTTATTACCAGCTTTACAGCCATATTACCCATCTCCAATAATGCAACCATCAAAAAGCTCAGACTCCATGCTTGCTCTTTCCCAAATGTAATACATTTCACTCACCAAATGCTTTATCTAAACTATGTAAGCAAAACTAAAAACCAGAATCAACTTTCCTTTATGACCTTAGTTCCCAACAGAAGAACATAACCACTTGTAAAGCCCTGAACAAGAGTCAGAAATTACAGAAATTAAGAGAATGTCTCAGTTGTACAAGAGGCCATTCTTCTCCAAGCAAGCAACTGGGAAAGGGAGAAATGCATGTGGAGAACCCTCAGTTGAACAGACAAGAAACAACTAAGCAGGGTGCTCTCTGAAAGGGCTGCACAGCTGTTAAATTTACTTCCTTGGTGTTCGAAAAGCTCAAATTAGATGGCCTTCACTGAATGCTGTAATGCTCATCTCTTTTCACTGGCATCTGTAAACAGGGTAAGAAATCACTGAAGAAAACGATAAAAGCTACAAATTAAGTTGTCAGATTTGCACGTGGTAGGTTTAATAAATAGCACAGCTGCACTTCTAGAGTATTATTTGTTACATACTTTTAAATTGCATTAACAGCGCTGTCAGTATGTGCAAAGGTAACTACCCTCAAGGCTTATATAAACAAAAGTAAACTGCTGTTTTATTTTCAACTTTAAAACAACTGCAAGAGCTACTGATAAATACTTTGACAGGTGGTTTACATTCAAAAATTATCTAAAAAATTTTTCATACTAAAGATGCCAAAATCTGAAGCACTTCTTAGGAAGTAAGGAATCAAGTGGATTGAAAGGATGAAAAAGAACAGAACTTTTCCCAAACAAAAGACTGCAATCACCAACTGCTTAGCATCAGTCTAGAAGGAACTTTTGCCTGTCTCACCTATGACTGCATTTTCACTTTTTCAGTCCTTCACAAACACATGAGACACAGAGAGTAACTTTCTCAACTGGAAGTAACCAACCAAGTTCCATAACCCAGAGGTAATCATCAATCACACAGAATTGTAGACACAGAAATCACTTTCATACATGATGGTGAAGTAAAACTAGGAGTATCAGAGTCAAACTGAGAACTCCATTCTGCTTCAGTGCCTGCATACTATTTTTTTGTGCTGAAGATTAAAATGTATATAGCTCTTGCTTCACCACCTATCTAGTTACATACAGAATCTTACAGAAAAAATGAGATGCTGTCAAGTTCAACAAAAGTCAAAAGCTCAGAAAAAATTAAATACTTAAGATACTATAAAAAATATTTTTGATTGTAACAAAATATTTTTTCATTATTTTAAAATATATTTTGTGTTTTTGTGACTTCCCAAAGAACTTTATTCAAAGCCATTATTACTGATGGCTTAGGCAAAATGGTAAAGGGGTGGTGAACTTTATATTTAAAGCCAAAAAAATCTAGTGGACATGCTTCAAAGGAAAAAGGGAGTTTAATTATACCAACCACACAAACAAGAAGTCAAAAGAAAGACTGATCAAAAATATTCTGGAGGATTAATTTGATAAAAGCTAGTAATAAACAATCTTCAAAGCAGATGCAAGAAACTTGACAGATGACAAGCCTGATAAATCACTGAGATGCAAAAAGACTGACAAAGAAAGAAAAAGCTATAATGTGTATGCGCTTTTTTTTTTTTAATTTAGAAATAAATTAAACCTCTATAACATAGATTTGGAATGTTTCCAAACTAAAATTATTGTTGAAATAGATATCTAAGCAATTTTCTCAAAATGATATTACAATATAAAAAGTTTTGGAATAAATACAGCAATAACAACAAAACCCACTGGGATCTGCTCACCCAGATTCACCCAAGAGATCTACAAAAGCCAAAATACAAAACGCTGATATGCTTTAAATCAACCAGAAAAATGGACAATGGTAAAACATGACACAGTATTTTTAAAAGGAGCAATCACATGAAATCCTAGGAGTTATACACACCCTTACAAGAAAAGTCATATAAGCTATAACTGAGATTAGAATTTGTAGGTCTGTGTAAGCCTTGGGAGCTTTTGGGTGAAGACAATACTCCTTGCAGATAGATGGTGTCCCACGCGCAGCTACTAGATTTCTCTGAAAGATGAAGAAAATGAGGTGAAGGGGGCAGGGAGGAGTGGGTGGAAAGAATGTTGTTGGAATAGGTTTGGCAAGATCCTTCACCAAAACTCCTTAAAGAAACAGCTCCCTGCCACCATACAGTATGTCAGGTCAATTTCAACATGAGTGAGCAGTGTGCTGCAGCAGCAAAGAAAGCCAACAAGATGCTGGGCTGCATCAACAAGGGCATCACCAGCAGAGATCAAGAAGTCATCATCCTGCTCTACTCAGCGCTTGTCAGACCACACCTGGAGTATTGTGTTCAGTTTTGGTCCCCGCTCTACAAAAAGGATGCGGACAGGCTGGAGAGGGTGCAGAGAAGGGCGACAAGGATGATCAGAGGACTGGAGGACCTGCCATATGAGGAGAGGCTGAGAGAACTGGCTTTGTTCAGCCCTGAGAAAATAAGGTTTTGGGGAGACCTTATTACCATGTTCCAGTACTTAAAGGGTGGCTACCTAGAAGATGAAGATTCCCTGTTTACAAGAAGTCACATGGAAAAGACAAGGGGTAATGGGCACAAGTTGCTCTTGGGAGATTCTGATTGGACACAAGAGGTAAATTTTTCACCATGAGGACAGTCAAATGTTGGAATAGTCTCCCAAGGGAAGTGGTAGATTCCTGCACATAGGACAGTTTTAAGTCTCAGCTTGACAGGATGCTAAGCCATCTCATATAAACTACAGTATTACCTAGAAAGGTTGGACCAGATGATCCTTGAGGTCCCTACCAACCTGGCATTCTATGATTCTATTAAATGCAACATGCACAATACTGAGCTCTATGTTAGTTTTTATTCACAAAAAAATACACAGTCATGTGGTTATTTTCTAGACACAAATTCATGGCTCAATACTAATCCAAAACACACGAAGAGTACTAGTATTTGTTTTCAAAACAACACAATACATAACATAAAGCTGAAAATTACATGTTGTTTTATTTTTAATGCGGACTTCCACCACAGGTCACAGTGCAGCACAGGAACAGGTTCTCCAGAGTGGCTGCAGAACCTCTGTCTTTGGACTTCTTCACGACACAGCTAAGCATAGCTACTGCTGACCTGATCTAGAGTCCTTTTTGGAGCAAAAGCTTGAATTAAGGTGACTTTCACAGATGTCTTCCAATTAACCTTTCTGTTATTTCAAGAACTCAACCCAATTTGCAACTCCACCTGAATGTTACATTTTAATATGCAAACATACAGGCTTAGTTTTAAATAACCTAAAATTATGCTTCCTCCATTTAACACATTCCTATCATACTTCCATGTTGGTGTTTCTGGTTTTTATATATATGCACACACACAGACACTCTCATTTCCATAGATTTAAATTCAATAGGAATTATGGCACAATTTCACACATGCTGTTGTCAACACTTTAGGTCAGTATTTTATTTGTTTGTTTTCTTTCATACCTTGGAGAAAAAGCTATTTAGCTTCTATAAATTGATTTGGTAATCCTTTAGCAAATAACTTAATTAACATACACATTTTACATTTAAATACAAGAGAAATTAAAAGTCAGTTGTTGATACCAATGAAGAGATATAATGATAACAAACCCCAGTTCCTAATACATCCAATACTTATACATGGTAGGTTTTCCACCTTTCTAAGACCACAAAGTGCTGTAGCTCGTACTACTGCCTCAGCAAACGTGCAAGGCATATGCCCTCAAATGCTACAATTCTTTTATAATTTCATGTCCTAGTTTACTAACATTTGTCAGACATACAGCAACAGTTGATGAATATATGGCCTTTGCGTAACCACGCTGATCATGCGACAGATTACAGTGCTCAGTTTTCTATAAAAAGCCAGACAAGAATTAACCAAGACCAGCTCTGGGCATATACTACATAATTAATGAAGTGGTCATTTACTGTACAGAAACTTAGTACCTATTTTCATCAACTAACGAATTGGGAAGGAGTTGAAAATCAATAATGCCTCCAATACAGAAAAAGATCTGCAAAAAACTATCACATAGATAAATGTAGAGAATTGAGTCTTCGTGTACTGGTATTGATTTTTTTTCCCCCACAAATAAGTCACAACTACAAGTTCTAAGTATTATATAACCATTTTTAAGAATCTGAATGCAATTTTGTAATGGATATTTAGAGTTTTTATTTGGCTGGGCTTTTTAAGGTTGCTTTGCTCAATACCTGGCCGCAACATCACAATTCATTCTAGTTTAGTAACACCATCAGTAACCCAAAGTTAAGGTCCCAACACTGCTTAGTTGACTAAGTGACAGAAGTCTGCAGATTGGTGACACAGAGTATCCCTAAAATTACCACCTCTGGTCGCTCTCGCTGCAAGTCACCACTGAAAAACTTAACTAGACAAAACTTTCATCCACAGAAACCAGTCTCTTATTCAAGACGGGCACAAAAGAAAGGCAGGATTAGAATTAAGATACGGAGAAAAATGACAGTAAGCTTGTAAAGTACTTAAGTATTACCAGCATTAGCCTAATGACATAAAAATGACATTAAAGAGACTTGATTGGGAGTAAAACACCATGAATTTCAAGTCATTATCTTGCTGTCAAATTTTGGGTTGCATGTTCACGAGCACGTATTTGTCAATACGTAGTTCCAGAGCCCCCTTGGTTATTTTATTTTTTAATCAATTCAGTACTGTTTCTCTTTTCCTCCTGCACTCAAACTGATGTTATTGTCTTCTAAATTCATGTAATTTATAACTATGTTCTTTCAGATTATAAATCAAGGTAAATACAGCAATTATAGTGTTTATGGTAAATTATTATTGCAAGGTACAAAGCGTGGCTCTGATGCTTCTGGCACTCCACGGCATCAAAAAGCCACGTCTATCATCCGACAACTAGTTCTCTGCCATAACAAAAGGAAACATTTTAAAACTTGAAACATGAAGTATAGCACCACAAAGTAAATTCCATTAAGCATACCAAAATTCAGATAAAGGAAAAAAGTTCCAACATAAACACAAACATGAGTTAATAACAACTTTTTTCCTCATAAAACAATCATTAAAGTAGTTGTTATTCCTGAAGTACATTGTTTTTAGAAACACTTCCTAACCATCAAAATCAACATTTTCATGTTGGTTTCCTGAACCTCAAAACTAACACTGGGAAAGTAACTGAGTTGAGTATCAACACAGGAAAAATCTTCTGCAAAACCTTATTATAGTATAAAATCATAGAATGCCTGGTTGGAAGGGAAATCAAGGATCATCTGGTCCAACCTTTCTAGGAAATACTATGGTTTCTATGAGATGGCTCAGCACCCTGTCAAGCTGAGACTTAAAACTGTCCTATGTGCAGGAATCTACCACTTCCCTTGGGAGACTATTCCAACATTTGACTGTCCTCATGGTGAAAATTTTACCTCTCGTGTCCAATCGGAATCTCCCAAGAGCAACTTGTGCCCATTACCCCTTGTCTTTTCCATGTGACTCCTTGTAAACAGAGAATCTCCATCTTCTTGATAGCCACCCTTTAAGTACTGGTACATGGTCATAAGGTCTCCCCAAAGCTTTCTTTTCTCAAGGCTGAACAAAGCCAGTTTTCTCAGCCTCTCCTCATATGGCAGGCAGGTCCTCCAGTCCTCTGATCATCCTTGTCGCCCTTCTCTGCACCCTCTCCAGCCTGTCCGCATCCTTTTTGTAGAGTGGGGACCAGAACTGAAGGCAATACTCCAGGGGTGGTCTGACAAGCGCTGAGTAGAGCGGGATGATGACTTCTTGATCTCTGCTGGTGGTGCCCTTGTTGATGCAGCCCAGCACCTTGTTGGCTTTCTTTGCTGCTGCAGCACACTGTTCACCCATGCTGAGCCTGTTATCTACCAAGACCCCCAGGTCCCTTTCCACAGGGAGGAAACGGTAGATCTCAGCCAGGTGGATCCCAGTCTGAACTGCGCTCCTGGGTTTATGTTTTAAGATTTCACCTCACAGTGACACGACAGCTACAGAGACAAGGATCTTTACAGACATGCTCCTCCTTTCTAGTCTTTCTCTGTTTTGTTCATTTGTCTCCAAATAGAGACATTATAAATTTTAACACTATTTGTCAACATCTTTAATTAACACATGAGGATTATGCGCTTCCTCATTTATCTAAAAAAACTGCAGCCATAAGGTACGAAGACATAGCACTTTCAATGTGGGAAGCATTAATTTCTATTTCTTTCCTCAAACTGAAGGACTAAGAAAAATGTAAGCTCATCTCATGTAATAACATGCAAGAAGGCATGTGAGATACCAGGCCTTTACAACTGAGATTTGCCTAGTTTTCAAATGGGCAGTTAACCTTAGTCTCAGAGGAAAGATCCGTGATACAAATCCATTTCCTTTTAAGTACACAGTTCTCCATCTTACTGCAGTATTATTACACTTGCATATGCAGGATTTACACACTCAGCAGTATTTTTATTTTCAGTACTGGTCTCTAATGTCACACATCAATTCCACAAGCAAAAGAAACTTATCCAAATATACTTCGTAGAGGTAGGTGTAGAAGTCAAGGTGTTCCTTGACCACACCTTGCTCATTACTGCCTTCTAAGTATTGTCAACAGATATGAGAAGAGAGCACAGTTTTGAAATATTTATCTTGAATTTCCTAGGCTCCTCTTTTTAAACTAAACCACCCCAACTCTTTTAGCCTTTCCCTAAATGGTCATGCTGTTTTCTGGCTCCCTACTTAAGACTTTCTCTCTCTTATCTTCTCCCTACTCACACACCTTTCATACAGTGATGCACCCAAACCAGACACTACACACCAGCTAATGCCTTACAGCACTGATCGAAGTGAAGTATCAGGTATGTTGCAAACACCATACTTGATTAACAACCAGAACTGCTGCTTTCTGTACCCCATTTAACAACATGATACTACTTCGTATCCTGTATGGTGTAAAACAAAAAATAAAAAAAGTAATTTTAAAAAATCCTCAAAATATTTTCCTGCAGAACTGCTGCTTATGAAGCCTACCTTACACAGCTGACTAATCCTACCTACACACACCAAATAATCTGCATTAAACCTATTGAAATACCTTATCTTTGTTTCCCTTCCATTCTGCACCCTTTTCGAAGTTCATTTTAAATTCAAAAGACTTGCTGTTCAAGTACTCGCAACCCGTCAGGTTTGATTTTGTCTCATACTATAAGTAATCCTCCATCTTAGAAGCAACTGTGTCTGCTGTACATAAACTACATTTTCTCTTAAGTATCTGAAAAACCCAACACCTCCATTAAAGATACAAGGCAGTACTGCTTTTTCATTGTCAAAACTTGTCTTGTTTTTTAAATTTGTTTGTGGTTGCTTGTCATCCTATTTATTTTTTTTATAAAAACACCAAAAAATTATCCACTGTTTACAGAACACAGTGCCAGCGTTAAGAGTTTTAAGATTCTCATTTTTACATGAAAAAAAATCTAAAGGAGCAGTAACAAGGGCTAAAGCTCATGAATCTTTTCTACCAGTGTTCTTCTGCTGCCACATTTAAAAAAGTGTAAAGTGTGAATCACTCAATTTTACATACAGCGAAAAGCAGCCATATTGGAGGTAATCTTGTTACTGAACTGTAGGCCAACAATTTTAACCTAATTTTGGATGGAGATAATCCAGATTAATAGGTCCAAGACACGAATGAGAAGAGAGGATTACTTCATGCAATAAAATCCCTACCTTAACATGTTCCATGTGATACTTCTTTATAATAGAGAGAGATAAGGAGTTATGTTTGGGAAAGAAAAGCCTATTTCTCAGCCCTAATTAAAGCAAGTTTAGAAAGAAAAAAAAAAACAAACACAAACATTTACCAACTTCTCCTTCAAAAGTATGTCCCACTGTTCAGATTTTGGAGAACATATGATCATTTAAACTTTCCCTTTGTGCCAATTGCAAGTGGCTGGACCATAACACTATATAAAGTGCTAGCATTCAAGTATGGCACCTGAAATTTAACTGATGTCACCTTACAGTACGCCTTGCAGAGTTTACAGTCCTCGCATGACATCCTGGACTACAGGTCACAACATCTTTTGCTTAAATGTTGCCAGTTACCACTCACATCATGTGTCAGATGAAAGTAAACAGACATCAACTGTAACTTGTTACACTCTTTCAGCCATAGGCACCTTACTGATGCGTCCATATTCAGTGGCTCAGTCATGTGGAATCTTAAGGTGAAAAGAGGATTTACTTATTACAAGGGTAGTTTCTCACAGACATTGCCTCACAGTGGGGAAGCTTCTCAGCAACAACTGCTACATGAATTAATTGCATAGTTTGCATGCAAGCTATCTAATACAGCCAGAGTATTCCTATAAATAGGCCAGATTTGTTCCCCAGAGACAGTGCATGCTGATTTGAGATGGGTTACAAAGGTTAGTCTACACCTGATTTGGCATAAAAACTTGGATACAGACTATTCTTGTTGTGGGACGGCAGCCAAGTAGTTGTTGGCAGCATCTTACAGCAACATTTTTGCTATGTCGAATTCAGGTGGCTGTGTCAGTACAATAGAGAAGAATGAATATATCTTGCTGGGGGGGGGTTGGGGGAAAGGAAACTATGGCTATCTGTAATAATGAAATTCGGGGCAAAGATTATCTGGAACCTCTCAATGGCAATTCCAATCCTTTCTCTGGAGATGTAGCATGCTTTGCCATCAGAAGATCAGCTTGCCAGTGGTTCTAGCAGCTACAAACACCTTCAGCTACAAAAGGTAAATCCATTCCCTTCCTTCATTTAACAAAGCAGTGTATTTGTGCCACAAAATATCTTACCTTGCCAAAACACTTTTGTAAACTTGTTAGACAATTCAGCATGTTCCCCCAAGACCAACACCTATTAACTCCCAGGAGATGACTGGTTTTTACTTGGAAGTACAGGGGCTTCACAACCTTCTTAAAGTACATTTGTCAAGCTTTTTATCAAGATGTACAAAGTATGCTGGTTCTGACCTGCCCTCTTACAGCCCATGAAGAAAAATGCTCGTTAGCCTAAACTGTGTAAGAGCAAAGGGCTATTCTTATTCTCATCCTACTGAAACAGGAAGGAAATAAACTAAAAGCAAGTTAATTTTCAGCATACTGCAACACACTTTGCATTGGTAGACATGCACCTGCATACTGATGTTTATCTCCTGATAAGTACAAGATAACATCATGCCATGACAAAGCATTTCAAAACACAATTTCCCAATTTTACACGAAGATGCAGCATTCACGAAGACTTAACAGATTCCTAAAGCCAAGACACATTAAGCATAGCAGTATGCACATTTGAGAGGCTCAATGTACACAGAAAAGCTTCCCAGACAAAACTAAGCCAGTGCACCACAGAAGGAAATCAAACAATCGATAAGCAAAACTCCCAGACACCAAAAAAAACTATTTCCTTAATCAGATAACCTGCTTCAAAGTCTGAGGCATGATCTTCAAGGAAAGAGTGCCCCTGCTCCCATCTCTTTCTCCCTCTGCCTACTGGGTGCTAAATTCTTTCCCCCCCCCCTCCCCCCCCCAAAAAAAAAATCGGAAGTAGAAAAGCTTAGCTGCTGACCCAGAAAAACAAAACAAAACAAAACTGCATCTATGCTGATCTGTATTTACCTCATCTTTTGCTCATTGTTAAAAACTGAAAGGATTCTGAGCCCAACAGGTTGTTCACTTTTCCCAAACTCTTCCTATAAGCCTCACTTTCTTTATTCTTGGTCCAACAGCTACAGTAACAACACTACTGTGGAATTAAAAAACAAAACAAAACAAAACAAAACCACACTCTCAAAGAGTCCACTGGACAGTGATGCATACACTGTAACCTTTGTTTTCACATCAATCACCTGTTTCCAAAAAAGATTGTCCCAGTACTTCTAAAGGTATCTTACCCTTACCCTCCTATAACACTGCTGTTTTGGGTACACTAGCTGCAGACGGCAAACGACCAATGAAACAATAGGTAACGGCTACCACCACCACCAGCACTTCAGTAGCTAGTAGGTTTCTTAATAATTTCCAAAAATGTGGGCTGAGAGTAACACCCTGATCACTGAATTGGAAGCCAACACTACCACAGCAGATCCCCTCCAACCATTTACAGGCTACTGTAGCTGTTGTTGAAGAAACTTTATTTCTCTATACAGTTCTCTTGACGAGAAAACACACCTATAATGGCTACCATCATTAGAGATATAAAGAGTAAAGTGAAAAAAAAAATACACGAATGGTAACAAATGATAAGGTTAAAGAGCATTACAAAAGTAGAGATTATGTCAGATGAAGAAAAGAAACAGAGCTTCTTTCTGCTCAGAACTTACACTGGGATGGATCAAAAACCAAGAAAAAGGCCAATACTGAGACTGACAGCCAGGAAGAAGAGTTTTCAACAACACTACGTGAGAAAAAGGCCCTTTTTAGGAAGGGATGTACAGTGTAAAACAAACTTGAAGGCTCAAAATGCAGTCACTGCAAAATTTTAGATATTTCTTAGCAAGAAAACAAAACCTTTTTGGAAATTAAATTAAACTCATCTTCACCTGAGTTCCCCTGGAAATATCCTAGGGTATGGGGAAGAGAGATAAATGGGTGTTCCAGCACCAGAACAGCTTTCAAAGGTGCCAACAACTACATTTCTCAGACTCTAATGCTTCTCTGATATTTTAATACTGCTAACTATAACTTTCAGCTTCACATTCAGTGTTCAATATGAAATCCAATTCGATTTTACACAATTACAGTTAAGATAATTCAGAGCATTGGTTGAAAACTATTACAGAACTGACAAAAATATTTTTGCTCTTTCTTGTGATCCTCCTTCCACCTGTCATGATGCCAGCCCAGGTAACAACCCTAAGTTTTGGAATTGCTGTTTTATATTTCCCCATATAGAGGTTACAATAGGAACCAAACCATCAAGTATTTGCCACAGTATTATACAGAAAACTTACAGGTTCTCAAGATTTATGAATGTAAGGTTTTGTAGAATCATTCCTAGTGTCACTAGCATTTTCTGAGGTAGTCACAACCACAGCCTATCTCTCCTCTAAAACTTTGACAGTGTTAACACATTTAGAAAGTTTACCCATAAAATTATTCCTGCTTAATGAGAAGTGAAACTCTCACATTTAGTCTTATAGTGTCTTCTATAACTTCAGGACAGAAACAAAAAAACTAAGCAGTGAAAACAAACTGCAACACACTAACAGAAGTATTTATTCAATTTACAGTGTAATAATCCTACACTCATGACAACTCATGGCATAGTGACCTACAAAAAAACTGGCACCCTCGTGTCATACTTTGAATTACAACATGCTAGAATTGTAACATGTTGCATGGTTTTCACAAATGAGAAAAGGCTACGTTTGCAAAAAAACTTATTTTCTTTCTATAAGTAACTTCCATTTTAGAAGCTTCCTACTTAAACAAACAAAAAAAAAAACACAAAAAAACCCCCACATTTACCAAAACAAATCATGCCAAATTTTTCAGTTCAGACTGAAGACTTTATTTTCCACAGGGAATTAGAGCATTCAAACGCTACTAGAATGTGCCAAAAATTAAGGTATTCCAGTAACAGGGATCTCAAAATGTTCAAGCAGTCAATTTAAAGAACTCTCTATTAAGGTATCTAATAGTACTGTCTGAGAAACCATCAGCTTCCAGCTCAGATGCACACACCAGGCTCCTGTAAGTTGTGGGTCATCCCTGCCAGCCCTTAGTCTCAACTGGCATTGGACACTTGCCTGTACAGGTAACTGAGCCCTTACACCTACGGGGCTTGGCTAGTGGCTCACCCAGGCACGCCGCCCTCTTCACTTACAGTGGAAAAGCAAAAAAGCTTCTGCTACAGCTGCCATCCATAAAAGAGTGATAACAACATTCCCCTACCTCGCAAAAGCACTGAAGAGAAAACTGAATTTGAGGTAGGAACCATTCAGAGACAAAACCTGGATATTTTTATGAGCAAATTTGGAGTGTCTTTGGTAAGCAACTCAACATTGGAAGCAACACAGTCACAAAGAGCACACACACACAGAAACACACTCCTTCCTTCGTTATCCTCCTCCATGTCCTCCAAGGAAAAGACACATGAAAAAGTATATTTTATATACAGTGATTTAGAACATCTGCTGCTGTAATTTAAAACATAATTAAAAAGCAAAAGCAATTAATATTGTCTACCATGGTAAAAAAAAAAAAAAAATCACTGGGCTGTACTATACAGCCATCTTAACCACGGCTGAACAACCCAGAAAACAAATACTCCCTTTAAAATGCCTCAGGTGAAAAGGAACATTTTATGAACTACCACTGATGCTCTGAACTGGGCTTCTAGAACTAAAAGGTGAAGCAAACAGCAGTAACTCATCAAACCTCCAGAGTCTCAAAGGCATGCAGAAAGGGATGACTTACACTTTATTTTCATATATATATATACACACACACACACACACACACACAGAGACCTGGAAACAGGAAGAAGTAATATACAACTGAACTAGTGCCATCTGAGCAGTTCTGATGAGATGCAGCAACCCTCACTGCAGAGGGTAAGCTAGGTATTTGAATCTGAACAAGTCACACTGCTCCATCTGCAATCATCATAGCAATTTATCTTTCTTATCTTGGACACCTAGCTTAGAAAGAGATTAATGGCCTTCTGAAGGTAATTATTTCTGTAAATTTAATGGAGACTTAGGAGTAACCAGCTCAACACAGACATCTGAATTTTAGACAACTAAATTTGGACAGAGAATTAAACTTGTGACTACTGTTGAAGTGTAACTCCTGGACTACACATTCTTTGCAACAGGCATCAAGACGAGCTATATACTTCCCGAAGCACAAGCTAAGATGTACCCAATATTTGAATGCAACTGCAAGACAGCCTTTCAGTATGCCAGAAAACAACAGAAAGACTCTACAAAATAGGTAGAATCATAATGCTAAGGAAAAGAAAATTCTCTCCTCAGAAATAACAATTAAAAACACTATAATTAAAATATTCTGAGAATCCCAAGGAAGCCCCTAGTTTCCTGAAAAATCAATGAAAAGTCCTTAGGAGGAACTACACTCCTGCTTCCTACTCTCTCTCTAGTTGGAAGACAGAAACAGCTACTAAACAGTCCTTGGGCAATTCCTGTACAAGACGAAGTTAATGCATCATTTTACCATCCTTCACCCATGACTGAACTTGTGGGTAGACAAAAATGATATAGATTAATCTGGATGATTTCAAGTAAACTGCTACTTCAAACGCTATGTTACTTTTACACCTACCACACCAATGGCTGCTGCAATAGATTCCAGCAGCATGCAGAAGGGAGACAGTGTTAAGTCAGGTTGACTGAATGACATTCCTTCCAGAAAACACCATCTCCAAGCTCATGCAGCACTGCAGCTCTCCAAGCCAACAGCACAGCTATAGCCATAAACTGCTTGCATAGTCCAGCCTAGAATATTTTACCATCAGAAAGTAAATGACTGCCTCAACATGAAAGAAAGAAACCCATTACACACTAATAATACCCATTATTGTAATACCTCTGAATATCTGCTAATGCAGGTGTCTGTTTTTGGAGAAAAAGTTACTATTATTGTTTCATTGAAGAGACATCAATCTAAATTTCTACTTGGTCTAATTCAAATTCGTCACAAGAGGTATGTAACCAGTTAGCAGTAGCACCACAAAAAAAATTCTTCCATCTTGCACTGCCTCTCACAATTTTCTCAAGTTGGTTTTATAACCGTACTTCTGCATGTAGATGGAAAATTCAGGAATAGAAAAATAAAGCTGTCAGTAACTTACCTGATGGGATATAGTGAAAATGTACATTTTGCTTTCATAACCTATGTATTACTATACAAAAATTAAAGACATACTAGTGTCTCAAAGACATAACTAGGAGAGGAAATACACACATTAAAATATCAAACTGAGGTTTCTTAAACAGTCTTTTTATGTGTATTTAAACACACCACTTCAGGCATAGCCAATACCATAATACACAGTCACTCCTATTTTCAATAGCTACTATTTGCAGCCCACACTAGACACAAAATTATGGCACCTTTAAGATTTTTTTTTTTAATTGATGAGAGAATCCAAGTGTACAATATGAAATAATTAAACCTGCCTTCAAGGGCTTCTGTAAGGTGAGATGATATTACCTTCCTTTCACAATATGGGACAAAACGCAGTTAGATTTCAGTTAAAAGTGTCAAAAAGAGCAGCATTAACTTTGGATGCCCTTCTTAAAACAACATATTTTTTGTTTGAGTAGTCAGCATTTTCAGATTAATTTTGAGGTATGCAGTGAACGTATGATAGTCATAAGCTCTGCACTTCTGAAAGTCCTGACTCCAGCTTTCCTCATCACTCTGCTTCTGTCCCAAGTCAGAATTCCAATCTCTTTTTACCTCCCAGTCTTCTGTCTTCTGATGCAAAGCAGTCTTCTCTCAATCACTGTCCAAAAATAAGGAGATCATCAGTAAATTCTTACAGAGAGACTCAGTAACATCTACAGGGAGGTAGGTAAAGAGTGCTTTGGTAAGTATGCTCACACAAAGCAACTTGGTATCTGGCTTGCCATTTTTCTATTCTGGCAACACGTATTTTATTAATGTCGTTATGTCAGATACACATGCTATGAAATTTCCTCATGACCTTAGAGGTTCAGAAATATTTTTGATATACCAGAGCTCTTTAATTCACAATGAACACAAAAAATATTTTTGATACAATCAACTAAAAGATTAAAAAGGAGGCATTTCCCTGTTTTCCCTCTCTGTATTCCACTGACAAGCTGTAAATGCCTCCCTGAATAACTCAGTAAGGACTTCTGTCTTCCTTCACACTCACACTGTGCTTACCCTTCATGGCCAACTACTTATTTTGTCTTTACAGGTTCAAGGATGTAGGCAATGTCTGCTCAAAAATAAAATTTTAAAAAGTATGTTCCTCATGAGACCATTTTTACATTCCTCTCCACGAACATGACTGCCTCCATCTCTGAGACATTACTGATAACTCTGAAAGATCAAGAGTTACTCCCTGCACTTGGCAAGGCTGCTATGCTATTTACTACTGAGAAGTTATGAGAAGTTAATGGCTTGAAAACAGAAACTTTGGCTTTCAGGAAGGCTGGTCAAATAGCCACATGACTCACAGAGCTGCTCTCATAATTTTGCTATGTCCATACAAATTTGATCATAGCATTCCGTTTTTACTCACACTCTTTCCTGAACCAAGCATCATCTTGTTCTTCCACAGTCAATACAAACCCTTTACTATACATTTTGCCTAACTTCACACACCCATATCTCCTCTGAAGTTTGACTGACAGACATATAATTCCTGATTTCCATGTTAACAACTGCAACCACAAACCTCAGTTTGGTCTCAGCTCACAAACTGCATAATAACACGAGCATCACAACGTATTCCTGATATTAATTAAATAGATGCATCCTGCTCATAAATCTGAAATTTTTAATAGGTCTGAATTAACTGCACTCTAGCTCCAACTTCTAGAGGCAACATGAGAATATAACATCAAAACCTATATAACATTAGTACAAGACTATTCACAGCTCCACCTGTGTTTACCAGTGAGGTGGGATGGGGTCATTTGAGAGCTAGCCATGGGCTGTAGAGGGTGTGGTACAGGGACTAAGACTTAGGCTTTCAGCTTCAGCCATCAGCAGCACTAACACTCTGCAGCTTTCCCTCGACCAAAACAAACCTCTTTAAACTGCTGACATGACTGCAACTGAGAGGTTCGGTACAAAGACATGCAAAGGACTCAGACAAAAAAGGGTGACAAAAGTGAAATATAAGAATGAAGAGCAAAGCCAGGAAAAAATTACAAAATAACAAAACTTGTCTCTGGGGTTTGGGTTGGTTTGGCTTTTTTTTTTTTTTTACTATCACTTCAACGAAGACCACATGGCAACAATAGACCCATGTTCTTGTTACCTATTCAGTGTATTGCGAATCAATTTAAACTTAAGATATACCTGCCATTCTGACATCATTAATAACACCCTCCCCACCTAGCTAAGGCAGGTTCTGCTTTCCTAACAAGTTTCACAGACAGTTAAATTTCAGACTACTTCTGTCTGAAATATTAAAAGCTACACACCTTAGTACATACCTGCTCTTGATCTCTGCCAGGTAAGGAGGTGGTAGTGAGCAAAATCATGTGTTTTGGATTAAAATAAATTGAGAAGTTAAATTCACAAGTTCTGCCTTCCGATTCCCAGGGAGAAGAGAACATAATGACTTAGAGCTAGGACAAGTCACAGTGCCTCATCATAGAGTAAGGATAAATTAAAATTTGAAAAGCAATGCTTAGGACCACAGTCTTATTTTGAAGACATTGCCTCAAATCAAGACAAGAGGCACTGAAACATCTGTTGTCTAAGAGAATCCCCTTCAAAAATTTTTCTCTTATGCTTTGCAGGATAACTATCTGCCAATAACCATATAAGCCCCATAAACTAAACCGTAAGAGAAGAACACCCCTCTCAGGCATGTTTATTTTGGAAAAATTCTGATAAAATCCTTTCTTCACCTGTTGTAACTTTATCTACCTCAAGTCTTTCAGGAAGTGGTCACTTCCAATTTATCTTGAATGATTACTTTAGTTCCTGCTTCTAATAAAACATGAAGGGATTTAAAACACTTTATGGCAGCTGCACATTTTCCTAGCAAAGAGTAACTGCAGTGGATAACTGCACGATGAGTAACATTGTGCACAAGAATTAGAATTCAAATCATAGCATTTCATGAACATTAGCATCTCTCCATGGCTTTAGAGCCTAGGCATCCGAACCTTTGTCAATTCCTTCTGTGGAAGTTGCTCCAAAGGTTAAAAACAAAAAACCACTAAAACAAACAAAAAACAAACCAAACAACAACAACAACAAAAAAAACAAACAATAAACCAAACAAAATAAAAAAACAACGAACCCAGACTGATTAACTAAGCCTAAGGGGCAATTTGCCTAAGATGCTGAGGCAACTCTAAAGGAAGTTTGATTATTTATAAAATGTAGAATGGCAAAGAAGAAAAACTATTCCACCAAAGTGTGTATTATGGACTCAAAGACAAACCACTCTCCTGCAGGAGGCAGAATACATGACTCAAATCCCTAGGGTGTGAGCTGGTATCCACTTCACCTATATTGAAACAATTCAGCTGCTGAACTAGAGAGCATGTGGAACAGACACTTTAGCCAAATTTCTCCTCCCTCCTTTTGTATTCAATACACTTGACAGAGTAAATAGATAAACTATTTCACATGGTCTAGTTTCTTCAGTTTTGTTTTAGCGATCGAATTCCGAAGTTTGTAAAATGCAGTTGAATTCAATTACCGTTAGAAAACAATTATATATTATGCAGTTTGTCCAGCAGCCCTGTCACACTGATGAAATTCTAATCACGCAGGCCAATTTCAGCCAAATTTGACAGAGAAACAGAGGTCTCAAAGATGCTGAGTTTCACTAAGTTTCACAGAAATCAGCTGCTGGGTAGAAGCAAGACATACAAATTAGCAGTTGCATTGTGGAAAAGGGAAACAGAACTTGGCTCTCATCCATTTTGAGCAGAAGCAATCAACCGGTCAATTGAAGCACTCGCCTAGCTCCAAACCAGCCATAACACTTGCTGTTGCTTGCCAAACAGAGAGGGACGTGTGAGGAAGCCGAATGTGTTCTGAGGGAGAACAGACCAAACAAAGGAAATGAAGGCATGACAGTTCGCAGGCAATAGACAACACCAAGGGCATTGCAGCAGGCAGTCATGGAGTCAAAGGGGAAAGTTTACAATAACAAGTTTAGTTTTAGGAGCAGAGGGCACAAGTCTGAAGACAACCACACTTTCTGATTTTTGTAGCTCTCAAAAGCTAATTTCCAGCTTGTTTTTCATTTTGTCAATTAAGTCAAGTAATCATATGATGCTATGACTCAAAACCAGACTACCTACTTTCTTTAATGCAAGTTACTTAAAATTTATGCCCTAATATTCCAACTAAGAAATAGTAAAATCAAATGTGTCTCATGACATTTAGGAAGTAATATTAAGCTAAAAAATACAAAGTGAAACATACATCTGCATTCCATAGAAAAATAAAATTCACAGTTTATGATGGGCTCAGGACTCCAATGGCTGTAGGCAGACAAGTAAGAACCAGCTGAGACGAGGTATCTCAAGAAATAATCACCTCTCATCTTAGAAGCAGTAACTGATGACACTCTTCATCTGCTGAGTAGTAAAACGAGTATATCATCTTCACAGAGAGAGACTGCATGATAAAGGTAAACCTTTTTATTTGGTTTAACAAGTTGTTAATTAACTTTTTTAGGGGACAGAGGGTTGGTAATACCACATCAGCATCACATCACATTCCCTCCGTAATTTGGTACTTTCCTCAATAAAGACGGAGATTGAATGATACGTATCTGTGAGGTATCCCCCTCCCTTCATACTCCTCTTTCTCTCTGTCCTGTCAGATCATTTATTTTCCTAAACTCTCTCTCTTTTCAGGATGCTCTGTCTTCTGTCTGCCCTTCTTTATTTGACAGTAACTAAGTAGATAAGATGTACAAAATACCTTTCTTTTGAAGATTAACTACATAGAATAGGCTACTTCAACATGAAGAAGACTGAAGAAGAGATTTAACATATTTTTATGGCTGTGACACTAAAGAGATAAAAAGGGATTAGTTATCCATTGTCTCTAAATTAGCAAGTGGGAAATTCAGCAAACTTAGAAGAAGAGCACTTCATACAGCACATGAAGCTGTTATTCACTGTTCTGTAGCTACTAAAATTTTACATAGGTTCAAAAAGCAACTGCACAGATCCATGCAGAAGAAATTAATCAAAAGTCTATTTAACAGAAAGCAAATGTCCAGCTGAGGAAATTACTACAAAAAACTATAGTTAAATGCTGGGGAGAGATTCTGAGATAGCATCTCTGCGTATTTGTCACACTCCCAGGCTTCTCTACAGACATCACCTATTGGACTTGATTAGAGACAGAGTACTGGGACAGAAACACTGAGCAACACAGCAAAGGACAGCCCAACATCATCCACTGTAGAGACTGAGCAAGGAAAAAAGTGCATGGGGAATGAACAATTTAAGTTTCTTGGTTCTGTAGCCAAGTTAACTCAAAATACCACTTCAACATAAAATGAAGACATCTTTTACCTTCTTGTAAGTATTCAGTTCATACATTTGAGAAATCAGAAGTAGCTGCCAGACCAAAAAAAAAAACCTGGCATTCTAGTAACTGTTCTTAAGTAACTACTTCCTATATATCACAAATTCTATATTCAAGTCATACGTTACATTTTTTTCACTACATATTAGCATAGCTTTTCCTAGCATAAGCACATCAAAACTATAGTAATACAACCACTTGTCAGTTTAAAAGAGATGGCACAACTTTCCCTCAAAAAAAATACAACAGAACTAATTTTCCTTTTTCCTTTTGGGGAGGGAGGGTGCAGCGCACGACACGGCAAGAAAAACTGAACTATACAAGAAGCATCACCACAGCAGTGCTTTGGGCAAAAGGAACATCACAGAGCTCAAAGATAAGCACCGAGCCATACCCCTTGATACCGCTGAGGTTGAGAAGTGGCTGGACAGAAAACAGCTCTGTGGGTTCATGAAGAAAAACTATTTGAACACAAACCACTGTGCCCATATAGTAGTAAAGACTAGAGACATACTGGGCTGCATTACCTGTATCACCTGCATTAATTGTAGCCAGCAAATCAAGAGACACAATTTTTCCCTTTCTCCCAGTGTAAAGCCGTGACAAAATACTGTGCCCAGTTTTGAGGATTCCCATTCCAAGAGAAGACCCACCAACTGAAGACAGTCCAGTAAGAGGTTTTTGGAGGCTGGAGCCCATGTCATAGGAGAAGATGATCTCGTTTGTCAAGTTTGTTCACCTTGAAGAAGAGCAAATCCAACAAGGAAATAATTTGTCCCCCCCCCACTACCTGAAGGTGGTTTAAGGGGACAAATTCTGAGAGGTGTGGAGTGAAATGATAAAGTGCAAAAGACGCAGGCTGAAACACAGAAAATCTCAACTGGACATAGGGGAGAGAAAAATTTTCCCAAAGAGTGGCTAAGCACTGGAACAGGACACCTTGGAGACACTCAAACTTCAACTAGACAAGGTCTTCAGCAAGTTGACTTAACTTTGGAGTTAGTCATGCTTTGAGCAATGGCAGGGACTTGGATGGCCTCTCCAGAGGTTGTCCAAGCAAACTTGTTTTTTTAAATTATATTTATATTTTGGGAAAAACATTACCAAAAATGCTTTGTCAAAGCAATGTTTTGTGCATTTTTTCCAGTAAGGATAAAAGTTAGCTTATTGAGACTGGAATACGTAACAAATAATATTCATACATAAGTAACAAAAGGGTATAATTTTGATCATTTTTAATCACCTAATTTAGCTTATCAATTGTATTCATGAAGAAGACTATTAATATTTCTGAATTCAAGCTGTTAAATCTTACTTTATTACCACACAGAAAGGGCACTGAACCATAAAACTACAAAATGAAACTTGGAAACATTATTAACTGGTATTTTGTTATTAAAGCATGTCTTACATATCAGTGTCAAAGACCTGGACTACTTCTGCTTCAAGACACTTTGTATTAATTTCTGAAATAATAGCAGCTTAATGTCCCCAGTGCCTGCTGACTCGCAAAGCGAGATGCTAAGCAAATGCCTCCAGCTTTATTTGAAATCTTTAAAACGGAATTTTATCACCAAAGTCCCCAAGAATAGCTTCTATAGTGCGTACCGTTCTTATAGAATTGATTCTAGTGCTCTAACTAAAAAAACCTTAATTTCTTAAGAAAACCCCCACACATCCCTCCCTTCTACATATGAAAACAGACAAAATCAAACAAAAAAAATAATTTACAACCTGCTCAGAAGACAAGGATGAAAGATGAGTACTCATTACCTAGACAAAGAAGTATATGAGTGAAAATCCTAAGCAGAAAATAACTTTTTACAGCTGTGGTCACGGAGGATTACAATACACAACATCCCTATTACTATTTCTGCATAATTTTAACTCAGCATAGAAAATTTTTCTGCACAGGGACAAGTTATTTTCAACCCTGTAGAAGTGGCAGGTTTCTTTTTATTCTACTTTATGCTATAAACAGACATTTCTACAGACTTTTTAAACTAGATTTATAGCATATTTTAAAAAGTCAGTCAAAATAAGAAGTGTAAAGGCATGCACACCGGTGCAATGTAAAAGAACAAACAGTAAAACAAGTATGTGTTTACAATTCACTATTTGAAAGCTCTACAGCTCTCCTATTTCTAAAACTGAAAAATACTATGTATTTGTTAAAGGGCTTCCAAGAATTACTCCCAAGTTGTAGTTCATCGGCTGCACATCAGCTACAGCAGTTTCATTCAACCATTGACCTACAGACAAGTATATGTCTATAAAAAATATCATCAGCCAAACTACTGCAAAACAGTCAGGTATCCATCTATAAGTGCAGTTTCAACATGTAACCAGAAGCGTACTTCTCCTAACTGACAGTACATTTTATTAAAATGCTTGTAGCTGCAGCACCAAAGTTTTACTAGAGCACTTTTTCAAAGTTAGTAAAAATGTAAAAAGACTGTTTGCATAAAAGAAAACCTGCACTGCACTTCACTGCTGCTGCTATAAACAAACTGCAAAAAAGAAACATGGTAAGACACCATAACAAATATTACCTTTTGTATGGTTTACTTAAACATTCTTTGAAATAGCAGGTAAAAAGCAGGTGTTCAAAAAGTTCCTTGAACCCAAACTTAAGGAAGATACTGAAAAACATTTAAGAGAGGAACGCTGCAGATAATAAAGCACCAAGTTAATCTCTCTAGTGCAACAGCATGAAGAAAATATGATCGGAACTAGAACATAACAGAAATTATTATTCTACAATAAATTAAGCTTTTTCATTTCTTCATGTTATTTTCACATGGCAACATGGTTGAGTTAGGAACCCAAATGTAAGCTGAGAAAACAGAAGAGACGGTGAGTAATGATGTGATTAGAAAGAAGTTTTCTTTTCCCCATTCCAAAGCTTAGAGAAAATTACATGCTAGTAAATATTTAGCAGCATTTTACATGGAAATCTTTTTCCATCTTAAAAACACACGTTAGAGAGTCTTTTTGCCTAACTGTCCAGGATCCTAATGAGCATCAATCATGAATTTTTGTAATAGGTATCTGATCAAGGTTGAAAACTTGGTAGATGAACAAAACTCAACAACTCATGCATAAAAAACATTCCAAATTCTTGCTTCTTCATTTGCTTACTCCATGAGAATTTTCTTCAGTTTAGCCAATCCTTCAAAAGGACGTTGTGAAAGGTACGCAAGAAATATTCCAGGCCAATTTGATAGTAAGAGACTTGATCAGCATTAAAAAATAAAAAAAACTTTCAAAAATTGTTACATGCTTGACTTTAATGACACAAAAATGGTCTGAAATCATTATATGCCACATATTTAAGAATAATTTTAACTAAACAAACCCAAACCTGTTTAGCTTCAAATATTAAGTACAAACATTGATGCATCCACTTTCTTCACTTACTCTGATTTTCATGGTTACAAACAAACAAATTTGGTATTATTTTGAAACAAAAATGGGTAAAACATCGCAGACAGCACTCAAGTGAAAAGTTGCAGAGGAATTTGGCAGGTACTTCCCATAAGGCAGAACTCCAAGCTGTTCTTAGGCAACTAAACTGCAACTCTCAAGTCTACAAGTAATTTATGTGTGTATTACAGAGATGTATAGGTATGTTGCATCTGAATTAAAAAGCACAAGCCCAAGTATGTTTTTAAAAACAAGAACCATGACTGTGCTCATTATACACTGTTTTCAATGAGAAGTAGCTTGATAGGTCATCGCTTTTATTTTATTCTCAGCATTCTTGAGCAGCTCATAGCTTCAACACAAAATATGCCTCATTCAGAAATCACTACTCTGCAGGCAGAACTAGACCCTTAAAAATCATCCACCTTCTCCTCTGCTCCTTCACTGACATTTTTCCCCTTGCACTCTCTTCCTATTAGCAATTAAATGAAAACCTTAGCACTTTCAAGTACTTTCAACTATAAAAAAGAAAATATTCTAAGAAGTTGAAAAATATAATGCTTCATTAGTGTTACCATTCTAAAAAGTTATTTACAATTCAACATCTCTGCTTTGTATTTAAAACTGTCTCAGAGCATCACAGTTAACAAATAAAAATGTACTTGGAACCTCTTAGTAAACCAAACTGTCCTTGTGCCTTTTAAAGTCTCCCCTATTCCCACTGCACAGCCCTGCACAACATCAACCAAAAGAAAGAAATGTAAATGTGCTTCCATAATAAATAGCAATTTATATTATTCTATTAAGCAATACTAAATAACAAGGTGATATAGCTGTTGAAAGTTGTATTTTCCCCATTCAGTACACTGCCATCAATATCAGAGCTAAATACATGATTTCATACCTTAATAAAATGGGAAAATAGTTACTAATGCACTTGGTAATGGTCCTGGATCACATACACTTTTAGTCTGTGTTTTAATGGTATATAACATCTTACATGTATAGAAGTATTTAAACACTGAGCTAACAAGAGACTGCATTTTACAACAGTAAAAGAATATAACAGAGTGAAACTTCAACAGATTGTAAAAAAACTTTAACATGAGTCTCTACAACTACTTAATAGGAGAGATCTAGCGGTAAGTACACAAACTGTTATCCAGCAGTAATAGCTGCAATGCGAAAATGTCAACCTTTCCCAGGTAACACACAGAGATGTACCCAAGATAACCTCACAAACTCCAAACTCTGATAAGATAAGCTTTCAGCAAGTGGCACTGCTGTTACACAGCAGATGGTAGAAACAGCCCCTGCAGTCAGAAAGCGCTGGATGAGGGCTCTTGCATGCTTTGCTTCTTGGTAAGATTTGTTACTCCATCCTAGGCCACAGCAATTCAAGACACAAATGTCATGAAGAGGAGGGTTTTCTTTCTTCAGCTAATGAAATTCATTAATTCTTTTTGCTGAGATAGAAGCTGTGAATACTGTTTCTCACTCGCATTTCCTCAGGAAAACATTGGCAGCCACCCTCAAGTGTTAAACTGAACACAAATATTTTAACGCTGGGGTTGTGCCAAAGACACAGCTGCCAGCCACTAGAGTATCTTGAAGCTGTCTGAACACACATGGCAATTTCTTCTCTGGCTTTCCTCAACAGCTCTTTTTTCAGACGTGACACAGCACAAAAAGCTCCTAGCCATTCCTGGAGCACTATGAAACAAACAACAGGGAAGAAAAGGCCAGTCTTGACCACTTGCCCCAGGCAATGCACTCTGAAAAAGAAGCGATTTCAGCATCTGAGATTTCAGTCTGTTCTCTAACAGTCTCCATTTGCTGCCAGTTAATGCCATCACCCCCATTTCTAATACCTATGCTACATTTCTCCAGCTGAAGGGCTCAAAATTATGCCGATGTGAGAATGCACATCATGCTTCAATTGTCAGTGTTACCAGAATTATTTAAACCAGTAACTTTCTTTACCTTAAATGTGCAAAGCAGTTCTCTCAAAGGTTGCACATCGGCCCTAGAGCTGTCCAGTCTTACTAAATTCTGATACCTCATAAATGTGCATTACGATAAATTCGTAAAATGTGAACAGAAACATTTATACCATTCATCACCCAGAAAGCCTTTCCTTTTTTCTGTCAGTTGTATCAGAATTATTATTATTGGAATTAAATATCCTCCTTTTGCCCTAAAGAAACAGAAAATTATTCTTGAAAATATGAACAATATGTACAGCTTGGATAATCACTCCTAAATTTCTTTAATTACATCTTTTGTTATCACAGAACAAGCAATCTCTAAAAACTTAAGCAATGTAGAAGGTATTTCCATCATTTATGGGCATAATTCTATCTAAGTTAAGCCTCAGGACAGCTTCATACTTCTACATACTCATACATGTACATTAAGCTGTATTTCATCCAGCAGTAATACATAAGTAAAATATGCATATCTAAAAACATACTGAATAACAGTTTGTTATCAGTATGAATGACAATAGCACCTCACTCCAAAATCTCTAGATACCCTCTCACCAGATTGTTGCTCAGGGATTTAAGGTCTGGGAAGTGTGAGCATGCAGAGGCTAAAGAGAGAAAAAGCCATCTGTCTCAAGGGTCTTAAAACATGATTTCAGAATGCAAAATCTTTGCAAAGGGCTTTCTCCCGAGACGTGGTTCATCTATACCCAACCCCTACTCCAAATCCCTCAGTTTTTCACTTTCTAGAAGGTACACGCTTTCTGGCTAATAATTTGTGTCTCCAGGAACACACAAGTTTAAAACACACCTACTTCTATGTTTGCTCAAATCATAGGGGATACTCACCTTCAGGAAAACGTAGACTTCCTAAACACACTTGCTGCTTTTATTAACTCACTCTTCCATTGGGAAGTTCATTTGGGTTTGTTGGAAAAGGTAAATAATAATTAAGCATGCTGCTATTCCATCTTGCCCAAGTCCTTCTCAAATCCCTACCAAAATCACCCTTGTACATGTGCTCTGCTTACAGTATACTTGGAAGTGAAATTTGTGGGAGGGAAGAGGTCACAACTGTGTTAACAAGCACTACTCATTCACCTTGTTTAGGCAACGATATCAATTAATTTATCAGTAGAAAAACTGACCTAAAATGTTATGAAACTTGGCAGACATCTTTATCTTAGAGGTAATGTGCATTGTTCAATACGTGGTCAAAGAGCATGGGGACATAAGAGACAGAAAGAAGGGAGCTACTAGGTCATGGAGTCAAACCCATTAAGTGACATCTGTCCTAATAAAGTATTTGAGATATTATATATCTCAAAAAGACAGCAAAGCCTATGAATTATAAGGTTAAGTATACTAGACTCAATACATTCAGAATCTCCAAGCACTCCAGAAAGGAGACTACCTATGGAAAGCCTACATACTCCTACAGAACTCACTGACTGGAGAGAATCAACCTGAGACACACTATATAAAGACAAGTTAGGCCACTGAAAAGGTGGGTGTTAAAAAAAAGTCTGTAACTATTTAAAGGACTTTCAGTTTTACATGTGATCCAAGTAGACTAAGCTTTTTTCTTTCTTTTTTCTTTTGTTGAGTATAGGGTCCACAATAGCAACATTCTTCACTCTAAGTTGCAACAATTCTGTAAATCACAGACATCTTACATTAGTGCTTCAGCCTCCTAGTAGATTAGTCAGAGGTGAAGTCTGTGTCCTCAGAGATGATGCATAAATTTATTTGAGATCTGGCATAACAAAGTGAGAGAAGGAAGGTCTCTCCCAGCAACTAATGAAAACCTGGAGGCTCAGTTACAGTAAGGCAGTGGAAATCACAGGTGAGACTGAGTGCACAGGGAACTGTCACACTTGCTTTGGATTTTTCTCTCTGTCCTGTTTCCAACAGTCCTGTTTGTTTCTCTCCAAATTCCTCCTCCCTCTTCCCCCACCTCCAATCAAGAGAAGAAAATTGTTTCTTCAGCAGAACTACAGCATGAAGACACTTACCTAACAACATAAAAACAAAAACATCAACAGTGCTTTTACTTATGCAGTCTAGGCCTACCTAACACAGATAAATCCCTTTTTTCAAGGGTGGCCAGAAGCAGATGATTCAGGTAAAGAATGTAAAACGCATCAAGTATCTAGAACCATCTGGAATTATTCCTAGCTTTCAGCCATTTTAGAGCTGGTAGTCCAACTCCCCTGTAAAGGTCAGTATTCAGAGTATCTGTCCATACCTGACTTGGCCTAATTACAATTTTAACCCACTTATATTTCTCTGCTCTGCAATATCATGTGGCAATTAAGTTCCACAATGTAATTACACGTTGCTTGAATAGCTACTTTGTTTCTCATCAGATAGGAGGTTTAATTCACTCTGTCACTTAATTCTTGTCTTGATAAAAATAGCAATTCCTGCTTTCTATTCATCATTTCTGTATGATCTACAGATTTTACAGACCTCTATCACCTCTTCCCCTATTGTTCTGTTTTCCAGACTAAAGACCTTCATCTTTCCAGCACAGAGGATCTTCCGCAATTCTCATCTACTTTTTCACTGTCTATGAAACCTTTGCTGGGCTGATTACATTAATGCACACTGTTAATGATTTGGACACACCACTGACACATGTAACGACCTAACAATTATTTTATACCTTGTGAGCAATTCCCAACAGCTTTCTGGCCACTGTCCTTCTCTGAGTAAATCACACTAGTGAATTTAGGGGCCATCACTGTGTAGATAGGTTTGTATTATTTTCCCCACACAAGCATCATTTGGCATTTACCAAAACTGAACTACACTTCTATGTGAAAGCACTGAGCAATGTTGTGCTTCCCCCATCCTGCCCCTTCTGCTTAAGCAACAGCCACCAGTGGTGATCCTGTTGGATGAGCCTGGCTTAAGCTGAACTCTTGGGAAACAGATAACACAATAGTTAAGGGCTATAAATCCTGCTCAACAGCTGAGGGCTAGTTGAGCATGTGCCAACCAAAATACAACTGGTATGCAAATATGACTAAGTCAATTATCTTACTCCATAAATAGTGGACAAAAGAGCGACAGCTGAGCTCTCCTGCATGGCAGCAGGCTGCAAACCAGGATTTCCCCTTGAGAAGAGACACCTCTCAAGGTTACTCCTCGAGGTTAAGAGAACCCTTACCATGTCAGATACTCAGGAAGTGAATGAGTGCACTGAAACTTGATAATCTCAGCTAAGTGATACAAAGGATTGATTGCACATATACACTTCTTTAGACAGAAATGGCTGGCCAAGTCTGGGATTGAATCCAGCCACACCTAGACTACTCTCAGGAGGATAACCTCTTACCTTTGGAGAATAAACTTTGGTAGAGGTTGTTTGTCAAATATGTTACCTTTTTAACTACTAATTATAGCCCTGAATCAGTTTATTGTAAAAGTTGGGACGATTCCATCTGATACCAGTAATTTCTTACCACCTACCAACTTCTATTAAAAAAAAAAATAGTATCTGTATTATTTTATTGGGTTTGTTTCCCTTAACAGAGGGTAAAACACTGGACCTTTTCTGCTTCTCCAGAGCACAAATGACACAAAGAATTCAGGTTCTAACTCCCCATTATTTGTGATCCAGCAAGAATGCAAACCCATCAGATTGGCCAGTAAGGGATATACCTGAACAAACAAAAACTGCACTGATGTAGAATTTTGTTTTTTACTAGCACTTTTGAGATTTCATGGTACCAACCAAACTTCACAACATGACATGCATCACAAAAGGTGTGTCAAGAACCTCAAAACAGATGCATTCCTCCTGTGAACGACTGTGTTATGCCTGTGGTTTAAGGAACATCTTGTATCCAGTTTGGGCTTGCTCCATACACAGGGACCAAAGCTGAACTTTCCAAAAACATTTCAGTGGAACAACAAAAGAACACATAGGAAAAGTAGATTATCTTGCAGGATCCTGGAACTGATCACTTTGCCAAATTCCTCCTGCACTCTTAGAAAGAGGTATTAGAATCACCCTTGTGAGCACTTTCCTGTATTTCTAGACATGCACCTCCTTTTGCTTTAGAGCTTGGATCCCATGATTAGTCCTACAAAAAACAAGTTTGAACTGATCAATCTTATATCTAAAGTTATCCAGTACACAGCACATTACTTGCTGAAATACACAAAATTCAGTTTAAAAGTTTGATATACACTAACCATACAGTTCTAATTTACAAAGTCTATAAAAAAGAATTAAATTGATGTAAGGGTTTTCTCATTAATTACTAAGCACTATTCTTTTGTTTCCAAACAACCAGTGCAATTCCAATTCATCTTAATCTCAGGGAATAACTTTTCATAATTGGAAAACTGTTTCCATTAACTTCAAAATATGTGAACTTTTACAAGACTATGCATTTTTGCCATAGATTTTCTAATTTTTACAGCATCACATACCACAATTAAAAAAATCTGTACTACTTTTCAAGGAACTCACATGTACATTTAGCTGTACTAAAAAAATCCTTTAGTTACCCAGTTTGCATATGTTGCTTTCCCACATTCAGAGATCAATCAGACACTAGACCCAGGATCTGTGGGAACACAAGCTAAACCTGCTCTAAGACATGCATATTGTCCATTTTTTACAACATGTAGGCATTTCTATGTAATAAATTCCCAAGTTCTGCAAAAATCTAGGACACTGAAGAGGTCTTGGCTTGTCCAAGTCTCTTTTGAAGTACCACCTGGGAGACTTTCAAGAAAAGAAGAAAAAAAATTCTGTTGCAAGCCAGTAAGAAGTTTCTGTGATTCATTGTTTACACAAGGAGGATGTATTCTGCAGTCCTTCTAGATTTCACTTCTTGTAAGAAAACTGGATTCATTAACTTTGGTTCCACTAAGGTCTATTAATGGGAACACTGGAAAATTGGTTCCAAAGTTCATTAATGTAACTATCACAATGACAAAAAGTAACTCGCTCTGACCCCTAACCTTCCTCCCCATAAGTATTTGGTAATTAAATAAAAAGTTAACACAGAACTTCTGTTCCAAGACAGAATATCTTTTTCACTGCAATGTAATACAAACACACCTCATCTCACCTCTAAAGTTGGAGCCAGTATCTCATTCCAAAATACAGTATCCAAGGTACAGTGTAGTGTCTAATGAAAAGAACTAGCCTAAAAAAATGCATGCTTTTAAAGACAGCTGCAAGGACATCTCTTCAGTAAAACTACAATTCTGCCCACAAGTCTTTTATCCATTTTCATGAAACACCTCTGACAAAAAAAAGATTCTCAGCATTAGGTACCACTGTTACGTTTACTAGGAAGGGCACCTGCATCTTCCAGAAGTCGATCAAAACATAATATATGTACTGAAATAAGCTTAAAAGGCAACCATTACAAACTTGCAGGCATTTTACGATGGACTACTCTCTTATAATACCTAGTTGGAAAAAAAAATAAATTACTACTCTACTGTATTAACTACACCGTGTTTACTGCTCTGCTTGAAAAATAACAGTTCTCTGTATTAATAAAATCATAAAAAATAATTGCAGAAATTCACATAAATGAGTGTTCATACTAACTCTTCTTATCTTTAAAGATTTGAAAAAGTTATAGTACAATCTAATCAGCATAAGCAGCACCTTACAAGCTAGCAGATTTGCAACTATGGAAGAAGAACAGTTTCTTACTTGGCTTGAACACAAAGCAGTGCTTCTGCAGCTTAAATGGGGACAGATTTTAACATATAAACTCAGCTTTGTTTTGTACTAGAAAACATAACCGTTTTGACACGAAGTGACAGCAACAGTGGCAACCAATTTGGCACAGAACACGATTTAATCACCAGTGTAGTCAGAGATATACTACATTAAGCACCACTGAAGGATTACTCATACATGTGTTAAATAACTTTAAGATCTAATAACAATAGGAGAAAAGTCAGAAGCATAACAGCAATAGCAGAACAGTCTAAGGCATGGATGTGTAGGTTACTGTTCTTCTAAATGTGCATGAACACTCAGCGAAACAAGACTTCTGGAGCACTATTTCTTCTCCACTCCCCCTCACATTCCTCGAAAGTGCATGCATTCATTTCCCCCTCTTTCAAACTACCCTTCCCCATGCAACTAGGTCAAGGCATAATTCCAGTGGACCTGATAATCAGCCCACTACTTGGCCGATCATCTTTCAGTCTCTCTATTTGGCTCACAGCCTGCAGTACTGCAAGAATAGCAAGTGTTTATAGCCATTTAAGAGTATATGCCCCCAAGGAGAAAGCCAAACTGCAGAATAACACATCGTTTCAGAGGTGCCTCATATTTGTACTGCCAAAACCTGAAAGCCATTTACTAGTGGCATTCATTCAACTGACAAAGTAGTAAAGCAACTAAGAACTGAAAACTGTGATAAAATTCTGAATGTGCAATAGATTACAAAAAAAAAAAAAACAAAAAAAAACTATGAAAATAAGAATTACTTTTATGGAAAGCTCTCTCCTTTTTGGAGAGGAATAAGCATGGAAGAGGAGGGGGATGATTTCTCAGTTATAGTCAAAATTTCCCTTTAAATAACCTAATGTTATGAAAATTGGACCAAATAATTATGATTCTTTCAATTCACTGATAGCCAGGAATCACTGGATTGTGCACTCTAGAACCACTTAGAACAGTGTTTTTTTAAGCATATGCCAATGCATTGAGCATTGCTGCGACCTCACCTTGAGTACTGTGTGCACAGTTTAAGGATGTGAAGGTCCCTGACTGCATCCATAGGAGGGCAATAAGGATGGTGAAAGGGCTGGAAGGAATGTCCTCTGAGGAGCAACTAAGGACTCTGGGCTTGTCTTGGGAAAAAAAAAGAAGGCTCATTGCTCTCTACAGCTTCCTGAGGACTGCAAGCAGAGAAGCAGGTGCTGATCTCTTCTCCCTGGTGATGGGATTCGTGGAAATGGTTCAAAGCTGCACCAGGGGAGGTTCAGACTTGACATTAGGAAGAATTTATGCACTGAGAAGGTGGTCAAACACTGGAAAAAGGCTTCCTAGTGAGACAGACAGTCAATGTCCCAAGCCTGTCAGTATTCAAGAGGCATTTGAACAATGCCCTTAATAACATGCTTTAACTTTTGATCAGCCCTGAAGTGGTCAGGCATTGGACTAGATGATTATTGTAGGTTCTTTCCAACAAAAATAGTCTATTCTATTCTAAACCATGTAATGTCTGTTTTAATGTTTTACAACCTAGCCATACATGAAATGACAATCCAGGAGAACCACAAAGCTAAACAGCAGAACAGAAATATCCCCAAAATGCCACTGGAAATACCACTTCTCACAATTTGAGTAGTTTTTCTCAATTACAACTCAATTTCAAGTTACTTTGTGTCTTGGTAGTTAACATTGAGCTTTTGTTTTGGTGAAAGACTTGTAAGTAGCTAAGGAAAAAAGACTAAGTGTTGACTAAAATTTAAAAAAAAAAACAACCCACACTTCCAGTGCCAGAACACCTCTAGGCTAGCAAATGAGATGCGGAGTTTGCACTATGTATTTGAAAAGTGCAACTCATTGAAAGACATTGTTTCAATACAGATATGGTGTGCCAAATTATTAGGAGTGACTAGAAAACACAAATAACTTGGGTTCAAGCCTCACGTGTGTATCTACTCTACTTTAATTCCACTTTTTCCACCTTATCTTCTTTGCCGAACGGAAGCACAGTGTAATTCAAAACGATAAAACTATCGGCAAGTGGCAGGCCTCCTGGCATTTGCTATCGCCGACACCCAGCCGATGCAGGCCTCGGGAAAAGGCAGTCAGGAGATGGACAGGCAGGCCGCACCGCAGCCTCCACCGGCCTCCGGCGCCTCCACATGCCCCTGGGGAGGCTCACAGCCCCGCCGGCGGGCGACCTGTCCCAGGGTAGGGGGGCCGGAGGGCACTCCTCTCGGCAGGGCCACAAGGAGGGTCCGAGAGGTGCTCCCTGTGACCAGAACAATCCGCTCCAAGCCCAGGCCCCAAGCACAGGGCGGGGAGGCGGCACCTTCTTCCCCTGGACACCGTAACTGGCTCCAAGCCGGAGCTCGGGGCTGAAGGGGGTGTCCCCTCACCGCTGCACGCTCCAAGAACAGAACCCCCAAATCCCACAGCGCTGCTCGGAGTTACCCGCAAACATGTGCTCGCCCCGGGCCGTGCTCCCCAGGCTGCTCCCCAGGGGACGGCGATCAGGCTCCGAGGACGCCTGGCGGCCCGGCCCCGGCGGCAGGGAAGGCCGCGGTGCAGCCGAGGACGCCCTCACTTACCAGCCCGACTCGGAGAGCGCCGCGCTCATCCTGTCGGCCATGGCACCATCCTGCCGCCGCTCACCCACTGAACTCAGGGCCGCCGGGGCGGAGCGGAGCGGGGCCGGGCCGGCGCGGAGCCGCCGGGCTGTGCAGGGAGCCCCGGCACTCGGAGGAGGGACGTGAGGCCTGCTCGTTCCCCCGCCCCTCCCCAGGCTTTTGGCCGGGCCAGCTCTCCAACCGGGGAGGGAGCAGAGCGGAGGGCAGGAAGGAAGGGGCGGAGGCGGCGCAGGGAGACACGAACAAAGCCCGCGACTGACTGCTACGGGGATGAGGGAGGCGGTGGGGGAGGGCGTCTCGCTGCTTGCCCGGAAGCCACTGCCGCCATGATGGAGAAGGGAAGAAGTGAGGGCGGAGAAGGCGGTGCCGCGGGGCTGGGAGGCGGCAGAGTGCGGGTCCTGCCTCCTCCTGTCTGCCCGCCCCGGCCTCCCAATGGTGGGGCTGATGCTGATGGGTCTCTGACGCCCAGGGGCGTTGACTGTGGCTGGCCATCTGCCTCCTTGTAGTAGCGGAAGAGTTTATTTTAAGTGCATTTCATCTATAAACAATATTCTTGCTACTAACGTTATGTAGGAAAGAGTTTTCTTATGCCCGCAAAGCAGGTGTTGGGGATGAGAAGTGGGGTTTTAGCAGTCAGTCAGACTGACAAGATGTAGAAAATTGTTCCTGTGTTTAATGTCTTTTTTTTTTTTTTAATGCTTTGCCCTAGAATGCTGGCCACTAACATGAACATTCACTTTTGTGATCTACCTTTTTAATGGGAATTATACTTTAAAAGAATGTCACTATTTTGTTACTGCTTTTTTTGGCTGCCCAGTTTCCTCAGCTGCCAGAAGCAGATGAGGCATGAGTGCTGTGCTCCCACTTCCTCTCTGTTCCAGCGTTCAGAGAAACTGCCAGAAGATGAACGAGAGCAGGTCAGGAGTTAAGAAAATGCCTGCCCTTGCCTTGGTGCTCAGGGCTCCTGCCTGCAGGTGAGGGCAGTAACCTTCCAGAAGACACTGATGATTTGCATTAGACAGTCACAGCCAGCTACTTCTGTAACCCATCAGTGCCAAATTTTAATTATTTTTTACTGCACTAAGGTTTCAAAACTGAGCTACCTGGTGTGTTTGTCTGTTGAAGATGATGCACTTTAGTTTGTGGGCCATTCTTGGCCTTGGGATGTTTCAATTTTTGTGCAGCATCTTCAAAACAGCTTCTTGGGTTTTGTTTTGGGTTGTGTTTTTTTTAATCCACCTGAAAACCTGCCTTTGCTATACTGAGTGGAAATCGCTCAGAAGTTTTTAACATGACAGACTGAGGCTTCTGCTATACTGGTCAGCACTATTCACTTTTTTTTAATTATTTTTACTATGGCCTGTTCATTCATTGTATTCTCTTTCATATCATATGGATAATATCCTCTATGACAAAGGTTTTGTCACCAGTGTTCATGGTGCCCTATGTGGCTGCAGTTTTTCAGGAAGTTAGACATCATTTTTTAAATTAATATTTATAAAAAGCTTGAGACAGAAGAAGGAAACAGAACCTATACTGTTCAGATTAATCTGAGCAATCTCTTACATCACACATATCATCACACCTTAGAAGCTTTTCTGGAGTCCTAAGAGAAAGTATATACTCTAGCCCTAAATAGAAGACTGACATACGCAATCTCTGCTAGCAAAAATCTCAAAACAAGTATTGTGCTCAGGGAAGTTTCAATGCTTGTGCTGATCATTAAAAAACTAAATAGCAGAGGGAGCATTATTAACTGGGAAAGTGCAACAATGCGTTTTTGATGCAAGCTTATAGAAAGCAATCACCAGAGCCAGCTACACAGAGTTCAGTAAACTGAGCTAACCCAGCCAACCATATAGTTTGTGGATTTAATAACTATATAACTTATTCAGCTTTCCACAGGTTGTGCAGTCCTGTATCAGGGCAATACTCCAGGTGAGTATGAGTTTCCAAAGGAGTAATGTCAAGGAGAACTAATATAAGAGCCCTGAAATACACCTACTGTATGTCTGTACCAAAGAAGCTCTTAATGTAGTGCTGAGGAATACTCTAAAGTTAAGCAGAAGAGCCAAGCTGAAATGTTAGCAGCCAAGTTGCACCCTTGTTGCACAGTTAACAACTGTAGCAGCTGCTGACAAGGAAAAGCACCAGCGGATAGGTGGAAGTGTAGTGCTAGCTCAGACACTTATTATGCAAAAGAAGTCGGAATAAAAGCGCTTTGCATTTGGAGTCTGACCTGGCTGCACATTAGATTAGCAAGAAAAGGTTGTAAACATTATTATAACTCAAAAAGGTGTGCCCATAGAGCCAATTAGTAAGGGATGGAGTATGACCTAGGAGAAGATAATAAGAATTACAGACTTTATGCATTACCTCATGTTAGTTTAAGACATGGAAGCTTACTTAAATCTTCATGGAAATCACCAGGCCATTATACCAGCAATTTACACCAGCTTATGGCTAGCTGTTGCACCTCATGGCATGAAACACCATCTGTAAAGAAAATGTAATACCCAGCACTGTCCTTCTTAAAGGTCTGCAGGCATCTGTTCTAGTAAATTAATGATACGCAAACTCATATATATATATATACACACACACTTTTATACATGAGAAGTCCCCATTAGTACACGTTTCTCTGCTCACGGAGGGCATGGCCCTATCTTTGCTGTTTCTAGCTGCTGTTAGCCATGCTGTAGTGAGGTAAATAATTTGCTCCACCGTAAAACAGAAGGTGATACAATGCCTGCCAGGCAGTCAGAGAACTGCAAATGGGAGGGTAAGACCCTCTGTACCCACTGCTCATGATAAAACATTCTTAGAGCAGATCTCCATATCCATAAATGACATCTCTGAAGCTAATGAGCATCAGAGTACTTGGGGCTATACAGGGACTGAGCCTAGAACTAAGCACACCTGTAAGGGGCTCTGTGCCTCCACAGCTTTCTCTGAAAAATGCATGTTACTCAAGATGAATCAGTGCATCACTATCCACAAAATTCACATGGTTTCCTTCTGTCCAAACCATAATCTAGTTTGATATACTTCATTGAAGTTGAAAGGCTCGTTCCAATTTCTCTTTCCAAGCATCTGTTTCAAAATGTTAGCCATGGAAAAGTGTGAGATTAAAAAACAAGGTCTGTGAGGAACAACTAACACTACTAAGTTTCATATGTAGCTTCAGGATAATTTGTGAGACAAAATCACTTTTTGTAATACCTTTGAAATATGTCAATACCAGAAAAAAAAAAAAAAAAAGGAATCATTTTAGTCATTGTGTTATTGTGATGGTTGGCACAAATGTATACCCATGTGCGACTGATTGACAGTCCTGTTTAAAAATGCTCCACATGTAAATCAGCTATGTTGAATTTTAAGAAATGCCTCAACCAGTTATTCTCCAAATGAAACAGGGAAATGTCATGGCTCAATGAGGGCTGGGTACTTCACAAGGGAAGGGAGGCCGGGGGTAGAGCATGGTAACATGGCAGGCAGGAGCAGTAACCTCAGCATAAGGAGACAGGATGTGCAGTGGCAAGTCACAGAATCACAGAATGTGTAGGGATTGGAAGGGGCCTCTGAAGACCATAGAATCATAGAACGTCAGTTTGGAAGGGACCTCAAGGATCATCTGGTCCAACCTTTTTAGGAAATACTATCATAGAATAATAGAATCATAGAATATGCTGGGTTGGAAGGGAGCCATCAGGATCATCGAGTCCAACTCCCATCCCTGTGTAGGGCACCCCAAGAATCACACGTTGTGCCTGAGAGCATCATCCAAATGTTTCTTGAACTTGGGCAGGCTTGGTGCTCTGACCACTTCCCTGAGGAGTTTGTTCCAGTGTTTGACCGCCCTCTGGGTGAATAACCTTTTCTAACCTAAATCTCCCCTGATTCAACTTCCTGCCATTTCCCCGAGTCCTTTCATTGGTCACAGGAGTGAAGAGGTCACTACCTGCCCCATCTCTTCCGCTTGTGAGGAAGCCATAGACTGCAATGAGGTCACCCCTCAGTCTCCTTTTCTCCAAGGTGAATAATCCAAGTGACCTCAGCCGCTCGTCATAAGTCTTCCCATCCAGACCCTCCACCATCCTCGTGGCTCTCCTTTGGACACTCTCCAATAGCTTGATGTCCTTTTTATATTGTGGTGCCCAAAACTGCACACAATACTCAAGGTGAGGCCGCACCAGTGCAGAATAGAGCGGAACAATCACCTTCCTTGACCAGCTGGCAATGCCATGCTTGATGCACCCCAGAATACAGTTGGCTCTCCTGACTGCCAGGGCACACTGCTGGCTCATATTCAGTTTGCCATCAACCAGAACCTCCAGGCCCCTCTCCGCCATGCTGCTCTCCAGCCACTCGTTCCCTAGTCTGTACTTACCAGCAGGGTTGCCCCATCCCAGGTGCAGAATCTGGCACTTTCCCTTGTTAAACTTCATGGAGTTGGTGACTGCCCATCTCTCTAACCTGTCAAGGTCTCTCTGCAGGGCCTGGCTCAGCGCCCTGTCAAGCTGAGACTTAAAACTGTCCTATGTGGGGGAATCTACCACTTCCCTTGGGAGACTATTCCAACATTTGACTGTTGTCATGGTGAAAAATCGTGTCCAATCGGAATCTCCCTAGGAGCAACTTGTGCCCATTACCCCTTGTCTTTTCCATGTGACTCCTTGTAAATAGGGAATCTCCATCTTGTTAGCCACCCTTTAAGTACTAGAACATGGTAATAAGGTCTCCCTAAAGCCTTCTTTTCTCAAGGCTGAACAAAGCCAGTTCTCTCAGCCTCTCCTCATCTGGCAGGTCCTCCAGTCCTCTGATCATCCTTGAGGCCCTTCTCTGCACCCTCTCCAGCCTGTCTGCATCCTTCTTGTAGAGTGGGGACAGAAACTGAACACAATACTCCAGGTGTGGTCTGACAAGCGCTGAGTAGAGCAGGATGGTGACTTCTTGATCTCTGCTGGTGATGCCCTTGTTGATGCAGCCCAGCATCTTGTTGGCTTTCTTTGCTGCTTCACCGCACTGTACACCCATGTTGAGCCTATTATCCACCAAGACCCCCAGGTCCCTTTCCACAGGGCTGCTCTCCAGCCAGGTGGATCCCAGTCTGAACTGCAGGGGCAAGACCTTACACTTTCCCCCATTGAACTTCATAAGGTTCCTGTCATCCTGGAGGGTGGATCTCCCTTCTAGAGTGTCAACCTCTCCACTCATCTTGGTGTCATCAGCAAACTTCATCAGGATGCCCTTGATCCCAACATCCAGGTCACTTATTAAGATGTTAAAGAGCCTTGGGCCCAATATCAATCCCTGGGGGACCCCACTTGTGACAGGTTGCCAGTTTGAGGAGGAACTATTTACTGTCACCCTCTGGATACGGTCTGTCAGCCAGGTCCCCACACACCACACAGACCATTTGTCAAGGCTGTAACAAGTCACTTTCTCCAGGAGGAGGCTGTGGGGGACCGTATCAAAAGCCTTGGAGAAGTCCAGGTAGACGATGTCCACTGCTCACCCTGCATCAACCGAGTGGGTTGCTTTGTCATGGAAAGTGATCAGGTTTGTCAAGCATGAATTGCCCCTGGTAAATTCATGTTGGCTTTTCCCAATCTCATGCTTCAATCGACTTGTGACAGTCCTCAGGACGATTTGCTCCATGACCTTTCCAGGGGCTGAAGTGAGGCTAATGGGTCTCTAATTGCCTGGGTCCTCCTTTGGACCCTTTTTATAGATGGGGGTGACATTAGCCTTCCTCCAGTCTTCAGGGACGTCTCCTGATCTCCACAACTTCTCAAAGATTATGGAGAGCAGCTTTGCAATGTTATCAGCCAGCCCTCTCCTCATCGATCATCAAGTCCAATCCCCTTGCAGGAGCAGGACCACAACAGAATCTTGGGCAGGTTACACAGAAATGCATCCAGACAGGTCTTGAAAGTCTCCAGAGAAGATTCCACAAGCTCTTTGGCCAGCTTGTTCCAGTGCTCTGTAACGCTTACAGTAAAGAAGTTTTTCCTCAAGTTGAGGTGGAACTTCCTGTGCTCTAATTTGCATCTATTGCCCCTCGTCCGATCACAGGGCAAGACTGAAAAGAGATTGGCCCCTCCTTCTTGGAACCCACCCTTCAGATATTTATAGACATTAATAAGATCTCCTTTCGCTTCTCCAGACTAAACAGCCTCAGATCTCTCAGTCTTTTCTCATACGACAGGTGTTCCAGTCCCTTAATCATCCTCATAGCCCTCCGTTGGACTCTCTCTAGTAGTTCCCTGTCCCTCTTGTACTGAGGAGCCCAGAACTGGATGGAACACACCGTATGTAGTCACACTAGGGCAGAGTAGAGGGGGAAGTTAACCTCCCTTGACCTTTTGGACACTTTATTTTTAATGCACCCCAGGATACCACTGGCCTTCTTGGCCACAAGAGCCTATTGCTGCCTGCCCCATGGATAACTTGTTGTCCACCAGGACTTCAGGGTCCTTCTCCATGGAGCTTTCTAGCAGGTTGGCTCCTAACCTGTACTGGTGTACGTTGTTATTCCTCCCCATGTGCAGGACTCTACACTTACTCTCATTGAACCTCATTAGGTTCCTCTTTGCCCACCTCTCCAGTCTGTCCAAATCTTGCTGAATGGCCAGTCTCCCAGTGAATCAGCAAACCCTCCCAGTTTTGTCTCATCAGCAAACTTGCTGAGGATACACTCTGTCCCCTCATCCAGGTCGTTGATGAAGATGTTGAACAGGACTAGACCCAGCACTGATCCCTTGGGAACTCCACTAGTTACAGGTCTCCAGCTGGGCTCTGCAGCATTGATCACCACACTCTGGCCTCTGTTGTTTAGCCATCTCACTGTCCATTCTTCTACCCCACACTTTCTGAGCTTGCTCACGAGGATGTTATGGGAGACAGCGTCAAAAGCCTTGCTGAGGTCAAGTCACAACATCATAGAAGCCTATCAGATTAGTCCATCATGATTTCCCCTTGGTAAATCCATCCTGGCTACTCCTTATAACTTTCTTCTCTTCCATGTGCTTCGACATGACCTCCAGAATGAGCTGCTCCATCATTTTTCCAGGGATGGAGGTGAGGCTGACTGGTCTGTAGTTTCCTGGTTAGGATCAGGGCCAGAGATGATGGCCAGGGTCATACACTGCCCAGTGATCATCCAGTGCAGCCACTGGGGCAAGACAGTTCCCAGCTCAGCCAGGAAGCCAGGTCTGAGTCCAGGTCAGGATAGAGAAGGTATAAGCCCGAGCACAGACAGCTGTGACATGGCTATGATGAAGCCCAGGTGGGGCTGGTGGTACAGCCACTGCTTAAAAGTAACTCCCATGGGAAGGAAGAGTCAGGGCCTCACTTTTACCTCCTTTGTAATGGTTGGCAATGAAGATGACCTTGGACTTAGCCAGCTAAACTCCTTGACTCAGCCATGTAATCTCCTGGAAGGGGATGTGCTCCAGGCTCTGAGAACAAGACAGCTCTGTTGCTGTATTAACATGTGAGCAGGTCTGATGAGCAACATAGTCATGTGTCCATGATTTGTCTCTGAAGATGGTTTTCTCAGTGGTTTAGGCAGAAACAGGGTTAGTAGTAACAGCATTCTGGGTCACCTAGAAACAGGGCATGAGACTTAACACCTTTCTCTGGTACATCTTTGACAAATGATTTCAGCTTTCAAGGAAAACTGGACAATTATCTATATTAATCTTCTCTATCACAGAAAAAAAAATGTACTTTATATCTTCAAAGCACTACACATGAAGCTATTTAAGATTTACTAAGATCATAATAAAATTGTATAATGAAGTTTTAGATCTATTAAATTTACCTTTTAGATATTATATATGTTCAAAGTATGGCTATTTAAAAAAGGTAGAGGGGGTAAATGGGGAAGGATTGCTTCATACGTTATCTTAGGCATACTACCTGCAAGTATGCAACAGGGTCCACAAATGTAATGCAAGACCAAAATAAGTAATAAGGACCCCTCATCTGTGCTGTGCTCTGCTTCTAAACCATATTTAATTATGCAGTGCAACTTGTTTTTCTATTACAGATTATCAACCAACAAAGTTTAAAGTATTACTATTTAATTCTATATGACTACCACTTTGCTCACGTATCCTGTATTTATCTGCCTTATTTATTAGAAATGTGGGAGGCTAAAAGCAGAAATTGTATATAGGTAGCAATGAACTCATGTTGTTTATTTTAGCAAAGAGTAAGCAGATCCTGGGATTTCTTAATGAAATCTGTAACATGTACACCATGTCATCCAGTGACTGAGGCAGGCAGCCCCTCCTCTGGAGTACAAGGTAATGATTGGCATGTAAGTGTACCAAAAATGCAGTTCTTTTTGACTGTTCCCTGTGTGACCTGGGACAACTTAATTATGACAAAGAGGTTATTTTCATGATGTTCTGTTATTTTAAGTACCTAAAACGTTTGGTCTATTTAACACTCCCAGTGGGGCACTGGTGAGGCTGAACTAGTGCACAGGGCAAGACAGCAAGAGCTGGACAGCCAGTCTTTTGCAGCAGCCCTACAGGTTCCCACCCGTGCCTTGATTCATGCTGGTTGCCTTGATCTCCTGCCAACTCCAATCCAAATCACCTTGGCTGAGCAATGTGCTCACAGACCTGGGGAGCTGACAGTGATGGTTGCACCTGCCTGAAGAGCAGGTAAGAGCAGAAACACATGGCACTTGCTGTGAGTTATGGCATCATGCACCCAACCTGGTGTGCTGAAACCAGCAACAGCGGAATGGAGATCATGAACACTGGGTTTGATAGGAAGCCCTCACAAGGTCAAGAATGCTGTTTTGGTCTCAGTTTTTATGTCATCTTTTATAGAATATGCTTTCTTCATTGCTTTATGTAACAGGTCCTCTCACTGAATGCAAGAGCAGATGATTCCTACCCTGGATCTGTAGCCCAAAGTAATTAAGCACTAACAGTAAAGGGCCTTCACTTCAGGTCACTGTATTTCTAGGAGTGTGCTGGGGTTTTAACAGAAGTGGTTGTCTCTCAGTGTCCTGTGATGAGCCAGACCCTGATCTGATTTGGCTGCAGTCAGAAGGATCAGCTTTACTGCATGTGTTTTTGCTGCACTTCCACCAAAATTTGCAGGGCTGCTTGTGAATGTTTTCTCTGTTTTATCTGAAGTGGGAGGACAGCAGTCAACACTCAGTCTTTCTCCTTATCCTTCTTCTATCATGAACTTCCCTTGACAAAGAGCAAGAAGCACTAGTTATTACAAGTCTTTCACACTGGGGAGGTGTTTGCTGGGGGTGAGGGGCCAAGCCTGACCTGCTGTTTCTCCAGGCAATCTAACAGCTGTCATCTTTCATAGCATCTGGAGAAGAAATTGACTTTTCACAGAGTAAAGAGAAGAAGGGAAAATTACAGAAGTAATGAATTTTTAATAGGGGGGAAGAAGGAGAGAAGCTTGGAATAGAGCAGGATGAAGGAAAGAGTCAAACAGGGGGCGCATTTAGAAGCCTGGAAATTGTTAAGAATTATGAAGTCTTAGACAGAAATTGTTAAGAATTATGAAGTCTTAGACATCATACCAACACATATAGCCACAGGCTGTGCAGTTAAGGTGATGTTGCAAGGAGAGTTAATTGCCACTAAGGCCAAGGCTAATGTTTTGTGTTTTTTTTTTCTCAGGCTGCTGTAATCGATTTTGTCATCTGGCTGCCTGTTTCTGGAACCCTTCAGTTTGACCACACTCCCTGCTTTTTTCCTGCAAATCAAAAAATGCATCGCAGGCCATGGTGATCTCAAAGGTGTAGTTCACACTGGCACATTATGTCAGTCCCAAAGCCAGCATCACTGCTGTCAAAAGACAATTACTGAGGCACTGTGCTTGTCAGGATAGGGGTGTTTATATGTGGCATGATGGTGCTATTGGCAGGTCTGTATGGCTTCTTGTCAGAAGGTGGACAGTTCAGATCTGAACGTTAGCACAGATGAACCGCCGCAGTGATCACTAGGGGTATGATGGATCGCGAGCTACGGCAGAATGTAATCTTGTGTAATTATGATGCTGGTGGGCCCCCTTGAGGGCCAGCAGAAGGGCTTGTGTTTGTCAGTGATTCTGGCACAGCTCAGCCTACTGGTCCTCTGGACATGGAATTGGTAAATAGCCAGGGAGCAGAGGATCAAACGGCATATGGCTTTGCAGACTTTCACTAGGCTGCAGTAAACATCCCAGCCCTGAACAGCTGTGCCTCATCTCTAACAATATTACTTTTAAGAGACTGATACCTTCTGGACTGGATGGAAATCTGGAAATAAGCATGCTGCTGTCAGGGCTCTGAGTGCACCAGGAGGCTCTGCAGCCTCTTCCCAGTCGGGGAATACCTAGTGCTCTCAGCATATTTCTACTTTCCTCATACTTCTGCCTTTCAAGTTGAATTTGTCAGTTTGTCTCAATGAAATTAAGGTTGATGCTAATGGACGCTGCTGGGCAGAACCACTCAAGACAAGCTGCACAGTGAAATTGTGGCATATATATGGAGCAGACAAGTTAGGGAAAGCACTTGGAGGGCCTTCCCAGACATGCTAAAGGACTTGTGGGATAGGTGTTATGCAAGATGGGACTTCACACAGTGTCCAGTAGCTCTCAGGGTGACATAAAATACCTGCAGTGTGGGCATATATTCAGCACTTCAGAGTTGCCTGTCCAGCCCCACTAATGATAGAAGCCCATAGATCAACCCATCAGAGCAATGCAGGCATAGACACCATCATCCTGCACAGTACACAAACAGAATATGACCTTAACTACAAACATAGATTAAATTTGAGAACACGGGTGTGCAACGGAACAGTGACTACCTATTATGCAGCAATGTACATGGCTGGGTAGAACTCTATATTGGTTTTGCTATTATTACTATTAAAACCATTAAGTTTTTATTTTGTATATCCACAATACCAGAAGGCATATCATATCTCTATATGAGGAGTTTTGGGCATGAATGATCCAGCAATCTGTGTCAGCACTTGACTTAATTTCCAGGTGGGAGAAAAAAAGACCAAATAAATAAATAATTACTGTTTTCTCATGGAAATCTAAAAGATTCTTTGCAGATGATAAAAGATTCACTTGGTGGTTTTCCTCAAGTGCTGTTATATGTTTGTGCTTGAGGAAAAGCAAGTTATTGGAAATCTATGCCAGGCTCCAGCTAAGCAGCTGACTTTCTATCCATGATTGACTACACACTAAACAGACAGGAATGTTTCTGTGTTATTTCCTGGCAGTGAAAATATACTGCTATGCATCTTTCCTATTCAGATGCAGAAGCTTTTGGCTACCGCTGCTTTTTGCCTGTAGTTTGCAGGCCTAAACCAGTGCAGTTTGGAAAAATGACTAAACTTCTCAAGAACTTTCAAGAAGCAGCAAAATCAACACTTCCAACAATTGAATGCCATAACTGGGCATGCTATTTGCTGACCTTCATTTATGAATTATTCAGTTCCTTTCTCTTCTGATTCTGCTTTTATATTTGTATCTTTTCTGTCTCTGTTGATTTTAGTTATTATTCTGTCTTCAGTGATCCTTGTTTTCTGGCTGCTAGCAAAACACAAGAAACCAAAAGGATGTGAAAGAATCAGCAGATCTTCATAGCAAGTTTTTCATCTTTCAATAGAGAATTGGACCCTATAATCTGAGTAAGTGAAGAATTATGAAGGGAAATCTAGAATTACAGAATCATTCTTAGAGCTTAGAGCAGCCTTACATACTTAGAGTTATTAAAAGCAAAATACTCTTCTTCCAACCAGATGTTTCAGCTAACAGGTAGGTTAAATTCTGCTGTTCTTGAAGATGAAGAATGAGAAGAAACAGCAATGCTGCAGCCCTGAGCAACTTCTCATTATTTGCAAGTATACACTTTTAGATTCCCTGGCTTTGATATTTATCCTGAGTGCCTAAGATATTTCAAATGGAGTCTATACAATAACAGGGCATAAGAGCAAGGGGAAGAGCTTCACAGACTGGAAAAGCTGCAAAGCCTCAAATCCACAAGTGAGCTTCCATTGCCACAATTGTTTTAAAAGCTTTAACTTCCTTCATTCTGTACAAAAGCTTAAGCTCACTTTTTCCACAGCCTACAAAAAAATTCTGAACCAGTTCAGAAGCAAATACATGTGCTAATTCAGCAGCTACTCTATGCAGAATCCAACACTTGGCAGCCTGGGGTACACAAATATGCTCCAGAAAGCACACTGCTGTCTGGAAAAGTAGTGAACCATTTAGAACCAGCATTTGCCATGAAAAATGAGCAAAAGCGGGGAAAAGAGGGAAATAAGAGATGAGAAGAAAAAGTTCTAGGGGATAAAGAAAAGTTGGCAACAACAGGTCCACAGCTCAGTTGGAATTCAGACCAGTAAAATAAGATGGCAATGAATGAAAATAATTTCTTATAAAGAAAAAATAATACATCAAGTAGTGCTGCTAGTAAGCAAACCAAAGTAGATAGAACATAAAAATGTCCAGGGGGGTCATTAAGGACTCCCTTTTTTCTTCTCACACAAATTGCCTTTTTGGCATGGAGGGTGAATATAGATTTTATAAGTTGATATTTTTCCCTCAGTTGGCCACAAAATCAGAAATAAACAGTACTCTATTCCACCCTCTATAAAATTCATTCGTTTGAGGCATTCTTTTAATTCTGTTTACATATGCTTATGCTTATGGGGCTGCCATGTGAGCAAGGCACCTGGCTGAAAAAAGGGAAGATGAGGAGAAGAGGTGCTGAGGTTTTTACTTTAAAGTGGATCTCTTTTCTGATCTGATTCACAATGCAGTCCTGCACCACTTGTGCTGACACAGGGGTAGAATCTAGTTGGAGGTCTGTGACTAGTGGAGTCCCTCAGGGGTCAGTGCTGGGACCGGTACTGTTCAATATTTTCACCAATGACCTGGATGAGGGAACAGAGTGTACCCTCAGCAAGTTTGCTGATGACACTAAACTGGGAGGAGTGGCTGACACACCAGAAGGCTGTGCTGCCATTCAGAGAGACTTAGACAGGCTGGAGAGTTGGGCGGGGAGAAACTATGAAATTCAACAAGGGCAAGTGTAGAGTCTTGCATCTGGGGAAGAACAATCCCATGTGCCAGTACAGGTTGGAGGCTGACCTGCTGGAGAGCAGTGTAGGAGAAAGGGACCTGGGGGTCCTGGTAGACAGGAGGATGACCATGAGCCAGCAATGTGACCTTGTAGCCAAGAAGGCCAATGGCATCCTGGGGTGCATTAGAAAGGGTGTGGTTAGTAGGTCAAGAGAGGTTCTCCTCCCCCTCTATTCTGCATTGATGAGGCCACACCTGGAGTATTGTGTCAGTTCTGGGCCCCTCAGTTCAAGGACAGGGAACTACTAGAAAGAGTCCAGTGCAGAGCCACAAAGACGATTAAGGGAGTGGAACATCTCCCTTATGAGGAAAGGCTGAGGGAGCTGGGTCTCCTTAGCTTGGAGAAGAGGAGAATGAGGGGTGACCTCATCAATGTTTACAAATATGTAAGGGGTGAGTGTCAGGAAGATGGAGTTAAGCTTTTCTCAGTGGTGACCAGTGATAGGACAAGGGGAAATGGGTGCAAACTGGAACACAGGAGATTCCACATAAACATCAGAAAACTTCTTTACTGTGAGAGTGACAGAGCACTGGAACAGGCTGCCCAGAGAGGTTGTGGAGTCTCCTTCACTGGAGACATTCAAAACCCACCTGGATGCGTTCCTGTGTGATGTGCTCTAGGTGACCCTGCTCTGGCAGGGGGGGTTGGACTAGATGATCTTTTGGGGTCCCTTCCGACCCCTAGGATTCTGTGATTCTGTGACTCCTCTCTGGAAAAAAACACACCCATTATTTGTGGAGCAGTGTAGCTGCAAATTAGAGGTGTGAGTAGAACATGTAACTGAGGGGCATATGAAAGGTAAATGTGAGAGGGACAGGAAATGTGTGTGGGAAAAACATACGGAAAACAAGAGAGGGAAGGGGAGAAGAGGGATAAAAAGTGGTAGCAACACCTTGACCAACTCACTGGCCATTTTTATAGAATGTAATTAAAACTTTCATGTTTTGCTGGGTTAGTCTACTTCCAGATTTTCTGCATGTACTGCTGTAAGTCTCAGGTTTACATCAGCAGATACACAGGCATGGGCTAACACACTTTTATGGCTAGAAATGAAACACTTGTTTTCCATCAAAACACAAAAAGCAAAGCAGCAGAGCAGAATCTACCAGCAGTTTATTATCTATTTCAGCGTTTGCAACCATGTTCTCTTAGCCCTATAAACAGGGTGACCTGCTGTTAACAAATATTGCCCAAAGCAAAACACCAAACAGTCTAAAAGAACCTTTTATACCTATTTTACATATTTATTTCCAAACATTTCCTAGCAGCTCCAGTTTATGCACTCAGGTGCCCACGCCTTACTGGCTGCACAAATCAGTCTTTCACGCTGACGCCGGCAGTATTACCATGGTTACATTAATAGAGTAGCTTAACCTGGCAGGTGGCTTAGCAAAATGCCTAGTGCTGAAACAATCCTAGCACACAAGCTATACTTTTCCATCAAACAAATTAGTATATCACATGCTCTGTTGTCCAGATTGTAGTATGGTGGGTTGTTTTTGTTTGTTGTTGTTTTTTACCTGGGTAAAAATGCTATTCTAGTCATTTTACCACTTACCAACAGCGAAACTGCTAAAAAACCCAGGTTCCTCTACTCACATTTTCGTAGATGTAAAAAAAAGAAGCCTTCCATAAAGGACAAAAATCCAGTAAGGTTTATATTTATCATTACATTAAAGGCTGGACTTTAAATCTGGATGTGTCCCATACCAGCAGGGGGCTGTCCAGCTTTCACTTTTCTGAGAAGATTCTTTGGAAGATGTAAAGCTCTGCACTATTGTTTTCTAACTGATGCTTTCAAAGCTAAGTTCCTGCAGCTTTGCAGATAGATTCAGTTGTAAACAGTTGTGGTTTACATTGCCAGAATTACACCATCATGGAATGCAAATATTTGGCTAGCAGGTATTCAGACCAAGTCATTCACATAAAAATAGCAAGATGTTCCACAGGTCTTAAAACAATGTGCCTTCATGAGAGGACAAAGAATCAGAGGAATATAGAAATAAAACCAAAAACATAATGGACAGATCAAACTTTGGCTTTTAAGCAAGGTACTGCTAGCAGCTTTTTGGATGGAAGCTACCAGCCATTGGAAATCACCAACTAATACAAAGCCTTAATACCTCAATTGGTATTATTTTAGCTTTAATTCTAAAGATACTATAATTGTTATATTTGCCACGTGCAAAAAACTTTTTTTGTTCCCTCCTGTTCAATGGGGCACAATGCTAAAGAGCAAAGAAAAAATTTTCATTCTTAACATTTTCACACTGCTTGCCAAGATGCATTTTCTGAACTGAATATACGACAAGGTAGTAGCTCAGACAGAAATACTTAAGGTATAAAAGCATCCTGGAGTGCTTAAAGAGTTTCATGTATGTTTTGTAGATTCATTCATATGATTGCTGCAGATATTTTCTGTTTCACCTGCAAGAACACTGATGTGTTGTGTTTCTCAGCTTGTGTGGATCTCTCTCATTCTGGTTCCTCTGGTCTTTATACCATAATGTCTCTGAAGCCTGGCTTAGAAATGTCTTAAAGAACTTTTTGTGGTGGAGGAAAAAGCTGCAAAGTCTTCAATATTTAAATAGAAACATAAGTTTCAAGTGTAGTATGTCTTAACCTTATTCACCAATTAACATATCTGCAACAGCTGGGTTTTGATCCATATTTTCAGAGAACAGCAATGCTGCTGATACAGCATTTCCAGTTCAGTCGCAGGAATACTGAAGTGGTTTTCAGGAGATCATTTTAAAAGTACTCAGTTGACAGGATGTTTCTTCAGGGAACCACTGACTGCATTCTCAAATTGCCACTGAACCAGAGATAGTCTTCATTTTAATTTCAATGTCAGGAATTCCTTAAGTGACGATCACAGCTAACCCATTTTAATGACAACCCTGATCATTTAGAAACTCTATCTACTCGGTATACTTCTGTGCAGAGAAACAAGAACAGATGGATACTTCCTTAACACCTGCTGCTGTGGGAGTCTTTTGAAACACTTGCAAGTAAGAAATTATTACTGCTATAAAATGTCTCTCAGTTTTATTTGTTTAAAGGATTTCTATAGAACATGCATACAATTTATTTTAGGTTTCTCAAGTTAAGTTGTGCTTTTCGGAAAGCTGAGGAAGTATCACTTACTGAAGGAAAGCTTATTTCTATGCCTCATAAAAAGGGTTTTAGGATATTAAATTGAAGATTTACTGCAATCTGCTGTGTAAGGAGGCTGAGGGATGTAGATGGTATGCTACTACAGAAGTGAGGGAATAGCTCCAGGGATGAAGAGCCCAGTGCTGCAAAGCAGGAGGATTCCCAGTGAAGACGAAATGGCTTTTTAGAGGAAATTTCAGAAAACTGAAGCCCTGTGCTTTTTTTCCTAGGAACATCACTGAAAGATGAAGTACAGAGATTTTATCTCATAATTATCTTAATAGCTTTCTTGGGTGATTGAAATGTTTCTCTGCTTCCACATGTAGCCCAAAGGAGAGAGACGAATTATTTCCTAAGTTTGAAACGCTCTTCTCTGTTCTTTTCTGAAGTTATATGCATCAGTTTTGTTTGGGTTTTGTTTCTTTTGTAGAATTTCATATGAAGTTGATTCAAGAAATAAAATGAATTACAGGTTCTGAAAGTGAAGGGTTTTAACACACCTATATTATTTAGTGTGTTTCATTTCCATTACGGTAAGTGGTCAGAAATTGCCCTAAAAAATCTACTTATTTGCAATAGGAGACACAATCCAAGTTATTTTAAATATCACAAGAAGACAGGCTAAGTTATGTCCAGAAAAAAAAAAATAACATCATTTCCTCCTGCCATCTTTTGGCAAGGGTGTTGCAAAAATGAATGCAAGTGATTAGAATTTTGGAAAATTGAGAGCATGGTAGTATCTGCCACAGAAGAAAGGTATTTCTTCCAATCCAGATAGCCACTGGGGATTCATCATGTGGCACATCACTCTGGTTCCACTTTATAGATCCACAGAGTTAAAAACTGAAACAACTATGCAGACAATTTACTCTGACCATTTGCATAATAGAGGTCACAATACCTTACCCAGTAATTCCTGACCTGATTGGGCTGGAGCACATCTCTTAGCAAGACACACAATCATAATTTAAAGGCATCACATAGTGATAAATTGATTAATCTCCAAGGTAAGTTGTTTTGATTGTGAATTGCCATCATGCTAAAACAATGCACATTGTTTTAGCTTGAACTTTTATGTTTGTCTTCCAACTACAGAACTTTTATATGTTGTCTTACTGATTCTGCAGTTCTCTGATCTAAGTCTCATCCCATACTGATACACTCTGATCAAATAACCATAGATTTTCCTGTTGGCTAAACTTACTAAATGAAACTTATTAACTATCTTCTGGCTTTAAGGTAGGATTCTCAAACTCTACGAAATTAAAAAAGATTCAGAAGAAAGCTACAAGTATTTACTGTATATTTTTGAAGACTAGACAGAAGAAAACATAATTATTCTTACTCATCTCTGCACTAATGCCATATATAAGCATACAAATACACCTTTCAGTTTTCTTGTTAATTTATCTCAGGATCACAGCAATTAATTCAGACACACTAGATTTTAGGTTATGCTGCCAATTTACATGCAACTAGGATAAGCCTTGTAATTTGTTTTGGCTCCTCTGTCTCCTGAACACAAAGATAAGTTTGCTATATGTCTAGGACTTGAATTCCAAGAAGTGAACACTATACAGTGTTTCATGTACAAGTTTAGATAAACTGTTTATCTGGTCTGGGTAATTAGGACCTGAAGTGCATGGCTTATGAGAAGAAGCTTAAAAAAATTGAGTTTGTTTAGCCTTGAGAAGGCCGGGGGAAGTTATCTACAAATGCCTGTTGGGGGGTGTAGGGAACATGAAGCTGGACACTCCTTGAGGGAGCACACTGAAAGCATGAGATGGAATGATGATGAACTGCTACCAAGGAAAATCTGATAAAACATTAAGAGAAAAAAAATTACTCCTGTTGAGGGTAGGCAGCTACAGATTGCCCAGGGAGTCTGAGGAAGCTCCACCCTTGGAAATACTCAAAACTCAACTGGACAACCTGAGCAACCTGCCAGACCTTGGCCCGGGTTCCTTCTAGAGAGATGTTCCTTCCAGTATAAATGACTCTGACTCTGACTAATTAGTTAGCTCTGCTGTCCTTATTCAGTGGTGGAACTGAAATGATGCTGTAATTTAGGCTAAAATGCAGACTTTTCTCACCAGACCATAAGTGATACTTGACAAGACCAGGGATTTTTATCAGGGTGCTGATTCTTACAAACAAAAGGCTATGCTGTGGACAAGAGCTGAATGTCCACCTCATCCATCCATGGTACTTTTCTTGGACCTCCCTGTCTCTCCTGTATGAACATCACTTTGCACCACAACCTGCTATGGTAAACTAGCATTAATTTAAGTTCTTCACAATAGACCAGATTTAGTTCCTCATACTAGACCATGCTATAATTGCCTGCAATGTAATAGTAGCTGCTGCATAAAATACTGACTTCTCCTAACAGCAGGTGGAGGGCAAAAGGAAAGGAAGCATGGGCAAAACCCATTTCTCAGTCAGAAGCCCTCTTCTTTGCTTTTGTTACAACTAAAAATTGGTATGAAAGGTTATGTTCTTGATGAACCTACAAGATGTGCCAAAGCTAAATGTTATTGAGCTTGCTTATCAGACATGATAAGCAAGGCAATGTATATAATACAGTTAACAACTTAATTTGTACCTGTTGTGTTCAAACGAATCATCCTATTATCTTTCCTTAGCATTCTTTTACACCCAGTTAAACTAATGCAGTGAAATACACATACAGAAGAATTAGGCCTTTGATATGATCAGTAAATTAAATTAACTTAACTCCAGGAAGAGTAAGATAAGGAAATGCCTGTCCTTACCAGAAAGGTCATAAACAAAGAACGGGAAGAATGCACATTTAAAAATTCCAGAATATAAGGAAATAATACCCAGAGGGATAAGGGACCTGTGTTTTTTCTTAGTTTCTGTCTTTCGGATGGAAATATTTTTACTTCACACTTTACTGTATTCCAGATTAAGGTCACTTTCTGGTTATATATTCTGACTTGATACACCTAAAATGCACTTTTATTGCAGAAACCAAACATACCGTATTGCAGCAAAAAGTCAGAAACAAACACATTTATGGATTAAACTACAGCAACATTGGCCAGTTTGTTGTAAATATTCACATCTTGCTCCCCATTTTTCTCTCCAGTTTGAGGCTCACATGAAAGCCACATCCCTATACTGATGGGAGAAAAAGACTTCAGAAGTCGCTACTTAAAACATCGGGGGAAAAAGATGAATCCATGAATGTTTGAGAACTATGGGTTCCTCAGCTAAGGCTGTGGATATAGAAGAAGTGTTTTGCACTGGGGTAACAGCCTGGGAAGCAGTTGTTTTCTGTAATATACCTTTTGCATTAAAGAGTGTGTCTCCTTCTACTAATGATTCCAAGATCAAATCTAATTGAGGAAATGAATGTACAAAACTCATCTCAGAGATTTTTACACCTTCTCTTTCCAAAAGCATTTTTGCTTAGCTTTCAAAAAGTCCAGTCTAGAGCCTGATCTGCTTACACAACCAGAAAGATTCAAATGGTGTGGCTATGTCCTGGAAAGGGTATGGTTAAGTCAAAGTCAGGCAACTTGACTAGAAAACCAAAGATTTTCTGCAAAGGAAGAATTATCCACTAACCTTATAGACAGTCAGCAGTGACTATGGTGATGTTTGTCAAGGGAATTGCTTTGAAATATATCTGCTTCAAAAATAAAACAAACAAAAAAGTCTTTTTCCCACTTTTTGAGTGGATGTGTGAGTCACTTGCCAGCATCCAGCTTGAGCAAAAGAAGACATAAACTTACTTAAACTCTGTCTTCTCAAATATTTCTCTCTCAGGTATTTCAGATTGCAAGTTCGTTTTTCTTTATGTAGAATATTGGGTTTTTTTCAGTCTTGGTAGATGATAAAGTGATGACACCCAAACAGCATTACTAGGAACCATTTTTTGCTACCACACCTCACCTGCACCTTCTATCTAAGAGCCTTGTTCAGTGACTCACTCGCCCTTTATCGCTACACGATTTCTCCCTTTCTCCTGAGAGCAGGGAACAGCAGGAGTTTCATCTTTCATTATTCATCAGGAGATGCCTTTGCAAGTCTATTGCTATTCATCTGCTTCATCTCGATTTTCTTAATCGAAAAATGGGAGTTTTGTTCATGCAGTGCATAATAGTGTGTGGGCTTGCCTTTCAACTGTATTTGTCTAACAAAAATGTATTTGGAAGTAGTTCTATCAAAAAATCTTCAGCCATTACAAGTTTTGTAACTGCAGCACAACTGAAGGTGTGAAACGTGTGTGTGCAAATACTTGTCCTTGTCTTCTCAAACAATAATTTAGTGTAAAACTTTGGGTGTTATATATGTATCTACTCAAAGCTCTAGAGTAATTTCTGTAGAGGAACAGGGGGAAAAAAACCAACATATGCAAATGTTATAAATCTTGCTTTATGTTTGGGGGCTGTACTACCCATAATTTGCCAGAAAGCTGCATCTTATGTTTGCATAGTGTTTATCAGCCTTCACTATTGATAACAGATGGAACTAGGGCATTGCAAATGTTTCTATTAAACAGCAAATGACACTGCAACATAAACACAATATTGCGGAAGTTTGGTCTTGCAAATTAAATTCTACAACATGGCAGACAGCTTACAAATTTAAAATCATCTTATCTTCTGTTCTGCAGAATATAACCACAGCAGATATCCACTGCCACATGCTCAGTGAGGGCAACATTATTGCAGTGTACTCTGAAACACAGGAAAGGGGGGATAATACTGTATCAATTCTGCAAGGGCCATTGCATGGATTTCATGAGGCACTATCACTTAGGAAAAGCAATGAATGCTCAAGGAACAAGGAAGCATCAAAGACATCATTTACCTGCCTCTCCTGGCAGGTAAAGAAACCTCATCCTGGTTCTGATTCTTAGGCTTTTATGCACCACCACCTTTTGGATGAAAATAATTTTCCAAGCTGTTTTTTTTTTAAGTCAATGTACAAAAATAACAGTGTTATAGACTCATAGAATCATAGAATGGTTAGAGTTAGAGGGGACCTTAAAGGTCATCGAGTTCCAACTCCCCTGCATGAGCAGGGACACCTCCCACTAGACCAGGTTGCTCAGAGCCCCATCCAACCTGGGCTCAAATGCCCCCAGGGATGGATCCTCCACAACTTCTCTGGGCAACCTGTTCCAGTGTCTCACTACCCTCACACTAAAGAATTTCCTTCTGATCTCTACCTAAATCTCTCCTCCTGCAGTTTCAAACCATTACCCCTTGTCCTATCACTATGTGCTCTTGTAAAAATCCCTCCCCAGCCTCTCTGCAGGCCCCCTTCAGGTACTGGAAGGCCACTATGAGGTCCCCCCAGAGCCTTCTCTTCTTAAGGCTAAACAACCCCAACTCCCTCAGCCTTTCTTCATAAGAGAGGTGCTCCAGCCCTTGGATCATTTTTGTGACCCTCCTCTGGACACACTCCAGCAGGTCCACATCTTTCTTGTGATGGGGGCTCCAGAGCTGGACACAGTATTCCAGGTGAGGTCTCACCAGGACAGAGTAGAGAGGCAGAATCACCTCTCTTGATCTGCTGGCCACACCTATATGGCCCAGGATGCGGTTGGCCCTGTGGGCTGCAGTTGCTCATTGGTGGCTCATGTCCAGCTTTGGATCCACTAGTACCCCCAGGTCTTTTTCCACATGGCTGCTCTCCAGCATGTCTTCCCTCAGCCTGTATTGATGTTTCTGGTTGCCCCAGCCCAAGTGCAGGACCTTGTACTTTACCTTGTTGAACCTCATGAGATTCACATGGACCCACTTCTCCAGCTTGTCCAGGTCCCTCTGGATGGCATCCCATCCCTCTGGCATATCAACTGCACCACCCAGCTTGGTGTCATCAGCAAACTTGCTGAGGGTGCTCTCAATGCCACTGTCAGTGTCATTGATGAAGATATTAACACAGGTCCCAATACGAACCCCTGAGGGACACCACTTGTCACTGTTCTCCATCTGGACACTGAGCCATTGACCCCTACCCTCTGGATGAGACCATCCAGCCAGTTCCTTATCCACTGAACAGTCCACCCATCAAACCCATAGCTCTCCAATTTAGAGAGAAGGATGCTGTGGGGGACCCTGTCACAGGCCTTGCAGAAATCCTGATAGATGACATCCACTGCTTTTCCCTTGTCGACAGATGTAGTTACACCATTGTAGAAAGCCACTAGGTTGGTCAAGCAGGATTTGCGCCTGGTAAAGCCATGCTAGCTGTCCTGAATCACCTTCCTGTCCTCCATGTGCCTTAGCATTTCTTCTAGGAGGATCTGTTCCATGATCTTCCCAGGCACAGAGGTGAGGCTGACAGGTCGGTAGTTCCCAGGGTCCTCCTTTCTACCCTTTTTAAAGATGGGCGTGACATGTCCTTTCTTCCAGTCACTGGGGACTTCACCTGACTGCCATGACTTTTCAAATATCAAGGAGAGTGTCTTGGCAACTACACCAGCAAACTCCCTCAGCACTCTGGGATGCATCTCACTAACATGAGATGCAAGTCCTTCAGCTGATAATTATCTCCTTATCAAGTTTTCAACATCTTCATCTTTTTTTCTTTCTCACAGTCTGAATTATGCTGAAGAACTTATGAAAAAATAGTTCTTGTTCTTCATATGTGTTCAATCAGTGAGATGTATGCATAAGGTAGAATTTATCAAGATGTGAATAGTTAACCACAATGACATTAATATCTTTTCCATGAGTGCCTGAAACACGGCTGGAGCTTCACACTTGCCAAGCAGAGCTAAGGCAGTCTTCTGTACCTTCCTGTAGCTTTCTGCAGCTCAGACTCTCTGCCATTATCTCCTCCAGTCAAGCATGATTAAATACACAGCTTTACCTGGCATTCTGACAATTCAAGGCATGAGATAGTGATAAATTTCAACAGTGCTCTTAGATTAGGGAATTAATCTGTAAAAGGTGGTATGGTTGACCCTTGGAGCTCACATAAGCTGTATCACTATAAGATAACACAAGGAATACTGCAAGTGGTATTAGACATGTAAACAACATCTAGATTAAGTATCTTTAAAGATTCCAAAAATATTTACAGTATTTGGAAGTGATTCTAATGGGTCTGGGGCACATGCAGTGTTTGGTCAAGTGGATTGCCCATGCAGTGTTTAGGAACACATCTGAGCTGTGAACCTCAGATTCCTAACTGACCTTATATGGACCTGTGTTTTGCCTAGGGACACCCCATTATTTCAACTATCAGATCTTTAAAGCAGATTAAGAATTTTTTTTTATTTTGTCTTGAGTGAAGAATCAGCTCCCTCAAAGTTTTATCCAATTTCAGAGTAGCATTTAACAAATCTGGCAACTGAAAATCTGCCAATACATTTTTATTAAAACAGCTGAGGTTAACACTTCTGAAATTGCCCATGGCTGTTTATAAGACTATTTTCAAAACCAAAACAGTTCTTCTATATTTCTGATAGTGGCTCATCTATTGATATCAATCAAAGCCAAAAGCCAAAACAAAATGCTAAAAATGAAGTTAGAGTTGGTTGCTCAGCTTCTTCAAAAAAATTTCTTCTTCAAAAATTTTGTATTAGAGCACCCTACATGTCTTTTTATTTCAAGTTTAAAAATTCGTTTTTGCCTGAAAGAATCTTTTCTTCCTGAAACTTGGCATGACATTACTATGATATTATTATTAATCTGCATTGTACACACTCAAGTCTGTAATTTTTCCTTTGCCCAAGCACCATAAAAACATAAGGGAGGTAAGTATCTCAGCTGGAAAGCCTAAATTAAATGTTTTGTTCACAATTCAGCTGTTATGCAGGAAGCTGAACGGCTTATAACTGTTTGATCTTTAACTGACATAGAATCACAGATTTTCAAAAGCTGATGAGGTTAGCAAGGCCTGCTAATTCATTCAACCCAAACAAGGAAAGAGTTACATTTCAGATTGCTTTACTAATGGAAACTTAGTATGTACTATTTCAGTTGAAGTGACCTACAGCGTTCATCTAGTCCAATGGCCTGACCACTTCAGGGCTGACCAGAAGTTAAAGTATGTTAAGGGCATTGTCACAGAATCACAGAATTGTCAGAGTAAAACGGTACCAGGTGAAAGATATGTTTCCTGTTTCTTATTTTCCACCATATTCAGGAAAAAAAAGATTTTGTTTACATTTTTCTAAAATAAACAAGATTACATCAAAACATACCTGATTGCAAAATCAATTTCAAGGGAAAATAAAACAATCTGAGAAGTGTCAAACTGCTTAACTTCTCAAGATATTCCTATATGGAATTGTGTCTTGCTACTGTTATTATAGACCAATAAGAAAAAAAAAGTGTCATTTCCAAAATGTTGTATTTTACGTGTTACAAACAGAAGGAAAAAATATATATATATTTGTGAGGCAGTGAGGGATTAATTCACAATTCATTTAAAGCCAAAACATACAGTTTGCAACTTAAAAGTAAATTGTTCTATACTTAAATGTTGTATTTTTCTTATGGAGTGATTTACTCCAAGCAAAACAGTAATGCTGGTTTGTCATAAGGAAGTCATTTTGCCATGCAGAAATAGAGTATTTTTCATTTAGTATTAACTTGATTATTCTATGATACAGCCAAAAAAGCAAGAGTGCCCCAAAAAGCCAGGTGGCGAGCTGTGTGGCTTAGAGGCATTGCTGAGACAGATTAATACTCCTGGAATACAACCAACCCATCTTTTGACAAAGATTTTTTCCTATGGAGCGTGACGATGCAGCAGCCACAGTGAACAGTTGTGATACAAGAAAATAATACTGAGACATCATTGTTCCAATGTCACCAAGACAAATGTCACCTAGTTTGGCATCCGGAGACCACAGAGCTCTGGATATGTTGTAGCAATATGTTTGTGCTTCCTTTGCAGCAGGGGAACAGCTCTTACCTTTCCCTCAGGAAAAAAAATTACCACTGTGACTCCCAAAGCAGCAGCTCCCAAGCATGCTGAGACTGAGAAAATCGATGTCGACCTACTTCTGCTTTGTCAGCTTTGCCCATCAGAGGTTTACTTTTGCAGCGGTGGTGAAGAGTCAGAACCACATCTAGGTCTTCCGAGGTCTATTTGGAGCCACCTCCTTCCTCCCCCTATAGGCAGCACAGACATCTCACGGTCCTTGCATCACTCTGCTGTAAGTAAAGGCTGGGTCTCTACTTTTCAAATACCGTGAAGATGTAAAAGAAATAGTCTACATCTGGTCCTATGTTTCTCGGTCAGTGAAACAGAGACTTCTGCATCACAGCACTGCTTTGGAATATGGCATTCAGGCTCCAATTGCTGTGCACTGTTGAAAGTTGTTCAGCTAAAAATTAACTGTGTCCAGCAAGCAAAAATTTGGGTTTCTCTCCTAGTGTACAGTAGATCATTACAAGTTTTTTTTCAGGATCCAAAACTAAAACGGGGTTTGGTTTCAGATGCAAGATTGTAAGGAAAATAAAACCCAGGGATATTCTTTCTGAAGACAGACAGATTTCAAAGATTGCAAAGTACAAACATCCCAAATGTACAATTACATAAACTATTTCATTTTGCAATAAAACTCAGTAAAATATTACATTTTTAATGCCCTTTTATGATAGATTATGCAAATTAACATTTACAAGTCTACATTTTCCAACAATAGATGGCACTAGCAATTCCTGCATCCACCACATTAAATAATGTTACAGTGTTTTAATAGATGGAAAACTACTCGTAACTGCCTAAGTAATATATGATGATCAACTCTGCTCTAAAACATTTATATAGATTTTTTTCTCATAGCAAACCAGGCAGTTATGCTAGCATGAACAACATCTCAAAAATATTTTACTATTTACAATGATTTATCTGAACTGGGAAGTAGGAAAAATACTCCACTCTCACTTAGATTGGTGTAAACCACAATGTTCAGTGCTAAAGACTAAGAAGAGGATTCTGTTTATTAGTACCCATAAAGCCTGTTGTGTACTTACATAGCAGCTGTAGGATTATTTTTACTTTTTCATTTAAAAATCAGCAAAGTAGTTTTAGACATAGGTCTCCCTTAGAACAGTGAAAAAGTCACTTTTTAGATGGACACAAAGCTTACTGATTTTTTTTGTGCAACAGTAACATGCCTGCTCCTTCAGGAGAGGAGCTAGCTGGGTTTTCCTTTACAGAATCCAACCTCAAGAGATAGCTAGCACGGGGAGTACTTCAAAAACACCACATTAAGAATGCTGCTATAGCAGATGAGGGATCTGGATTATGACCTGCCCACCTTAACACAGCCCTAGGTTAGACAACCAGGCTGTTATTTGGCAACCACAGAAGGCTATTAATCTTTGTGTAAGATGATATATACACTACATTCCCAATGTTCTTCAGCAAGGTGAAGGTAGGCTTGAAATCAGCTGACTAGCAGCTGGTGAAAGAGGTCGAGGCACAAGATTTATAGGTCTGAAGTAGTGAACAGACCACAGAGGGCAATATACTTATAATATATAAGGATTCATGTATTAGCAAATCAGTCTTCTTGTGTCTGTGGTTTCCACAGCAGAACAATTCTTTATTGCCATGTGGGTTGTTGAAGTGTCTTTGGCAGACCAAAAGAAAAGGAGGAAGGAAGCAGGAATGTGGACTTCACATCAAAGTGGGTATTCATGCTGATATAGCAGAGATGTAAGGAGAACAAGAGGATGACTGACCTCTGCCTAAACTGGAGTAGCCCACTCCAAAATCTACTTGCCATCAAATGTCTTCCTTAGTATAGACCAGCATCAGCTTAGCTCTTCAAAGTCATTGTAGGGCATTGTAATGAAAACTGTTTTGTAGAGTCTTCAGGCAATAAAAACCATTACTTCAGAAATGGGAGAAGCTGTGATGTAGTAGTGTCTGCTTCAGCATTTGTGGTAACTACAGTTTCAAGGTGCTTTTGCCATTTCCACACACACATTCCCCCCCCACCCCCATTATCAAAACACACTGTTATGCATCACTACTTAATAATTGTTGAATCTCAAAGACAGTTCCTGGGATGGAAATGCTGTAAGATGACTCAGGGAGTCCTGTGTGCACCTCTGAAATATAGTCCTCCTTCTCCAAGTAATATGGAGAGTTTGTTGCATGCACTGAGGCAGATATCCAGGTTTCATGCAGGACTTAACTTTAGATGAAGTCAGCATGTTTGTAACAGCCAGGCTTAATCAATCCCATTGTTTGGAAAAATGAGCTCTAAACAGACCTTAGAAATATCCATTCAATTTCTCATTTAATATCTTAATTTTTAATTGGCTTGTTGCATTCTTTATATGCATTGAAATCCTAGTACACTAGCTCCTGTGGGAAAATAGTACTCAGCAATTCCAAGTTGTTAGCTGCTCTGAACATAGGGGATCTGATTTTCATTTATGTTACAGTCACTTTATATTGCTCAGGCAGTAAATTGTATTTACACCCAGTAAATGAGCAACTGGAGTAGTGTAAAGTAACTTTAACATGAATGAGAATTAGGCCCAAAGCCTTCCTGAGTTTTTATAGCAATTCTGTTATTCATCTCAATTGGTAAGGTAAGGATTGATTGACAAGCAAATAGAAACACAGTATTACCTAGTTTGGAAGGAGAATTGAGCCAGGGATTAGAAAACCCCAATTCAGTGAAGGAAATCAGACTGGCTATTAAAAGTCTGAAGTCCAACAAAACACTAGGGCCAGATGGTTTCAGCATACATTTTTACAATCAGCTAAGTATAAAAGATGAAATTGCTCCCCTGCTAGTTAAAGTATTTCAAAATTATTTACAGATGGGAATTAATGTTAATGAGTCGTGTAGCTAACTCCCTACACACTGTACTGGAAATTTACCGCCCTTGAGTTTAGTCCCAGCCAATGCACCAGAAAGTTTCATCTTTTGGAAATGGAAATAGATTTTCCTTGTTTTACCATGTACCACTAACCACTTGAACTTCGCATCTAAGACACTTAAACTTAAGTAGGATAATAAGGGACAGAGCTACTACCAGAAATGTCCTCAACATGAAGGTTATTTTAATTGTAAATTCTAGTGCCTGGAAGATTTACTCATAAAACATGACATACGGTAGAAGTGTATTATAGAGAGGAATGATACTAAAGATGTATGCAAGAGTGGTTCAGGGGAATACAAAGCTCTGTCTCTAGGTGAGTAGCTCAAAGCCTTGTTAGGTCAAAATACAGATTTTCCCATTTGATGATTGTTCATTTACTTGGATTAAATGAGTTGGGTTAATCCATTTAGTTCCCATGAAACAGCCACCCACATAATAAAAGTACTAATGAGCCACCTTGCTGCACGTGTAGGAAAAAGACTGAGAATATTCCATTCCTTTTAACTGAACATATTTATCAATCATTTGCACAGACATAATTGAGTAGATCTAACCCAATCAGGAATTTATAATAAACAATCAAGAAAATAGAAAATGTGTCCACTGTAGACTCGTCGTTAGCTTAGTCAAATCAATTGCTACCATGAGCTTATAAGGGTATTTTCTTGCCTATGCCTCCTAAAGGTATATTTTTATAGACTTTTTCCATTGCATGTGGGCAAAGGAAGAAAAAATAAAATGCACTCTGCAGCTATTAATCAAAGATTGGATAATATTCCTGACCCTTCAAAAAAACCATTGATTTGTGAAAATGAACTATGATTACCAGAGAATTCTAGCAAATGGCAAAAGGTATCTATAAAACCAATTGTGTTGAAATGTCATCAGCTGCAACAGGAGAATGCAGAAATGTGACATATTTATTCTTGTAATCACAGAAGTGGTTAAATGTAAATACAAAGTATGTGTGTATAAATGTATACCTTTATATAAATATATATATGTGTGGAAAAACTTTTCACTCACTTTGCCTCCAAGCTAGTTTTGTTCAGAAAGATACTGAATAAGTCTTAAGGACAGGACAGGCACCAATGCCTTAGTATGTATTCAGGGTTTTTTCTGCTATTACTCACAAAGGGGTTATTTTTCTGTGAATGTATCAACCCTGCCATTCCCACGTCTCCAGTTAAAGATTGCTGTGAACCTGTCTGATTGTGCAGACTCGCTCCATGGCTACATTGTGCTGTCAGCACCAACAAACATTGTTCTTACTTTAGTTACAAGTGCAGTGGGCTGGGACAATCTGGCACTTTCTGACCTTACCTACTGGAGCAGTGAGATGAGACAACCTGGCATGTTCTTGTCCTGGTACAAATACAGTGATACGGGATGATTAGGTACTCACTAACCACACCTGGAACTCCTCTTGTGTGGGAAATGTACCTGAGACCATTCCTGCTCAGATCACAAACCTACTCTGAAAATTACAAAGATCACCTGGCAAGAATTGTGGCCACAATGAAAAAATACTGACCAAAATCAATTATCTTGTGACCCTACAAATATTGATCCTAAAGAGAGGCCCTTTGGAACTCACCGGGATGAAAGCAGACTGCTGCCCTCTATTTTGTGACATGATTCAGACTGTCTGCTGATAGAAGCTGATGAAGGAAAGAGAGTGAGTTTAGTTCCATTTCAATCACCGGGTACAAACATTTACTATAATTTGCAGAAAGGAAACATCTTAATTATAGGCTAACCTCTGTATCTGTATGTGTGTGCATGTAAGCGATTTGATTTAGGAACCTTGTTGAATCTTTAAATTGCTGTGTTTGATTATAACAAATGGTTGACTATTGACTGATTAAGTTTTGCTAGAAAATTATGTAATCTAGTCCTGTAACTTGTTGTAATAGTGTTAATGTATTTCAAATTGCTTCTACCCCAAAGTTACACAAGTTCCATAATGACATGTTGAAACACTACACTGAAATCCCTACACCTAATCCCTTTAGACATAAACCATTGACCAAATCTGGGTCTAGGAGTGGATCCAGCTGCACTCAGACTCCTCTCTGAGAAGGAGTTTAGAAAGTGAGGGGATCCATTCTGAACCTCTTGCCTCAATGGGAGGGTCTCCCTCATCCTTTTTCCCTGATCCCTGTGTAAATCATTCCATCTCAATCCTGACTCGATTTCCCCTATCTCTATATAAAATAAATAATTTCTCCCAATCCCCAGGTAAACCACTCCAAACTGATTCCAACCTTTATGTGTTCCTTCCACATAGTAATAGAGTGAACCTTGCCATCAAACTCTGTTAAACTGTACTTTTACAAATTCATATTAAAATCACTTTTTGCTAATATCTTTGACAGTCATTCTTTAAGTGACCTTAAGTCCTTCTCTCCACTGAGACAACCTGCTGCCCAAGAGAGGGACTCAGTTTTGCATTTGGAAATCTGGCCCATGCTGAATTAATGCAGATTTCCTCCCATATACTAATTTAAAATTTAGCTTTTGTTTCACTAAATGGCACAGGTAACGTAAACTGGAATCTGAAGGAACAGGTTTAAATTTCTCTCCTCTCCACAGATAAAAATCTCACTAATCATCACACTCCCTTAACTGATTCATTTCTCTTAGCTACAGCTACCTTACTGTTTGATCTGTGTTCTTTCTTCCATTAAACAGCAAACAATTTAAATATACTCCTTGATCAAGGTCCTTTCAATTGCTCATCTTACAAACAGGGACAATCCAAAATGAATGAGATGTAGAATAAATTTCTGCTATTACTCATATATAATCACCGCCAGACAAATGCTCCTTTTTTTTTAAGACTGAATTCTGGATCTGGGCTAGCAAGGCAGGTTAATGTAGAACTCTAAACTTTCTGCTTTTCCTTTGCTACAACTTGACTTTAATTACAATTCTTTGGTTTATAATAGGAACTGACCTAACCACTTCTATATACAAAGAAACTGCTATCAGATACATCATTTCAATAATCTGTGTTTAGAGGAAGTGAAGACAGATAAAGCTTTTGCAGAGATCATTAAATGATTGACCTTTAGCCTAGATGAGAGAAAACAAATAAAAAAACCCTCAGTTCTACAGAGAAACATATTTTAAAAATTCATCTTCAGAAAAGATAAGAGGTTTCCTTCTCGTCATTTCTTGAATGACTCTCTTCTGACTTTCCTTTCATTCAGTTATTCTCCTTGCGTATTCAAATCCTTCAACCTACTCCAATCTCCACTTTTGAAAGAAGTCTGATGCTCTTTAATACCAGACAGCTGCGGATTTTATTTCTTTTACACTGGCAGTGCCTAAAGTCCAAAAAAAAACAAAAAAGAAAAAAAAAGAAAAAAAAAAAAGGCCAAAAAAGAAAGGCAAAAAGCCATTGCTGAAGGAAACTGAAGTTACCTTTGTAGTGAACTCTTCATCACGAGACCTGATGGCAGCTATGCTCAGTAATAGGTTTCTACCATTTCCATGACTTATGCATGGACTGCTAAATGACCAAAGGCAGAACTGCAGGAAGTGCCAGTAACTACTGAGCAGCTCTGTTGTACCAATTATTGGTCCAAATTAGCAAAGCTCAGCTAACAGTGGATTCATTTGTGTTAGTAATAAGGCGAGTCACTGAAAAGCCTGGAGGCAATTCTCTAAAACCTGGTTTATAATCCAAAACGTGAGATGTAATTCCTGACAGCAGCAGCATGAACAGAGCCACAAATCAACTGGTGCTAACTCCAAGGTATCATGCATGTGCAACCCCTTGCAAACAATAAATAAAGGCACATTCCTCAGAAATATCCACCAACAGTAACTGTCATTAAGGCCTAATACCTAAGTTAACGATAGCAAATTCATGCTGAATATTTAGGAAAAGTCCATTTCCACTTTTAGGTTTTCTGTGCACCTCAGCTTAAATATCTGAACTGCAAACAGCACTGAAACCCATCACATTCTCGTGCATCTTCTGAAACCTGGTTACTCAGAACCTTTCTTTGCATACAAACACAATAAACTGGAAAGTAGTTGTTCAGGAAAAGAAAACATTCAGTATGTCTTGCTTCCTGAATCATGGAGAGGAGGAAGAGGGGAGGAAAAGGCACTGGAGCAGTCACATTGAGGGCTGTGTGCGATCAGGGGCCAATTCTGTTGACAGCAATATTTCAGAGTCCACAGAAGTAAAAGAATGAAGCCACCAGAGCAGTAACTTTTCAAAATAAGACATGAGAGTTGCGGGGTAAATTCTGTCTTCATTCTGCATCATGGCAAATAAAGTGCTATCATCCCACCACCCCCTATATTGTCTGTTTTCCATGAGAGGGAGTTTTCCCCAAAGCCATCTGCATTAACTGTTTCTGTCTGCTGATCTCTTCATTTTCACTGGAAACTTTTTCACTTCTCAACAGATGGCGGTTTCCTTTCCCTCAGTTCCTTTGTTTTGAACATTTTCATTACAAGGATAAGAAATAACTGGTACACAAATACTATTGCTGATATTACTTTCACTCTTGACATTCTGAAACAGATACCGTTTGAAAGAACAAATTGGCTGTGCAGTTTCCCTTTTTGCATATTAAAAGAAATTCAGACAGATCTAACAAACATATTAAGACTGAAAGACCATGACTTATTAAACAAAAACTGAGGTAATACAATAATGTGCTGTGTGGTGCTTAGCTGCTGGCTGGGGTTAAACCATGACAAATAGTCAAATAAAAAATACTGTTGAGAATAAAATCCGCAAGTTGACAGTGGTTTGATGTAGATTATCAAATTAATCCAACTTGGAATCAAACCCAGTTTTGAGACTGAGACAAGAAAAAACTGCTTTTTTCTAGTCCTGTATTGTGAGATAAATTGTTGTTGTACCTCAGCCTAAAACAACTCTTTTGTTTCCATTTTTCCCATTGTAATAGGGATTTTATTCTGAAAGTGATTCAACTGTCATGACTGCTTTCACAGAGTTACGCATAGGCTGGATATTTTCAAGGAAGTACAGAAACCAAATAGGCTTCCTTAGCTACAGTTTCACTGCTGTTTTCCTTCTTCCTTATATGTGTTGTTCTAGTAGCTGTTCTTTTGCTATTCTTATTACCTTCCCTATGGCACATAACAACATAAAAACTAAGCAACAGAAATAAAACAGAAGAGTGTTTACTGCAACAGGTTCTACACACAATAGTTCCTCCAAAAAACACTTTTGTAACTTTGGCAACACTTACTAACATAAAAAGACCCATTTGGGAACTCATTTTAAGGTTTCAGAATCTATTATCAGAACTTGTTTTTTCACAAGCACATAAATTCATTCTTTGTGCTTTCATGCACTGGCAGAACAAGAAACCAGTATTCCTTGACAAGAAGCAGGAAAAAAAAGAAATAGAAGGATACACTTTCACTTCGTGGTCTTCAGATATTTGATTTATGCAGGTGCTGCATAGAAGAGTTGATACAATAGCTTGCTTATATTTTTCAACACCTGCATTCATCTGATAGAAAGCAACAGATTTGTCTGGCTGGCATAGCCAGGTCAGCCAGATCTCACCTCTTCTTGCAGCAGATGCAGTATCCAAGAAGAGGGAGGGACATTTATTCTACCTGTTTTAGTTAACAGGCTAAAAATCCACCTTATGTGTGCCTTTGATCACCTCTGGAAGTGACTGTCTTGTATGCAGTCTTTGATAAAAGCACCGGGCTTCTTAAATATGGGATTAAATACCTCAACCTTAATACTGGTTTGTATGCCCTACATACAGTTAACATAATCTAGTCACTTGCCAGTTGATAGGCTTTAGGGCTGGGATCACTGTGGGGTCAGTAAGCCACACAGGAACCGCCCTTGGAAAAATTCACTCTTCCGTCTGCCAACGAGGTAAGCTCCAAAACTGTTACAGATAAATTCTCCATTATCTGGGGTATAACAAGCCAAACTAATGTTGATCCCCCAAAACATGACTAGCAAGGAATGCAGTTCTTCAGAGATACTGAAGAAGTACCACAGAAGTCATCCAGCATTCGACATGTGATGGACCTGAGAACAGAACAGATTCAGCCTCCTTGCTGTGCTCTCTAGCTCCTTCTGATCAACAGTTTCTGGCATGCAGCCCCAGATCCAAGCCAGTTCTGTCTGTTCCCAAAGTGCTGCTGAGGAAGTTAATAAACCTCCTGGAATTCACAGCCCTGGAAGGAATAATGTGAAGCTGTGAGGGTAGCTCTGCAGTGCTCAGCGGGATGCTAGGAACAAGCCAGAGCAAATGAGCCCAGCTGATTCTGCTGAGGGACAGTTAATTGCCTCTGAAACATGCACCCCAGGACTCACAGTTCACTGTAAGGAGCAGGCTCAGGCTTGTAGGAGTCATTAATTGATCAATCACCCATGGAGAAGTAGCTAAAACTGCTTCTGACTTACTAGTGCTGACCCTGAAAGCAGTGCAGTTGTGATCACGCAATGCTGTGCATGACCCAGTGAGCTCTGTGGATCTCACCATGACCTGCACAGCATCAGCTGCCACACCCCTCTCTCCCTAGCAGGGTAGCCCACCCGCTGGATATTCACCCATAATTATCAAGGGTTAAATATATCGGTTGCATGCAAACCCCAGGCAGAAGAGGTGGCATAAGTTTTTGTACCTTCTCTTAATGAATAAGCCATATTTGAATCATTCTTTAAAAATGACTAATGACCTTGTGAACACCCTGCACTCACACTCATTCATCTTTTTACCAGCAGATGCCAGGTTATATATCCTTGCATGAAGGGAAATGAGGGAAATGTGTTGTAAGATCTTATCAAAGGGTATTTTCATGATCTGCTCTGTAATTTTTAATCTAAGCAGAAATTGCTTCTACTCCTTCTTAGACTAAATTCTATTTAACATCAGATAATTCCACTTAAATGAAAGGACAGCTTTTTCCCCATTCCTCGTCGTCTCTCTAGCACTTGCCTGTATTGCAACTGCTGGTAGCAAGTTTAATGGAAATACTGGCAGCAGTTTTTCAACAGAAAGATACTTGCCTGCAAGATACTTCTTCCCCATTTCCTTTCTGTTTTTTCTTATTTAAGAGGATGGGAATTTAGTAGCTTCCTCCATGCCGTGCAGTTCCTTCTCTAGACCACCAGCTGGATGTTATTAAAACTCCACCATTACATTTATGACATTTTTTTCTAATGAATCTTCTTTAAAATCTTTGACTATAGTTAGAATGGAGTCATTCCATATTTGCAGTCTCACTGACATGAAATTCAATTAATTTTGTATTATGATCAGAAACATGGAACAGATTTCATTTTGCAGAAAGTTGACCTTTCAGCCATACTGATTTATCAGATTAGGGTAAAATACTGTGAAACGTTTTTCCAATACGGTACTTATCTGCAAGAGAGAGATTCCTTATTTATGAATGAGCAGGGGGAAAGTGCTTTGACCTACAAATGAAGAAACTTGATTGGCCCCTCTTTACACTGCTGTGTTATATGTCTGTATACCTTGGAAAGCTCTTACTGTGTAGCTAGACCTCAGACTTCTCCTTAGAAAGCTGGCAACTATCACCCCCCAATTCATCATAAAGTGGAACTGCACACTAACACTTAGCTAAGGTTTTTGCAGAGCTGGACAAAATCCCTTTCGCTTTTCTGGCAAATGGAGCTTCACCTGCTCAGACAGAGTCCTCCTGGAATGAACATACCAAACAGGAATTTGGATCTGTACCAAGGCTGGAAAAGATCTTTAAGATCATCAAGTCCAGCCCATGACGTAACACCACCACACCATCTAGACCATGGCACTAAGTGCCATATCCAGCCTTTCCTTGAACACATCCAGGGATGGTGCATCCACCACTTCCCTGGGAAGTCCATTCCGATGTCTAATCACCCTCTCCATAAGGAAGTGCTTCCTGATAGCCAACCTAAACCTCCCCTAGCACAGCTTCAGGCCATGCCCTCTTGTCCTGTCACTAGTTGCCTGGGAGAAGAGCCCAGCCCCCACCTGACTACAACCTCCCTTCAGGTAGTTGAAGAGAGTGATAAGGTCACCCCTGAATCTCCTCTTCTCCAGGCTAAACAACCCCAGCTCCCTTAGCCTATCCCTATAAGACTTTCCCTCTAGTCCTTTAACCAGCCTTGTTGCTCTCCTCTGGACCTGCTCCAGCACCTCAATATCCTTCTTGAAGTGAGGGGCCCAGAACTGCACACAGTACTCGAGGTGAGGCCTCACCAGTGCTGTGTACAGGGGGAGAATTACATCCCTACTCCTGCTGGCCACACTATTCCTGACACAAGCCAGGATGCCATTGGCCTTCCAGGCCACCTGGGCACACTGCTGGCTCATGTTCAACCGGCTGTCCACCAGCACTCCCAGGTCCCTCTCTGCCAGGCTGCTCTCCAGCCACTCTTCCCCCAGCCTGTAGCGCTGCCTGTGGTTATTGTGGCCAAAGTGCAGGACCCTGCACTTGGTCTTGTTGAATTTCATGCCCTTGGCCTCAGCCCATTGACCCAGCCTGTCCAGGTCCTCCTGCAGCTTCTTCCTGCCCTCCAGCAGATCGACAGTCCCCCCCAGCTTGGTGTCATCTGTGAATTTACTGAGGGTGGGCTCAATCCCCACATCCAGGTCATCAATAAAGATGTTGAATAGGACTGGGCCCAGTACTGATGCCTGGGGGACATCGCTGGTCACCGGACACCAACCGGACTCACTATGCCATAAGATGTAAATTGCATCACTTTAAAAAGTATGGCATATATTGTAAGCAATTTAATCTAAAGACAACAATTTTAAATTATTCGCCAAGCCAGGATTGTTTGCAAAGATCATAAAAGGATACTTTGGATCTAGAGCGCTTCTTGCATTTTAGGAATTCTGTTTTTATAATAATCTGTCAAAGAGAACCATTAAAAACTATGACATATTAAAAAAGAAAACTTCAGAGACAAATTTATTTGATATGGCAAATAGTTCTTGGCAGTGAAAGACAGAGGCTGTGATGTGAGCACTTCTCTTATTTTGCCTGTTATAATAAGTGACATCCTACAGATGGAATTCAAGCCATAATTCCAAAAATATTAAATTATCTACTTTAAAAAATGAGTCAAGTGAGTCCTCCCTTTTTAAAGGCTGTAAAAAAAGAAATTGTCTTTTTTCAGACTTGCCAGGAGAGAAGGGGATAAGGGGGAAGTACAATTGATCTCATCTAAAATCTTACAGTCAAGAACATTTATTATGGCATAAGGCAGAAAGTGAGAGATGCTTATAAATGAGATCCAACTGTCTCTCCAGATGCATTTTGCTGAAATACTATCAGAATGAACCTTTAAAACCTGAATTTGGAAAGCATAAGCCATGCTAAAATAAATCTAACAATCTGTAACAAAATGAATGTGACACATCATGGCTATGACGATACGTAATTTCACCATGAGAATTCAGTTTGTAGAGGTGATTTAATTTTCTTTAAAGCATTATTGAAAACTACAAGACACAGATTAGAATGAATATCCTTGTCTCATACAGGTATTAATTTTGACAGTGTTCACCCTACAACTGATATACGATAGGCAAATCCACTATTTGCTAAGTCATCTATGATGGAAGGAGTTGGTACATAATTATTTAAATGCTCTGTAGGATTATCACTCTAATGTTTAAAGATGCTGAGCAGGAGACAGATAGGATAAAGAGTAGGAAAACTGGATGATTTATACATGATTCGTTAAATATTTTTTTAGGCATTAACACAATCCAGGAGAAGGACACCAGCTCAACCTACTGCTCTCTGTAAAGTTTGCACATAAGGTAGAAGACATTGTAAAGTTAAACTGCAGTGAGAGATGTGTCCATGGTATGGAGCTGTTTGATAAATGCTGTTCCCCAGTATTTGTCTTAAACAGTCCCCAGGCTGCACCTATTAAAGTAAATGGGAATTTCTTATTGCATCTACAGGCAGTGAATGAGGCCTAGATTCTTTACATTTGCTTTTTTAATCTACTCGATATTCTCACATACAGTGCTGTCCTCCCTACAATCGTGTGTGTGTGTATGCAAATGCTGACAGAGGCACACCCTATTAAAACCCAGATGTGGGATTGAATTCTCTGCCTTCACACTTCAGTGTCTACCAGAATGAGTTACTGTGCACTGTTCATATCGCGGGGATGTATAGTCTTCATTAACCAAGCTGCATTAAAATCACAAGTCCAATATTTTGATTTAGCAAAGCGTTTAATCCTGTGCTAAGTTTAAGCATGTAAGTAGTCCTGTTGAGTTAACGGTGCTCCCCACATGACTGAACTTAAGCATGTACTTAATTGCTTGATTTGGGGCCAGAGAGCTGAGAACGCTGCGGGAGGGAGCCGCAGGTGGGGGAACACACTCCGCTAAGCCAGACACCATTCATGTTGTAATGGCTTAGTTCAAAACTCTTTCCCTCTGACAGGCCGAAACTTTGAAGAAGCCGAAAGTTTTTGCAGTTGTTTGAAGGGATCATCATGGCTCAAAATTTGAGACAATAGGGGGAGTGAGGTGGTAGTACGGACTGGATACGAACCAGAAAAAATGGGATCGGAAAGAACAAGAAGATTATGAGATATGGCAAAATGTCAAAACTAATAAGAGGATATTTCAGCTATCCAGACGCACAGGAACAGGGACACAATGAGAGAAATAAATCAAGCAACAGTCACGTATTATATCCTCCATATATTAAAAGGTGGCAAGAAAGACGAAAGTTCTGACTTTCAACTGTGCAGCTGTTTGGAAATAGAGGTGGAGGACTCACTAATGACCATAATCCAGCTGGATTCATTACTGCACACTGAACCTGCAAAAGGAATAAAAAACCCCCAAGGACTTTGAAGGTAGAAGAATGGGGAAGTGCTGGAGAGGATCCTGTGGGTTAAGCGTCTAAAGGGAGGAGTGGGAGGAGGGAAGGACACACAGGAAATGGCAACTGTTCAGAAAGCAATTACTGGATATCCAAGGACAATGAGTATTATCCAACAATATGTACAGTAGGAGGAGAGAAAGAGTGTAGCAAATAAACACAAAATTGAAAAAGATACTGAGAGATAAATAAAGAAGATACATAAGCAACCTAAAATTTCCGGTTCAGAGGGACAACACAAAATGCATACAATTAATTTACAATAAAAGAAAGCAAAGGTACAAAACGTGCAAGCAGGTAACGAAATCAAGATGGTAGAGTATGATATAGAATAATATCAGAGTATGTCCCTAGCATATGTAAGAAAAACTCCCCAAGTTTTTTCATTCAAGATTCTGTACTCTTTAGGAAAGCAAAAAACAATATAGGCAAAGCCATAGCAACAAAGCCAGGTGGCAATAGGAGCAAGGTTGTATAATTTGAGAAAGGGTTCCATTCAATCAGATGCTGCATTTGCAAACAACAGATAGAAGGGCAGGGACTTGCTTACCACCATTCATAATGGAGGAAAAACTGCAGCTTCAGTTCTGTTTGAGATGGTGCAGCACACATTGGGATACAGAAAAATAATAGTCAGAGATGCTGCTTAAAGCCTCAAGAGGACTGGTTTAACAGAGAAAGATACAAAAAGCCCTTGATATTCATGAGACTCAGTAAGTCCTGATAAAAAAACGCAAAACAAAGAAACAAGCAAAAAAACCCAAAACAACCTACTTCTGATGCTTAACCCTTTATATCTTAGGGTGTTTTTTATTCTCACTGTATTATATGCATGCAGTCTTGTGTGGTACAGCTAAATGGAAACATCCACTGGGGAAAAATTTGAGAACCATATACACCAGATATTATAATATATCACCTCCCCTGTATAGTACAGTGCAATTAATTCTCTCATGACAGCTTATGAAATGAGAAAATACATTAAATATGTATAAAACGTTTTGATGTATTTTTTTAGGTTTGTTTAGTGTTCGTCACACTGGTCAAAGTTCCAACAACAGAATTCCTGTGCTCAGACATCTCCAAGTTCACCCTGTTCTTTCAGGAAAATAAGCGTTTGTCTCAGATTGGAGTTCTCTTTAAGATAAACTAAAAAAAAAAACCCTGAAAATAAACCACATTTCTTCATTTTAAGATGCAATGTTAAGAAGAAATAGTTATACTAAATTACTTTGTTCATTTGCTTACACACAGAACATGTTCATTGCAGTTTAACACATCAGGGCTATCTAATGTAAAGAGAAGCTGTTGCCCTTTATACTACTTTAACCTGAAAAAATATAGATTTAATAGTATAACTTAAATCTATTCATCTCACTTAATCAGCACAAAATACACTTGACTAAAGGTATCTCTGTCCCTTCTGATGTGAGGCTATAAACCAATGTATGCAGTCCTTTATAATTCCAGTCAGCAGTACACATACTGTCTATGAATGTGTCTTGATTTTATTTGCTGTTCTTTCAAGTTCTGCATCAGTGAGAATCTTCAATAACAGAAGTAAGGCACTTAAAGCCTTCTGCTCCCCTCTGCACCTTTCAGCAATAAATAAATAAGACCCCAAAGCTGAAGGTAAGGCTATCTGCAAAACCCGTGCTCTTGCAGTGGAACATCAAGTAGTGTTTCAGACAGATCAACTTAAAGTATGAAGTTTTAAATCACTACTTGCAATAATCTTTCCATTCTATTTGTATAACTCCCTTTTTTCTACAAAGTATGCTGAATTTCAGGACATGTAAGAAGAGGACAGTTGGTATAAAGTTTTCATTTGAATTTTTTTTAAACAGGTGAACATAGCTTTTATGTCTTCAGAACAAAGTTAAAGGCATTTGAAAGAAAACAAAACTTTGCTAAAACTATATTTAAAAAAATACCTTTTTCTGAAAGCTTTTTTAGGTGACCTAAATTATACTGGACATATATAAATAAAAAAAAAAAAAAAAGAAAAGAGAGAAGAAGAACATGTACATATATTACTAGTGTAATTCATCAAAAACAGTTGACACTTCAATCTAATCCAGAAAATGAAAACACAGAACTTTATAGAGTTATAGGAAGTAAGCAATTTAAACGTACCATGGCACAAGGTCATCTAACAATGAAGCCAGGAAGATGTTCTCATTTTATGCGCTCTCCTTCATTCCTTTAATCCTTTTAAATCTATCAAGTACAGATTAATATAAATCTTTTTAACAGCCAGAGGTGATCTTCAAATCAGATAATTAATAGTGGTGATCCAAGTGTTCTATAACAGGTCCATCTTTCCATTTTAATATTAAAATGAAAGGGCACTTTATGTAGCTAAGCTATCACACTGGGAAAGGTTTCTTTTTACATAATAAAGTAATATATGTCTTAACTAATTAGTTCATTATTTTAAAGTGTAATTTTTGGTAAAACTCATTGAGATAGTACATCTTCCTTAACAGGGTGCTGATGTGGAAAAAAACAATTCTGAGAATACACTCACTGCTGCTCATTCAAAACACTCGCTTGCCCAATCATTCCCCAAGTAGTCAGAGCTAAACATATGAGGCAGAGAAAATACACTCAATTTGTTTTGAAAGCAAACCTCCAAGGCCATTTCATAAGCAAAAACCATATTCATGTCATACAGATACTGTGGTTAAGTTTATGAATCCAATTAGGCCTGGAGAGCTTTCAACACCCTAGAAAAAATTACTTCACTAATCTATACGTAAATACTACAGTAAAACCACTGAAGAGTGATGAAGTTCAGTATTAATATCACATATTAAAGATGGCATCTGAAAATGTACTGTACTGTCTCGAAGAATGATCGGAGTTCATGCAGAAGAATAATCTGTAATTTCAGCCGCCTGTAAGCACCATGGAAACAACTGTGGTGGTGTATTTATTAAATCTCAGTGTAATATATAAGAGAAACACTCATTGCTGAAATACAGCTAGTGGTCTGGTAGCAGCAGGATAGTAGACAATCACCTAGGAATGGCAGCCTGAAGAAACTCCTTGTAGGACTAGCAGACTGGCAGACACTAGGTTTTCCAAATTGGCAATTAAAGACATTACATGTACTTGCATTTCATTATACACTGCTAAACAAGAAAGAAAACCCCACAAACAAACAAGCAACCCATCTATTTTTAATTGTTTGGTTGTCTTACTGAAAGTTTATTTGTTTAAGTAGATGCAACAGCACATTTGCTTGTCTCAGTGGAGAGTGGGAAGAATTAGCTGAATACCCTGTTTTCCTACCAAGAGGCAAAAATAGTTGTATTGGGAGTAAGGCACAACCATCCCCATACTTTCTGAAGTGCTTATGGTTTTGGTAGCTCCAGGACACATGAACTGTGACTTGTTTACACCACTGCCTGCCTTCATGTAGACCAGCATTGCTGTGGCCCTGGACTCTGCTTTCACACACAGCAGCATGGAGACGAGCCAGCTGGAATGGCCAAGTTCACAGGAAAAGCTCAAGACTGTTCTTGCCCCTGCTTCTCTCCCTTGGCTGTGCTGTCTTATATTGAGGGTCTGGATGTGCAACACAGATTTAGACAGTATAATTTTTAAAGACACTTACTCAATTGACATATAAGTTAGCTACGAGACCTATGGAGCAGGATTCAGGTCTAGACTACAGACACCTAAATACAGGTACTACCTACGTACTAGGTACAAAAGTTCTCACTTCAGTCAACAAAGGTTAGTTCAGTGCCCACACATAGTTCCTTAATTTCATTTTAGATGGATGCCCTAAGGTCTCAAAGACATCAGCCAAACGTTAGCAGATGTAATACAGGACTTAAAAGGAGATCATCAATGGCAATTGGTATTAGGAATGGCAACTGGTATTAGAGCAGTACCCTACGGTGTCTTAAATCACACTTTATGCCCACATGTAAGCAAATTAATCAATCAATCCAGTCAGTGATGGCTGATCTATTTAACTCACCCTGTGGCAGGCACCTAACCATGACAACTTCCCTTCTACCTGCCCCTACTGCAAAACACTCAGGATACATTTTTGATGCTACCTTATGTGCAACTAACATATAGTATTACTCCCTCTTCCACTCTCTGATTTCCAGCAGCAGAACATTGTTTAAAGCCTCCTCAGCTTAAAACTAAGTTAATTCTGGTAACAAGTCCATAGTAATGTCTGATTTCTTATTTATTTATTTCTAATAAATATTGTAATTATACAACCTATTATCTAAACTCTACTGCAGAAATAGTGTAAACACAGAAATAAATGGCTCATCCCTCCACAATTCATGATTGTTGGACCTTGTTGGACCATGTGTCTCACTGCTGTGTCAGTGTGGAGGCAGAAAGACAGGGAAGAGCTCTGGGCAGCTCTGCCATTTGGATGCTCACTTGAGACTCTGGCACGAAACAGGGGCCAGGATGTATCTCTGTAACAAGGATGAAGAATCAAAAATTAAAAGACAAAAGTGAGTGGTGGAAAAAATATTTTCTGTTCCTTTTCTTAGTTTAAGTTAATCAATAAGATATTTCTCTAACTGCTGCTGTGTCTAGACATGAGGTTTCTACTGGTTTTTGGTATGACCCATGACAAAACTGAGCAGGAGGAAGAGAAGGTCATCACAGCCTCTGACCTATTTAAAAAAAAGGATTATTCTATGAATGACATGGCATTTGCTGGGAAGTTAGGCCAAAAGGGAAGTAGGAAAATGGATACTTAAAACAGCAAAGCCAGAGGGGGAAAAAGAAGAGACAATAACTGAAGAGAAAGGTATGAAGCTCTTTGAATGTGTAGAAAGTAAATCTAAACTTCATGCCTAGGTCTAATGCAATCAGCTGTCAGATATGACAATTAAGCAAACCCTAAAATACTGGAGATCAGCAGGAACCAGTTTACCTTGCTTAAATACGAACATTATAGACAATCCTGTTTGGAGGAAGAACAATCAGCTGCAATCTCTTTTCTCCTCATTTCCCATGTGGGAAAGGAATGGTAACAAAACACAACTCAGAAAACAAAATAATTTTCACCCACAGATACAAGGAGACAGAAAGTCCCATGTAGGCATCCTGTGATGTGGGAGAAGAGTTCTCTGTCCTCCCCTAGTTTGTACCTGATAAACAGAGACAGGAGAAATGGCAGCCAGGAAGCACACAAAAAGTATTTACCACGAAGTACCAATTCTATTTGCAATTATATTCTAACTGCTTTCAGCTGACTTTAATATTTTCCAACTGGAATTCACCCAAACTATGTATTACAGTGCAAAGTATTTTATAGATGTCATCTACAACTGGAAATTGTGCCACCTACCCATGGCCAGTATGCAAGGCTCACTCTTGTGTGTTATGGGGATGACCATTTGTCTTCATGAAAACCATTTGACCTTAATATGTTACAACAGGCTATGAAACTGCAAGTTTTTAATATATAATTGCCCAGATTTGCCTGTAATTCCAGAACTTCATTTTGAACTCACTATTTTATAATAGCACAAAGGGAATTTAACTTGTCAAGTGGCTGGTAAAGCTGAAAATGAAATACCATAAGAAAAAATGTCTGGGGTAGACCTTTCTGACCCAAACTTCTCTTTTGCCAGCAGAACAATTTGTCTCACCAGTCACTGTATGGGCTCCATCAATTGCACAGCTGATGTTTTTTTCTGGACTTGCATCAAACCACCTCAGCACATTGAGCAGGACGTTCTTAAACCTCTGCCCTTTGACGCTAAATCCAAAAGTTCCCTTTTCACGTGCACTGAACAAACAGACATTGATAACCTCAGAACATAACAATATGATGGATTTTATCTTGAAGGACCTAGAATAATTAAATGTGACCAACTGGTTTCTGAAAGGTTTCCTTCAGCTCTGCCTCAAGGATGTGACATATTTGCTGGGGTTTTTTTCTGTTTTCGATTTCTTCTGCTTTGTCAGGGAAAGCAAAGTTGTTATATATCACACAAAATAGTGATGCAGTGTGGAGTGATGAGTGACAGAATCCAGCAGAGGAAAAAAGTTCAAATAAAAATGTTTCATATCTTAAGTCATACAGCATTTTGCCGATAATGTAAAAACTTTAAGACTTGGCAGATGCCATTAACCAGGATTTGCTTTCCTAAAAGACTAGAAAGAAATTTTCTTTCCCCAGAAATGCGGGAGCAGTCAACAAACCCCCTTATCGATGCAAATACAGAGTTAATTTATCCAATGACCTTACTGAATAAAAATTATTAAAGTCAAAGTCTGGACATTAAAGACCCATATTAAAGATCACACTGTTGTTCATTTGGCATTTTTTCCATTCATTTTATTTTGCCTTATGCCTCTGGAATAGATATGTGGCTTCTGCCATCACTGTACCAAACATCCTCCTAAGCACTTAAAAACTTATTTCCCAGCTTGTAGAAAAAACTTGACTGTTTTATGTACCTACATGTACAAAATATTATAATGGAAAAATTATGTACAGGGCTTTTTTTAAATGTTCTGCTCTAAACGCATTAATACCCATGGTCAGTCTCTGCCTAAGCATGAATCCCATGGATGATCACACAAAGGTTTTGCCTCCTCATGTATGTTCAAGTCTTGTTGCAGTGCACACAAGTTGTCATAGAAAGCATTGTTCCAAGGAAATAAATTATTTCTTAGGTTGATAAAGGGAGCTGTGGGGGGCTTGCAGGGAGAGGAGCAGCTCAGGGCATGGCTGTGGGAAAGGCAGGACTGGGCAGCACTGCTGGAGACAGCTGAAGGCCACAGATGAACAGCTGAGGAGGGATGGAGAGAACAGGCAGGGGGAGCAGGTTGCAGGGGAAGGTAAGATGGGTGGAGAGCAGCTGGTAAGGAAAAAGTGGCAAGTATGGGATGCTACCAGCTAGACTTGGCAGCACCAAGCAAGCATGGCTAGCAAGAGCCTGGCAGCATGAGGCACAGCTAGCAGAGAGGAGGTTAGCTAACACAAACAACATGTGCCACCATACTGGCTCATTCAGAAACAGTGTTACCCAGTAATGCCTCCTAATTCCAAACTGTGAATGCAAATAATTGCAGGAGCAGAAGCATTTTACCCCCTCTAACCCCCAGGGAAAAAGACTACAAATTGTTATTGTTGAGTTTTAGGAATTAATTACAGCAACCCTGTTTTTCCTATCTCCCTCAAATAGCAAAATGACATATTTCTTATGTCATTTGATTCATGTTGGTGCTTGTCAAGTCCAAGCAGATGTCAAAGCTAGTAAGAAGTCTGAATAACAAGTAGAATATGTCCAATATCATTTTCATACACTATAATAGCTGAATAAACAAAACTAGCTAGATTAAAATTTCATAATGCAGACACTACTAGATCATGAGAACATTGTTTTAGAAAGGAAGGATCATTTAAAGAAAAAAAGACTTATCAGATACAAAACCCCAATGTCACAGAATCGCAGAATTGTCATAGTTGGAAGGGACCTCTAGACATCATCTAGTCCAACTCTCCTACTGAAGTAGGATAACCTAGAGCACATTACTCAGGACTGCATCCAGGCAGGTTTTTAGTATCTCCAAAGATGGAGACTCCACAACCTCTCTGGGCAGCCTGTTCCAGTGCCCTGTCACTCTCCTGGTAAAGAAGTTTTTTCTTATGTTTAAATGGAACTTCCTAAATGTCCATACTAAGTAAAAGCTATCTGTAAATGCAAAGTAAATATTTTTACAAAACAGCAAAGAGATACATTTACTCTGTAAATCCTGCGTAAATTAAAATCATAAAATCAATTAAATTATATGACTACTAATCTCCCAATTCCCACAGTTATTTCTGATACTCCAATTTCTAACTCGGCCACACTGAAATTCAGAGGCTATATAGATGGTACCCACACTTAGTTCTTATCATTGAATGGCAACATTTGAAGCCAGGTCTTTTTTGCCACCACAAGATGGAAAAGTCTGTGGAGACCAAAGACAAAGAGATGCTGCTAAGAAGACAGGGCCTTCAGATAACTGAATGAGGGGACAAAAGCAGCATTAAAGATTATGTTGATAATAGACCTCAACCAGACTGACTTTTTCTGCCTTTACAAAGCAGTGAGGCTTGCCTAAAGATACTTTCAATAGTACTGCTATACCTTGAGGACTGAATAAAATTGCTGCTTGCAAATGTGTACTTTCTTTTTTCTACAAATTTAGTGGTTACTAATTTTTATTTCTAGCTTGCATTTCATGTTGTGTTAGGTTTCTTATAACTACCTTCCATCTACTATAGCACTTTACATGTGCAACTGATGTATCTCCCACCCTAGTAGGAGACACCAGAATTCAGAGACATCACCATGAATCAAGCTCTAGAAGAGGGCCCATATGAGCATCATGAGGTTCAAAAAGGTCACGTGCCAAGCCCTGCACATGGGTCAAGGCAACCACTGGTATCAATACAGGCTGGGCGATGAAGGGATTGAGAAGCACCCTGAGGAGAAGGACTTGGAGGTTCTGCTGTATTAAAAGCTGGACATGAGCTGACAGTGTGCACTCACAGCCCAGAAAGTCAGTTGTATCCTCGGCTACATCAAAAGAAGCATGACCAGCAGGTCAACGGAGGTGATTCTGCCCTTCTACTCTGCTCTTGTGAGTCCCCACCTGGAGTACTGTCTCTAGTTCTGGAGACCTCAGTACAGGAAAGGCATAGAGCTGTTGGAGCAGGTCCAGAGGATGATCAAAGGGATGGAGTACCTCTCCTATGAAGACAGGCTGAGAGAGTTAGGGCTGTTCAGCCTGGAGAAGAGAAGGCTCAGGGGAGACTTTCAGTACTTAAGAGGAGCCTATAAGAAACATGGGGTAAGACTTTATAGTAGGACCTGCAGTGACAGGATGAGACATACTGGTTTTAAACTAAGAGAGGGTAGATTCAGACTAGATATAAGGAAGAAACTCTTTACCGGGAAGGTGGTGGAACACAAACAGGTTGCCCAGGGAAGCTGTGGATGCCCCCTCCCTGAAAACATTCAAGGTCAGGTTGGATGGGGCTTTGAGCAACATGATCTAGTTGAAGAGGTCCCTGCTCACTGCAGGGATGTTGAGCTAGATGACCTTTAAATGTCCCTTCCAGCCCCAACTATCCTATGATTCTATGATTCTATGACTATGCAGTCATCTTAATGGAAAGCACTGAGATGACCTTCAAGAGAAGGTCTCAAAATTACAAAGAACATCTGCAGTATTTTTAATGTTATCAAGGCATGCAGAAAAAAAATGATTTAGAGTGCAATGGTTACAGAGTTCTACGTGGGGAATGGAGCAGAAACGGTGCTATTGCAAGAACAGACTGTCTTCCACACTGTGTCAATGTTTACCCATTGCTACATGCTGTAAAACTCCACATGTCCTGTTTTTATGGATCATCTAGACTGATAAAATGTCTTTGTGTGAAAGCCAGAGCATGGAAGCAGGGAGCCCTCCACAGAGCTTTCTTTGCTACTCATTTCCCTTACTTGTGGGGTCACATTCAGCCTATTTTGTTGCATCAGTATTTCAATGTGTCCCGCTTCAACCTCTTCAAATCAGAAACTTTCTTCTCTCAAAGAAAAAGCTTTTACAGTGCATATAATTCCATTTTTCAGTTTCCTCCTCTTCCTCTCCTCTGCCTGTCAAGAGTTTCTTGCCCATTCTGCCCCTTACATCCACCACTGAGTATGTGTGTTGCCACTTTGTTCCTTCCTCTCTCCTGTCAGTATCAGTGTCTATTTTTCCACTGCACAATGCCTCTGACAGTCTTAGGCCACCATTCTTTGGCAACTCCATGCTCCTTCATTATTAATATCTTGGAAACAAATATCTGAAGGCAGGCAAGATATTAAACACTTTGAGGACAATGAACGAAAGCAACAGCTAGATAGGTTGGAAGACATGAATGCAAGTCATTAACCACTTCTCTCCTTTATAGTTACAGAATACATACTTTAAAGAAATGCATCATCCTTTTCCTTTCAGTATTCAGATTTCCTCTCAAATGCAAGGCACTGCCCCCAGTTATCTACAATCTCTTTGAATTAATCAGATGAATCTGCTGATTAATTTGCTGTACCTGCTACTCAACAGTGGTAAGACCACTCAGTACTGAGTGCTGTTCTGGGATCCCCAGTGCAAGATATGGATTTGCTGGAGTGAGTTCAGCAAAGAGCCACAAATATAATTAAGGGACTAGAGCATCCTTCCTGGGAGGAGATGCTGGGAGACTGTTCAGCCAGAGAAGAGAAGGATCAGAGTGGTCTTATTGATGTATAGAAATACTAATTGGAATGAAGAAGAGAGAGACTGATTGTTCTCAGTAGTGATGAGGACAAGAGGCAATAGGTACAAGTTGAAACGTGAAATTTCATCTGAACTCAAGACGCTTCTTTTTTTTTTTCTGTGAGAGTAGTCAAACATTGGCACAGGCAGTCTAGAATGGTTGTGAGGTCTCCATCTGTGGAGATACTTACACTGTGATGACATAGACCTGGGCAACCTGCAGTAGCTGTAGCTGCCCCTGCCCTGAGCTAAGGGTTGGACTAGATGATCTCCAGAGATCCCCTCCTAGTCAAACAACCCTGTGACTCTGTGAATCAGTCAAGATCTTTGTGTTACAGACTGACATACAGGAGAACTGACATTGAGTTAAATTAGAAGTTTTAAAGACATAGGCAAAAGTTTATCTGAAATTCTAGACTGTATTTTTTTTGTAACTGCCATAAACAGAAATGTAACTTTGTGGGTAAAGGTCTATGATAGATAAAAACAACTAAGCTTATTTCCTAAACAGGTATCATTTTTTCTGCCAGATGTCCTAAATCTTTTGTTTGTTTTTTTTTTTTAATTGGCTATTTTCAAATAGAAGCAATTTATCTCTTTTGTAAGGTTAGGCAAATAATCCATTCAGAATTAACATGCAGCTTCTATCCCCAGGAATATTTTGTAGGAAATTATTTTAAAATAAGATTCAAATCTTTATAATTAAGAAGGGCAAATATATTAATAAGGATAAAGGGATACATTTCTAATCTCCAAGTTATGCAAATTACTCTGTGATTTTTGTCATTTACTTCAGAACCAGCAGAACAATAGAGCTTTTTCATATGCATGACAATTCTTCTCATTTATGTGCTTGACACATTGCAACTGGATATTTATTTGTACATGGCAAACTTTAATGGCATTGAGACTGTAAGTGCATATCTTTTATTTAAATACATTCACACTTTTAAACCCACAATGTTTATAACTTTTTTTCTTAACAAATAACCTTTACACAGTTCTCAGTTCTCAGCCGTTTGTTGTTCACATTATTTGCTAGGTACATAATTACAGGTGATTAAGGGGACAACTTTGCCTCAGACAAAATTTCATGTTTCCTTTTTGCATTTGCTTTATTTTGTCCACATGCAAAATACTGAACTAGCCAAATATCAAATAGGTTTGAACCCTGTTGTTAACAGACACATCAAATACGTGTTTTTTTTCCCTTAGAAGCGAGCTATACAAATTAAAATACTTTGTTGTTGCCTTTCTTCCTTTTCCCTCAGCTAACATAACAAAGAAGAACCACTTGATAATACCAGCACTGGGCTAATCATTGCTATTGCACTGTGTGTATGCAGCACGGCGAGACTCTCCCTGTGCTCTGCTGAAGGATTAGACAGAGTCTGCAGCAGCACAGGGAGATTCCCGAGATGGGCAGAACAAGATGAGGGCAAGGAACTTGCTAATACAATTGCGCTGCTTTACATAAGCAGCTCCTTTGTATTAGACAAGGGAGCTCTGCACGCTCCCTGTTTCCCTCTTTTTCCACTCAGAATACATTGCAGCACCTCTCATATCATCTACCTGAAGGTTCTGGCGCTGAAAGGCAGATCCTAGAAAATGCTTCACAGGTTAAGGGATAGTGAAAGGGTGCTTTGCCAGGGATCTGCAGGGGAATCTCTGCTCCCTTGCCTGGAGCACCTCCTCCCCTCCTTCTTCTCTCACCTTGGTGTCAGCAGGGCTGTTTCTTCCCACATCGTTCCCTCAACGTTTTGTTCTTTTAAAAATATTTTCTCCACCTTGTCTGAGTGGCTCAGCTGTGCCCTGCAGCAGGTTGGTTGGAGCTGGCTGGAACCGGCTGTATCCGGCCTGGGGCAGCTCCGCCTTCTCCTCACAGAGGTGACCCTGCAGCCCTCTGTCAGTGCCTGGGCACCTGCACCCGGTACAACTGCATGCCTTACAAGACTATAAAAAAGTCTTCATCTCCTTGGTGTCAGATCTTGACCCCCTAACACCTGTGACAAAACTTTGGTACTGTTTTTACCTGTAGCGTTTGGTTTTGCTCAGTCAAAAAAGGTGCCAGCGGTGCCTGGGCACCCGCACCGGGATCGGCACGACACCAGCATATGTACTGAGCATCTCTGCTCAAATGGAAAGGGAGAGAATCAGTCCCCCAACTCCTGTTCTCTGCTGTGATCCATGGTATCCAGTTGTACAGTTATGAGAAAGAAAGAGAATAAAAATGCAAATTGTGTCCCAGCTAAATTCACAACCTGCTTCTCAAAAATACCCTTCTCAGAGGGTCATACATTTTTTCTTGAGCATCACAGCTTTAGGGAGGAATGAATATACTTTCCCATTTCAGAACTTCTAGCTAAACTGAGATAGAAACACAGCTTCGGTTCACACCAATCAAGGAGCAGCAGCTTCTCTGTTCTAATCTCAGACGTCCACATGTGGCAAGAGTCAATTTGGAACCATGTACGGACCATACTGGTTCTATCCCATGGAGAGCAGTGCTATCTCTCATGCTTTTCTGCTGGTGAAGGTGCCCCTGCCTCCACTGAGAGCTATGATGTAGACCTATGCTTCTCTCCATGTTTATGTCCTCTTTTAGTGTGATGCATTGTCACGGCTGGTGCTAGCCTGGCTGTTAAGCACGCTTATTGCAGGAGAAAATTAAGACATAGAAAGTTTTCCTATTCGTTATAAAGCTCTGGTGGAGAGGGGACTTTAGTATCCCAAAGGGAAGAGCTCCCTCTGATGGAGATGACCTTACAAAAAAGCCCACCTTGTCATGTTCTACTGAATCTCAAACACTTTTATACCTGGGACTAAAATAAATAGCTTATTAATCTGTGTGGCTGAGGTCCTTCTTCAGGTTCCTCCTCCTTCAAGTAATTCAGTGCATTTAGAACTTCTCCATCTCTGTTCTGCCCCACACCTGATACTTACCACCTATTTTATTCGTCAACTGCTGTAATGAACTTTACAGAGAGAAAAACTGCAGAAAATAGTTCAGAATTAGGAGATTTGCAACAACTGTCTATGCTTATTACCTATGGACTATAAATGCCCAAAGAAGCTAAAATGCTCATCATAATACAGAAAAAATGTGAGAGAACATAAATTTAAAATTCCAGTACTTATTAACTAAACAATGCAAGTCAGGGAATTGAAAGTTACATGAAATAATTAGAGATACTAATTATTCCTGAAACTCTCAAAATAAATTTTAGAAGTGAAAAGTTCATTCTTCCCCATATAATATTATGAAAAATTGATTTCGATATTAAAATCCTATCAGTGCAGTGCATATATCATTTTTTTGTTGCTGTAATACAGCTTTTTACAATGATCAATTCCCAATTATTAGCCTGAAAAGCATCTCAATAGACAGAAATAGAGATGAATGCCTCATTGCTATACAGCCAGCATCAAATACTTTCATCATTTCTTCCTTTTTCTTTCAAAGGAGGAAATTAAACCTCTGCTTATAAGATTTAGTGGTCCTTCAAAAAACAAAGCCATTAGAATGAGTGGCACATGATCAGAAAAAGTGTATTCTGAGTGTCTGAGCAGTTAATAAGCTGTTGGACTTTGAGATATTAAAACAATAAATTTATGATACAAATTCTTGAACAAGAAAAGTTGTAAAGTGTGTAGGCAAGTGCTCTACAGGATTCCATTTATTTGCTTCATGACAGTGAATCCCTGTATATTATAGTTCAAATCAAAATCCATAATGGAAAGACAGAGAAAAAGGGGTGGGGGAGGGGCAGGACACTGCTTTAGAGGGCAGGCTGTAAGAGGGACCAGATAAAGTGAGGAAAAAGAAAAAAACTGAATTAAGGTGTCTTCACTTTGGTCATTTTGCTTGTATGTCTCCCCTCATCCTGTCTATTTGTATTTAGTTGTTTGGATAAGGATTAATCTTTGAACTATATATAAAATCCACCATTAAAAAAATTACTTAGTCTTGTATGTAAAAAGCATATATACAGAGCAGGACTAGTCAATAATGTTGCTTACATTATAAAAATCACCTACCTGAAATTGTGTTTTTCTAATTCATTATTATTACACAGAGTCTCAGATTATCACGGTATCATACTGGGAAAGGAATTATACAAAAGTATTGAACAAAAAAAATCCTGAAGAAAATGTCATGGGCGGATATGGGCAGTTTGTTGCATTAAAACTTTGTCACTAATGAAACACTGTTTGTCAATGAAAACAGTGGGGTTGTAAAATACAAGCTGTCCAACAATTTTCAAAAATTCATAGACTTCACAGTAAAAGATGTAAGCCTTTGGAGGAATAAAAGAATGATAATGAGCTGAATTTGAAAGTGTTACTCAGGTGATATCCCTAGATGAGATGGGAGCATGTGAGAAAACACAAAAGTACTTGTTTTAAAACTTTTAAAGTAAATAATGAATACAGGCATCAGTACAGATTAGAAAGAAACTCTGTGGGAGGATAACCAAGGTGACACAAAAGAAGATGCAATAACAAGTTAAACACATGTTCTGAAAAAAAAATGAGTAGTCCAATTCCAAACTCTTTTTCATGCAGCTATGTCCTTAATATCAGAAATTATTCCAGCAACACAATAAGAGGAAGGAGGCTCGAAGATCTTTATTGACCATATGAAGTTACCACTGCTGTAGAACTTGGGCTAGGAGGAAGATTAAGGAATTGGTGAAAACTAAACCTCAGCAATGGAGGTCACAGTACTCAATTGCACCTCACTGCCTCTGAAAAGGGCTTCACATTTTCTTCTTCATCAATGGGAATACTATTGCAGACTGCGACAGTCCTTACTCTCTAACAAATAAAGCATCAAACAGAAAGCATAGAAAAAAAAAATGGACCAATTGCTGTGTGAGGTCAAAAAACCCACTTTACCCCTTGACTTTACTAGTATTGCACTGGGTGCAAATTAGGATTAGTATTTGAATAATTCTGTACCAGACAGTCAATTTGTATGATGAAAATAGAACTTGCCTACTCAATACTCTATTTACAATTGCAAATGAAGGACAAGATTGATAAATCATCCAATTTCTGCCAACTTTTACACAAATAAGTTACCTATAGGCCAGAATTAATTTGTTGCAATGACTTTGCAAGGTCAGGTGTTCTAAGTAAGCATGCTAGCTCCTCCACAAAGGGCTGACGGCAGAGTCACATATTTGTCCTCTTCAGGTTTAGAACTGATGTCTTTAGCAACTTTTTTTGACATGGAAAGGTGATGGCAGGCCAGAGGAGGAGCTTCTGAACCAGCAATTTTTCAGTGACCTGCATACTGAATGGAGAAGAGCCGTAGTTGCATTCCCAATGTTACTGCTGGTTCAAAGACTGTGAAAATGGAATTGAGTGAACAAGTTTGCATCCCCACATAATCTTACATGCCAGGCTGTTGTGAGGAATGGGCAAATATAAACTTCCTATCTGCATTCTTCGTATGTAATTTTAACATACACTTTTCACCTGAGAAGTCTTGTTCAGTGAATCACTTGTCTTATGTAGACTCTTCTGCCTTAAAGGTTTGATGAAGCATGAAAAACTACACAATCTCTCTGCACGAAGAAGAAAAGCAAAACAAAATAAAAAGTTGAAGAAGAAAGAAGTTTTTCCTCGCTATTGCCAAGTATCAAATTAGTTTCTGTTCATTTGAAGACTCACTTTGTATTAAATTTTCGTCTGACATTACAGGCAACAGAACTTGCCCGAGGCTTCATCCTTTAAAGACTACTTCTGAGACAATTTGCCTGTAATTGTTAGTTGTTATGAGGTTGCCTGGCTCTTGAATCATAGTTTGTGAAGAGAGAAATCTGAACAAACATATTATTTTTAAAACCAAGATGATGCATGATAGCAAAATGTCATTCATGTTCCATTTCTGTGTAGTGATCTTTTCTCTGCATACATGAGATAGATACATAATGGTATGCTTAAAGGGAAAAATGTGTACTTGAAAGAAAACAAACCCTGTTCAACAGTTTAAAAGGCAAAACAAAGCTTATTTATCCAAAAATGAAATCCATATCAATCCCTATGAGTCTCCTTGCCTCCAGATTCTGATGGAAAAATGAAGCAATTAAAACAAAGACAGGAAGTTTTTTTTGAGCTTGCTTGGATTATTGAGACTGAAGGACACCAGAGTGCTAAGACATACCAATTAATCCTGATTCTGTTCCTTACTGGAAACACTAGCAAGTTAGTGAGGATGTGTACACACAGCTCTCAAATTAATTTATGACCAGGTAATTAAATTCTTGACCCTGAATGCAGCTGCTTCTAAATACTGCTGAGGAGCAACTGTTAGTAACCATGAACAGTAATTTTAGAAAACCATGTTTCACATTGTGAAAAAAACCTAAGTATGAGATTCACTTAGCACCAATCGCAACCTTAAAATTAGAAAGGAGCAATTCTGAAGTAAGTTCCTCCTAAATTCAGTGGAGAGAAGTGTGGGCTTCAAAACATCTCTAAAAGGAAATGTGAGGCACCTAGCTTAGGAGTATTTCCTCACTATGTGTGGATTACATTATTAGTGCAGGTAGGACCTTGTAACTCAGTTTGCATAGCTGTGAGAGATTCAAGAAGAGGGAAGGCTGGCTTTCTTTCATTCCTTTTTCTGTAGGAGGACATCCCAATGCAAACAATCTCATATGCAACTTAACATCCTTCTAGGAATGTTTTCTCCAGAAACACATTTTCTGGTCAGCACCTATGAAAAAATATTAATACAAACACAACCAGATAGTTGTAGCTGCAAATACACTCCTGAATGAAACCTTTATCTTGTTCCCACTGGAACAAGCAACTAGCCAATTGCCAGGTACCAGATAAGCCATGCCACTTCCCAGGCTTCAAACTACAGCAAACTCACAGCTGTGTTGTTGACTGTTTCTTTAAGCAATTAGTGAACAGTACTCATTAGTTTCTGAGTAACGCTAGAAATTTCTCACTTAAAAGATGGATGTAATATTATGCTCTCTTATCTGATGAAATATTTAGCTGTGGTTTTAGCTATCCTGCACAATTAGGACCAATAGCTGAAAGTCATTCCTGTATCAGAAAGTTGGGGCTGTTCTGCCTGGAGAAGAGAAGGCTCTGGGGAGACCTTATAGCAGCCTTCCAGGGCTTGAAGGGGGCTACAGGAAAAGTTGCGGAGGGACTTTTATAAGGACATGTAGCAATAGGATGAGGGGTAATGGCTTTAAGCTGGAAGAGGGGGGATTTAGGTTAGACATTAGGAAGAAATTCTTTAGTGTGAGGGTGGTTAGACTCTGGAACAGGTTGCCCAGAGAAGTTGTGGATGCCCCATCCCTGGAAGTGTTCAAGGCTGGACGGGGCTCTGAGCAACCTGGTCTAGTGGGAGGTGTCCCTGCCCATGCAGGGTGGCTGGAACTAGATGATCTTTGAGGTCCCTTCCAACCCAAACCATTCTATGATTCTGTGAGAGCTGTTAGGCAAGTAAAGATTATTAAATATATGATTTGGTTCTCTAAAAAGCAGACCTCTATGAGTGGAAAAAATAGCTTTAAGTGTTGTATTTTTTTATCTTAAATAAGGTATCTGGGAAAGAACATTTGAGAATGCTAGGACTTGTGCAATATCATGTAACTTTTCAAATTACACGTTATGAATTTATACTGCAAGGTTAAACATTTTTTGTAGTTTTTCCATCTGACAGTACAAAGTGCTAGTTATACATGACATAATGAAGTCATGCAAGAGAGAAATGAATTATTCATGAAACTGGTCATGCTTATTCTGAAAAAATTTGCATGTGTTATTTTTCACATATTATTCTACATAACTGGCAAGAAAATTGGTGGGAGATCTTCACAGATAAATAATCCAAACCACAGGAACTTTTCTAATGGTCACAATTTCTCAAAGTGGTGTGGCTCAATCTCACGCTGCCAGGTTCAGGTCTAATAATCTGCTGTTGTTTGGGATGGATATAATGACAAAGTAGTCTTTTAGCATGTTGAGATGGATATAATAGCAGAATAAGCTCTTAGCATGCTGAAAGAACTTAAAAAAAAGACACAATAGGTCTTTTTCTCAGAGCTACTGTATTGTAGAATAGAGAGCATCTACTGCAACGGAACCTTCGCACCTGAATTTTACCATGACACTTTCTTCCCCTTCAAAATGATACCTTCATTAGGTGTGTCTCTATGTTTAAATTATTATAGAAGAAAAAATAATACGAAATAAATTATTCCCAAATGACTTTGCTTGGAAAAACTCGGTGGTTTTAAGGTGAGCAAACAATAAATTTATCTTTTTCATATAACGTTACCGTTTATTAAATCTATGTATATCACAATTGAAAGTAAGGCATTTTTTTCCAATAGAGGTGACTCTTCAGTGCACAATTTCTGTGCATGTAGGCTTGCTCTGTTCCTGAAGAACATTCCATATAGAGACAAAAAAATAATGAACTGTTTTATGAATTCAGTTATAACAATGGACGAAAGAATCAGAAAAGTGGCATGTTAGAGTAGAAAAATTTCCTTGCAATGGGCAAGGCACTACAAATACACCTAGTGCACTTGAGAGTATGGGTTTTGTTTTCTGTGATTAACAAAAATGCATAAGGCAGTTCAGTCTTTTAGAGGTCTGAATTTTGTCTGCTTTGATATGAATACTGAGACAACTGTTTGGAGTGCTGTTCCTGATAAGAAATAAAGTGAAGCAGGAGAAGGCATTTGAACAGTGTAGGGATAGTCACACTTATAATGATTAAACACAGTTTCATGCAGAGTAATTTCAAAAGCAAAATCATTACAAAGGAACAAAGTGTATTTTTACAAGAGCTTTATCTGACATGGCAACACTATACTAATGTTAGTAAGATATGCTAGTTTCATAGTCTCTGTTTTGATTGTTTATATATTCTACTATCTGTGCCACAGTCCTAATAACTGCAGAACTAAGTATCACATGTACATTCTTAAAATTTTCCTTTCTCATCTATATTCTCAGTTTTTAAATGCTTTGCTATTAACTAGGTATATTCTTAACTTCTGAAGAGAAGGATCATGGATGGGTAGCAAGCAAGAGTGGGAAGGTGAACTTTAGTAGACTTAGAGGGAGGTATGGAAAGACAACAAACCACAGATTTCTGAGGACCCTGAAAGGCTAAGACTCCACCCTAGGAAATAGTTTCAACCTGAATTTTTTCACAGTTTTCTGAATTATTTTGCTATTTCAACTCACACATCATATGCTAGTGATCTGCAAGGTAGGAGGAAAAACTCTGATGAACAGTACAGGCAGGGCTAGAACACAGATTTCATTAAAAGGACCAGCAAGGAACCTGTCTGATGGCCCATAAGTTCCACATGAGTCAGCAATTTACCCTGTTGTGATAAAGCTTAACCAGGTACTGGGCCACATTAACAAAAACTTAGCCAGCAGGTCAAGAAAGTTGTTTCTTTCCCTTTATTCAGCACTATGGCGGCAGCATTGAAATACAGCGATCAGGTCAGGGCTCCCCAAGGCAAGAGATGTTGTCAGGTTGGAGAGAGTACAGCAGAGAGCCACCCAGATGGTGAGGGGACTGTAGTACAAAACATAGGAAGAGAGGCTGAGAGGAGCTGGATTTGTTCAGCCTGCAGAAGAGAAGGCTATTGAGGGATCTACTTTATTTCTTCCACTTTGTTCTTTTTATCTCATTATCTCATTAAAGAGGGGTTATAGAGAAGACAGTTTCTCAGAACTGCAGAGCTAAAAAGATAAGAGAGAACTGTCACTAGCTTCAACAAAAGAAACTCCAATTAGACATAAGGAAAAAAATATTTCCAAAGAGGGGTTAAGAATTGCAGTAGGCTGCACAAAGGTGTTGTGTCATCTCCAACATGGAAACGTTCAAAACATAACTGAGGAAGTCCCTGAGCAAATATGATTGAAGCAAGCTCTGCCCTGATCAGGATCTGGAACTAGGTAACCTTCAGAGGTGATTTTCTAACTGGAATTTTACCATGAACTATGAGGAAATCCATTTTTCTACTTATCCACAGAGGAATTACAATGCTATAATTCTTTGGTCATTTCTATGCAGCACAGACCACCTGAATAAAGAGATTCATTCCTATTCACTTACTCAACCATCCATTCCCATCCTTATATGAACTCATCACTTGTGCCAACACAAAAGCTTGGGCTTCCAGGTGGTAAACTAGGCAGAGGAACTGGTCCAAGTTAAAGATGGAATATTTATTTTGCCTGTGCCTCTGCCATCACCTCCCTTTGTCCAGCACAACTGTTTGTGTGAGCACAGCAGCAGGAAAAGTAATCTGGGGAAGGCTGAATTGCCTCTTTTGGCAGCTTCGTGGGTTTAAAGGGATGGTTAAACTACAGCATAAATTTCTCTAGCTTATTCACAGCCAATGCCCTTCAGCTCTCTTGTAATAAACTGTTTCTGTGGCTATAATTTCTCCTTGTGGTTGCTGCTCAGTTAGCTCACCTCAGCCAGTGAGCTGTGGCCTGTGTAGCATGTTACATCTGCTGTGTGATATTAACCATGACACAAGGCAAATTTTCAAAAATGTCAAATTATTTTCATTATTCATTTTAAAAAATTCATTCTTTACAGGGCACCTATGGGCCTCACGTGCCCTAGAGGGGCTCTAGCTTTATTAACTACAACATTATAACAAGATTCACACCCACTAAAACTTATTTAAACTGGACATTTTTTTCTTCTTTAAGTAGAAAAACCTAAAAGACTAGTCACGGAAAATCTTGCTCTTAATCACTGTGGTCCATGTCTCCATAAGCATAGTAACTTTGTTACTTTAAAGGACAGCATGATAAAAAAAACCAAACAACCACATTAGTTTTGGGAAATATCTAGGTAAAACGGTGATACAAAAGCATAATGCAAGAGGCTACTGTAAAAAAGCTACTGCAAGAGACTGTCACCTCCTGCAGCTCTAGCCCTGGAGATTCTCCAGATGAGCTGCTGGAGCCCAGCCCAGTGCCAGGGACTGGGAGTCTCTGCCCAGTCTGAGGGACATGGCTGACACTTTCCCCTTTGCAGGCTGACCCAGCAGCAAAGCTGAGCACATATCCAAGAGACACAGACACAAACACAGACACACACACACAGAGGACACAGCCACAACTGGTCACACAGCCACAGACATGGTGCTGCCCCCAGCAGCACCCACACTGGGGACTCACACTAGACACAGGTACAGGCACGTCCCCTCCAGGTCACTAATGCAGCACACACCACACTTTCCATGTTCACAAGCACACACACGTGGATCACCCAAGCACTGGCATGGCCCCTCTGCCCACCCAACCCCCCTGCCCAGATCCCAGCCCCCCCTTACCCACCTCACAGGTCCCCAGGTTGCCGGCTGGTCCAGCTGGGTACTTGCTGCAAACACGCAGCGCTCACATGCTTGTGCCACAGGCACCACATACTTGTGGGTGCCCCTGCATACCAGCATGGACCCTCCATCTGTCTGATAACCCTGCCTGGACCCGGGTCCTCCTGCTCCCCAGCTGGTCCAGCTTGGAGTTTGCCAGGAAATACACACGCACACCCCTCACACACCCAACTTGGGGAAGGTACAGCGTTTAGGACCACAGTTTTTGCTCTGCCACAGATTCAGTGTGCAGCTGCTGAGAAGTCATTTGAACTACTCTAGTCCTCAGTTCCTTTTTCTCTGAGACGGCAGTGAGCCTGCCAGCTTCACAGTGCTGTTCTAAAGATCAGCGCACTTGAGTTTTGAGGTGGTCAGACATCCAAGTCGTAAGGCCTAAAAAAAGAAAGAGAATACCTTGATGAAGGTATTGAGTAAAAGTTCCCTTCAAAGCAAAAGAAAGAACAAGGAAGATTTAAAATGACACCTAGCCTAAGAGGTTCAAAGCACAAAAGGGAAGGAGGGAATTCCTTTTACCCAGCCTCACTTAGGTGCCCACAATAGCAGACTATCACAGAGGTAAAAGAGAATCAACCTATGTAATGTTCAGAAAGCAACTGATGTTATGTGTCATTACTTGTCAGAGGCACTTCTTTGGCCTTATCTACAGTAAGAAGCCTTCCCTGGTCCCGGCATATACTGACTCTCTATCAGGACTGGACTTAAAGCATGTACCTCCCTCTCATCTACCATGGGGCATTCACAGAAAACGAATGCACATTTTAGTTGTGCCCTTATCTAGAAGGATGGGAACTATATTAAAATGAACTACACTAGAGAAGTATAAATGCAGCCTTTGTGACTGGTTTTTACAGCCTCCAATTGCTTTTTCATCATCACCATCATTTTGTATCTGAATAAAAACTGAACTTGGGTCCTAAATTCCATTCCAGTAATGTATTTGTATCTTTCACACCATGAAAAACTAAGAAAACAAAAAAACTTCTGAGAACTTCTGTTCTTAGTCTTGGTTACCTTGGTCTGTGCACATATCTAAGCCTAAGTTAGGATCACTGAGAGAAGTATGTAGACTACCTGCCTCTGAGGAATATGAGATGCTCACACTATCACTGCTGGCTCTTAACCCTTCTTCCCTTCTCATTTGACCACTGTTGGCTGACTGTTCAGTCTGGTCTCTATTTTTCAGTTTGTGAGTTGTCTAGGATTTCTCTACCTCTTGAAAGAGATTTAAGGCTGCCTCGGGACTGCAAAGGGGACCTTGGTGATTAGCCTCCTAATTTTGATAGCATGAATCTCCAAGTTGAAAGACCATTGACAAGTAAGATGTATAACACTGCAGGATTTTCTACTGTGGCTGCTACATAATGACTACCTGTCATTAAAAGCTTCTGAGAAGCTTTTAATAAATAAATAAATAAACTCAGACAAAATTGTTCGCAGTGGTTTGTGCTCCAGAAGGCACAATGAGTTTTATACAGATTTTTTTCAGATTTTGGACACCTTGATGTTCATACAACACTCAGATATATGCTCATATTGATTTAGCTTAATTTCCATTAAATCTAGCACTTTAACAAGAAAAAGAATATTTGAGGAATACAAAAACTTCACATAACCTTACTATGTAAGATAATTAGATAGTCTTTTTTTTTACTTAAGATTGTTAAGGTTGGACATGTCCTCCCAGTAGGTATCTCTGTTAAGATTACTTACCTATGCCCAACACTTATCAGCTCCACCGACTTTTAAAATGTGTCACTTGGCTAACATCAAAGGCTTTAAAGGAGAATATACCAACTCAAAGAAACATCTTATATTCTTAAACACTTGGCAAAGACAAATTTAAATTTTTAAATACTTTTTTTAGACTTCTTATACTGCATTGCTAATCTTCACTTCCCCTTTTATTACTTTCAGCTAATTTTCTGCTGAACACTGAAAGCAAGAGTAAGAAAACATACGGACTGTTTTTTCCAAAATTAAGTATAATCTAGAGTGTATTCTTAAATTACACATAGAGAAACTAATAGTAGGTAACTGACCATGTGCAACACCAATACATGACTCATACTGCACAGCAGGTATTAGATCCATTAATTAACTGCATAATGAAGGTTGTATTTAGTTTTGAATTCTACCCTATATATCCATTTACTACAACAAGTAACAGTAACAAGTAAACCATTTTTACCCTTGTTGTCTTTTTAAAGAAAGTGGACAGGCATTTTTAAATGGTTGGTTTAGCTCTTTTCCTCTCTACTACAGACATGTATTCCATAAATTCAAGAGCAGAGGCTACAAAAAACAGTTAACATACTGGAGTATGATATCTTCTCTGTGGGAAAAAAAATAAAAGAAAGCCCACACAACTTGTTTATGACTAGAAGAGTGTAAACACACATCTATTTTGTTTAAGTCAGTAATCCTCTGACACAACTTGTGATGTGTTTGATCAGCAGGCTTCTTGTTCATCTTCCATCATAGAAGTATCTCTGCTTTCCTCACGGGTACTGACAGCTGGCAGCAATCAAACCCATCTAATTGCCATTTAAAGGGAATGACATTCAGTTACAAAACTCCAACATGCCTTTGATTCACTGTACTGCACTGTGAATCTCAATGAAAAAAATCCATCTTCACTTTGAAAAGGAGACATGTAGACCTTTCTTTCTAGGAAGGGTTTTGTTCATTAATCCGTGCTTTCAGAGGTATGCAGCACATGACATCACTTGTTCTTGAGCAGACTTCAGACATAAGGCAGCCTTTTTATCATAATCCACTTTGGATACATTGTCTTTGAGTTAGAGTTGGAGTTGTTCTGCCTGGAAAACTGAAGGCTTCTAGGAGACCTCATAGCAACCTTCCAGTACTTGAAGAGGGCCTATAGGAAAGCTGGGGAGGGACTTTTCACCAGGGTGTGTAGTGATAGGATGAGCGGTAATCGTTTTAAATTGGAAGAGGGTAGCTATAGGTTAGACAGTAGGAAGAAATTCTTTAGTGTAAGGGTGTAAGGGAGACACTGGAACAGGTTGCCCAGAGAGGTTGTGAATGCCTCATCCCTGGAAGTGTTCAAGGCCAGGTTCGATGGGGCTTTGAGGAACCTGGTCTAGTGGGAGGTGTCCCTGCCCATGGCAGGGGGGTTGGAACTAGATGATCTTTAAGGTCCCTTCCAACCCAAACCGTTCTATGATTCTATGAAATAATTCAAACTTGTCTTTTTCAGAATTAGTGTAATTGGTTTATCTGTGGCCTTTCAACTAGAAGTTCATTTCAGGAAATCACACTTTAGAAACAAATCACTCCACCTGTCTGGCTTTTCAGGCTGTTCGTGGCAAGTTAAATGTAAGTTATACCATGATGTGCTGGAGTAGAGTCCTGTGTAATTTTCCTTCTTACTTCTGTCTCATTTTCCAGGCTTCTCAAGGAAGAAAAGTTAAACCAACTAGGTTTTTAATGACAGAGATGAAAGAACTTTTTCTGAAAATTGCAAATGGTATCTAGCTTTGTCAGCATCTTCTCCTGACTTCAGAAAATGTTGGGAGTTTAGTCTTCTAAACAGAAGTATATTAAATAGCCTGGAGCTACAAAGTGGCTCTCCAGTAATTCCCAGCCTATCCCAGTGTCAGATTTTGATATAGTGTGACTCTCTGGAAAAGCCAAAAGGCCAACCTGAATGCCCCATAACTCTAAATAATTTTATATATTGCTGTGCCAAGGGACTAACCAGGACCAGTGATGGAACTTGCACAACCTTTTTCTGTGATGCACACACACTGTCATAACTTGTAACTGCTGCAAAGTAGTGTGGTCAATTTTGTTTTTTATTTAACATGCTAGTGATTGTCCTGGTTACCAAAGCATTAACAGATCTGTATCCAAATTTGAACCCATATTTTTATCATATGCCTATAATATTCTTGTCTTTCAAGTATTTTAGCCCTCCTGGACTCAGTACATCATGATTTTCTGTGTTAATTCTGTATCTTAAGTGGTGTATTCCAGTTTCCAGTTTCAATCTGGACTTCTATTAGGTGTCCTTTCTTTCTTGGCATTATACATTTGGCTCCTGCATCACTCAGACTAATATATTTTCAGATTTTTTTTTTTTAAATGCATCCTTCATGTATTTCACACTTATGTGGAAGGCCCCATTCTCAGTCTTCATAGTGTATTCGTATGACAAAATTATTAAACAATTAGCTTGAGTTAATTAAAAACTATGAAGCATAACAAGTGACACAGAACCAGATTCAGCTAGAAAAAGGGACCTGCTGATTGTCTTCCTCCTCATTCAGTTCTTAGATGGCAAATGTAAGTATTCCTTATTTTTTTTGTTTTCCTTCCACATTCCAGGTGAAAGTTCTAGTGATACTTTACGTTCTGTTTTTCAACTCAGACTGTTTCCTCTACCGTTTATTCCTTGTCCATGTGTTAAGCAGCCACAGTAGGACAGAGGGCTTAGATGAGAGCTTGTTTATTCACTAACTAGTTCTAAATGTTTCTGCATAACAGAATACAAGCTATAGAATCACAGAATCATTAAGGTTGGAAAAGACCTCTAAGATCATCAAGTCCAATGGTCAACTCTACACCACCATGCCCACTAAATACGTCTCATGTTCTTGTAATTCCTTCAGTGGCTCCCTAATTCAAAATCAGCCATTTATAATGCTAGTTCATCAACAGAGGGCTACGAGGATGATTAAGGGACTGGAACACCTGCCTTATGAGGAATGGCTAAAAGACCTGGGGCTGTTTAGTCTAGAGAAGACTGAGAGGGGATCTTATTAATGTATAGAAGTATCTGAAGGGTGGGTGTCAAAAAGAAGGGGCCAATCTCTATTCAGTTGTGCCCTGTGATAGGACAAGGGGCCATGGATGCAAACTAGAACACAGGATGTTCCATCTCAACATGAAGAAAACCAATTCTGAGGACTGCAATCAAGGGCTACAGAAGTCACATTAACTCAGGTTGTTTCCATGAAATATTCTATGAAATAATTTATCCAGCAAAACCCTGGAGTAGGGGAGTGCTGGTACTGCTATCTACTCTGTTCCAGAATAAATAGCTCCATTGATCCAGAAAACTGATTACATTTCTTGCAGTTATAAAAATTAATCAAAATCTTATCTGTAAGCTTTTACAATACTAATTTTTAAATTGTGATTCCTCTGGCATTTTTTCTTATATCTGTAGGCTTTTCTAAACCTATTTTGCAACAACAAGTTAAATTTTGCACATAGGATTAGAAGAAGTGCATAGAACAATTTAGTAATAGTTACTCATTTTTTTCCAGTTCCATTTCTGATCCCTTTATGCATTTTTATACCTTGGTATTGTAAAAGGTCTGTGCCTTTCTATGGTTATCCTAAGCTGACTACTGCATCAGTCAAAGCCTGGGTAAATCAAAAGTAGAGAGATTAAAAATGTCATTAGTGCAGCTGTTTATTATTTTTCCCTTGAGGTGACATCAGATATCAAACTCTTGCAGCTTAAAACTGAACCAAGGTATGTACTGCAGCAGATTGCCCACCTGGTGTGACTTCAGAATATTAAAATCTCCTGCAGGCTATCAGCACAAGGAGCAGTCAAAATCTTTACAATCATCCAGACATCTTATTTCACACTACAGAGAGTTGTGTGATCTCCAATTAAGATGTTCAAAATCATTGTTATGAGCTTGTGAACGCTGATCATATCACCCAACCACAACAATTCTGCATTTCATCTGCAACTGTCCAGATAATGTGTAGTTACTGAAACGAGGTTTTGTCTGCGACCCAAGATATTACAGGAAATCGAGAACTGTCATTTACAAAGTGTAAAATCAAACAGCTCCCTAGACCCTGTTGAACACTGTCACTGTAAATTAACGTGATACAACTCCTAAGTGATTGTAAAGCCACGATTTATGTAAGACTGAATCTGAATGAATATAGCCTCCCAGTTTAAAAGAAATGGTTGTACCATAAGAGACTTCAGTTCTAGATACATGGAAACATCTAAAACATAGATGGATAATTATAATTATATACATCCCCAACTCCTCTTGCAAGCCATACTAGTAGACATGGGGATAAAACAATCAGTTCTGAAATTGTGCACGTGTACAGTTCAAAGCTATAAAATATCACAAATCTGAAAGCTTCATTGAACAATGTCAACTATAAAATATGGATTATTTAGTAAATATTATGAACATTGACAAATTACAGCAGATACTTAGCAACTTTTAGTCTTTTTTGAAGAGTAGAACATTAAGGTTAGAAAGCCAATATTTTTTATTCTATCTGTTCTGAATTTTCCCATGTAAATGCAGGCCGAAACTCAGGGAGAGTCTAGAAATCAAATAGAGTTTAGAGTATTCTAGTTGTTGCATGTAACACAAATTTCAAGCTCTATGTAGTTATCCAGATGTTTATTAGTTTATTAGTTTATTAGCCAGGGTCCTAGAGCTGTGTTTTGAATGAAAACAAGGAAATGCCCCAAAACCTTTCTGTCTCTTTGTAGAAGAGAGACAGGAGATAGAGACAAAATCAGAAGCAACACCTAACAATGAGAGGCTGTAATTGAAATCTGCATTTCTGTAGGCATACTGGTAAAGGAGAATTGTAAAGAAAGATTCAAAATGGAATAAATAACTTGCTTGTGGATGCTTACAGATTACTTCTTCATAGAGTGAATGCCATCTAGGGAAAACGCACAAAGGTATCTGTTTAGAAATCTAAGAAATTAATGATGGGACTGATGTAATGCACTGAGTAAATAAGAGAGTTAATTTCTTCATATTCCAAAAGGTCCCAAGGTTGAAGGAAAAGATTAGAAAAGATGAAACAGAAAGATGGGATAGATTTTGTCAAGAAAATGTGCTAGAACATTTACGTTGGTAGCAGCATCAATCCTTTTAATCACCATCCAAGTCCATACAACAGGAGAGTGTATTTTGAACTTTACACTTTCCACGGGTTTTGAAGTAGTTTAATATCCATAATGATAACAGACAGCAGCAAAAGGAGTAAGGGAAGTAGTCGTTAATACTTTTGGGGAAAAAAAAAAATCTGTCTTAAAATTTCAGACTATTAAAAACTATTGCCAAAGATGTGCAGATTATCATGGAAGTACGATTATTCAAAGTTTTATTCTCTGAGAATCTCAAGAGAATTTTCTTTTTAATTCCAAGGAGTTATTAACATTGCTATTTAAATATTTCTACGTTTTCTGAATTAGTATTAATATGTCTAATACAATGGAGTGAAAGGGAGTGAATTTATTGACTGCAAATTGCTGATGTCCCCAGAACAGTCTGAGAAAATGAGATTTACCTCACTTAACTTCAGCACGTGAAACGTACTCATCTAGTCTAAGCCAGGTATTGAAGCATATTGTATAATCAGTGGAAGACAGAGAAGGATCTCCTGGGGTTCTCCTTTCCCTTTGTGTTAGATTAATATTTTTTAAGAGTGGATGAACTGCCTTTTGTAGGTGCTAGCTTCTCTTTCATTAGCTGAAGTGAGAGCTTCAGTTAAGCATTACTTCTTTAACCATAGAAAGAGCTTAGCTTAGTTACTTACCTTTTAGATTGCTCTAAGCTAAAGAACATTAATCTCCCCCATGCATAAATGCTACAAACCCCCTACATATTAAATTTGTTTTATGGCACTATAGTACGTGGAAATGCTTTCTCATGTCAGGCATACTGACACTCATCCCCAGTACCAGTACTGATTTGTGACATGCAGGGCCACAGGAAACTCCCATCACCTAAGTACAACTAGGAGTAAATCACTACAGGGACCAAGAGCCTTATGGAATGACACTGCTGTTAGGTAGGTGAGTCAAGCTCATTATATGCATAAGCAATACAGTTTTATTTAGTATGAGTACCTTTCAATACTCAGTTCTCAGCACCATTCCATACATAAGCCTGCCTGCTGCTCTTGCTGCTGAGCAACTTATCCTGCACGCTGCTCTTGCTTTAGTGCACGTTGTTCCTTGTCACAGAATCCTGTATCTTGGTGCTCTATTCTTATTTCCAGTGAATACAAAAGAGTTGAGCAGTGTAGTGCCCTTAATCCTGTATGCTTTGAACCACTCTGGGGTCAACATTCTTCCCTTTTTTCCATGTTGTCATTCACATAAAGAAACCTGTTTTGAAAGTATCATCCAGCCAAAACATGTACCCAGACTATCAAAGCTTGGCTACCTTTATTAATCCCTCAGTACAGTCACTATTCTGCAACTCACTGCAGGCCTTCCAATTCCCTCTCTTTTAATGGGACTAAAAGAGGTCTTTGTTGATGCTCTTCTAGCTGGAAAACATGCATCTATCTGATGTACAGATTTGAAACTCACACTACATAAAGGTAAATAACAACTTTAAGAGAACTTAGTAGGGTATAGTGATTGATTTGCTGAGGATTCCCTACTTGAGTTTTCATCTTGTCAAAGGTTATCCTAACTTCTTCAAGGAGATGTCCTCTTCATTTGTACCAGCATAACTGTTCAAAACAAGGGGGAAATAACTCATGAATGATGAGGAATGCAGTTTGGTAGACAGGGGGGGGATAAAGAATTACATAATTTTTCAGAGACTGATGGACACGTAATAATGCATCTTTTTTCTTTCAGATTAATGGTGGCTGTGGAAGTAACAAAGAAAAAACTTGAGCTTCATGAGGCCACTCATGGGATACACAAACAGGACGGATTCTAGCACGTATCATACCACATCACAGAAAAGAGGACAGACCTTCATTCTGCCAGATATGAATACTGTTGATCCTGATCTGCAGTATGACTTCCAAGCTTCACCTGTCTCATCACTGTGGACATGCCTACTCATAACTAGATTGCATCTGACCCTTGTTACCCTCACTGGACATGATCCTGACCCTGACTTTTGGCCTGATTTCTTGGCTTGACCTCAGACCCACCTCATCATCACAAAGTTGCCTGATGGTCTAGACTATTGGTTGCATGTGAGTACCATTGCTGGGCTGGTCTTGCTTGCCTTGCTTGATGGTGGTGGGATGGGCCCTGGCTGAGGTAGCTTGCCCTCCTGGCCATGGTATCTCCATCAGCTCCCCATCCCTTTGGGAGAGCTGTCTCTCAATACACCCTGACACTTAGACAGAGGTTGAGATTTTTGCTCTCTCTAAATTTTCCATTTATAGAGTAAGAGAAACCATGTTGACTGGCCTGTGTTTTTCTTGGCAAATACACTGTGGTTTCAGAAATCTTCATTCTGTCAGGTCATGGCACAACAAATCAAAAACATCCTGAGAGGATATTGTCAACTCCTGCCAGCTGAGAGGCAATTATTACAATACAATTTCTCATCTGTCTTCCACCCAAACAAATGCCTGAGCGTTAGTTACACCTCTAGGTCCTCCAGGATAACCTTTATATCACAATGCAACGTAATGATCTCCCTCATTTCTGCAGAAGTATTTTGTAAAAATAAGTGAAAGTGTTCATTTTTCTTAACAAACAGCTTTCATTTATTATAACATAGGTGAAGGAAAATGGAAACTTGTAAAGTTTATTCTGATTCACAACTGCCATAAGACTGACACTTAAGAAAATTCTTGGAAGAAACTTAGCTTAGTAGCTGTGATGCATTGCAGGAGCACTTGTGATATGAAGTACACCCTCCAAGTATTTTCTTCATCTTCCTATGACAAGAGATGAAGCTTCTATGGTAGACAGGAGGATGACCATGAGCCAGCAATGTGCCCTTGTGGCCAAGAAGGCCAATGGCATCCTGGGGTGCATTAGAAAGGGTGTGGTTAGTAGGTCAAGAGAGGTTCTCCTCCCCCTCTATTCTGCATTGGTGAGGCCGCATCTGGAGTATTGTGTCCAGTTCTGGGCCCCTCAGTTCAAGAAGGACAGGGAACTGCTTGAAAGAGTCCAGTGCAGAGCCACAAAGATGATTAAGGGAGTGGAACATCTCCCTTATGAGGAAAGGCCGAGGGAGCTGGGCCTCTTTAGCTTGGAGAAGAGGAGACTGAGGGGTGACCTCATCAATGTTTACAAATATGTAAGGGGTGAGTGTCAGGGAGATGGAGTTAGGCTCTTCTCAGTGATGACCAGTGATAGGACAAGGGGTAATGGGTGTAAATTGGAGCATAGGAGGTTCAAGGTGAATATCAGAAAAAACTTCTTTACTGTGAGAGTGACAGAGCACTGGAACAGGCTGCCCAGGGAGGTTGTGGAGTCTCCTTCACTGGAGACATTCAAAACCCACCTGGATGCGTTCCTATGTGATGTGCTCTAGGTGACCCTGCTCTGGCAGGGGGGGTTGGACTAGATGATCTTTTGAGATCCCTTCCAACCCCTAGGATTCTATGATTCTATGATTCTATGATTCTATACAACATAAGAAAGGTGGCATATTGCACTCCGTTTGTAGAAGCGCACAACTCCATGCCCAAAAGAGCCATTCAAAATCAGGTTGTTCACTGAAACACGCCAAGGAAGAGATGATCAAAGAGTAATATGCAGATAGCATAGCAACAGGGTGAGGTCTGTTACCCACAAAACTGTTGATTACATTTCATATAGAATATATTTCAGGAATTTCCCAAAATTACTTTTTTTTTTTTTTTTTTTTTTTGTTAAATGAGAGGAAGCGTTTTTCTTAATGCACATGTACAGCACTTACTGTAGCTGAATACTAAGTTGCAGTAACCATAATATGATTTTATCCATTATTCTTGTGAGAGGAAAAACTAGAATGAGAAACTCTAAGATGGATTAGAATAGGAAAATCAATCAAAGAGAAATAAAAGCTATATAAACAAATTATAGTCAATTTTGAGACTTCCTCAATACATAACCAACTCATAAAAGCATTATACATCCACATACATATATGTGTTTATATCTCTCTCTCTCAAAATGATACATCTGTCAAAAGAAAATAAGAGATTTTTAAAGCAGACAGTATCACACCCTAGTAGAAAGTAATATAAATTATCACAAGTAAAAATGAAAGATAGAATCATAGAAGGAAATGTGGAAAGTGAATAATAAAAAATGACAGAAGTACATTAAAAAAGGAAAGCTTGGAGGAATTCAGAGAGTTATCAAGAAGTAATGGAGGACCATTACATCCCAGCATTCTGACATAAGCCTTAAAAACCTTATAGTAAATGCCCTGAAAAATCTCTATGCTGTATCACACTACTACAGACCCTTACATCCCTATGAAACTTAATAATTTTCTCCTCTGGAAAAATTTATTTTGTTTTGGGAAAAATTAACTATTTGCAATAATTTTACTAGGAACATTTAATCGTATAATGACAGACTAGACAAGGTTTGAGCAGCTAACTTAATTCTTTAGGCAGCTCTGAGGATCCCACACAAAGTATAAAGTTATGTAACACAGCCTTTATTGCAGCCCATGACACTCAGACCTCTTACAATTTATAATTTATATCAGCTGTCAGGCTTGGCCTAGTCACTTCAACTAGAGTTAGAACTGACAATAATTTGGACCATAATTAAATTACAAACCTGAACTTTATAATAATGTGGTATGCAATGTATCCTAAATAGTGCCACAAATCACATCTCCAATATCCTCATAAAGATCCATTTGATGAACTGTATAATGGAATTCTTTACTGATTTTTTTCCCATCTAGGCAGTATCTCGAAGTAGGTATATTAAATTTCCTCAGTTGAATGAGAAGCTAGCCTAAAATATTTCATGAGAAATTATTAGCAACATGTAATCCACAATAAATTGATGAAGAAAACTACTTTCCTACTTCTTATATCCTAATCTTTAAGAGGTGACTTTGAAAGCTTCAAAAAGAATGGTACTATTCAGACCACAACTACAACTTCTGAAACTTCTTAATTTATATTCTAGCTAGAAAAGAGATAGAATAAATCCACTGCATGTAAAATTTTGTTTGCAATTTCAAAAAGCTGTGACTGATATAAAATCAGTAACAGGATTATGACATACACTGTACTCAGAGATGCCTCTCTTATCTGTATGTTCTTGAGTAAAGTCAGCTATACAGATATACCTTTAGAATCTGATAAAACCATTTGCTTTGTTGTTTTCTTCAGTTACAACTCCCAAGCAATAATTAAAAATGTATAAAAGTATTTCAAAGACAAATCTCAGCGAAAGCTTCATTTCAGTTTGAGTCCTTTCATTACATCTTTTTTAAGTGCCTGGAATTTACTGCCATGCAGAACTGAAAAAGAGCCCTGGTGTCCATTGTGTTTCTCTAAAACATGTATATTTTTTATAATTGGTGCAAGATACATATTGCATTGATAGTTAACACTGACACTTAACTTTGGGCAGGTACCTTTTGTTTGGTTTTTGTGTTTGTTTTTTTTTTTTTAATTTTTTTTTAATAAGGGAAGAGAACAACTGTTCTCAGAAGATCCTAGTTCAAAGATTTTTAAAAGAGAAGAAATATATGTGCCAAGAGGTCTGACTAGTTCAATTTTACCAAGTCCGTGATCCAAATCACTCAAAGCTGCTTGTCTCTACAGACAATTCAACACACCAGAAAAGACATTTTCTTTAATCTGTCCTGTCATAGACCCCTACACTTCCACCTAAAAAAATTCAAAAGCATTAGACAAATAGTAACTAGCACACACACACTTGTCTGCCAGGGTGCCACTACATGATGGTAAACAAGTGTTCTGAGTACTTCCAACTGTATGTAGCACACCAGGCAGTCAGACAGAGGAAAGTAAGAGCAGGAGTTTTAAAAAGCATCATCATAAGACAAGTAACATCTTACGTTCTTAAAGCATCACTTGAGTAAAACGATCTTGTTACCAGAAAATATCCCATGGAATCTCAAAGAAAATTACTTTTTTTTAGGGTTTAGCCTAAACACAGTTCTCAGATTCCCTTTAAGCAGATTCTTAACAAACAGAAGTTTGCTCAATGACAAGCTTAAGCAAAGGAAAAATTCAGTCCTTTATGAAAAGACTATTAAACTCCCAAATTCTTTCTGTCATGTTAGTAGCCCCGTTACTCTGAAGCTGTTTGTAACTAAGTTATAATTATAACTGCACATCAGAAAATTTCTAATAGCTTTTTCCGTGTAAGGACTTTGCACTAGTGTCTTTTAGGCTGTAAATTTCCAGTTGGTTCCTTTCTCTGATTGATAACCATGGTCTTCCAGCATAGAGTTCTATCTATAGATTTTCATTTTTCCTAGTCTATGCCCCAAACAGATAGCAGAGATGACATACACTAGTACAGTGGCAGTGACAGTGACTAAATGACAATCAAATTATGTTCAAAAATCCACAAGAATTCTAGCTGTTTCTTCTATGGGAAAAAAACATGGTAAATTTTCTTCAACTTTATTATTTGAACAGAGCATGAATGTTCTCATACCTGCAATATAAATTTGTTCATTTATTAGCATGATACACTTGTTAACAGCCAGTTTCCTTAGCAAATTTAGTAGACTAGACTAGACGACCAGTTTGAGATTTTATCTACTCATTACCTTAATAACGGAATAATTGGCTTCACGAACCACCCAGACTGTGAAAATTAAGTAAAATGTTATCCGTAGGTTACATTTAGGGACATTATATTGTAATACATTTAAATAATTAATGACTGCTGTTGCAATATGAAAATGCTACCATTAAAGAGTTATTTTAGATACCAAACAGCATCAATTGTCTCTATAAGACATGAAGGCAGTAGATGTTTTTCCAGTGTAATTTTTACTGGCATTTATGATTTGATAATCCTATAACATGGTGTAACTACTTTATTACCAGTTTGAATAAGATGTTAGAAAAAATACAAGGTGCACATTCAATTGGTATGACTTACAAATAGCTATGCGAGTTTGAGGGATTTGGGATAGGATAGGATAGCCTGTTTGATTTTTTTTTTGTGAGAGAAAGAAGAAACGATTTTCCCGAAAAGACATGTCTAACTGCCACTTGCCTTGCATCTGCCAAGCCACAGAACTGTGGCTCTGGGAGGTTTTCCTTGCTAGAATACTTAAATAGTGTCAGTAATAAAGACAGTTACACTTGCATGCTTGCTGTATAAAAACAACATTGCTCACAAAATCCTTCATAACTTTTATGTGACAGTTTAAGAGGATGAACCTAATTAAAGAACAGTTAATTAACTGTTTTATCTTCTTCTTATAGGCAAGAACTAGGCATCTCCACATGAAATATGGAGAACTGCCTCAAGTCAGTCAAAAGTCAGCTTGCAAACACTGTGCACAGGGATTTATTTGTTAAACTGCCTCCTCAGAACAATTAATATTAGGAGAATTTTTTAAATTTTATTTTATTTAAGATCTGAGTCATGGTGCATATATATATATAAAAAGAAGAGCCAGAACAGAACAGGAAGAGTCTAATGAAATCCATCAATCCAAAGGATCAGTTTTGCAAATATCCCCATGTTTAACTTTAAGCACATGCTTTGTCTCACAGCTTTATAATTGAAAAATTGTCATTCCAGAACAAAAATAAGACAAAATTGCCAAGCTATATGCATGCCTCAGACAATATGCATGCAAAGTATAATCTCTATGCAATTATAGTATTACTGATTAATTTCTTTCTTGCAGTTTCTTCCTCAGTCATGGTTAATCTCAGCCAACTAAGCTGTTGGAAGAGTGTATTTGTTCAGTGAAGCACCTAACAAGCACAAGAGGGGTAGTATAAAACAATAATAATTGATCAAAAGTACTAACATTTACTTTTGGCTTAGTATAACTGTCTGATAAATTATTCCCCTTAGTGTTTCTCTATTACTGCAATACAGTACCTTGAAAGTGATATATTGGCACAAGCCATTGTGTTCTACCACAGTGCAATTAGAAGGTCCATTTAAACAGCTTTATCATACGCATACATAGGCTGATTAATTTTCTAATGAAATGTTCCAGGAAATCATTAACCATGACATTAAACAGTGTTGTGATAATTATACTCTCTACAAAGAATTCCAATATAAATTTACAAAACTTCTATAGAAATGTGCCAAAGGACAAACAGTTTAAGATATATGAACAACTCTACATCGCCCCACATCTCCCTAGCATTAAACCCAAGTCCTGCAAAGGTTCAGTTTGGAACCGAATTCTGCTGCATTTCACTGGAGCTCCAGATAGTTTGTAGGTCACTGCCTGTGCAAGTCATGCTGAAGGACTGAGATACACTTTTGACATCACTGCATTGGAATGAAAGTCACTGAAACTAAGTGGAAAAAGTGAATGCAGTTGTTGGAGGGACCACTTTATTTTCCCCAAGAAAACACAAAATAATGAAAACAATATGGAAACCTGAGCATCTTTCTTACTGATTGACAGAAGAAAAAAAGAAACTTGTTCTGTGTTAGAAAATACCCTAGAGATACGAGTGTTATCCTTCGTAATCTTAATGATCTTTAACATTGAGATTTGGGAAGAGATTTTCCTCTATGTAAGTCTCCAGTTTGTATCATTATTTGAACTAATGTTACATTAAGATAAATGCAAGGTATTGATTGTAGTAATGAGAATTCAATTGCTTTCTGAAGCATACACAATTTGCTAGTCTGTAGCGTAATGAAATCTCTATTCACTTGTTTATTTCCCCATAAACTGCAGAGTCTTGGAGGTCTTTCTGTTACAAAAAACAACAGATTGCATTAAACAAATACAGTCTGTAGGTCCACCTGTTCTTTTGGCCCTCCTAGTACAGTCAGCAGCTCCTCCACCAAGACTGTGCTGGTCACAAAGCTATACCCTGGCCTAAAGAGGTCAATGGAAACACTGCCACTGATTTGAACAAGGCCTTTCTCTCTCCTGTGTTAATTCTACTTTCTTAACCCAGTACCAGCAAAATGGTGTAAAATATATATTATAAAAACATTAAAGATAGAAAAATGTAAAATACATGCTTACGCATTCATATTTTAAAAAAAGGTCTCTCAATATATTAAAAGTTCTATAGAAATAGATGAACCAGTTTTCACCCGTCAAATAGCAGCCCCACAAGGGGAATTGGAATTTTTTAACAAAACCAGGCTTTGGAAGTCGGCATCCCAGGCCAAACAAATGAGGACCACGTCCTGTCCTTTACCTGTAGACGATCAGATCCTTTAGCAGAAAAGGCAGGACCTGGGAAACAACGAAATAGAACCTTCCTGAGGGGGTGAAGCTGTACTTCAACCCCTTCAACGGAGGGGACTGTACCTAAAATACGGGGATTTGCCCATCTTCTGCTGGTATTTTCACAGAGCCTTTCTACCCCAGCAGAGCTAGTTGACGTGGAGCACACCCCACTTTCCCCTCTGCCAGCGGGGACTGACGCTCCCCTCCCCAAGGGACGATAATTCGGCTGCGCACCCGCTGTTCGCTGACACGGGAACCGCCCTGTCAGGGCGGGCCGTGGCCGCTGCGGTTACGTGGCAGCATAAACTTCCTACGGGTCAAAAAAAAACACAAGTCGCCCCGATCCCTGAAGAAAGGTTGCCCCACAAACCGACACAGGCTGACCCCATTCCGGACTGACTGACCCCATTCCGGATTGACCTCAGACATCCTCGTCGCCCCGCCCCCTCGGGACTACGACTCCCACCGCGCACCTCTCCGCGCAGCCCGCTCTCCCTCGGCGGACGCGGACCGCGCTGCTCTCTGGGACATGTAGTCCGAAGGGATAGGGGCCGGGGCAGGGTGCTGAGCGAGCACACCGATACGGTCACTGGGCGTCCTCGCCAGCGCTTCGCTGAGAACAGCTGATTCACCGGAGATTGGCAGAAGGCCAGCCAATCGGGAAACGACATTTCTAGCCTGCCCGTTTGGATTGGCTAGTGCCGGGAGACCGCGGGCGGGACCAGCAGTGGCGGGACGATTCGGACGGCGGGACATTCCTGGGCTCTGACAGGCTTCGGGGAACGGTTGGGAGCTCGCGTCCTTGCCCCTCGTCCCCTCCTCGTACTCCGGCACGGTGGTGCCGCGGCCAGGGGCAGCCGCTGCCGGGATTAGGACGCTTCTCGCTAAATCCTTTGCTGCGTTGAGGCGGCTGGCGGCTTTAGCTCTCATCCCCCCTCCTCCCCCAGAGTGCCTTGCCCGGCCGAGACCAGCTAAGCCGCGCTAATCGCCGGAGCCCAGCTCCGCCAGGGCCGCCGGGCCTCGGCCCGATCGCGGGCGGCCGTCTCCCCTCGTCTCCCCTCCCCGCTCCTCTCCCGGGCGCGGCCATGGAGCCGCGTCGGCCCCGGCCGCGATACTGCGCGCCGTCGTCGCCGCCGGGTCGCGGCGGGCGGGAGAACAAGGGGCTCCGTCGGAAGGGCCTGCCGGGGGCCGGGAGCGCCGGCGGCCCCGAAGAGGCGGCGGACAGCAGGAAGCCCAAGTTCGTAAGTACGAATCGATCCCAAGCCGCTCCCCATGCCCGCTGGGGCCGGCCGCGGCAGTGCTGCCCGAGGCGTGGGTCCTGTCGGCCGCGCGGCCCGGCCCGGCTCAGCGGGGCTCCTACCTGCCGGGCCTGTGCTCAGGGGGCCCGACCGTGCAGCGGGCCTGGCCTTCCCCCTGGGGCCGGTCACTGACCTGGAGCCCCTTGAGAAGCCGAGAGGCCTGATAAGGACAGACGGGTTACGAAACCGCGCCGTCTTCTACAGGGCTTCAAAGTGTGAGCCCGCCCACTCCTGCTCGTCTCTTCCTTGCCTGCCTGAAAGGACTTGGCTTTATTTTGCAGCATGTTTTCGGGTCTCTTCTCTTCATCATAAAGCTTTGTTTTCTTAGTCGCTCTTTTGACAGCTATAAGTGTAAGGGGAGCAGAACAGACCGCCAGCCTTTAAATGATGTTACTTTTATTAGAACTGTATTTATTTTAGTGATGTAAACTGTAGAGTGAAAATCTGAGTCTTTGAGTTTAAGGGATGTAGTGAAGTTCTCCTCTCTAGCCCTGATTTCCCAGGGTTTTGGCTAGCACAGCAAGTTGGGAAACTTGAAACAGCTAATAATTGTCCACAAGATAGTTAAGACCACATCTTACAGACACTAAAAAGCAACCAGTGATAGCCAATTTTTGTTTGGGCATTATGAAATTTGCAATTGTTAAAGCTGTGACAAACATATCCTTCAAGTCCTGTATCCACAACACACAGCAGATTCATACCATGCTGATATTTAGGTGATGCCTATGTTGGTCTTTGTCTAGCTGGCTCTGAGCCCTCCTACTCTGAGCTGCATTATATGCTTAGAGAATAGATATTATAGTAAATAACATACAGTTGATTATTGATTCTGTTCTTTGTGCTATACTCAGTAGTTGACTCTGACACTTGAGCACAGGTTCAAGTGCATACTTCATATGCAGGTAGTTGAAGTCAGCCAGTAAGCCATATCAAACTGTAGGCTGGCCAAACCTGTTCTGGAAGATCACAGCTTGCTCCTGGCACTCATGTTTCTTGGAATCCTTTGCATATTTTAGCTGCGCCGAGTACTGTTTGAACCAATTTTTTGTGTCTGTTTTTTTTTGTCTTATGAATGGGCACGTATTGAAACAGTGTGACCAAGAGCAGTTTGCTTGTCTTCATAATTGGCTGTGTATCTATTGGAGGTGCATTTATTTTAGTCATGGAGGTGACATGGCTGGATATGCTTTGGCATAGGATCCCTAAGTAAAAATCTATATGGTCTGCTCAGTTTAAAAGGTTGGATGGGGTTACTGGTATATGACTTGATGGCTGGATTATTCTTGTGGTGAGTGGGAGACATGGATTTATATGTCTTCAGGAGAGCTAACTTTGGCCTCTTCAAAGACCTGCTTGGATTAATCCTATGGGTTAGGGCTTTACAAGGTACGGGGGTCCAAGAGAGCTGGTTAATATTAAAGCTTCACTTCCTCCAAGCTCAAGATCGGTGCATACCTTTGCATCAAGCAGAGGAGGCAGGAGACCTGCATGGAAGAGCAAGGAGCTCCTGGGAAAGCTCAAATGGAAGAAGGAAGTTTACAGAATGTGGAAAAAGGGACTGGCCACATTGGAACTAGGTTATCAGAAGTAGTCAATATGGATTCACCAAGGGGAAATCATGCTTGACCTATCTGATAGCCTTCTATGATGGCATGACTGGCTAGGCAGATGAGGGAGATGAGGGGAGAGCAGTGGATGTTATTTGTCTACCTCGACTTCAGCAAGGTTTTTGACACTGTCTCCCATAGCATCCTCATAGGTAAGCTTGGGAAGAAAATGTGAGTTAGATGAGTGAACAGTGAGGTGGCTTGAGAACTGGCTGAATGGCAGAGCTAAGAGGGTTATCAGCAGCACAGAGTCTAGCTGGAGCCCTGTAGCTAGGGGTGTCCCCCAGGGCTCAGTACTGGGATTCAGTCTTCTTCAGCACCTAGATGAAGGGATGGAGTGTATCCTCAGCAAGTCTGCTGTTGATACAAAACTGGAAGGGGTGACTGATACATTAGAAGGCTGTGCTGCCATTCAGCGAAACCTGGACAGGCTAGAGAGTTGGGTGGAGAGGAACCTAATGAAGTTAAAGAAAGGCAAGTGTAGGATCCTGCACCTAGGGAGGAAAAACCCCATGCACCAATACAGGCTAGGGGCTGACCTGCTGGAAAGTGGCTTTATGGAGAAGGACCTGGGAGCCCTGGTAGACAAGTTAGCCATGAGCCAATAAAATGCCCCAGTGGCCAAGAAGGCCAGTGGTATCCTGGAGTGCACTGAGTGTGGCCAGCAGGTCAAGGGATGTTCTCCTCTGCCTCTACTCTGCCCTAGTCGGGCCACATCTGGAGCATTGTGTCTAGTTCAGAGCTCTCCAGTTCAAGAAAGATGAAGAACTGCTGGAGCGGTTCCAGCGGAGGGCTACAAAGATGATTAGGGGAGGCGATCACCTCTCTACAAGGAAAGGCTGAGAGACCTGGGTTGGTTTAGCCACAAGAAGAAGAAACTGAGAGGGGATCTTATTAATGCTTATGAGTATCTACAGGGTGGGTGTCAAGAGGATGAGGCCAGACTCTTCTCAGTAGTGCCCAGTGGCAGGACAAGGGGCAGTGGGCACACACTGTAACACAGGGAGGTGAGCGTGAGGAAAAACTTCTTTACTTTGAGGGTGACAGAGCACTGTAACAGGCTGCCCAGAGAGGTTGTGGAGTCTCCTTCTGTGGAGATAGTAAAAATCTGCCTGGAGGTGATCATGTGCCACCTGCTCTGGCTTTAGCAGGGGGGTTGGACTAGATGATCTCCAGAGGTTCCTTCCCTACAATTCTGTGGTTCTGACTGACAAGGGCACTGAGTCAAGAGGTTTTACTTCTTACTGATACTTTAACTGCTAAGTTCTTATGCAAATAGATATTGCAATAATTTCCCACTTTTTCCTTAACTATGTGTTAAAACAGAAACAGCGTGTTGCCATCATGTTCACTTTTTTTTTCTAACCATATGTTAAAATAGAAATACAATAATTTGTAGGGAGTGTAACACTGACAGATACGTGATACAAGCCATTGAGATTTTTTTCTTAGATGAAGTCCGGTTGACTTAGTGAAAGAAGGTCTGCTCTTTGGTGCAGATGAGCTTGTTTGACAGATGTTTAGACTTTGGAGGCTAGGCAAGGGTGGTTTTGAGCATATGCAGGTATGGGCATCAGCTGACTGGCTTTTTGAGGTCACAGTGTTGATTTTTAACCCTGCTACATAAAATAAAGGGAGCTGAATTTGAGTATCTTACTTAACTTTGTAGGGTGTATGATCATCATGTGGGTGAGGTTTTTTAATTATTATTTTTTTATTTTGTCCTGTCCCTGTTCCCTTTGCCCAGTTTCTGAAACTCTTTAAGCAGGGATAAGTGAGAATATCCTTAACTCATGAGAAAGCAATGTCAAACTGCAGCATTCAAAAGCTTTTAAAAATTGTCAAAAGAGGTGATTATTCTGCTGTATTGGTGTGGTCTCACCTTGAGTCCTGTGTGTAGTTCTGGGCCTCTCAATTTAAGAAGGATATGAAGGTCCTTCGGTGAGTTCAGAGGAGGGCAACAAAACTGGTGAAGGGGCTGGAAGGCATGTCCTAGGAAAGGTGGATAGGGACTAGGGGCTTGTCTGATTTGGAGAAAAGGGGTGACCTCTTAAGTTTCCTGAGGAGAAGTGGAGATGGAGGTGCTGATCTCTTCCTTGTATCTAGTGATATGACATGTGGGAATGGTTCAAAGCTGCACCAGAGGAGGTTTAGACTGGATGTTAGGAAGCATTTCTTTACCAAGAAGGTGGTCAAAGACTGGAACAGGCTTCCTAGAGAGGCAGTTGATGTCCCAAGCCTGTCAGTGTTTAAGAGGCATTTGGACAATATCCTTAATAACATGCTTTAACTTTTTGTCAGCTGTGAAATGGTCAGGCCATTGGACTAGATGATTGTTGTACATCCCTTCCAGTTGAACTATTCTAGTCTAGTCCAGTTCATCCTGAGGTGTTTATAGGAAACTGAAGAATGGTAGTTCTCCGAACCTGGACTGTGTTCCAGCTATGCCTTTAGCTCACTGGGTGTCCTCAAGAAGAGTCAGAGGTGAGTATTTCTTGAAGAGTTTAGTGTCTCTGTCTTAGTGTAAACTGTTGTGAGTAGTATAGTTAACAAATGTGAGCTGTGGAATTTAACTGTTCCTAAAGAGCAGTAGGCTGCTTCATGACTCAAAACCTAAGGAGCTGCAATAGCTTCCACAACCTTTGAACAGTAGCAGTCTCTAATCCCTGGCTTGTCCAGTCTAATAATTTCTGGTGAAGAAACATGGAGTGGTACAGTTAGAATGAGTGTAATTGTTGTAGACATCGACCAGCTTATTTGATTGGGGTAGTTCACTTGAAGGGTACTATGAGATGTGCTTTTCTTTCTATTGCTTCATAAATTTCTGCCCTGAGATATTGCAATACAGAATATTTATCACTCAGCTATTGAGTCTGAATTTGGTAACATTTCCTTCTTATCTCCTGTTGTCTTACAAGACTAATTTGTTTTTTTGGGGTGGGGGATGGTTTGTTTGTGTTCACATCTAACTCTTCCCATAATACACCTTCGATATGCTTTTATTAGTTATATTAGTTTTGTGTCAGAATACATAAAATTTATCTCACACCTTTGATTTCACAGTAACCCAGTCTTAGATGTAGGCTATAGCCTTTTCTGTGTTCGGGGTACTTACAGTAGACATACTTCTTCATGTCACTTGAATTATCTTTCAGATCTTTACCCATCTTTCAGATTGGCTTTACCCATCTCGGTCCGCGACATACCTCTTGTACATTTGTCAAATGTGGACGAAATTGGCTGTTAAGATTCAGTGAACTCAAGTCATCCAAACTGTATTAGTCTAATTTTCCTCAGTGTGAAATGCTTGAAAGTAAGTTCCATGTTGGACCCTTCCAGTCAATGCAACATATCGATCCATCACGGCAGATATGCTAATCTGAAAAATAATTTGATTCCCTGACAAACCTTGAGGTGAAATTGGATTGCTGGTTGACAAAGCTGACATGGTTAACATGTACCTCTTCCCACCCCCCCCCCCACCCCCCCCCGTGAAAATTCTTGTTTAGCAGGAGGAAAATCTCTCTTTTTAAAAACAATTTCATTTTTAGGGGGAGAAAGAGTATTTGGGCTAAACAGTTATAGTGGTTGATTCCAATCAAACGTGATCTTGAAATACTGCCTTTCTGAATAAATTAGCCTTTCAGAAGAAATGAATGAGTTATAACTTCTGAGCTCTCTCTGTTGCTTTACTGATATATATATATATATATTATTTTTTTTTTTTAATAATTTAAGGAGTGATGGTTAGTTTTGAAGTGCATACCAGATGGGCTTTGTTCAGCAGGTCAAAGGTATTGGCAGACTGGTACTCCACAGTATTATGATACTTTCATCCTATTGAAAGCTCTTACATTCACCCTTGAGGATTAGGGCTTGGTAAAAAGAGTAGATAAATTGAAGGGTGACAGAGATTATACCTGTTTTCTGTATATACATTGACTGAGCAGGAAACATTTGAAATCTGCTGGGGGGATGGAGTAAAAAGCAGTTTGCCACTTCCTCTCCTTGATTGTGTTTTTTTTTTTAATTACATTAGAAGTGTTTGGAAATAATAAAAGTGAGTGCTGTACTGTGTGACTTCCAATTGTACTTTACTAGAACTACGTCTTGTAGACACAAGTCCTCAAGAGATCAACTTCAATTTCTAGCTCAAGTTAGAGGTGTTTCTATTAATTTTATTATACCATTGACCTGTCTTCAGTGACTTTCAGGTTATGTTTTTGATTAAGTTCTTTATCAAATTTATATGAGTCAAGAAGGCTTTCTTGTTTGCACCGATCTGTTAAAAATATACAAATTAACACATTTAACGGTGTCTGTAAATCAAAAAAAAGATGTAGTTAAGAGCAAAAGCACTTCCATTCCTCTGGCATAGAGAAGAAAGGTAAGACGGATCTATGTCAGTATCTTTAATTATGAAGTGACTAAATTATTGCTGCAGTTATGCTGCAGTGTAAGACCTTGAATCTAAATGAGCCTTTTAAAGAAATGATTGCTGAACAGCTGTTACCTAAAACACTTTATTGCAGCTTTGTAAAACTGTAAATTCCTCATGCTGTTATTTTTGTTGGCATGAATTAACACTGTGGGTTATGATATTAAATTTTAGTGCTGTGTTCTAGCATTTTGTTATATAATCTTATCTGTAAGCATCAATTTTGAGTTTAACTCATCAATGTCTAAAGAGTATCACCATGTAGAAGCTGTCATGTTAAGATAATTTTGCCCCTGATGATTGCTTTTCAGACTGATTTCCAAACAACAGGGAGGGAGTGTGTGATAAAGTAATTAAATAAATGCTGAAGTAGTATATTGGACATTAGAAGCAGGAAATGCTGTGGCATTATACAGCAGTTTCTAAATGGTGCTTAAAGACTGAGGTAGCAAAATTACTGAGGGAATATTGTGACAAAGGAGATCCTAAAGTAATAGCATCCACTGAAATAATCCAGTTTACATTTCTAACCAAGTCTACAGGTTTCCTTGCATTCCCTGCTTCACTCTTGAATAGCCATTGCAGGAAAAACAGCTAATGTTGAATCTTTTTGGTGATAGAATTAATGGCAATGTGTGATGAGTTCTTTCTCATTTTCTAATTTGAAAAGGTAGAGAGGGAATTGTGCAATTACATGAACATCCTTAGTCTTCATTTACTTAGTTTTTGGCATTCAGGCAAAAGCTGGCCAATTCTTCTAAAACTCACTGCATCTTGCTTAAACTCTTTTTTTTCCTTTTTTTCCCCCTTTTTCTTTTTTTTTCTTTTTTTTTTCCCCGCCTCATAGCTACATGTAGACTCTAAGCTCTTCTTAGTAAATCTAAGAAGCTATACACATGTGCGGGGGTTTGAAAGGGGGTTTATATATGGTTATTTTTGTTTTTTTTTTTCCTCTTCTGCAAGGAAGGCAAACATGAAGATCCAGAGAGGATTTAGAGACGAGGATGTGGGATTTTTTTATTTTTTGTAAATTGAAGTACTTGAGTGTAGTGAAAAGCATGTATGTCAAAATTCTTGTTTAGCATGTTACTTTACATGCCTAAAACTCCACTCATAATGGCAGGGGTGTATGGCTAAGTGCGTGTTGGTCTTCTAGTTCCATTTAGGACCAGCACATCAGACTGAGCTGTAGTGCTGGTGGAAAACATGCTAAAGACAAGGGCCTGAAGTCCAATGTGAGAAGATGGCATTCCTCCTGCATTCTGGACCTGTTCGTCTGGACTGTTTTTACCTCATTTAGATAGAGTTTTGTTTATAAATATGCATATGCAAAGATAGAGAAATAAATCTAATGACACCAAGATCAAGGCTAGTACTGTTGATCCAATTCAGTGGCATTTCTTTATTTCTCTGCTTCGCTTCACTGTCACAGTCAACTCGACCCAGAGGTGACTGGGGTGTCTATATAGACAATCACAGAATCACAGCTATTAAGTAGAATGGGAAGACCAACCAGGCTCCATAGAAGTGGATGAAGCGAAAGTCTGATCTACCCCTGCAGCATGAGAACACCAATGGGAAGACTGGGATACAGATCTTCAGCCTCTTGCAATCTTTTAATCTTTTCTTTTTTAAAAAATCCTCATTTATTAGAACATGGAATGAGTTTGTCATAAGAGTTCAGTACTGACCTATTTCCTTTTTTAATTGATGGTAGAACTTACACTTTGATACTGAGTACTGAGTGTTTCCTCACAATTCACTTGCACTGTAGTTTTTAACTTCATAGCCATTCATCAGATGCTTCATTCTCACTTTCTTGATAATACTCAGAGTAGAGCTATCACAGGATAATATTTCACTCAACACAAATTGTTCTTCAATTCTGAGAGAAGAGCCACAGAAGATGTCATAAGTAATGATGCCTAAATATTCTTGACTTGGTGAAGACAAAGCAAGAGCTTCCAAATCTGATTAATTTGGATAGAGCCATTGACAATTGCTATAGCTGCTGCCAAGCTTTGTACATTAGTCAGTGGGGGGGAGTCTAAAAATAGGTTAAGAGTCTATCTCACTAAGTATGTGACTTCATGTTCTTTCCATTTCCCTGCCAAGTCTGTTTTGGCCTCTTCATAAAAACTATAAATGGAATCCCTGCAACACTGACTCATTAATGTTCTTCAATGCTGCTCTTCAGTTTTGTGCAAGAGCTGTATGTCCTAGCACTTGCTTTGTGTGTCAGTGTGCAGTGGACAGCAAAAGAGTTGATTCAGGAACTGTTGTTTCACACAGCAGTGAGTGATCTTTTATAGATTTTTGGATGTTCCTACTAACAGATCCTTATGTCAGTTTCTTCTATTAACTTAATGCTCTGCTTGCCACTTAGCATTGCTTGAGAGTAGTCAACAGTCTTAGCTGTTTGAGTGTTGAAGCTTGCCAGATAGTTTTGAACAGTTGGGGAACTCTGTGGTGTTCTGTTGAGTTTTAAATCTCTGGGCTGATTCCTTGGTGGTGTCCCCACAGACATTTTGAGAAGAGACAATTCTAGTGGCTGAATTGTGAGCAGGTCTTCCAGTATATTTATCGATAAAATATAATACAACTTGTTTCAAGCTGTGCTTGCTTTATAATTTTCTGGTATTATTCTGTCTGAGGATCAGATTACAAATTTTAAAAAAATCTATACTGTATTTTCTGTTTAACTTCCTATGCAGTCTAAGCCAACAAAGTATAGGTTGCCAAGAACTTACCACTTCATTTCAAGTGTGTTGTGGTTTGGGCCTAACAGAACAAAGAACCAGCCCGTGGCGGCTCACTTAACTTCCTTCCCCCCAACACACCCACACTGTGGGATGGGGAGGACAAAGGCCAACTAGAAGCTCATGGGTCGAGACAAAGGGCAAGGAGGGTTCCACTCCACTGGCCAAGTTCACCCCTCCTGGCTCCTTCAGGGAATGTTTCACCATGTTCCTCCATGAATGCAGGGAAGAGTCTGCCATCTTGCCATAGGTTGCAGGAAAACTTCTGCTTGGGCACCTTCTTCGCCTTCTTCCTCACCAACCACCGGGGATTTTCAACCCAGCAGTGCCTTTCACCTCTCCAGCAAAGCTCTTCTTTCTCAACTGCTCTCTCTGCTCAGGTCTTATATCAGTTCTTTCGTATGTTAATTGTAGAGGCGCATCCATTGTCTCTCACTGGTTTTGGACCTGGGGGGGAGCGTCTCAGCTTCTTACCAGAGCCACCCCTGGGGCCCTTGCTCCACTACAAAAAAATCCCACCAAACCAGCACATTGTGCCGTGAGTCAGTACTGTTTAACTTGCATCTTATTTTGAATAACAGTAACTATAACTGACACTTGCTTTTTTGTTTGGGTGCTTTTGTTGTTTTTTTGTTTGTTTTACTGCTCAATTGTGACATGACTGGTTTCCTGTTTGATTTGCAGCACTTAAATATCAAGACACTGACAGATGATGTGGTAAGACAACTTAAGTTTTGCTTTGGCTTTGCTAAGCTAATAATATTATTGCTAATGCAATAGAAATAACCTTATTGATACAAGAAACTGGCTTAATTTTGAAGTTAATTTAGTTAGTCGGCAAAGTCTCACTAAACTGTTAATTATCTGTAACATACCCAGTGCAAGTAGCAAAAATCTTTGGCTTTGAAGTATGCGCTAATCATGAATAAATGAGCTTGACACAGTTAACTGTGCCAGTTTACATGTGATCTAGTTAAGATATCTGTGATTGCATCTTTAATATTAACGTTACTTAGGCTGCATGGCTAGCTTAAAATACCATGTTTAACAAACTAACAGTTGTTTGTAAAACTCTTAAATCCTTGCTTCAAATAACGTTAGGTATATTCAGTGTCAATGTTAACACTGTTTCTCAAACTTCATCTGTCTCTTGAATAGCAGATTAGGTTCTGTATCACAAAGCAAGTGTTTTTCTTCCTGTTGAAGTTACCTATTTCATTGTTTGTACTACTCTTTTGTATGTAAGAATAATTTTTCTTAAATTGGAACATTCTACAAAGTATTTGAATTTACCAAGGAAGTAATGTACTGTAGGCACCTAAAAATCAGCTGTCATGACTTCAGTATATAAAAAGAGTTCTTGCTGAAGTACTTCTGCACATAACTTAGAGCTTAAGTGTGGAGAGTTTTAGGCTGGACAGTGTGCAACACACTTGTGCTGGGAAACACTGCTGTTTCCTAGCTTAGGAACCAATGGTCTGGTTATTACTCATTGGGTGTGCAAGGTTAGTAATGTCAAGTGTATTGCCTCTACCTGTCATTCCTAGACTGACTTAAATCACCTGCTGCTGTTTCTTTAGCAGACTTTCATAGGCTGGAAATGGTTATTTAGAAATCTGAGTTGGATGAGTTGATAATGCAACCTTGGTTCTGTAAACTTGTGCTTTATTTTGGAGAGCTGAGGAGATGCATCTGGGTCGGGGCAATCCTCAGCACTGCTTTAGGCTGGGCAGTGACTAGCTTGGGAGGAGCCCTGAGGAAAAGGATTTGGGGGTGCTGGTAGATGAGAAGCTCAACATGAGCCATCAGTGTACACTTGCAGCCCAGAAAGCCAACCGTATCCTGGGCTGCATCAGGAGAAGCGTGACCAACAGGTTGAGGAAGGTGATCCTCCCCCCTCTGCTCCACCCTCGTGAGACCCCATCTGGAGTACTGCATCCAGTTCTAGAGTCCCTACTACAGGAAAGATAGGGATGTGCTGGAATGTGTCCAGAGAAGGGCCGCAAGGATGATCAGAGGGCTGGAACACCTCTCCTATGAAGACAGACTGAGAGAGTTGGGGTTGTTCAGTCTGGAGAAGAGAAGGCTCCGGGGAGACCTTGGCCTTCCAGTATCTGAAGGGGGCCTACAAGAAAGCTGGGAGGGACTTTTTAAGATGTCAGGTGGTGACAGGGCTAGGGGGAATGGCTCCAAGCTACAGCAGGGTATATTTAGATAAGATGTTAGGAAGAAGTTTTTCACCATGAGGGTGGTGAGACCCCGGAACGGGTTGCCCAGAGAAGTGGTGGAAACCTCATCCCTAGAGGTGTTTAAGGCCAGGCTGGATGGGGCTCTGAGCAACCTGATCTAGTGGGAGGTGTCCCTGCCCATGGCAGGGGGGTTGGAACTAGATGATCTTATAGGTCCCTTCCACCCTGACAATTCTATGATTCAATGTTCACAGTTCTCCCAAAGCAAGTTTTTTTTGTTTTTTGGTTGGTTGGGTTAATTTTGGTAGGGTCATGTAAGGGTTATAGTCTGGATGCACAAGATTGTGCTGCTTGGTGTTTTTTTTTTGGTTGGTTGGGTTTTTTGTTTTTGTTTTGGGTGGGGGGAGGGTTGGGTTGGTGCCAGGGGGTATGTGTGAAAGAGGCTAGGGTTGTTGCCTTATGACACTTCACCTTTCTTTAGCCTGTTGGACTTGTCTAACTTGTAATGATAGCCACTGTAAGTCAGCAAGTTTGTTGGAATAAGGACAAAGAGCTTGGTAGCTCTGGAGTAAGCAGTCTTTTCCCTCACTCCTTAAATTTCTCAGAGCATACTGAAGGGGCCTCTGTATGTGAATTTCCACAGAGTAAGGAAACATCACCTGCAAAGTAGTACCAAATTGTCCATATATATATATATTTATTTTTTTTAAGGGAAAGGACAGCTGCTTAGTAAAAGGCTAAAAGTAAAACATAAAATATCTTGGATGTTGCAGTGGTGTAAGCTTTTAAAGGTGAGAATTCTGGTCACTTGCAACTTCATGTTGGAACAAGGGTATGCTTTCCAACTAACATTTTTTGTTTCTCTGAGTTTTCTGTTGGCCTAGTCTTTCTGTGTCTGATTTTGTGAAACAGCTAATAATATGAAGTATCTGTCCTAGGCAACTTGAATGTGGCTCAGAGAAGTGAGTTTGACATTCCATACCAAACACAAAAACTGGCAAAGGTATTAAGGAGGTGACTGGCGACAGTCAACATGGTGTCACTAGGGGCAAATCATGCCTGACGAATTTGGTGGCCTTCTGTGAGAGTGTAAAGTGCTGGTGTAATAAGGGAAGAGCAACTGACATAATCTACCTGGACTTGTGCAAAGCATTTGACACAAGATCCTTGTCTTTAAATTGGAGAGACATGGACTTGAAGGATGGACCACTTGGTGGATAGGGAGTTGGCTGGATGGTCGGACTCAAAGAGTTGTGATCAGCAGGTTGACGTCCAGGTGGAGATCTGTGATGTCTGGCATACTTCAGGAGTGGACATTAGGACCAGTGCTTTTTAACATTTTTGTCAGCAACATGGACAGTGGGATTGAGTGCACCCTCAGCATGATTGATGACAACACCAATCTGTGTGGTGCAGGTGACATGCTGCAGGGAAGGGAGGCCATCCAGAGGGACCTTAACAAGCCTGAGAGGTGGGCTGTCCTGCACCTGGGTCAGGGCAATCCCAAGCACAAATGCAGGCTGGGGGAAGAATGGATTGAGAACAGCCCTGCGGAGAAGCACTTAGGGGCTGTTGTTGTTGAGAAGCTCAACATGAGCAGGCAATGTGCACTTGCCGCCCAGGAAGTCAACCATATCCTGAGCTGTATCAGAAGCAGCTCTACTAGCAGGTAAAGGGGGGTGAGCTTTCCCTTCTACTCTGCTCTTGTGAGACACTACCTGGAGTACTGTGTGTATTTCTGGAGCCCCCAACACAAGAAGGACATGGCAGTGTTGGAATGAGGCCAGAGAAGGGTCATGAAGGTTATCAGAGGGATGGAGCACCTCTCCTATGAAGACAGGCTGGGAGAGTTTGGGTTGTTCAGACTGGAGAAGAGAGGGCTCTGGGGAGACCTTATAGAGGCTTTCCAGTACCTGAATGGGGCCTACAGGAAAGCTGGGGAGGGACTTTTCACAAGGGTGTGTAGTGATAGGATCAGGGGTAATGGTTCTAAATGGAGAGAAGGTAGATTTAGGTTAGATAGTAGGAAGAAATTCTTCACTGTGAGACTGTGGAACAGATTGCCTGGGGAAATTGTGGATGCCCCCTCCCTGGAGGTGTTCAAGGCCAGGTTGGATGGGGCTTTGTGCAGCCTGGTCTAGTGGGAAGTGTCCCTGCCCATGGCAGGGGGGTTGGAACTGGATGTTCTTCAAGGTCCCTTCCAACCCAAACCATTCTATGATTCTTTGATTTTGTTCAAATTCCTTTTGTGACAAAGGGGAAAATTTTAGTAAGAGAAGATTAAAAATTTAAGGTTTAAAATTACTTAATTTTGAGCTTTCAAAGAAATAATGTATTTCCTTTCTTCTCATGGGCAGTCATTTGCATGTTCACTTGCTCTCTGCTGCATTATGCCTTATAAAATATTTATATTTTACAGTCCCAGTCTGTTTCTGCCAAATACAGTATTGTATAATGGTGACTAGGAATTTTTTTTAAATTTAGATTAAGTTAGTACCATTTTGAGAATATAAAATCCAGACTACTTTTCAATATTTGAATTTTATTGGATTGATTCTGAGATGCTGATAAATTGTCTGCTTTTAGTGACGAATCCCCATTAAGTTCAGAAACACCCTGTTTCTTTACACAGTCAACACATTTCTTCTAGCTTGTTTGTTTAATTACTATGAGGACAGGAATTTTTTTCTTATTCCACAGCGGAGTAGCAAGTAGGTGTCTGAGAAATTATCTACCTAGGAGATGACTGTGGAATAAGCCTTTTTCTGTCTCCAGCAGTCCACATTCTGACAGATGGTTTGTAAGGCTCATAAAGTTTAATAAACCTACATATTAACAGAATTCTCCTAAAAGGTATCTTATGTAGACAAAAATGAATTGTATACTAAAACTCTTTATAACATAAATGCATGTTGACTGATTTCATAGGAACTGCTGTGAAGATAAGAAAGGCTGTGTAATTTCCTGTAGATAGAGAAGCAGGATTGAGAGGGGGATATGTTATACACATTCAAGATGTGACTGTGCACATGCCTAAACTCTAACTTTTAATTTTCTACTATTAGTTAAATGTTTTGGTCTCAAGACAGGTAAAATAATCTCTGGGAGATTGAATGTGTTAGGAATAAGAAGTAATCTAATAAAAGTATAGTGAAGTAATCTGATCTCTAGTGGCTGGAGAGCAGCCTGGCAGAAGGGACCTGAGAGTACTGGTTGACAACTGGTTGAATGAACATGAGCCAGCAGTGTGCCCAGGTGGCCCGGAAGGCCAATGGCATCCTGGCTTGTATCAGGAATAGTGTGGCCAGCAGGAGTAGGGATGTAATTCTCCCCCTGTACTCAGCACTGGTGAGGCCTCACCTCGAGTACCGTGTCCAGTTCTGGGCCCCTCACTTCAAGAAGGATATTGAGGTGCTGGAGCAGGTCCAGAGGAGGGCAACAAGGCTGGTGAAAGGACTAGAGGGAAAGTCTTATAGAGAGAGGTTGAGGATGTTGGGGTTGTTTAGCCTGGAGAAGAAGAGACTCAGGGGGGATCTTATCACTCTCTTCAACTACCTGAAGGGAGGTTGTAGTCAGGTGGGGGCTGGGTTCTTCTCCCAGGCAACTTAGTGACAGGACAAGAGGGCACGGCCTGAAGCCGAGCCAGGGGAGGTTTAGGTTGGCTATCAGGAAGCACTTCCTTACGGAGAGGGTGATTAGACATTGGAATAGACTTCCCAGGGAAGTGGTGGAGGCACCGTCCCTGGATGTGTTCAAGGCAAGGCTGGATGTGGCACTTAGTGCCATGGTCTAGCTGATGTGGTGGTGTTAGGTCATAGGCTGGACTTGACGATCTTAAAGTTCTTTTCCAGCCTTGGTGATTCTGTGATTCCGTGAAAGAGGTTCTTCTGTATATGTTGGTTTATGTAAGTCTTTCCCTTACTAAAAGCTTATTAAAAGTGGAATTTCTCATATAGGAAGAAGTTAATCTTGTAGAGCAATTAGACTGTCAAAGAAAGAATATACTGTTTTAATCTTAAAGAGCTTCCAGGAGGAAAAGGGTGTTAAGAGTTCTTTGACTCAGACTCGTTGGAAGTAACTTCTTTGATCTTACGTGAAGTATTTTTGCCGTTAAGGGCAAATAGCTGTTTTCTATTTCCAATGACACTGAAATAAACTGATGCAACCTGTATTCTCCCATGTGTTCCCCATCCATGAATAATAATAATTATTTTGAATGAAGACTCTGAATTTATTCAACTTTGTATTCTCTTTCCTTCCAATGTTGTTAGTGGTCTACTAATTCTTTGTCATGTGTCAACATCAAGGTGTTACCGCAGACTTTCATGACTGAGCTGTTGGCTTCTGTGATTAAATGACAAGCAAAATTTCTGGGAAATTGAGCAAAGCCACTTCACTGTGCTACTGCCTACCTTAATTCTTCCATCTGCTACCTGCTAATTTGGTACAGCAGCTATTTTTTTCTAAACACTGGGTCCAATCACAGCAGTAAATGCAGTCTGAACAGTACTTATAAAGAATTACAGCTTATCTTCACAGTGTTTGTGTATTTAACAAAATTTGGGTTGCTCAGCCAGTGGTGAGATACTGGGTTAGGTCCACTGCTTTAAGTTTGCTTAGCATACTTTTTTAGATAAAATCCTCCTGTTTCAATATGTGGACAGTGTGCATAGTAAATTTTAACTTCAGAGACCTACAAGATGTCATATGTAAGGTTTTCCTCCAAATATGGGCAATAAGAAAAACACTTTATATGCAAAGTAAAAAATGAATTTTTAGCCTCATTTTATAAACCTAATCTGTATACAATAAACAGCTGTTGCATTGGTACCAACATTCATAGTCCAAATTGGCTCAGTAAATGTCTCATTAAGCACTGTTGGAAGTTGTTCTACAAAAGCCTACTAGTAAATATTCTTTTTCTCTGGTGCTGTGCTTGTTGATTCCTTGGCTGTTTGGGTCTGAGGGCTTTGGTCTGGAAATGGAAAAGAAAGGTAAGATGCAACTGATAGAATGTTCTGTCCTTGATGTAGATAATGTTTGCAGCTAAATAATTGCCCCTATTTCCTACCCACTTCCTCCCTGTGATCGTAAATAAGACCAGCCATGCCAGTCGATTCAGCTTCATTTATTGGTTCCCAGAACATTCACAAAGCAGAGGTGTTAGTAGCATTCCTCAGAAAAGAACTGTTTTCTCCTGTTTGGGTTATTCTAAGAGTTATTGTCTGCAAATAGTTAATCAACTTCGACCTAATTTGTTCAGCTTACTGGAAATAGCGTAAGCACCACAGTTTTGAGAATAACAGCAACTTGAAGTAAAATATGATTGAGAATCTATTCTGGCATTTGTCTTTTACATTTAGTTCAAATTCCGCAATATAAAGCAATTAAAACTGTGTTTAATAGAGCATGTGCGTTTATAAGGGTGATCCTGAATTTATTGGCTGACAATGCAACCTGCGTATGTCAGTTGTGTGTGAAACATGACCTCCAGTTGTTAACAGCCTCAAAGATGGTCCTGTGAGAATCACTTAGCGAGTCTTGTTCCATCAACAGTAGCTGGTGCCATCAGGTTTTTCTGTGGATGTCTCATTTGCATCTGACTAGCTGTCCTCTGTTCCTGAGAAAGGCATTGAATCAAGGCTGAAGTGAAGCACTGGCAGAACTAGAGAATTTTTTCAGTTCTCATGAATGTGGTTACCCATGCATATGTTGGATTTTATTTTTGACTAATTTATTAATGTAATAGATAATCTGATGTGTTAATTAAGGGGGTGAGAGAAGATGACTGAGGCAGGATGGCAGGGAAGTAATACCTTTCATTCTCGATGCATAGCAGCTCTGGTAGGAGGTGAAGTCTTGATAAGCTGTTAAGCTAGCAATTAGTCTAGCGATAACTAATGCATTGATTCCTGCATTACCAAGTGTGTAAGTTCAATAGAACCTGTTGTTTTACAGAGAATAGTGAAGACTTCTTATACCAAGATCAAAATGAGAGCACAAATAGATGTACTTTCTAGGGACCTGATCAGAAGGTGTAATGAGCCAGAAGGTTTGTATTGTGGATCTCTTTGTAATATCGATTTTCAGGTCCATGGTGTATACATAAAATAATTTTCTTATTTCATAGGCCCTCAGTGGAGTAATAGAGAGCCTATTAAATCAGTATGAAATAAAACTTCACCATTGATCCTGTGATGGTTGCTTCATTTTGGCTCTTACAAGTATTATTCTCGCTATCAGTGATTCAAATTCTGATACCCACTTTACAGTCAGCCTGAAATCAGCTCTGATTGGGTGAATGCTGCTTATCTAGACTTGTAATTTTATCTCTTTCCTTAGATCTATGTGTCATGGCTTTCTATCTATTTTGAGAAAATTTCTAGAATACCATTAATAGTTTCAAATGGTGAAGGAGATTATATAACTCTTGATAACAGGTTTGTGGGCTTTAAGCCCATTTGGACTTCATAAACTTAAGAGTCATTTAGGTTAGAAAAGACCCTTATGAATGATTCTAGTATTTTAAGTAGAAAAAATTGTTCCTATGCCAAGAATATCTGATCTTACTGGCAGTGAATGTGTGAGCCCTGATAGATAAAATAAATCCTTTGTTCTGTGAGGGAAGGAAAATGTAAGGGGGAAATGAATCCTGTAACAGAAGAGAGGTGAAGCTGCTGTAGCTCCATGCCCCTCCGCAGGTCCAACCACAAGGCTGTGTGTGTAATCCCAGTAGACACCTACACAAACACATGCATGCAACATGTATATATGTTGTGTGACAGACCACGGAGATCAACACAAACACCACCATGGGTGTCATCCTGTTACCCTCTTTAGCTGATGAGGTTGAAGATGTGTGCGATGTGAATCCCTCCATTAGATGGGCCCACAGGCTCACTAACTGGTTGCTGGCTCCCAAATCCTAGACTTCCCCATGGCTGGCAGTTGGATCACATGAGACCTTGAGACTACAGGCTTACTCCAGTTGCTGGTAAAGACCTCCTTACTCAGAGAGACTGCTCTTTGGCAGCTGTTGGGGCTCCCCTTATCCCTCTGATAGTCAACTCCCCGTGTGGTCTTGTCTTTAGAAACACTGATGTGCACACACAAAGATCTCCGTCGGTTCGCCAGGATTCCACTCACCCCTATGGAAGTCAACTCTCTCAGAGGCCACCCCTTAGAGACTTCCACACAGAGACACAAGTGCCTTTCCCAGCCGATCCCTCACAAACACCTCCAAGCCTATGGTCTCTCTGTCAGCTGTCCAGGACTTCCCTTATTCCTCCTCCTGTGCTCTTGCTCACATTCCCTTGCTTTCAGGCCATTTCACCTTCTCAAGGGCCAGTCCAGCTTGATAACTGCCTAGTGATCATCCATTCACCACCCTCACTCATTGTAGATGCTGGCACCATGGGCACAACTGAGGTCCTATTCACGTTTCTGGTACTTAAGTTCACTCACTGTGGTCTCTCCAGCTGCTGGTCTGTGGTCCCTCTGACTCATGATCTGAACCTGTTGCTGACAAATGGGCCTCCATGCACACAAAGAAGAACATCTTACCCAGGAAAATAGTTGTAAGTGGAATTGAATGAGGTAGGACTGACTGCTGGTTGGGCACAGGGCATGGCCAGAAAGGCATACCAACTAGCAAACTGCTTACACACAACTGGCCCTATTTATCCCCTTATCATTTTCTCATGCTTGTTTCTCTCCAAATCACTGAGATCATTGCATTCTTTCTTAAGCTGTTGCAAAATAAGTCTTGCACAATGCCAAAATGTTTTTCCCCTTCATCCCTTAATGTGTCTTACATCCCTAAGTAACACCCCTCAGTCTGAAAGGTGCTCTAGAGAGCTGTTTATGTTGACTCATGGGTGTCAGACCTGGACCTTAGGGCAGAGACTTTGCTGGGATAGCCTTGGGAGGAGCTGGAGCAATTATGTCCCTTCCTCTGAATCAGTAACTTGGGTTACTCCCACCTGCTATTGTGCTTGTGTGTTCCTCTAGGCTTGTGGAGATAAGTCTTTGATGTGCTAATGGTTCCTCTCATGAGTTCAGGAAGAGACAGGGGGAAGTATTATCTGGATTCAGCCACCCTTTCTGTGCTCTTTTCTTTGTGTGCAGGTGGGTTTTTAGCACGTAGCCTTAAGAGACAGTACTTCCCTTTAGTCTTGATCCCATAGTGTAGATCTCTTTTCCTCTTGTCCATCATACAGAATAGTGGACATTGAACAAGACTTCTGATACCCTTGTCAGTTGCTTTCCGTCCGGCGCCAGTTGCTTTCTTTCAAGTAATTTCTTTAATGTGGCCGTGTTTAAAAATATTAATTAGGAATTAAATCCCTACAGGATTTGAATATTGTGCTGATTATACCACTTTTCAAATAAGTGATCACATTTTCTTGTGCTACTTGTTCTAAAAAAGCACAGCTCAGATCTTTTTGGCACTGTGTGCGCAATTTTTTGTATTTGAAGTCATATGGGAACTTCATCATTCACTCACATATCTTGTCTGCTGAGTGATTATTGAGACAAACTTGTCGCTATACAGATGCTGTCAGCACTCTTACTGTGGACATACAGTAACTTTCTTTGCACCTCATCTACTACTAGAAGTTGTCAGTAGGGCTGGTTGCTGTACTTGTGAAGCTGTAGTTCCACAGAGCTTTGTGCTGTAGCAGAGCAGTGAAAGAAACACTGCCGTAAGACAGTTTAAACTACTATAGTGCAAGGGTGCCATAGTAATAGAGTTTCTTTCTGCCAAAGCTCCCTGAGAATCTTCAGGGTGGTAAATGTAAAATGCTAGTGAAAAGCAGTCTCATGGTAACTCACATTCATGTGTTGACCATGGTTTACTTTTCATGGTGTTTCAGTTCTGACATGGAGATTTTGTCTCAGCTGCTGTTATTTTTTTGTCTCGTGGAGAATGTAAACTACCAGAATAAAGTACGCTGCTTTATAGGTGTTCTGGTCTCTGGCCTCTGGCAGTAGGAGGCATAAAGGCAGAAAAGCTAAAATATATGCAAACAGCTTATTGCTTTAAACTCAAGTTTACGAGAAAAGACTCCTCATGCCTTTCATGCTGGGGGATCTAGTCTTAGGAATAAGAACTGTGAATTGTATCTTTATTAGCTTTGCTGCTGTCCTACTTAATTTCATTCATTTAATTTCATTTTCCCTCCCATCCTCATCCTCTTTTCTCCCACCTTGAAAAAACCCCAAACCAGCCAAAAATCTCCTGCCTTTTGACAAATAAAAGACTTAAGATGGTCTCAGTTTTTTTTTGCTAACAAAATAATAGTGTATCTGTGTTATTTCTAGAATTATACTTACCTTTGAATAGGAAACTATTCCCACCTTAGGTTTTATTCCTTTCCAGAGTTAACTTTTCTTTTTAGTTACTTTCATTTCTCCTTTCAACGTCACATAATTTTTAAGCTTAAGACCTCTATGCAGTATATATTGTGATTACATGGGCAGTTCATTTTTTTTAGGACTTAGAATGGAATATTAATATTTTTGAAGTATTTTTGTACTCAATATTTAATTATTTTACAATTGTTTCTTTTTAGATTATGTATCTCAAATACAGTTTTCCTCATCTTCAGTAGCACTGTGCTATGATGGAAAGAATACATTTTTGTTTGAATTAATAAGCTGGTTAGAGATTCCCTGTTACGTTTTTGTATAGTGTATTGAAAATTTCTAGCTTTCTCCTTTGAATGCCCAGGAGTAGTTAATTGCACTCTTATTCTCGATCTCCATTGGCTTTCAACTCTTAACTCTGGATAATATATGCTGAGTTCCATCGGTGCATCAAAAGAGATACTAGTTCGGAAAAATTCAAGAGACATTATTGTGAAAATAGTTTGTATCAAGACCATACGAAACACTGTTTATTCTTTGGTTAATTTTAATGTTGGCTCTAGAAAAAGACTTTAAGGGATAGGTTTGTCTCTTTCAGGAAATTACTGCCCTAAAGCACTGTTCCTATATGGGTCAGTATGTATTTATAGGTAAAATAAAAACAAAAAAAGGCAGACATCTTTTGAGAGAACAGAAGGTCAAACCTGCTTTAAACTGTAGTGATGCTTTGTATCAAAGCTAACTTTAGCTATTCCCCATTGGTTAGCCTCATTTAAATGTTTCTGATGTAATGTCAAGATTATTGAACTCTGTTTTTGCTGTTTCCTCTTCTATGCACTTGGGTCGCCAGCAGCATCAGTGGTAGATTCCATTACAATCAAGCAACGAAATTTCTATTCTTTCTGTATAGTGCTCTTTGTGGACCATGAAATTATTTGCATGTATGGAATATTGAGAGGTATTAATTTTTTTTAAGCACAATCAGTGTAGAATTCAAAAGAGAATTATATATAGAATACCCAGACAGCACTGCTGTGCATGTCTTGTTGGGAATTTCCTTTTTTTAATCCATGGAAATCCTATTTTTAGGCTGCATTGTTATAAATTATTTGAAGTAATTTGTTTGACACATGTTTAAATATACTTATAGTCCTAGTATCTCACCTTGTCTTACATGTTCTGCCTGATCAAATGTATCCCAAGAGTGTGCTTCCCTTCTCTAGGACACATGGTATAGGATTTGGTGAGTATGGGGAATATGAATATTATGGCCTAATCTGTAATGTTGAAAAACATCTGCCATACAGTCAAATATTCAAGAGGATCTTAAAAACAAAGCATGAACTATAAATGTGAACAAGTGGAAGGAAGTGAAGTACCACTTTTCAAGGATGAGCTGGCTCACATCCCTGAACTGCTGCTGCCTGTTCCTAGTGGAGCAGGAGTAGCTCTTGAACTGCATGGGATATTTCATGGCAGAGAGCTGCTATTGCTGCTGCTGTGTGGAGCAGGGGAAGGAAAAGGGAATGCTTGGGAAACGCAGACTGTAAGGAAGAAGCTGAGATTTTTCAGGAGAGATGGATAAGGCATGTAGGGCACACCCCTCTTAAACCTAATTTAGTCGGTTCTCTGCTAACTGAACCATGGGCTGAAATCTGTTACTTCAGCTAAAATGTCTTTCCTCTACCCCTGCTTCAAGTCTGCATGTGAAGAATTTTCCAATATAATGGTTTATTTCTTAGGTTACACACTTGATAATGAGCAGTGGGGCATGGAGAAGCGCCTGGCTAACTCGTTCTTTGGAGTAGCTGTGATGCCTTTCATCAATGCTTTGTCAAAGCCATTGTTTGAAGAGAAAAATCTCATATAATAGGTTTTTTTAAAGTTTCCAGTCTAGTCATTGTGGTTTGCAGTCTGGCTTCATCCCCCCATGGTTGCCACAGACTGATAATTTTAAAGACAGGAAGGGATATTGCTTTCTGGGTAAGATGCAAAATGGTTTTTGCCACTGATGGCTCTATACTTCACTCCCAATAATGTTACCCTCACTTTTCCTTTTGTTGCCTCTCTTTTTTCCTGGGTCTTGCCATCTGTATGTGAGTGGCTTACAATCCTTGTCTACATTCCAAAAAATGTTCCTTTTCAGTTTTGAACAGGAAGAATTAAAGTCTTTGTTTTTCCTCTAAACCTTTATTCATGCATGTCTAATAGTCAGTTTTTGCTCTGACAAGAGTGGAACACTTGTACCCAATTTTTGCTGCTAATTTTCTTTGTTCTCTCTGATCTTAAATCTCCAGATGCTGTAATAACTTTACTGGTCACTGAATTTGGTAACTTTGATGTAGTCATTAAATGATACCTGAAGATGTGTATCTTCAATATATATTAAAGCCTCAGAATATTTTTGCATAGCATTTCAAATATGTAAGTCTGTTGATATGGTTGAAATCTTGTCCAAAATCTCTTATGCATCAAATACTCCTTCAACCTTCTTCTGTGTTGACAGGTGAAATATTGCTGTTCACATCTGTTCAAAAGGCTGCTACAAAGATGATTAAGATTTAGCACATCTCATTGAGTATGTCAGCTGCTTTTGTGTTCTGATGGTCCTTGTCTACACACATGAAAACACACAAACTCGACCAGGAAAAGTTTAAAATTTCACTTATTATTATTGAAAAGCTGATAAATATGTAACCAGTAAAAAAAAACATTACACAAACCACAGCCCAAACCACTTTTCCAAATAAGTATTTATGGCTTATGAAAGAGAAAAGTCAGAGCAATTGTCTTGTGTTGGTAAGAAGTCCTAAGGATTATTGATGAAACCATGAGTGTATTCTACTTCACTTTAATAAAGAAGAAGATGATTTTTATGCTTCTTCTAAATGTATGTCTAAATAATAACAACTGGAGCACAGAAAGGCACTACGTTTTGGATAAAATAAAAATAAATAGAGTAGTGTCTTAGTTATACTCACTTGCCTTTAAATAACAGGTAGTTTCTTTGCATATCTATATTCTATTACAATGTCAGGAGTACAGCTGTTTCATAGTAAAAAAAAAACAAACACAAAACATTTTAAAATTATGGTTTTGGTAAATAATTCTGCTTTTTAATATTCTACATGTAATGGTTGGGAAGAACTCTCATAAACTGTTTTTGTAGATATCTCTTCCTCTAAACTTTCTGTAAAATTCTTATGTTCAGCATGCTTTCTCCATAATGTAATGGGATTCTGGAACTCAAGTGCTAAGGCAACTGGACATTAGAGAACAAGTTATGTGAGGAGAGGCTGAAGGAGCTGGGATTGTTTAGTTTGGAGAAGAGGAGGCTGAGAGGAGACCTCATTGCTCTCTACAACTACCTGAAAGGAGGTTGTAGGGAGGTAGGAGCTGGCCTCTTCTCCCAGGTGAATAATGACAGGACTAGAGGAAATGGCCTGAAGTTGCGTCAGGGGAGGTTTAGACTAGATATTAGGAGGAATGAATATGAAAGAGTGGTTGGACACTGGAACAGCCTGCCCAGGGAAGTGGTGGAGTCACTGCCCTTGGAGATATTCAAGAAATGTGTAGATGTGGCACTTCAGGGCATGCTATAGTGGACAGGGTGTTTTTTTTGTGGGTTGTGTGGAGTTGTTGGTTTTGTGGGTGTCTGGTTAAGGGTCGTTTTTTGTTGTGTTTTTTTTTTTTTTCTTTGTTTGTTTGTTTTTCCTTCCCCTGGGTGGACAGTTGGACTCAGTGATCTTAGAGGTCTTTTCCAACTGTGACATTTCTGTGTGATTCTGTTTGCGTGTATCTTTAGGAAAAGGCTTTAAGACAGGCAAGTGACAGGCAAGTTACCACAGAATAATAAAGGATGTTTAGCTTCCAAGAACACCCATCTTAATTACGGCTGCATAGAATGGAAACCCTATGTGATAAGTTATCTTTTCTGTTTTCAGTTGGATAGATTTGCCAGTCTAAGAATTCCAGGAAGTAAAAAAGAAAGACCACCTCTGCTGCATACAAAACAATCACATTCTGCAGAATGGTCATCCACACCTATGGATGCTGAGGATTTTGCGCCAAAACCCCTGTCGGAAAGAGAAATCATAGCACTCTTTGAAAAAATGATGGTAAGTGTCATGCTGATTTCTTTTACTTAAAGAATGACAACATGGCTAACTGATACGTGAAGCCTTCTTTTGTGCATGTGTCCTGATCTTTACCTGAATTATTAGTATAATTGTGAGTTGTAATTATGTGGTTTTTAGGGTGTTTGAGCGGAAGATGTATTTGAGTTATTCTGACATGATTTTGCTCCAAATGTATTTAAAATTGAAACGGAATGTTTCTGATTATTAGAAATGAGATTATACAAGAGATTTTGAGGAGGAACAAGACATGGAGAATCCTGCTCGCTTTCAAGACAACCTGAAGCTTTTAAAAAGGGATTTTATGCCTTTCAATGTCACAGCAGGATTTTGTTCTGAGCTTATATTCCGTGTCACTCTTGCACAAAAAAGTCTTAAGGTTCTTTCCTCCAAAGCAGCATTTGTCTGCACATGCAGTCTCAAATTTGCTTCCTTCCTTAGCTGTCATCATTACTGTGCTGCAAAGGAGCCATCACTTGCTGGAAAGATCATGTACCATTGATACCACCTCAATAGGTTGAGGTTTTTTTTTTTTGTCGTGATGATGATGACATTATGGCAGGTGAAAACTGAACACGGAATGGCCTTGAGCAAAGAGACTGACTGCAATCTGAAGAGCACAAGAGGACATTAACAAGGAGATTGATGCTTACACTATTATTATTTTCTCTGCCTCATAGGAAGTAACAAGTTGCTCTTGAAACACAAAGGGACTACCACTCGCTGGGATGTGGAGGAAATTACATGGGCTATGAGAGAACTACCTTTATGGAATTCCTAGTACTCAATAATGTTAGTTGGGTTTTGAAGATGGTTTTGTAGAGCTGGTGAGAGTTATGGCTGAGAGATGGGATTAGGGATTTTCATGGTTAAGCTGATGAAGGGAAGGACTACTTTACTGTGTTATCACTTTCTGTATTTATACTTGTTTTTCTCAAATGGTCCATTTTTCTTGGTATATTTTGGTGTCTGGGGTATTTTATTTCTTGAAGTTGAGAAACTTCACTGCTCAAATGTTAGGAAATGGGAGAGTTTTTTTAAAACTTGAAGGTATGCCTCCCTGCACACACCCCCTGACATGTAAGTGTAGGTTGTATTTGTCTACCATCCCACAGAGATTCTGTGTAAGATAGTGTACCATGTTTAGACTATGCCATGGAAACTTTCAGTAAATCCTCCAAAACATACTGCTCTGTGTCTCGCTAAACAGGAATGCTTATATCCATAGATCCTGAAGCAATTAATTCCAATTTTATAACTACTTTGCAAAAATTTGTTAAAGTAATTACGACAACCTGGATAATTTTAATTCTTTCTTGGTTTCATTGAATAACAAAGCATTTAAACTGTCTTGGATAAACTACTTTATCGGTGTTATTTTAGCTATAACATGAATACAGAAAAGATTCTTCAGATTATCCACACTTGAATGGACTGGAATAAAGCTAGTTTAGTCACAGTAGATTACATAGCTAATTATATAATGTAGTTTCTAGTTTGCTGTTCTGATCAAATTAAATGATTTGGGGGGGATGTAGTAGTGAAGAATTTGAATGGTGTAGCCAAGCTTTTGGACCTAATTTTGCACAAAGTAAAAATAGTCAATTGACTAGTACTGAAGGGAGCAGTTTCTAAATTCTGAAGTTTGACTGACTGTGTTACATTTTATTTTGGGTTTTCCTGGAGGCATATTGCTTCCTTCTCCCAGTCTTCTATGTGGTGGTGTCCTGTGTGATCTTGATGGCCAAAATTATGAAAAAACTCATAAAACTAGACACTCAAAGGTAGTAATTACCTGACAGTTAGCTTCTTTCATTTCATTTGGTGTTACTAGGAAAATATCCATGTGAAATTACTTGCTCTTGTTTTCCAGAGAGGTATTGTTCACCTGTAGAATAACTTCAAATTATTGAAGAAGAAATAAAAGAGTGGAGTTGAAGTATTTTATAAACTAAGCCATATCTGACATGCCAATTATACCACCGAATATTTCTAATCTGAAGCAATCAATTGCTTTAATGATGTTTCATTTATTACCAACAACAACAAATATTTTACTTTTTACTTCACACACAGACAGAATATGGAATGTATTTTGTACTGATAAGTTTCTTCTGTGCATATTTTTTTGTTTTGTGGTTTGGATTTTTTTTTTATGTGATTAGAAGTTGGGTATTTTTGCAGGAAAAGCAAGCCCTTTGTTTTCTCTTTGTTATTTAAGTTCAGAACTCATTCTTCAGAAAACTTAAAATAGTGAGTCTGGAAGAAGTGCAAAACTGCTTTAAACAGAAGAATTAACTTTGCAGTAGCATGTTATTATGAAAGAAACCCTGTGGCATATTGCAGGCAAGATACTGAAGATGTGATGCTTCCCAGAACACATTGAGAAAGACCTAGGCATGTACATATTTTGAAGTTTAAAAAAGATTACTTTGGCTTCAGTGTTCTTACATTTCTGTTTATGTAGGTTTTAAAAATACAATTTAATTATTAAATAAAATACAGCTACACTTATTAAATGTACATGTAAAGTATATTTTCATTTGAAGTCAGTGTTGCTATACAATTGTATTCCTGTGGAGAAGAATCCTGAGGCACAGTGTTCCAAAGACATTTATTGGAACTTGAAGAAAAAAACCCGAATTTATCTGATAATGGCAAGCTGGACTTGATTATAGTAACTTTTAGTATAGCTTCTTTTGGGCATATCTCAACAGATGTTTTGCCTGGTAATAAGAACAGGCATTAATATGTTGTGCATTTACTAGAAGGTGATTAATTAAACTGAAATATTACATAAAATGATAAATACCTGTAACAAGATAACAAATGAAAGGCTACAATGGACACTAACATTGCAGGTTTTTTTGCAGTCTGACTTGATTTTGACCTCCATTATTTTTAAGCTAAAAAAATGTCTCAGATAAGGCATAAAGATTTTTGAGCAGTTGTTAAGAATTTAAAGTGATAGCCTTGAGAGAATTTATTATTGAAAAAAAATTTAAATAAATAAATTGAAAATAACTTCCTTTTCTGTTCTTATTTTAAATGCCTTGTAGCAGTTCGCAAGTTTTCATGTCCAAAACCATACATCAGTGTCAGAAATTATGAATTGTAAAAGTCCTGGCTAGTTAAGTAATTAACTCATAAATGCTTGACCAGCTAATTAAGATATTTAGACTGATTTGGTGTATAAGTGGTTTAAAGTTTTAGGCTTCCACCTAACCATTTAACAGTACTCTTAACAGCCTTCATGTACTTTTCCTTTGAGCAGATCATTACTTCAGGTTTTTGACTTGGAAATACTAAAGACACAAGTTTTTGGAATTGATCATGTGTTCTTTCTCGTCTTAAAAAAGCTGCAGTGAATTTTGTAAGCTTTGGTAGAGGCAGGTAACTTTAAAGATCTTTCACTCTTTTTCGGAATGATGTATAAATATAATTTTTTTTCCACTTTTTTAAATGTCTTGGAAGAAAATGATCTCTTTGCATGTAATATATGGTCCCAACAATGTTTTTAATGTATGTGTATTTAAGCGTGGGTTTATTTTTTTTCATTTTCATATGGGTATTTGAGTCCATTTTTAGATCACACCAGGTTTCCCATAATTAAGTAAATCATAGCTACTTGTTTTGCTTTCATCCAAGAAAAGCTAGAAAATGCTGCATGCCCTTTCAAGATAATGTTCCAAACATTTGATTTAGTATGATGCAACTAAAAAAATATTCAGGAATAGATGTGTCCTTATGCACTGCTAGAATTTTGGTTTGGGAATAAGCAAAGAGTTTATGAATTTTTTGATCGAGGGAGTGCAGGATTTTGAAGAAAAGAACTATGAGAAAAGATTGATGTCTGTGTGGCCTCCTTTCTTCCAGCTTGTTTAGACAAAGTGTATATGTAGGATCACATGTACAAATCTCACACTAAAAATGCACTATATAGTACCAAATAAATAATTAAAATACTAGTCCAATACTAATTTAATAAATAATAAGTAGTAACTTAAATCCATAGTAGACTGAAGTGTGGAACATTTTCTAGTCCTTCAGGAAAGGAAACAACATTTGTGGGGCAAAAATCCAAAATCTACACAAAATTGCCCTAATTGTACTTTAAAGAAGTTCAGCTTAAAGGGTCAGGCATTTTCTGTAATGACTTCTTGCAGCTTGGATTTATACAAAACTAAATGTTTCTATAAACTGTGCTTGATTCTGTCCTATTCAATATGAAAACTGGTGAAAGACGAGGAAACTTAAGTTTCAGTGGAGTTTAAAATTTTGGTCTTAGGGTTGTTTTTTTTTTCTTAAAATTTTAAGGTTAGCAGTTTGCTTTCTGTTTATCTTTGATTTCTGACGAGGTGAAATAGCTTTCATAGCAAGATGGTTACCCACTTTTTTTTTTTTTTTTTTTGTATCATTGCTCCTGCCAAACCTGGGTGGGTATCCACCTCAGGAGTCTCAGCTGAAAATAACATAATTCTTGCCCAGTTTGGGTGACTGTGATAATGCTTATGTATTCCTCTGTGTGTGCCTAAATTATTTCTTAAATCCTTTTTTTTTTTTTTTAAAAAAAAAGTTTTTTAATTTATCTCCAGCATGATAGGAAATGTCATTCCCCACAGATGTGGAACTGATTACAATGATTAGAGCATTTCTAGGCTGGAACAGTAGAAATGCCTGTGTCAGAAATGTCAATGAATAGCTGCTGTGTGGCTTTGAATGTGGTTCAGTATCTGCTCTTTTTGACCTCTGGGTTTATGTTGGGATGAATGAATTGTGATGGGGTTTTGATAACAGTTGAAGGTGTTGATTTAATGATCAAATCGTCAAGAATTTGGGCCTTACCTCTTGCAAAGATGTATATTATTTTGAGAACTACTCTCAGAGCAAAGCAGATGCTGCTGTCCAGGATTAAGTATTTGGGAACTAAGGAACGGAATTATTGAACAAAATGAGATATCATTAAAAATACCTTTCTAAGAGACTGGTTTAAGTACAATTGCAAGTGTTTTAGGAAGTTTTAAATAGTGCCTTTCTGTAGTTTCACGCGTCTGTGTGTCTGTGTGTCTGTGTGTTCTATTTCCAAGAAGAGATTATGCTAGTAATGTTTGTTATGCACTTGTATATCCTGACACAGTTGACTGTTTTTTTGTCTGACTTGCTAGGGAAGATGGATAAAAATTATTATGGTTTTGAGTAACATCTAGCTTTTCGTAAGTTGTCTGTATAGCAACTTTCAGTTGCTCAAATTCAAATTTTTGTGTCTTTTTAAAAAAATAAAAATCAGTCTCTTATAGTTAAAAAACTGTATTGCTGGATCACACATGAAACTTTTTTTTTTCCCCTCCCATTCTAGGAGGATATGAATTTGAATGAAGACAAGAAGATGCCATTGAGGGAAAAAGATTTTAATACCAAAAAAGAAATGGTGATGCAATATATTAGCACTGCTTCAAAGTCGGTAAGTAAATTTCTCTAAAGTACACAAAAATGACTTAATGTTTAGAGTATTTCCTATTGGAGTGAAAAAGTGATGCTAGTAAATCTCACAACATTCTTGAAGTTTCTCTGCCCAAAACAACATGTCAAGTTTTATATGACATTGACACCCCTAATCTCCTCATGCATTCTAAGATGTGGCTAGCTGTGCAGAGTAGCTGAATCCACAACTATTGCTGGAATCTTAGCATCATGATGGTGATGTTAAAACTCACTTTCTCAAGAGAAAGGTTTCAAGTGAGCTCTCTACTTTCTGGCACTTAATACTTGCAAAGAATGAAAGCCTATAGCAGAGTAGGTTTCATTGATCCTTGTTTCTGAGTTCCATTTCATAGAATCATAGAATCCTAGGGGTTGGAAGGGACCTCGAAAGATCATCTAGTCCAACCCCCCCTGCCAGAGCAGGGTCACCTAGAGCACATCACATAGGAACACATCCAGGCGGGTTTTGAATGTCTCCAGTGAAGGAGACTCCACAACCTCCCTGGGCAGCCTGTTCCAGTGCTCTGTCACTCTTACAGTAAAAATTTTTTTTCAGATATTCACCTTGAACCTCCTATGCTCCAATTTACACCCATTACTCCTTGTCCTATCACTGGTCATCACTGAGAAGAGCCTAACTCCATCTCCCTGACACTCACCCCTTACATATTTGTAAACATTGATGAGGTCACCCCTCAGCCTCCTTTTTTCCAAGCTAAAGAGACCCAGCTCCCTCAGCCTTTCCTCATAAGGGAGATGTTCCACTCCCTTAATCATCTTTGTGGCTCTGCGCTGGACTCTTTCAAGCAGTTCCCTGTCCTTCTTGAACTGAGGGGCCCAGAACTGGACACAATACTCCAGATGTGGCCTCACCAATGCAGAATAGAGGGGGAGGAGAACCTCTCTTGACCTACTAACCACACCCTTTCTAATGCACCCCAGGATGCCATTGGCCTTCTTGGCCACAAGGGCACATTGCTGGCTCATGGTCATCCTCCTGTCTACCAGGACCCCCAGGTCTCTTTCACCTACACTGCTCTCCAGCAGGTCAGCCCCCAACCTATACTGGGACATCGTGTTGTTCTTCCCCAAATGCAAAACTCTACACTTCCCCTTGTTGAATTTCATCATGTTTCTCCCCGCCCAACTCTCCAGCCTGTCTAAGTCTCTCTGAATGGCAGCACAGCCTTCTGGTGTGTCAGCCACTCCTCCCAGCTTAGTGTCATCAGCAAACTTGCTGAGGGTACATTCTATACCCTCATCCAGGTCGTTGATGAAGATGTTGAACAACATCGGTCCCAGTACCGACCCCTGAGGGACTCCACTAGTCACACACTTCCAACCAGATTCTGCCCCATTGACTACAACTCTCTGACTCCTTCCCATCAACCAGTTCCTGATCCACCTCACTACCTGATCACCAAACCCATACCCGATCAACTTATCTACAAGGATGCTGTGGGAGACAGTGTCAAATGCCTTACTGAAATCCAGATAAACCACATCTACTGCTCTACCATCATCTATCCACCTAGTAATTTCCTCATAGAAGGCTATGAGGTTAGTCAAACATGATTTACCCTTGATAAAACCATGCTGACTGCTCTTGATGACCCCCATGTCCTTGATATGCCTAGAGATAGAGATAAGAACAAGTTGTTCCATCACCTTTCCAGGGATGGAGGTGAGGCTGACCGGTCTATAGTTACCCGGGTCCTCCTTCTTGCCCTTCTTGTAGACTGGTGTGACATTTGCTGTCCTCCAGTCCTCAGGCACCTCTCCTGTTACCCATGACTTACTGAAGATGATGGAGAGTGGCCTAGCAATGACCTCCGCCAGCTCCCTCAGCACCCTTGGATGCATTCCATCTGGACCCATCGATTTATGGATGTCCAGATTACTCAACTAATCCCTAACCCAATCCTCATCTACTATGTCAAACTCCTCATCTATCTTGACTACTTCTGGGGCTATATGAATCTGGGGCTCATGGGGAAATCCTGCAGGAGTAAAGACAGAGGCAAAGAAGGCGTTCAGCACCTCTGCCTTCTTTATATCCTCTGTCACCAGGGCTCCCACCTCATTCAACAGTGGGCCAATTCATTTATTTGCAATAAATATTTTTTTTCTTCGATTGTCATTTCACTTAGTTTTTTGCAGTGGAGCTTCTTGCACTGTGCCCAAAGCAGCCATACAAGGTATTCTGTTGAAGAGGAATTGCATGTAACTGGGAGGAGCTGTTTCTGTGATGCGTACATTCAGCTGTTTCATTCAGTAGTGCTGCAGATGAATTCAGCGTAGTGCTGGAGATACTGGCATGGGAAACTCCTTCACTCACCCTTGCAAATGCTTTGTTCCTGGCATGCTCTTTCATGCCTGTCACGACCTGGATAAGGCAACCCAGGGAGATTCAGATTGGACCCCCTTGCTTTCTAAACTCCCTCTCAGAGAGGAGCCTAGGTGTGGCTGGATCCAACCTTAGTTTCACACCTGGTCCTTCCAGAGAGAGTAATTAACATGTCCTGGTCCGTGGAAATGCTCAACTATCCAATACCGCTTGATCGGATTAACGTGAAACAACACTCAATGTCTGTATTTGAATATTCGGTTTAATTAAAACTGTAGAAGGTGTACTGATCCTTCAGTTGTTATCTCCAGCTTTGTGATCATAAAGGCTGATATTTCGATCACAAGACTACAATACATAGAAGTTCAAGCTGTACAACCTGAGAAAAAATTGTGGTTAGGCCTTGATTTACTTAATTATTTTAGGAAGAAAGAGAGAATACAGGAGAAGAAAGGTTAGAGAGATAAATAACAGAAAATCACCAGTCCTGGATCCAGCGTTGGGCCAGCCAACAGGGGAGAGTTGGTGTCAGTAAGGCTCCCAAAGCCCACCATTGCAGCCCCTTGATTTATAGGCCTAGTTTCCTTATTTCGCAAGGATGAGAAGGCTGATTGAGTCATAAAACTGAGCAGCTGGAATGGACCTCTGTCCCCTCCGCCCCTCCATCTCCATCCCCCTCAGTTGTTGTTGTTATCTCAATCGCTGTACATGCAGGCCTCAGGCCATAGGCAGCCATCAGCGTTTTCTTCATCCTCTCAGGCAGGCCTTTTGGAATGCAAACGAGACTTTGTTGGAGGGGTTACAGTGGGGTTTCGACACCACTTCCTGCAAATTAGGGTCCTGAGGGCTTGCCCCTCACAATGCCTACAGTGCATTGCTATTTCCAAGTGCCTTCTCAGTCTAGAGAGAATAGTTCAATGAATTCCCAGAGTACTTAGCTAAATTGTGGTGTACCTCGACTTGATGAGTGTCATACTTTTCCAGAAGAGCTGAAGTGCCATATAGCTCCTGAGTTAATACTCATACAACTAACCCCATCTCAGGTCTCTCTTTGAGTGATACTGCAGTAGCATCTTTTGGTAGTTCATACTTCTCAAACTTTAAGGAGACAGGTACTAAGCTATATTGTGTTGTGACAAATATCCTCATTGGCAACTGCCATGCAAAATACTGAGCAGGTTTCATTTAAAGCAATTATCATTCTAAAAACTATTAAAATTAAGAACAGAGGCTGCACCCCTAATCAATCGATGAAAATGGTGTAGCCTCAGGTGATTGAAGTGGACTCCACTGTAGCCAAAGCTTCATCACTGACCTCAGTATCAGGGTTTCTGTTTCTTAGAAATGCAGAACTCCTTTCCAACAAAGCACATCTCTGTTACTGATGTGTGTAGAAATTATGCTGGGTTTGGTGCGACTATGCTCAGCTGGTTATTTATATATAGCACACTGTGATCTATCTTTGTGTATGCACAAGATGTTTAGAATTAATCCACCACTTCAGGACTCAAAGCTACTTAAAAAGATCCAGGGTTCTACTGATATGCTTTGTCCAATACTCATTCATTTCATTCCACTTTGCTTAGAGACTTTTTAAACAGCTGAAAGCATGCTTCTGTGTATGTCTGTACATGTTTATCTGGAAGTATGCTGTTGCCATCACTCTATAACATGGTCAGGGGCTTCCTGTAGAAGAATTGCTAAGATTAAACAGTCTTGGGGTTTGGGATACTAGTAGTACTTACTGAAATTTTGAATGATAGCAAGAGTTGTGTGTTTGGAATAATGCTGTTCAAGTACTTCAGGGTATTCTGCTAGTACTTTCTTATTTTCTTGTAATGTTTACTGTTTAGATGCAGCCTTATTTCCTCCCTTAAAATATTAGAGTTGTTTGAGATTGTTATGTTCAATCTATTTTCTGTGTTTTTTTTGTAGCTGCTTGTATGTATTTGATTACATGATTATTTGAGGTTAGAAACAGCATCACATTTTGACCTGCTATATAAACACATGCAAAGGTGTTTCCGACCCAGAAAAGTTTTAAAAATAAATTTCCATGTTTTAGAGTTAATAGTCAAGAGGAAATAAAAGTAGCATTGCTATGTTATTCAACCATAAGTTTTGCTGTTCTGTATGTTGAACGCACACAAGCTGACTTCTTAAAGTGAGTTTTCTTCACAATGTTTTGTTTTTGTTCTGCAGCTTACTCCCTTGTAATGTTTTAACTGAATTAATTAATGCTGACTTCATACTGCATCTGTTCACAGACCAGTTGTTCTTCAGTTGAGCAATTAAATTTCTAGAGGCACTGATGCCTCAAGATATTTCCTGTTTCTCAGTTAACTCGAGTGTTTTGAACTTAAGCAGCTTTTCCCATGCAGAAATATAGCTAATATAATCAGTTTCACAATTGGTACCAAATGCAGCTCTCATTTTATTTAAGCACTGGCAGATGTATCATATTCTTATTATGCAGAGCCTTGGTGTAACTATGAATAAGTGGTACTTGGTACTGTGGGTATGTTGTACAGACATTGACTCAGCTTATTGGCATCTTTTGCATAGGATAATGTTCAGGTGGGGAACAGAATCTGAGATGGGATGGCTGGTTGCTGTCTGAATGTTGATGTGAGTCTCCATTGCTTGCAACAGTGTCTTCAGATGGGTCAGATGAAACTCTAGTGAATTCTTATAGTCTGGCTGGGCTCTTATCCCATGTGACCTTTCCACTGCATATTGATTATATTAAATTACTTCTGAAATATCATCTAAACGTCTTAACTATATTTCTTGTCTACATGACTGTCCTATGTGACCATTTCTGCATTAAAATAAAGCAATTTTACTGACTCTGTAAGTATCTTAGTTATATCCAGCTTGGTCAATTTTACAGCAGGAACTGCTGGGGGAAGTCACTGGAAATGACAGATTCTCTTCTCAGGATATTAATCCATATGCTTAGGCATACATGTAGTGCTTATCAACTAGTCTGTGCACAGCAGGAGCTGCCAGGAGAATTTCTGGGACTTTTTGATATTTCCAACTGGAGACCTCCTGTAACATTTAGTTAAGTACTTTTTCATGAAGGCTGCTAGGAGTTTGTTTGGTCATCTTGTCTCCAGTCAGTCCATGATCTAATCTATGCAGAAACCAGCTGGGAAGATCCAGGATTGCAGGGGAACTGTATGTGCTGCATATGCATACAGGCACAGCCTTGATCTCCTGTTAGACCACAGCTCACCACTGCTGAGGGGAAGGATCACTTTGCTTTGACCAGCTGGTGGTGCATGTGCCTGTGATCAATTTGTCATCCACCAGGACCACCATTGTTTTCCTGCAAACCTACTTCCCATCTAATTGTTGCCGACAGCTCTTGGTGCATGGGATTATTCCTCCCCAGGTTCAGAATTTAGCATTTCCTGTCATGGAACTCCATGAAATTCCTCTGCCTATTTCTCCTGTCCGTTTAGGTCTCTCTGAATGGCAGCACAGCAGTCTGGTCTGTCAACAGCTCTTCCCAGTTCTTCACTTCACCTCTGTGCTAGAAAGTATTTAATCATCTTCTACTTCTGTGTAATCAGATAATGAAGCTGCCACACCATTTACAGTGGATAATTTCGAGTTATGATTGCACTGCAAGTCTAATTCTCTTCAAGTCCTGACTTAAGCCACTAGATAATCAGGTATTTTTTAGTAACTCTCTCCAGTGCTACATGGTAGAGTAATTGTGCTTCTGCTCTCAAAAAAGGAGTTTCTCCAAAGACTTAAGTAAAATATAGGTTCTATACCCCATTGTATGCCTCTTCTTTGGAATATAGATATGTTCTGTAGAAAATGTGTCTATTCTTCTTCATGTCATAAACGGATATTACATGGAGTAGACATTTCCCACCATCTACCAATTTTTTCTTTGCTGCTACTTAAAAAAAAGAGGAGGAGGATACTCTTAAGAATAGGGTCAGTGCCTCTTAGATTTGCCATTTTAATTGCAAGTTGTAGAGCTTAACTTGTTCAGTATAACCACTGTTTTTTTTTTAAATGAATACTATATATCGTTCAGAAGAGTCATTAATATATTGAATTTCTTTTAAGCAACGTTTGACACCACACGTACAAGTCAAACACAGTGTCCTTCAACCTATATTGCTTGGAATAGAAAATACTTTGCACAAAACTGCTTTTGCAGTGCTACATTAACTTGCCATTGCATTTTCCTTTATATCTCCATGGTCTTTATAGCCTCCCCACCTGCCAAAAAGAGCAAAGCTCAAAAAACAAGGCAAAGTTCAAACTTGAGTAAGTGTCCTCAAGTTATTGCATCAGTAGTCTTATTTCTGTGGCACTGCATCGTTACAGATGGCAAATTCAATGCATGAGGAGCTGTAATTTATCTTCAGAACTTCAGTGGTTCTAAATAAGTATTTTAATTTTTTTATTTTTTTTTTTTTAGTTCTTTTCCTTTAACCCTTAGAGCCAAAGCTGGTCTGTTTTCATAATCCAAATCTCATACTCACTTCATCTGAAGGACCTTTAAGGGGAAGTTTTTTACAACATTATTTGCAAGAACTCAAGTAACTTCAATAACATCCTGAGTAGTCTTCTGATGCACTGGTCCTTCCCTCTGTGTTCTCACATACATGACTGCAGTCCCTCTTCTAGACACCTGCCCTGTGATCTCTTCAGAGCACCTCAGAATTATTTTTTTTCTTCTGTGGGGTATTGAAAGTTAAGATGCTTGCAATGTGTGAACAGAATCCATTCATTACAAAATTTGTATTTCACCGAGTGTCTACAATACATTTCTATATTTGATGCCTGCTGCTTTTTACTACTGATTATGGATTTGTTCATAAATTGACAAAACTTTAGTCAGCATTTAGCATATATAACAGATGGACTACAAACAGTTACAAGTTTAGAGTGCAATTATAACTTTTTTTTTTCTGTTTTTTCAAGGAACAGAAATGAGTTAGCTATTAGTGCTCTATTCAAGTTTCATATGGACCAAGTAAAAGAAGAATGGTTTTTTTTGTATTTCAGGGAAGTCTCAAGAGCAGTCGGAAGATTTCAGCCCAAGAATTTATTCAGGAATTAAAATCTGGGTCAACAGATGAAAGACTAGTCACTTGCTTAGAATCTCTCCGTGTGTCCTTGACTAGTAATCCTGTCAGGTAACATCATTAACACATATTGCAAAGATTAATTATATTCTTATGTCTTAATCAATTAAAATTAATGGATCTGTAGATGTGCATGTTTCAAGGTTTTCCAGTTAATGAATGTGTATGCGTTAGTGAATAATTGTACCTTTTTTCTGTCTTCATTGATTGTGTATCTTCCATAGATCTATTTGTCAGTAGATTGCACTGATCTGTACAACATAATGGTAAGAGAATTTAAACAAATGTATTGCAAAGCAGTTAGCTTTGTTTTCTAGTGCTAAGTAGTCAAAGTTTTTTTTTTCATTTTTATTTCTGAAATATTCTCTTAACTCTTTAATCCTTTAGCTTACTTTGTCAGGGTGATCAATTATGGGAGATAGACACCTTGGTGTAAATTTCTTAGCTAGAAAACATATATGTTTAATTGTGTGCTCCTCCTTCTGTCCAGTGTGCTATAGGCTTTCCTCCATGCTGCCTAGTAATTTTTTGGTGTATCTATGGGATTTATTTATACAGAAGAGAGCACAGCATTAGTTTATCTGTGCTTTGTTAAAAAAAGGCTAACACTTCAGTAATCCTAAGTCTAACACTGATACAAATCTTTATGTTTAATTTTTATTTGATCCATACAGCTTGATTTATCTGTGCTGGCTTTATTAAATTACATTGTTTTCTATTCTACTCTATTTACAACCTTTTGTTTTAGAGTTCCTATTTAAGGCAGTGGTTGAACACATGATTTTGGGAAACTGCTTTGAGTTTAGTTCGAAGTAATGGAAATGAAATGTTGGGGATGCTTATGATAGAATGTGATTAAAAAGGATTAGACAGATTTTTTCCTTCTGTATCTGGCTTGGCAGAGCTGTTAACGTGGTTCTTCTGTAGGGTTGTTTGCCTCTTTTCTTCTATTAATTTGTTTTTTGAATTGGATTGTCTTATTTAGAATAAGGAATAGTTCACATAGGAAGAAACATGCTTTACATCAACCTGAGTTCTGACAGTTTTACAGAAGATAGATTCCTCCATGCATGTGAAACTACTTTTTGATATAGTATTACTTCCCCTTATTTAAAAAACCCCAAAACAACAACCCACAACCCCAGAGATATTTTTACTTACACTTAATGTTTATTTAACAAAGAAAACTGTGCTTGCTAGTATGCATCTAGAAATATGTGAACTATGTGACAATTTAAGTTTAGATCTTTTGTTCTGTTCCTGATATGACTGGTAGTTTCTTCTTTTTGTATGTGATCCCCTTTCCTGTCCCTTTTGAACGCACCAAGAGAAAAGTTAACCCCATGTCCCACCCCCCCAAAGCCCTCCCCCCCCAAAAAAAAAAAAAAAAAGAAAAAAAAACAACAACAAACCCCTCCAAACCGAAAACAAACCAAAAAACATGAAACTGTGACCTTGGTGAGGTGCTAGTTCTGCCTCATGGTACAAGGTGATGGGACATGAAGGGGTGTGGAAGATGGAGAAATAGGATCTGAATAAGGAATGTGGAGGCCAGCTGTGAGAGAGTGGGTGCTGGCCTGTACTTGAGACATTTAATAGAAAATGCAAGTTGGATTGAACTATGATTTTGTAATAGAGTATATGATCAATACCAAAAGTCTGATAATTGGTATTATCTGAAAGAACAAAGTACACAAACTTTGGAGTTTTACAGGAACTAAATATGAAATTTTGTATTAAGTAGGTTTTCCACAAATGTTTCACACTGAGTAGGGAAAGGATTAGAAATCTGTAGATGTGTGTTATGAGTACAGGCAAAAGAGCAGCAAGTGCTTTTGTGCATAGAGAAATGGGAAAACAAATGTTTTCATTTTCATAAGCTTAGTGTATTTTGTCAGAACTTAGAAGTATGCTAGAAGGTTGTGATACATCATTGATATCAAAGCATTGCTGTGATAATTTTGAGAGATTAGTTTTTTCAGCTTATTGGTACAAATAGTTCTAGATGGCAACACTGGCTTTAACTTTGTTCAGTCAAATATGAACAATGGTAGGTAAATAATTTGACAGTTGAATCTAAGTCTCAACTTGACCATAATTTATTAAAATTTAAATTCATTTTAAAATAACTAAGCAGAAGGAAAGAGACAACATAAAAGAACTATAATGCTTGGATTGGAGTGAAACTCATTATTAAGTTAATGGTTGTATGGACTAAGAATAGGCCTGAATTTGAGAGGTTTGAATTGGAAGGAAAGTGACTGTGGCTTACACTACTTGTCCATGAATGCATTTTAGTCTACAAATCAAAAGATGCATCACAACCAATAGAACATACAGGTTCTGAAACAGTCTTCTGGTGTATTAAGTGGTGCTGAAAAAGAATGTTAAGGTAGACCTCATTACGCTTAAAAAGAGCATTTAAAAATAAGCTGAGGAAAAAACTAAGTTCTTCTGTAGGGCTTATATAAAAAAAAATAGCAAAAATGTAACAGTGGCACACTGTTTTTCCTACTAAAATTTTTTGACCTAAACAATTTTAAACCACGACCCCTTCTTTCTAATGAGTAGCAACACCTGATATTCATTAGATGCAAATATTGATGACCATGATTTTCCTATCAGCAGTCAGATCTTTGAGTAAGAACTTCCTTTGACACATAAATACTGAACTTCAGTCCAGCTGCTGTAAATTAATGTTTATTTTAAACTCCTGCTTCATATGATACGGACAATGAGAAATAACTGATGAAATGATGGGATTTCATTTTGTGCATATATAATACCCAAGAATAAATTTTTGCTTTTTTAGGAGAATGGCAATTAAATTTTGATTGGATCTAGCCTGACAATCTTCACATTTTAGGCTGTAATTTTTTTGACAATATATAATTTAGGTTTTTTTTTCTAATTACTGTGCTTTAATCAACTTAACTTTTTAATCTTGTTGACATTCCAATTTCTAATTCAAGAGCTAGTTCTACAACATCATTTTCAATTAGTTGTTTTGTAAAATGTATTTTTAGTTCACAGAGAAAATCTAGATCAAGTGATATTGAGTAGTTTGGTCCTGATACTTAGAAAAATGGATCCTAATCTATGGGTTACTGCAAAAACTAGTATTTGTTTTCCATCTGTATATAAAAAAAGGCTCAAAAGGAAAATGTATCCACTGACCTTGGTCACTGTTCTTCAGGTGAATAACTGGGATGTTTTTACTTCACGGTTGCCAACAAAATTCATCAAAACTGGTTCTGTGATCCAGCTGTACATAGTATTGCAGATAACTAGTTATCTCCAACTATTTCTTGTCCTTTTTTATAATAGTTTCAATAGATTTAGCTCTTTTCATGAAGAGGACATATAAAAAAATTCGAAAGTAAGGGCACTGATAGTCTGGTATTTTGTCAGTCTGAAAAAAAGCTGAGGGTTTGGTCTCGATAATGTAAGTAATCTTTGTTCTTTTGTGAAAGCAGAGAAAAGAGCAGTAATAATGCAACAGTATTTTAGGAACTTGATCATTCTCATCATCCTCAGCTGCCAGATGTATGATAAAGTGGCAATGCACTATTCTGTCCAATAAAAAATGTGCTAAGAAATGTCTAGTAGGATCATCTTTATGTGAAGTATGGCCAGTTATACCAAAAATTATTGACAGTTATTTGCCTAACCTGTTTCTGAACAAAACACCCATCCAGGAAGGAGAAAATATTTTCTCATATATATTTACTTTTAGGGGAAAAACATAAAAAGCATCTAATCTAGTTCTCTCTTCCTGTAGCTTTAAGTCCATTACAGGATCGGAAGTACTTTGTATGTGAAAAGAGCTATTGCATCTCCTTTGTGTTATTTCTGACAGAGTAGCTTATTATTTGTCAGTACTAAGGTCCCACCATTGTAGTTGTGTCTAAATATCCTGGTTACTATTCAAAGGTGGTGACATAAATTTTACTGAATGTGTATAATGGTGTGTAAATAGACAAAATGAAGAAAACAATGGAGAAGCTATAACGCAAATAAAGTAAATGTTTTAATTTTTTTATTAATTCTTATCAACATCTTGATGCTGAACTTCTGATGTTGCAGAATGGATGCTTCCTTTTTATGTACAAGGCTTTATTATTTCGGTCACGACAACCCCAGGCAACGCTACAGGCTTGGGGAGGAGTGGCTGCAGGGCAGCCTGGCAGAGAGGGACCTGGGGGTGCTGGTGGACCAGCTGGCTTAACATGAGCCAGCAGTGTGCCCAGGTGGCCAAGAAGGCCAATGGCATCCTGGCCTGCATCAGGAATAGTGTGGCCAGCAGGAGCAGGGATGGGATTCTTGCCCTGTAGTTGGCACTGGTGAGGCTGCACCTTGAGTACTGTGTGCAGTTCTGGGCCCCTCACTACAGGAAGGACATTGAGGTACTGGAGCATGTCCAGAGAAGAGCCACCAAGCTTGTGAAGGGTCTAGAGAACAAGTCATATGAGGAGCGGCTGAGGGAACTGGGGGTGTTTAGTTTGAAGAAGAGGAGGCTGAGGAGAGACCTCATTGCTCTCTACAGCTACTTGAAAGGAGGTTGTATGGAGGAGGGTGTTGGCCTTTTCTCCCGAGTGGATAGTGACAGGACCAGAGGACATGTTCTGAAGTTGCAGCAGGGAAGGTTTAGATTGGACATTAGGAAGAATTTCTTTACTGAAAGAGTGATCAGGCACTGGAACGGTCTGCCCAGGGAGGTGGTGGAGCCACTATCCTTGGAAGTATTCAAGAAACATCTAGATGATGAACTTCAGAGTATGCTCTAGTGGCTGAGAATGTAGGTTGTGTGTTGTGGGTTTTTTGGGGTGTGGTTTTGTGGGGGTTTTTTTATGGTTGGACTTGAGGATCTCAGAGGTCCTTTCCAAACTTGATTATTCTGTGATTTTATTAATAAATGACAAGGGATTCCCTCAGCTTAAGCTTTCTTAAGTAATAATTTAAATAATGCACAAAAGCTATTGGTGCTACAGTCACAACGGCATTCATGTTTTGATGTTGAAGATGGTGAAAAGTATCATGTCTTCATCATGCTAACTATGTATGTTCTAAACAGACATGGTTTTGTAGTCTTAATAGATAAAAATAATACACAAATTTAAAAATGGGAAAAGTGTGGAAGAGATACCTGTTATGAAATAATTTTTGGTTCTTTTGGCCAAAGACAGTAATCAGAGGTCCAAGGACAGTGGCATGGAAAGTTGACTAAAGGTGTCAGAAAATATTCTTGCCTCTTATAGAAAGAGAAGAGTATCCATTAACTGGATATTATAACTTCATCCTTTATAAAAGAAATTTTCTGAACAAATAATATCTACAGTTTCTCTGCTTGTATATGTATTTTTGTTGCCTCTGCAGCCAACTTCACCTTCCTCCAGTGGGATTTTGCTAGAAGTTTGAAGTTGAAAATATCTATGCCTTACACAGACAATGAAGTCTAAAGAGTGAAATATTCCTTTTGGTATGAATAACAGTATTGTCCATGAACTTTAGGGTTAGTTAATTGATCAAACATCATAGCTTCAGCAAGACCAATAGCTCCTATCAAAGGGATGGCTGCAGTACTGCTGGTACTCATGCAGGTATTTGTATTTGATATAAAGGGGTTTTGCATGATAATAAACAGGACTGTGAAGCACTGTCTCATGTGGAAACATGCCCAGGTTTAACCTCACCAAAAGACAGCTTTGGCAACAGCTGAAATTCTAAATTTTTGTTGTGTTCACTTGGAGATACCCATATGGATTAGTATCTCAGGCATCACTTCTGCAGTTCCTTTAGGCTTTCCCTTCCTTCTCTGCTGTTTACGGTTAGATTCTGAACTCTCCAGTAGACCTTAGAACAGTGTGTAGTAGAAAGTGTTGTTTTTCTTCCCTTCCTTTGCAAGAGTTTTAAAATTACAGTTCTGTGACAATGAATGTATAGTAGTTAATTTAAAACTTGTAATTAATACATTTAATGACTAATTTCTTTAATTTTTTTAATTTAAGGTTATCTAATTGCATCAATGAGTGCGTCTTGATCTTCTATTGCGTAAAGAGTCAAGTTTAGGTTTTAAAATGATCCAATTATACTTTTTATGTATGCTGACAATTTTCATTCATTGTAATTACTCTTTGAAATGTCAGTTCTTTTAATGTCTTTTTGCTTTCTCCCTAGCTGGGTTGAAAACTTTGGTCGAGAAGGTCTAGGGCTGCTGTTGGATGTTTTGGAAAGATTGGTAGAGACAAAAAAGTAAGAATGATTTAATATTAAGTTGCCAGCTTTTCTTAATATGTAAACAGCATTTAATTACACCTAATTATCTATCTATCTATTTATTTATTTATTTATTATTTATTCAGCCAGGACAAAGTTGTGAAGAGGAGTCAGCATAAGGTTATACAGTGTTTGAGAGCCTTCATGAATAATAAGGTATGGGATTTTTTAGAATCTGGAAATCTAAATTACCACTGTTCAATCAGATAATGTACATGGTTGCTGGATGTAAGCCTGTCCAATTTGGAGAAGCAGTGTGTTGGTCAGGTGTGTTTTGAAGTTCTTTCTGCTGCCACTTTGTCTCTGCAGAACTATACTCAGAGAGTAAACTTTAGATGCTGATATATTCCCCTATTACATGTTAAGTGACCCATTTTCGACTTTTCTCTCATTTATTTTTTTTAATTATGTATTTGACATACTTAAATGTCACCTGAGATACTTACTTGGGGGAGCTGTCGCTGTCTTTTACTAGATACTCAATAGTCATTTGGATTCCCTCCAACTCTCCTTACAACTGTTTTTCTGTTGTTTAGTATGGATTGGAAAGAATTTTGGGAGAAGAGAGAAGCCTTTTGTTGCTGATCAAAGCAATTGATCCCAAGCAAACTAACATGATGACAGATATAGTTAAACTCCTTTCTGCAATGTGCATTGTTGGAGAGGAAAACATGTAAGTACTGTATTTAGCCAGAAATAGTAAGGTGTTTTTATGATACTCAAAATTATACCTGAACGAAATGCTAAAATTTTCAGCTTAGGTTTGAAAGGAGTATCTGTACTATATTGTCAGTTTTCAGAATACCTTTGTCTGTGATTTTTGTTATGGTCCTATCAATAAGAGTTTTCTTTTTGACATGTGGTTGTAATGGTTAGATGCAAGCAGTTAAGCAACTATTCTTTTGCTTAAAATTTTTAGCATGACTTTTAAGGTATCTTAACCATTGTAATCCCCTAAGTCATTCTTTAGCTATAAAAATCTCCAAAGTAAACAAGGAATGCTTAAACCTCCTACATTTGCACACAAAAAATTGCATACAAATGAACAGCAAGGTTAAATATCTCTCCTGAGTGAAATGCTTTTATTTTCTTACAGCCTTGAAAAAATTTTGGAAGCTATAACAGCAGCAGCAGAGGAAAGGAATGTCGATAGATTCTCTCCTATTGTAGAAGGTCTTCAGGATAACTCCGTTCAGCTGCAAGTAAGCACATTTTTTTCACAAACCTCTGTAATAAGTAAGCATAAAATTACATATTTTTCTTTAGTGACCAAGTCATTACAATAAAAAGGAGGAAGGATGCTGTTTCAAATTAAGGTCAAATTTTGGAATGTTGTTTCTAATGTTATATTTTCAAATAAGTCAGGGAAAGATTCAGTGTTGAGAAACACAGAGGTGTTGCAGGTTATTTAGTTGATTTCTATTCACCCAAATCTTACAGACTTTGGGAGTTAAATTATACTGCCTTTTAAGATGAAGCAGGAGTCATATATTCAGATACAAAAAGATTATCTCACTTCTGGTGATATTTGCTGAAACCTAAAGATTAATAACAGTGAAAAAGCAAGGTTTTAGGCAACTGTTTTTTATAATTGATGCTTAAATCAGCAGGAAGTATGTCCCTCATGCCAACTTTATGATTTCATAAAATTGCACCCAGAGAGTCTGAGGAAAGAAATCTTTCACCATATTTTCAGTTTTCAATTTGCTTCAGTTGAATATAGAGTTTACCACAGAAAGACACAAAATATTACAGTCCCTTTGAATGATCACTGTAAATCGTTGGTGTAAATATTAACTCATACTGATTTTCATGTAATTCACTTGAACTTAATGCTGTTCATAATTGTCATTCTTTGTAAACATTACAAAAATGGTAAAAGATGAATTTCAAGTTTGAAAGAAATGATTGTGTTACTTCACTGTCACCTTTTGTATTAAATAGTCCATGTCTGACAGTAAAGGCTGCTGTTTGTTTCATCTGTCTTGCAGAAAAGCTAACCTTAAAGAAATATTTGAAGGTGAAACATAATTTATAGCTGAATTATGCCCATACCGATGGGATTCTGGTGTAAAATTGATCTTTCTTTCTTACTCCTATCTTACAATCATAGAATTGTTTGGGCTGGAAGGGACCTTTAAAGATGATCTAGTTCCAACCACCCCTACCATGAGGGGGGCATCTTTCACTAGATCAGGCTGCTCAAGGCCCTGACCAGCTTGAGCTTGAACACTACCAGGGATGGGGCACCTACAACTTCTTAGGATATGGTTTGCTCTCTGGACTGCAAGCACACATTGCTGGCTTATATTTAATTTTTCACCTATGATGGGCTGCTCTCAATCCATTCACCGCTCAGCCTGCACTGATGCTGGTGATCGCCCCAGCCAAGATGCAGGATGTTGCACTAGGCCTTGTTGAACAGCACAGTTAAGATTAGCAAGGACAGGGAGAAAAAGCTTTGAGCTCCAGTTGCAGTGGAACTGGAAAGGGACTGCAGAAGGAAAGAGTAGACTGTATGACGACAAATTTCCTCATTTTCAAGGCTTTTGAGTCTGTGTTTTCTAGATTTGACATATATTTCATCTAGTAGCACATATTTGTCTTAGGTATTTTTGCAGTGGTGATTGTAGTTATTCGATATTTAAATATGTGGTCACATAAATTTCTGTTCTTGTTTGGAGTCTCTGTTTCATTTAGATTTCAAGGTGAATGATGTTCAGTTAACAAGTTCCTGTTCAGTATGATTTTTCTCTTTTAAGCTCCATATTTTCGCATTGTTGACATAATAGGAAGTCTGAATTTGGGCTAGGCATGCAAGCTTGAACATGTCACACTTTCAGGACCATATTTGGTTTGCTGCATCTGAGGCTTGTTTTGTTTGCATGTTTTTAGGCTTCCTTGGTTTACTTGTTTTGCTTGCTTGGTTTACTCTGATATTGAGTCATAATATAAGTATAAAATTTTGTTCTTATCAACCTGAAAAAAAAAAAGTGAAAAGTTTGGATATTTTCTGTTATGCTTATTTATATTATTTTAGTATAATAAATAAGCAAAAATATATATATTCTATATTAAGACATTTTTATTTATAAATATAATCAGTCAAATAATTAAAAAAAAAAAGTCCAAATGCAGAATTTAGTTTTAATGTTAAATAATGGTAGTTCAGTGTCTCTTTATATTGGTTGAAAAGTTTTCTTCTTTCTTTGGCATGAATATGAATATCAGTACATTTTTAAAAAATATTTTGATTTGGTAGAGATAAGTGCTTTAGATTGTGGAAGTTATATTTTCCAGTTTCAGTATATTGTATCTAACTTAGGAGAATTTAAGAGCCTGTGTACTTTGTATAGTATATAAGGGTTTGAGAACTTCCAGGTCCATCACAGCACTTATGTGATGCCTAGATTTTAATACCATGAAGAGCAATACTTCTCTGACTGTTCTTTTCTAGCTTATAGGTATTCAGAGTCCTGAAATTAACAGCATTTTGGTTTGATTGTTAGGTTTCTAAATGTGATCCTGAATTGTCTGGAGTAGCATGTATTTAAATGTGTGTAGATTCAATAAGGGAAAGAAAAAACCCTTTTCTGTCCTGTTCTGAAAGTCTGTAAAAACTGCCTTAAAATCAGCCCCTTATTTTATTTGAAGCAGCAGGTAAATTAAATTACCCTATGTATTTCTCCCTTTGTCCATGACAGGTACCCAAATGGTCATTTTGCCCATTTCCCCCTTTTAAAAAATTGAATAACTTTATAAGGGCCTCTCTAAATCTATAAATATGCCTTGCAGATTAAACTGAAGGTGAACAGATAGTAGGTGTTTTGGATCAACGTTTGGGAATAGGTTTCAGAAATTGTAAGAATTTGTCAATGGTTGTTGGTAAGCAGCCCCTTTAAGAAATAGGTAGACACCAATATTAATGGCACTTGAGGCATTTGATATGCAGGGGAAAAAAGTCATAGTAGCTGATTATCTCTAACCACTTAGATCTTTCTTACAAACATGAACACTTTCTTACTCACTGTTTACAGTGATGCTTAGCTCTGTTAGTGAGACACCACTGATGAGATAATCGAGTAAGTGCAGGAAACCTCAGCTGAGTTATTAACTATGGACTAGCATCTGTTTTTCTAGGATATTAAAAACATTTTCAGATATTAAAAAAGTACTTTTCTAGTAATTATGCCCTCTTACGATTGTGCTATACCTCCATTTGCTTTTTTGTTATCCTCTGATAAAGAAGAGCTGAGAATTTAAGTGTTACAATTGCAATACTTAAGCTAAATGTATTTGGCTTTACTGAGAGTGTTACCCTAAAGTTCCTGAAAATAGGTTACATTTTGCTGTTTCATTTGCTGTATCTTATTTAGACATAGAAGCTTTTAAGGAAAGTTCTCTTTTTGAGTTAGACCTCCATTTCAAAACGTTCCTTCCACTGAAAGTCTTTTTTTCTTTTTCAGATTCCACAAATGGTTGCTAGCTTTCTGTTTATAAGACCAGAAAAATCAAGGTTCCTCATGTGAATCAGTTGTAAACTTTTATAGCAATGACATTGACGTGGTGGTTAATTTGACAGTGTTTTAATGAGACAAAAGTTTACAGTTGTCAGTTACATGGCATATTTGCCTTTATTATCTGCTTGATATATGTAGGCTTGCTTTGTGGCAGTTCAATTTGACACTAACAACTGACCTTTTCAATTTTGAATTGACTAGCATTTCTCTTACTTGAAGGCTGAATATATAAAAGGCCTTAGTATGATGATTTTTGTATTTTTAGTGAAAGCTCTATGTATCTGCTTTTTACATTTCTTGAAAGCCAAGGTATTCTCCCTGTTATCTTTCAGAAAAATCTAAAGTTATGGAAAGCATACTTACATGTTTTTGGTTCAAGACGAGATTGGTGATCTTGGTTTGAGAATGGAACTACAGCCAGGATTAACACTGACTTTCTGGTTTGCTTAAAATAGATGTAGTTTAATGTCTTAAACCTGTGCTCAAGAAAATGCATACAAGGTAATCTGGTACCTTGTATACTCATGACGACAACTGAAAAAATGTAGTTACTTTGGTTGTTCAAATTACAGTTGCAGGAAATACAGCTCTTCTGACACAACAAATTGTGTGTTGCCCAGTTCTTTTCATTCTTCCTGTAGAATCAAATTAGTGCTTCTACTCTCTAATCAATGTCTTTCACTGTTCCTCAAGCAGGCAGTTTAACTAATGGGAGAGTGCTGTTCTTCTTCCGTACAGTTCTGTTTGCAAATGCCAGCTCGTTCTAATTTTCCAGTTACAACTGAGAAGAGGTACAACATTGAAGCAAAGGTGTAATTCTTCCTTTTTCCAATTAAGTTCCTGAAAAATGACCACTGATCATCCCTGTGGAAACCTGCAGATGTTTCATCCCTGTCCTAGGAAAAGTGTTTTTTTTGACAAAGTAAAAGGTCTTATCTATTAATCAGCAGCATTAGTCTTTTAGTTGTCAGGAATACCATTTCATCTTTCTTTTTTCATCTACTAATATGAGAATGTGAGATGGTACAGTCCGTGATATTTTGGTTAGCTGAATCACTTGATGATTCTTGGTTGTTCTGTGCTAATGAGATCCTTTCCATAACTGCATATGTAATAGAATGAATCAGAGCAAAGCTCACCTTATCTAAATGTAGAGACTGGTAAGTATTTAAGATCCATGTGCATGCATGTAGATAGTACATCTCAAAGTAATTTCTAAGGATTTCTTCTCATTAGCAAGGGTAAATAATTGATGAACATCAGTATAGTGTCTGTACCAAGGCCAAATCTACAGTCCGTTTAATACCAGCAAGCAGAGTGTAACTAAATATGCATCATCTTTACAGCCTTTTCTACAAATGCATACTAGCAATAAGAATGAAAAAAGTGAAGCATAAAATCTTACTGCAGTTCCTCTTCTTCAAATAGGCGTGACGCAAAATGATACTTACCACACAGGTAGCATTGATTGTCTTGTCTATGCAAGGAAAAAGCTGCTCTGAGCTACTGAGGTGTACCTGATATTTTCCACCAGATAAGGACCAGGTATATTCTGTCTGCTCTTGAAATGGGAAAAATGCTTAAAGTACAGGCTGTGGGAATCCTCTGAAAATGGATCCTGTAGCTTGATAAACATCACTGGTTGGAATTGCCCAGGATTAGGTGTTGAAGCTGTAACTTCTCACTTAGCAGAATATATCTGATGTAGTTGGTTTAGTTTCTCATGGAGGAAAGCATTTAAAATTTTTACTTCCCAGGTGAACTGTATCATCATACAGAGTTCTTCCTTACCAAAAAGAATGTGTGTTTATCCATCAATATATGCCCGTCTCTTAAATAAACATACCAAGTCAGGTGTTGTAGATTACCCTACAATGTGGTAGCAGGTCGTTAAAAGCATTCCAGATGGAATGTACTCCCAGACCTGAACGTCCTCTGAAAATTAACATGGTAGTCTATACTTAGCTGCAATTCTTCTGGGATGAAGAAGGGAAGGAGTCATCTAACTAGTTTGCCAGATGAAGTGGAAGATTTGTTCTTGGCTTTTCCTTGAAGAAAGGGAAGTACCTCTACATGCCTTCACTGCATACCTGTTGTAAACAGCAGGATGCTCTCAAGATGTAATTACTGCTTGGGTTAGAGATGCCTGTCAGGAAAGAGAAATTGCAGTCCTTAGCACCACAATAACATGTTAAAAGGTACAGCAGAGAGCTGTGTATTACCACATGCCTTTTGCTGTTAGAGCCTAAAATAACTTCACTTCTTCACGTGTCTTCTCAAGGGCAGACTGAAAAAATACCTGCAATTACAGAACCTACAACTCTTCATGAATTGGTTTTAGATATAGACCGTTTACCCAGAATGTTTTGCTCACAATGACTTCTGCCTTCCTGGGAAGCTAATTTACCTGTCTTCCCTAAACCTCATACTACTTCAGCAGAAGTACCTCTTCATTTATTGAAGAAGAGATGTCTTTTTTGATATGGACATGGCTTTCCCACCTTGTGTCCATGGCTGAAAATTCAAAAGGCTGTCAGTCTGTTTACAGAATCTTACCCAAGGTAATTGAGTGGAAAAGAATGCAGTCAGGGCCCACTCATCTGGAGTGCAAACAGGGACTGATAGTTCTGTGTCTCAAGAGTTGACATTTACAGAGCTGTCAACTGGAGCGTCACAGGCATATTCCTTTAGTGTTCTGTACTTCGAGAATTGTCAAGGTATGATGTTACATTTGGGATAATTCTTCAATTTTTTCTTTATTAGGAACGCTGAAGACAAACAATTATGAGTGGATACTCCTTGGAATTGTGTGTAGTATGAATACACATAAAGACAAGCACTTGAAAAAAATAACTGCTTATCTGTAGCTTCCTTTCTCCCTTAAGAATTCTTCCAACTCTTTGCAGTCTGCTTTTTATTTGGTCTGACCCTGCATTAGCAGCATTATAGACTGAATAGTCTCTCTTTGTGGAAGAAATTACCAGATTTGTTATTTCTATTGCATTTCTTTGACTAGTAGCTTCACTCTAGAAGCTGGAAACAAACTCGCTGTTTGACTATTGTTAGATCTGGTAATTTAAGAATTCTACATACCAATCTGTATTTCAATGTTCCAAGCTTTTAAAGCATGTTGTAACATAGATTTAGCACTACGAAAAAGACATAATTGGGTATTTCTAAACAAAAGTCATGTACTTCTATATTTTTATTTTTTTTTCCCTGAGGCATTTTTGTGACTGGGACTTTCTTCCTAAACAAGTAGGCACAGAGGGAGGCAAAATATCGTACCTATTTAAAACTTTGTAGATTGGGAACAAGTGAGCTTCCTAAGTAAGTGGCAGATCTTTCTCTTTAGCATTTTAAGACACAGAAGAGGGTTTAGTCTGCAAGTGGGCCAACCCCTCAAGCATTTGTGCTAGATGTCTCAACTCTCATATAACCAATGGAACTCTGAGGCTCAGTTTAGTGGCCCACACATTAACTTCAAATGTAATTTCAGATGCTTTCATAGATATGAAGCAGTTCCTTTAGGAGACTCCCACCTTTCTGGATTGACATTTGTAAGCCAGATGGGACACACAGTGGCAGGTGTAATGGTACTCTGTATACTTTGTGTTAGTGTTTAAGCTGATGAATTGGGTCCCTAGTCAGTAAATACAATGGATCCTAGAGTGCCTTGGTCACTCTGTGCATGTTGTAAAGGAGATATTTTAGAATATATAATCTTAAATGAGAGCTTTAAAGAAGAATCTAGTAGACTACTGATTAACTAGAATGGGAGTTTAGTTATGCATGTAGGTATCTCCCTACATATAGGCATGTAAATGCAGATATCTGAAGTTTGAACTGTGTTGTCTTGGAAAACTCGTGAATTCCATTTGAGTTTATTTCTGTGCCTTATGCAGGAACTAACTGAGCTTCGCTTGCTACTTTTTAAAAATTGACTTGCTACCAAACATAGGGTAATAATAATGTACTGTTTTTCCTACTGTAAATTTTAGGATAGCAATAAGTTTCTTTGTTCTTGAATATTCCATGAGTTGCTCCTTAAAACTCCCTTTTAGTAAGCTACTTGGATGCTGTTCATCAAGTTGAAAAGGAGTATTTTTCTTTCTCTTCATTTTGACACGTTCCCCTCACATTTAACTTTTCAGACTGCAGCATTACTAAAATGTTGACCAACTGTATTATTGTATGATAGCATTGTCCAATGAAGTCTACAATCATTGAAATGCCTCACTGATGTAACAGAAGTACAGGTGATGGTAGCATCTGTCAGTGTGCTGAATAACTGGTTTTGAATGGCAGAGATAATTGAATCAAGAAAATGCAATTGAATGAAAGATTCAGTACTCCAGAGAGATAAATTGGAGCTGCTGAAATAGGTTTTGACTAAATAAGCTCAAAATTAGGGGAAATAAAAGTTTTCATCATGGCTGCTGAAGAAAAACATAAATAAGTGATAAAGCAGATGGTTTGATAAAGTGGACCCATACCAAAACAAATACAAAAAGGTTTGAGAATAGAGAATACAGCCCCTTCTTAGATAATAAGAGAATATGTTGTGTAAGGTGTTGGTGCACTAAAGTTTAACTGTTTGGGTTGCCTGCATTTTCTACCATTTGTTGCATCTAATTTACAGACAAAGCAGATCAGATTCTCCACTACATTGTGACACTGCAACTTGTGCAGTTTGTGGGCCTAAAAGAATATGCCTTGTATTCAAAACCAACAATTTGTTGTTAGTCTAAATGCAGTCTTAATGGTCTAATCAAATTACTCTCAGTAGTGCTAACATGTCTCTGCTCGCATCCCATGCCTTTACTTTTCTATGCTGCATTTTATTTAGTTTATTTTTAGTCATACTGCTTTCTGCTAGTTACAGGAATTCTAGCAAAAGGCCTTGTGTTCTAAACAAGATTGTGAAGGCCATGACAGACAAATATTGAACATGACGGGCTTTTTCTGTGTCCAAAAATACTTGGTTGTGCGACAGGGAAGTCCTAATTTCTTCTCTGTTGGGTGCTGTTAAGACAATTACTGGAAGGTTTTATTCAGTTCACTTTTGACAAGTAAACTAGGAACCATAGGTGGTTTTAACATTTTTTGTTGTTGTTGTTGTATGGGGTTTGGATGTAGGTAAGTCTGAGGATTTTCTGTTTATCTTTTGGCATTTGTAGTTTTTCTTTTTTGGGGTTAGCAGGGCTTTTTGTTACCTACTGTTAGGGTGATGCTTCAGCGGTAACAAACAAATAGTAACTCTTAAAGAGTACATGCACAGAATCAGGCTTCAGGGGTAATACAAAGGTTCTATTTAGATTTATTTGAAGAAAGTAAATAAGTAAGTCATACTTTCCTTTAGGAAATCAAATTGCATAAAATTAGGGAAATATCTGGTTTCAGTGAGAAGTGTCATAAGGATTGTTCTTGACAAGCACTACCAAGATGAAGAATCCACCATGACAGTTAAAACCCAATTGTTGTCAGTGTAGCTGCTTTCCAAGTCGGTCGTTCAGAGAAGAATAATTGAGGATTGTTTCTTACTTATAACTTTAAAGAAGCCCCAGATCTGAAAGATCTTTCTCAAGGGAACATATTTATGACAGAATGGTCAAGGTAGTGGTCCTGTTACCTATATTCCTATTTAACTGAGTTCTTTTAAAATTGACTGCTAGTCATGTAGTACCAACACCTTTTTGAAAGAAAACACACCATAAGTATATTCCTGTTTAATATGTGTAGGTTTTTTTATTGTTACTCATTAGGTGATGGTCTAATTGATCTCACTGTAAAAAATATGAAGGATGGGAATAGGCTTTAATTGCCTTGCAGTTTTTAGCCTTATGAGCAGTTTTTAAAATTTTATTAATATTTTTGTTAATTTTTTACATTACACACTTTGCTAGCTTAAAAAAAAAAAAGACAAACTTACAGCTAGAAGAAGAATAGCATAGAAACATTACTTCAACAGATATTAATTCAGCCAAATAATTTTGGAGCCCTAAAAGCTTTTTTTACAAAAAAGAAAGTTTTGAACATCAAATGTAACACTGTTTTGTAGTATATTGGAATTTGGCTACTTAACGCTGTTTTCTAAATTTTTCTAAGTGGTTTTGACATTTTATAAACTTTTCTTATTTTTTGAAGTCCAGACTTAGGCCAGTTATTGCATTCTTGCCAGCTCCTTGAGCCTTTCAAACAACTTTCATGGGTTCATGAAACAGGACTTTGCTTTACAAAGCCACGTTGCATTTATTCATGTTGATTTTTTTTTTCTCTACTGTACTTTCAATATATTTGTACTGTAGAAAAGTCAAGCTTACTGGTCTGTAGTTGTCCAGATCTTCCCAAAAATGCCCTTGTAAATATCAACATGATTTTTGCCATCTTAATTTTCTTGGGTGTTAACATGCTTGTCAGTAAGAACTACTTGAATGCAAAACAAGTACTAAAGTTATTTTGTCCTTTTTTTTCAAAACTTTGAATGCTTGAAGAGTGAGTATTGTGACTTCTTATTGTTGGCTTCCTTTTGCAAGTTTTAAAGTTTTTTCTGCCAACCCCTGAACCTGTTTGTGTCTCTGTTCTTCTTTGCAAACTTCTTTTGCACATCAGTGGAACATTTGATGGTGTTGCTGTGGCCTTCGTTTTCTTTGGGTACTCCTTTTCATCGTGATCTTTTACTGACCCTCCAGATGCTCTGATTGTCTTCCTTCTTTTGGTATATTTGAGGAAAAAGATGCGTTAATCATACATGCATTTTACAAGTGTTTTGTTTTGAGTGTTTTGGGTTTTTTTTGTTTGTTTTTTTGTTTTTTTTTAATTCTCCCCCCTCTAGTGTTGCTTTATTTCATTTAGCTGTTGTAACTTGATTATTATCTGACACTGGGGTGAGTTACAGAAGTCTATCTCAAGATTTTTATGCAGTTGATTTAAATAATTGAATTTAGTGTCCTTTATTCTATTGATGTCAATAAAGGAAAAGCAGTAGTTTTCTTTTTTATTATTATGCAAATCTAAGTAAGTGCATGTACTGAGTTTTACGGAAGTTCTGAAAGAACAAAACTTGATTTCAGCTCTTCATTCAAGTAAGAGTAAGAAGCAATGCTTGTTCTCTTCTCGTATAACTGTTTTAAATTTATTGTTGATGCAAGGTACCTTGTACGATGGTGTAATAGTAGAATAGATAATATCCTGGCAGCTTTTCTCCAGGAGAGGTGCCAGATGGGTTAGTACAGTTGTTGCAACCACTCCATGCCATGGCATTCTCCCTTGAGCATCCTCGTCCTCTCATGCATCTCTGAAAGTTAGAAAGGTGGTCCCAACTCCTGACACAAAGTTGTGGGGCCCTTGGTGTTCTCTCTCCAAGTGACTCTAAATCCCGTCATTTATGGGATTGGCTGGAGAATGCCTGATGCTTGATTGGGCCATTCTAACACTTTGTCCCTAACAACCTGTTGGAGCTCACAATCTGCTTGACTGGATTTTCTCAACAGGTTCACAGCTCTCATGTTGATTAAGAGGTTGTTTACACTTGTTAATCTCTGTTCTTATAACTAAGCTATTCCCTTCTATAGTGTTAACTGAAGTTCATCTTCATATGCTAACATTGCACTAGAGCTAAATTATGCTGACTGCAATGCACCCCCATAGCAGTGGGGCTAAATAATGTATAAAACTGCTTTCATACTTGCAGTAGGAGAAATGTAGGATCATGGTTGTAGCCTGTGTTATCATTTAATCTTAGCACATTCCTCTTGGAAACCTAATGAGTGCTGTTCTTTCTTACATCCTTATTTTTGATTAATAATAAGTTGCCAATGTTCTAAAGGCTTTTGAATCTGGACAGTGAATTCCTGCTGCTCCTGGCTATGAGTTTTCAAGATGAATCTCTGGATTCTTCAGAAGAGAAATGACACACTAGTTAACCACAAACTGATACAAGCATCATAGTTGACCTCATGCTTGCTTTTGAGCTGAAGTACAGCTTACCATGAAGTATTCTATGATGCTCAGTATGTTTTAAGTAGGGACGATTTAAAAAAAAAAAAAAAGCAAAAAAGCCCATTCTGTTCTTCAGGCTCACTTAATCAGCGTTTTGTCTTCTAATACTTTTTCCACTGTTCACACAGACATAGCCTTCATCATTTCTATTATGTCACTAAGTTTTTCCATGCATATATAGATACATTTATATTTACATTGATTTTTATTTGTTGGGAATTATACTTATCAAGATATTTACTGTGTGCTCAAGTTAATTTACTAAAGGAACTTGGTATTTGTATAAAGTGACAAAATTCAATGGAGTGAGAAAATATTTCATTTTTATGGAAATTTGCAAACTACTGTTTGGTATTTATACCTAATGTGGCCTTTAAGAAATGCAAGTATCTTAATTATAAGATTCTAGTAGATTGATAATTAGACATGATGTAATATCTAATTCTTAGTTTGTTGTGTCTTTTTGGCTGTGATGCATATTGAAATCTAAGCAATAAAATAGCTTATTTCCTCTGTTGTAGGTAGCTTGCATGCAGCTCATCAATGCTCTTGTTACATCTCCGGATGACTTGGATTTTAGGCTTCACATCAGAAATGAATTTATGCGCAGTGGATTGAAAGAGATATTGCCAGTAAGCATCTTCTATTCTCTCTTTACATTACTACTTAAATTATTGGACTCTGAGCTTAAGGGGGGAGTGGGAGAAAAGATTCTAATAAATTATTCTCAAAGGCATTTTATTAAGTCTGGGCATGAGCAGCTGGGTATGAGAATCAGTCTTAACATAAGAATGAAAAGGTGAAGTGTGCTCTCTGAACTTTATGCTGATTCCTCAGCATTTCAGGACTTTGATTTAGAGCATGACAGACTGTTGTGCAGACAGTTGTGAAGCCATGTTTACCTTTTCAGTATTTTCACTTAACTGGTATGTTCTTGTAATATTAAACTTTTAAATAATACAGACTTATGTCAGTTATTAAAAAGGTAAGGTTTATTTGCATATGGAAATGCTAATTTTGCAAGCATTTTTACTGTTTCTTCTTTGCAGCAATTGAAATGTATAAAGAATGAAGCACTAGATATTCAGCTGAAAGTGTTCAATGAGCATAAGGAAGAAGACATGATTGAATTCTCTCATCGTTTAGAAGATATCAGATCTGAACTAGAATATCCTTTTGATACCAGCAAGAGAAACATAAACAAAATTAAGTATATAGCAGGCATTTTTCTGGTATAATTTCTCTTAAAAAGTTATCAGTCAACATTTGGCTGAAATATTTTTTTTCCTTGTTATTACTCTCCTTAACACTTTTACTGAAGTAAATGATGTTTACAACATGGTGTGGAATACAGTTAAGGATACTAGCTCTGAGGGATATTTTCTTTCTATTCTCCAACATCTTTTGCTGATAAGAAATGATTATTTTATACGGTATGTTTAACACTATGTTATATGTTAAGTATGAATTTTGTTGTCATTTAGTCATTAATAAAATTATTTCTCCCATAGACTTAATGATAAATAGAGTTTAGTCGTTTTCTGTGCAGATTGCAATTTGCAAGTATTCCTTTGTGAGCTCATGCTCAAAAGTACCAGCCTTGAATAAGAATGACATCTGTTTTTGTCTCTTCTGCTTAGGATACAATTTTATATATAAATATAGGAAATTGTTTTTGTTGAGATCTGAACCTTATTGATGTCAAGTAGAAGTGATTAGGACAGGTCTCTTAATCAGTTATAAATCATGGTAGTAGCATTGTAATTTTGTGCTGTATTTAAGTCAGAGGACAAAACCAGGTATCCATGAAAGTGCACTTGATACAAAAATCTGAACATAAGCTTAATTTAGAATATCTTTTGGTTGGTAATTGAGTATGCTCTACATACATTTTAGGTCCGTGTGAACATGTTAGTAGTGTCTGGGAAATTTGTCAGATAAATTACAGGGAAAAATAGTTAATAAAATCTTAGATGTTTGAAGCTGCCAAATACTTTCCTTTCTAAAATCTACTTGTGTTGTTTTCGAGGAAAAACTGGAGGAACCCAATATGAAGCAAACAGGGAAGGAAAGCCCTCTCTTATCTGCATGGTGTTCTGCATAACCTTGCATTTCAGGCATGGTCTAGCACAGGTATACATTTAAAGGTTAAGTGTGCTTGCCTGACATGGGTACACCTGTGATAGACCTCTTCCATCTGAAAGGGTTTGAATTCACAGCTTGCATGTTCTGCAAGTGACCCAGCTGTCATACCCATCCCATCACTGCCTGCTCCCACGCCCCCACCCATGACATTTTATAGCAAGGTGCTTTTCATTCCTCTTACTAAAGCAGGGCTGCAACGCATCCATAGTTTCAAATGTCACAAAATCAGAAGGGATGAAGCTGAAGGAAGAGCTTTCTTTTTACTGGTAGAAGGCAGGAGGGAGTCCTTCCTACTTGCATTTCCATAGAGGGAGAGATGCAGGGTTTGTAATATAAGAAACATTTATCTTCAGAGCCACTGTTTTTTCAGGGTTTATGTTACTGTTCTTGTGTAATAAACTGCCAGATGTATTTGTCCCTTGAGACTTTTGGTGTTGGCCCCTACTGTTCACTTAACCTTACTGTGTTCATAGACAAGATTTTAAGTATACATTAATCAATATACTGTAAAATTACTCATCTCTGTCTTTAGTCCACAGTATTTCAAATTAATTGAAGAGTGTGTGTCCCAGATAGTGTTACATCGAAGTGGAACAGACCCAGATTTCACGTATCGTAAAAGATTAGATATAGATATCAGCCACCTAGTAGGTAAGTATAATGTTTAGAAAACATTACAGTATCCTCCTTCTTTACGTGTTCCAAAAACTAAGTAATTAAGAATCTTGTGTTCCCTGTATATGTGCAAGTGTGTTTGTTTATTTTTTCCAAGATATTTGTGTAGATAAAGCAAGATTAGAAGAATGTGAAGAGAGGGCTTCTGAACTTTCCAGAAAAGTAAGTAATTTTAAAGTTACGTGATCATAAGATGGACACGGGATTACTTAATAGCTTCATGAATGGTGTAACTGAAAGTGGCATAGTTTTTAACTTCAAATTCCTATTAGTTTTATGTTAAGTGGGAATTCGGACGTTTCTTATGGAGCAGGAAGCAGAGAAAAGTGGGATAAAGTTGTTAACCTTAGTTGAGAGTCTTTCTACTGTTTATTTTACGGTTTCATGTACAAATTCCAACTTAAAATATATTAAGTACTTTATGCCATTTCATACAGTGAAGACTTGCAGTGGTTAATAGAGATGGGACTTCCACTCAGTGGATGCATGGAAGGTAGAATAGCAGATATGTTAGTATTGTTAACACATGAGTTTTAACAAACACAAAAGGAAAAGTTGGAAAGAAAACTTTGCAGAACTGACTAGTATCAACATTTTTTTTCTTCTTCTTTTTTCTTAGTTTGAAAAAGATTTTGTAGTTCATCAGGAGACCCAGGCCCTACTGCAAAAAAAAGAAGAGAGAATCAATGAACTTGAAGCAGAATTACAGGCTTTTAAATCACAGGTATAAAACAGTTTAAATGAATGTATGAAATACTGTTTTTGAAAGGGACTTAATTTTGCATCTTTTGCAGATTGTGATAGTACAGCTAAGGGTTTTTTCAAAGAATCCTTGATATTGATTATTATTGACTATTAGTTTCCTTTATTTTTGTTTTATACAAAGAATTGTAGTGTGACATTAATTAGCTGTTTGAGTTCCCAGATGATCCGTTTTGTGCCTGAGCTCTGTTAATTAAACTAGTTTCTTACGTTTCATTTGGGTTTTGCTTTCAGTGTCATATATTTCCAAAGTAATTAACCACATAGGGTAATAAGTCTTATGCTTTTAGATTAGCATTCATCACTGTGATCCTTATCCCTCCACAGGAAATTATTCATTATGCAGTTTGCTTTGCTGAAGCCTTACCATGGATATCCAGCAGTGAAAGAAATAACCTGTGCCTGGATAAGAACATTTTCTGATAATTTTTCAATTTTCAAGTGTAAATAGATATTTTTAAATGTAAAGGAGAGGAATAGTGCAGATTTTGGAGAGTAATACTTGAGTTAACTTGTAACTGCTTCAGCTCTAAAAACTGTGTAAGGAGACTGTGTGACCAAGTGATTTTTCCTGTGTCTTATTTTCTGGAATAAGAAGCACAGTCTAAAGATTACTAAAGAAAGGCTGCATTGGGAAGACATGCATATGGGAAGGTCATAAAATATGTTTTTATCATAGAGGTTTTTTTACACTTTTGAGCTTGTTTAATTTTCTTAGTGGGGCAAATTTGTTTAGCTCTGCTTAGGTCTGTTTAAAAGTGTAATTCTAATTCAAGTTTCTGATCAGAATTAGCTGTTAGTATCAAAATCAGACAGGCTTTAAAAAATTGCATTCTAAAAAATAATTTTAGTGTGTAAAATTATGAATAATATATTATGAATAATAATAAATAATAAATTTAGCTATGCACCATTCATTAAGAGTATTTTAATGTGTATATCTTGAAAACCTACTTCAATGCTTTTTGTGAGTGAAATAGGTTTTCTCTCCTTTTTAAATTTTTCTCCCATTCACTGTATTGAATACAACTTTTTTTGATGTGCAGACAGTGAGCACAACATATGATTGTGCTCACTAATTATCATACTATGAATTATCCCACCATTAATGGGATACTTGGAATGTTTTGCAAATATCAAGCAATTGATTACTGCAACTTAGTACTTTTAAATCTGTCTTTAGAGGAATCTTTGGATTCAATATGGCATCAGTTGCTACTTGGCGTGGCTACTTCCACCTTGTATGACTTTTTTTCCCCTGGTCTTGTTCCTTTACTGTTTTGTTGTATTTGGCATTTGTGTCTGTATTTCTTTTGTTATTAAAGCCCAATTGTTCAGTGTCTACTTGTCAGTGTAAACAATTTGTATGTTCAGAAATTCAGAACATAATACTGTTGTGCATGTATTTATTTTTATTTATTGATATTCTGATAGTTCCTTTAAAAAGTATTAAATCATTTGCTTATTGTATTTCCCTCAATTTAAAAAAATAATAATATGGACTGTTTCAGTTCATAATTATAATTTGAAAAGTTAGTTAATACTATCACCAGTAGGTAAATATTTTTTAGACTTTCTGAAGTGCTAACAAGCCTATCTTGATACAGTATAGATGTCCTTACTATATAGAATAAGTAGTCAGTGAGCAAGACAGCTGTATTTTTTTTTCTTAATTACTTTGTGCTTTCAATTCTATTGAAGGAGAATGCTCCTATATTGGAAAATGTGTTTTTCAACAGAACTACTAATTTTTTTCAGATTCTACATCTATAACCTTGAAATGTTTCTCCCTAATCTGTAGGATAAGTAAGAACACTAGAGACTAGGTTGTTATTTTTTTTATTTGAGCTAAACTGTGGTAGTCTAGGTAAAATATCATCAAGATACATATCAAACCCTTCTTAGATAATGGTCAGTGAAATATGACAAATGGGATATAGCTTTCCAGTTTTTCATTTTTGGTGTGCACTCTCAAGTCTGCATGCCTGCTTCAAATGTTGAGACTTCCAATTTTGAAATCAAAAGCATGTTGGCCTCGTTATAATTCATATTTGACTGTCCTATACAGGAGAAATGGCACTGACTTTCAATTGTCTTGCTATATTTAATCTATAAACTACAATTGTTACAGCGTTTTGTTGATAAAAAATGTGAAACTGAGTAAGAATATTTTCCTTATCAGTATGGCTCCCTGCCACCTGGTTTTCTATCGTCAACACGTGGAGAGGCATCTGTTGTTCCACTGGAAGATACAGGACCAAATCAGCTGCCACCTCCTCCTCCTCCACCACTGCCTTCTAATGGAGCAATTCCACCACCTCCGCCTCCCCCTCCTCCTCCACCACTTCTGAATGGCCTGGGAATGCCTCTGGCTTTTGGTGGTGCTCCTCCACCACCGCCTCTACCAGGCTTGCCTGGAGTACAGTGGTCTCCACCTTCATGTACTTTGCCATTTGGAATGAAGCCCAAAAAAGAATTCAGACCTGAGGTCACCTTGAAAAGACTCAACTGGTCCAAGGTAGTACTGATTAGTGGCAAATACTTAATGTAAAATCTTACACAAAGCTTAGGGTCAGGAGTAAGTCTATAAGGAGCAAATGATTCACAGAATCATAGAATGCCAGGTTGGAAGGGACCTCAAAGATCCTCTGGTCCAGCCTTTCTATTATAGCTTATATGAGTTGGCTCAGCACCCTGTCAAGCTGCGACTTAAAACTGTCCTTTGTGCAGGAGTCCACCACTTCCCTTGGGAGACTATTCCAATGTTTGACTGTCCTCATGGTGAAAAAAATCTACCTTTTGTGTCCAGTTGGAGTCTCCCCAGGAGCAACTTGTGCCCATTGGCCCTTGTCTTTTCCATGTGACTCCTTGTAAATAGGGAGTCTCCATCTTTTTGGTAGCCACCAAGAAGCCATGATACATTAGTTAAAATTATGTAAGATATTAATACGTTCTTCCTTTAGTTTTCATTGTTTTCTAAAAACTTTGTTTCACTGACTCAAGATTCATCTGGACAAGTATCTGTTTACTTTCTGAGATGTCTGGGAAAGTCAGTTCTGGTCTAGACTAAGCCTTGGTACCAGCATGCTTGCTGGGTCCTCCTATGCTTTTGCCTTATAGCAAAAAAGACCCAAAGACTGACATTGGGTCAGTCACTGCACTGTACTGCTACCTATACAGTTTCCAATCAAGTGTCTTCCATCTATCTAGCCTGCACTGTGGGAAGAAGCATAGCAAGTCTTTCCATTAGTCCTTGGTGTAAATGTAATGGTTGAAAAAACACAGTCTGTTTATTTTTTTTCTTTGCCATTGTGACAGGATCAAGTATACCAGATCTATCAATCTACTGAATTTGGGAAACCATAACTATTTAGACCAAACTAAGTCAGTAAAAACATTTAGTGAGTTTTATGAAGCAATCAAAGCTACAATCTAAAAAGTAAGAGCATGAATATCTAGTTAAACCAACTGTGTTGAGACTATAAAGTTTACCCAACTTTGAGATCTAGACTGAAGATAATTTGCTACATTTAGACCTTGAACAAGATTACATTGTCTGTATTGCTTTGTATTGTTAGCCTCAATTTGTCCAAAAGGACTTCCTGTGAACACTATTATCTTCAATCAGAAATATATTAACAATTCTAAAGATGAGTTATATACCAAAAGTTCACGTTTTACAGAGCTCTTAAGTATTTAATTTACTTTAGACTCTACAGAGCACAGTCTCTGCATAGTATCAGAATAATTTAATTAAAACATTTTGTTTTCTCTCTTTCTTCTAGATCAGGCCTCAGGAGATGACAGAATCCTGTTTTTGGGTTAAGGCAGAAGAAGACAAGTATGAGAATGCTGACATGCTTTGCAAATTGGAACTTACATTTTGTTGTCAAAAAAGGGGTAAGTAATTGATTGCTATAATCTTCAGCTTTCAGAGATTGCTTGAAAATTTTGGGGGCTTAAATACTAGATGAAAAAAATCACAACGTAGAATTAATGTTCTGTTTTCTAAGTGAAATGTGTGAAGAAAAAAGTTTGAAAATTCTATACTGCTTAAAGCAGTAATAGTGAGCTATTTTACTTAAAAGATGACAAATACTGTGTTACTTCTAAGGAAGACCTTACCAAAGAAACCAAGAAATGCGTCTGGATAATGAAGACTTCTGTTCAGTCATGGTTGAAAAAATACTTACAAAATTATTTTGGAAGAGTTCTGAAGATGCTGTGTTTACCCTCAGAATGCATATGATAATTGATGTGTTTTGGTTCCACGAAGGAGAAGAGTGATCTAATTAATTTTTTTACTTTCTGATTGTGGCAGAGCACTTGTGCCCCCCTGCCCAGGATCTGGGTGCTGTTGTGTTATCTGTTAAGCTCTCTGGAGCTGGCAGAAGCAGCTATACCTTAAGCCCTGGTGGGCCAGGTATTGTGTCACCTTTGTTGGGACTTGGTGGCACTTAAACAAATTTCTGGTCTTACCACCTGTCAGTCTGCAGAACTGCCAGCAGACACAACGGCACTTGGTTTACACGGCAATTTGGGGGTTGCTGGGGTGAGACCCTCTGTCAATGAACAGGGTCCCCAGCCAGCAGGGTGTCTTGATCAGGTAGAATAATGAATGAATGACCACAGGTCAGATCTGACTTAGTCCATACAATGGTTCTTGCCAGGAACTCCTTGGTTAGGTTTTCCCTTGCAGCAGTGAGTCTGTGAGGAAGCCTACCCCTAAGGTCAGGAATACCACTTAAGGAGACTTCTTGAGATTGAGTGACCTTGTCTTTGGTGAGTGATGTATTTCTTCTAGAAATATGTCTGAGTCAGCCCCGTCCCTATTGGGCAAGTGATTCCAGGTAACTGAGAGGGAGGCTTTCCTTTTGTCTGAGTGAATGTGCATGTGTGGGATTATTATTATCCATATTAAGATCAGTAAAAAAAAAAAGCTTAGGAATTCTTAACTAGTTGTGCTGTAGTGTACTAACCCTTAAGTAGTTGTTCTGTAGTGTATTCCTGACCGACATCCGAACCTGTGATATTATTTTTTATTTATGAGAGTGCCAAATAGTGTTGATTGGAATAAATGTTCATTCCTAGTAAACCCCTGTGTGTCTGTGGGTGCCTCTGTTACACTGATAAACCTGTAGCAACATAGTTCTCCTTTAATATTTTGCTTAGCTTCTTCAGCTTTTAATGCATTGTGGAAAAGCAACATACTTGAAAGTATTCCTGGCTTTAAATCTTTTCTCCTGTTGAGGAAGTAAGTTGTGTCACTAGTAGTTTGGATTATTGTGCCTCATATATAAAATACCTGTATTTCCATTGTTATTTCTTGACGTATTTCTTTCCTTCCCCCCCCTCCTTGATTGGTATGTATATCAGAGACTTAGTATTTTGGGGCAGCCAAAAGGGTGCAATGTTTAATTCCTTTTCAAATTGAAAAGACTTTATTATATTTTTAGTAAGAATGTTGTACAAAGATAAAAAGGCAAGAGAACTTTACCGACCAATTCTGCTTGAATCTATTGGAGTAAGTCTAAAGATAATTGTGGTGCCTTTATATTGTTAGGAGAATTCCCAAGAATGTTCCCTCAATTAATACGTTGGAAGGTTTAAAAGCCATTGGAGGAAATAGTGTTTCCTATGTGTAATTAAGCAGTAAAATTTGGGAGACAAGATGATGTTCAGACCAAACATGTTAATGGCTTAGAAAAGGATTGTGAATCTCCACAGACAGCAAGGACATTAGAGTTAACAACATTAACATTCCTTCAAAGTTTGGCTGAATGAACTTAATATATTATTTTGACAAAATGTAATAGAGTTATTTGATCTACAGTTGAAAAATCTGTGAAATGTACTCTTAAATCAAATGGGGAGGAATGGGGTAGGGGGCAATTAAAAGGCTATAGCCTGCAGGGACAAATTAATTTTTTTTTTTACAGGTGAGCTTACTGCTTTTTCTTTTTGAGTTTCAAAATCTCTTATCTTGCATGGGTGATTGTCACGGTTTGGCTCCAGGTTGGCAGTCAAACCAATAACAATAACGCTCTCAGTCCCACCCCCCTACCCCAAGGTAGGGAAAGAGGGAGAAAAAATGATAAAGAGAGGCTTTCTGGGTTGAAAAGTGAAACAGATTGATTTCAATTATTAGTGATAAGGGAATATATATATATTTGTAAAGGGGTGTGCAACACCCGATCCCCTCCCTCCTCCCCCAGCGACTCTCACAGCAACTCTTCTCCCTGGTGACTCCCAGCTGAAGGGGGGAGTGTCCGGGCGCACGGACGGGGCCCTCGGGTGTCGGCTGGGAAGAAAAATGGAAAAAAAAAAGAGAGAGCCAAAGAGAGGGCGATAGAAGTGACAGTAAGCAGAAAAGTGAGTGGAGAAGGAAAAAGAAGAGCTTGACTTCCATGATGTCTTAACCTATACTGAAAGGCAAATAGAGAAAATATTATGAGAAGGGAATATTCTGATTTGCTGATCCTGCCTTTGGTCTAATCTGCTTCCCTGTAGGGGGGGGGAGGCTGCAGACAGTCAGAAGTGACCTTGGTTATTATCAGTCCACTATGCTGCTAAAAAGTTCACTGAAGGTGATGGAACAACTTGTTCTTGTCTCTATCTCTAGGCATATCAAGGACATGGGGGTCATCAAGAGCAGTCAGCATGGTTTTATCAAGGGTAAATCATGTTTGACTAACCTCATAGCCTTCTATGAGGAAATTACTAGGTGGATAGATGATGGTAGAGCGGTAAATGTGGTTTATCTGGATTTCAGTAAGGCATTTGACACCGTCTCCCACAGCGTCCTTGTAGATAAGTTGATCAGGTATGGGTTTGGTGATCAGGTAGTGAGGTGGATCAGGAACTGGTTGATGGGAAGGAGTCAGAGAGTTGTAGTCAATGGGGCAGAATCTGGTTGGAAGTGTGTGACTAGTGGAGTCCCTCAGGGGTCGGTACTGGGACCGGTGTTGTTCAACATCTTCATCAACGACCTGGATGAGGGTATAGAATGTACCCTCAGCAAGTTTGCTGATGACACTAAGCTGGGAGGAGTGGCTGACACACCAGAAGGCTGTGCTGCCATTCAGAGAGACTTAGACAGGCTGGAGAGTTGGGCGGGGAGAAACATGATGAAGTTCAACAAGGGGAAGTGTAGAGTTTTGCATTTGGGGAAGAACAACACGATGTCCCAGTATAGGTTGGGGGCTGACCTGCTGGAGAGCAGTGTAGGTGAAAGAGACCTGGGGGTCCTGGTAGACAGGAGGATGACCATGAGCCATCAATGTGCCCTTGTGGCCAAGAAGGCCAATGGCATCCTGGGGTGCATTAGAAAGGGTGTGGTTAGTAGGTCAAGAGAGGTTCTCCTCCCCCTCTATTCTGCATTGGTGAGGCCACATCTGGAGTATTGTGTCCAGTTCTGGGCCCCTCAGTTCAAGAAGGACAGGGATCTGCTTGAAAGAGTCCAGCACAGAGCCACAAAGATGATTAAGGGAGTGGAACATCTCCCTTATGAGGAAAGGCTGAGGGAGCTGGGTCTCTTTAGCTTGGAAAAAAGGAGGCTGAGGGGTGACCTCATCAATGTTTACAAATATGTAAGGGGTGAGTGTCAGGGAGATGGAGTTAGGCTCTTCTCAGTGATGACCAGTGATAGGACAAGGGGTAATGGGTGTAAATTGGAGCATAGGAGGTTCAAGGTGAATATCAGAAAAAACTTTTTTACTGTGAGAGTGACAGAGCACTGGAACAGGCTGCCCAGAGAGGTTGTGGAGTCTCCTTCACTGGAGACATTCAAAACCCGCCTGGATGCGTTCCTGTGTGATGTGCTCTAGGTGACCCTGCTCTGGCAGGGGGGGTTGGACTAGATGATCTTTCGAGGTCCCTTCCAACCCCTAGGATTCTATGATTCTATGATTCTATGAAAGAAAAAAAATCAGCAAAGAGAAAGTTCTCTTCACCCTGGCTCAAACCAGGACAGTGATATAAGTGTGCCATTTTAAGTTTTCAAAGGAAGTGGAAACACTAAAGATTTTATTTAGAACAGCAAGTAGGTGTCTAAATGGCAACATGGAACTAAATTTCATTTTTGTTCAAGTGAGTGGTTTACAGAAATTAGAATGAGTGCTTAAACATGTAAGTAGACAGGCATCTCAGTGTCTCTTATTAACAGCATGAATTCTTGTACAAAGGACAGCCAAGTAAGTTCTTTTGTTCTCATGACCATGGAGAGAGGGGATGCTTTGTAGCTTATACATAACTTACAGATTATAATAAAACTTGCCAAAGAAATTGGAGACATCCAGTTTTCTTCACTGCTTGGTCTTGAAGAGATTTAACACAGTGCTTTCTGAAGTAGAATCAGGAATCTATTCACTAGACTCAGTCTGGGAACAGTCCTTGACTCCTTGACTATTTTTGAAGCTTGATCTCTCAAACCAGAAAGATGAGAAGTTTAAAAATGTTCTGTAGCCAAATGATGGTATGCAAAGAATGATCTGGTTTCCACTCTATTGAAGGGTCTGCTTATGCACTCTTTTCATTTATGTCATTGTGTAAGAAGAGGAACTTGGTTGTGGAAGCAGAGGCCAAAATGTTCAATGATGCTTTAAGTGAATTTTATTCTGATTGAGTAAAATCAGATTGAAGTACTCCAATGTTCAGTTGGTGCATTTTGCCAGCTGATGTGCCAAAAGAATTTCAGTATTGATCCACAAAAGGAAGTCTTATGTCTGTGTAAGTAATGGATTGAGGAACTCCTGCTAGAAAAAGAAATACAGAACAGTATAGAATAGATTGGAAGCTTTAGCAGATGTTTGTATAGAAGTTGTAAATTATGTTGATTCTGAATGGGTATTGAAGCAATTGAAATAACTGAAGATGTTGTGGAGATATGAAAGAAACATTTCTGCAAGAATGAAAAAGTAAAAGAGGGTCTAGCTTTGGAGTGTTGGAAAAACAGTGAGTAGTAACGTGGCACAAAGCACAAAACTTATACATGGAGAAAAAAAATCACTCTTGTTGATGGTGTCTGGAGACATGACAGAGACATGTCCTTGATTCATGGAATTATTTAGTTTGGAAAGGACCTTTGAAGGCCAGCTGGTCACCTTTGTAAAAGGACCAGTCTCATTCATGTTGCTTGAGGCTTTGTGTCCAGCTGAGTTTGAGATATCTCTAAAGATGGAGAGGTATGGATGGACAACCTATTCCTATGTTTGTCACCACTGTGGTAATTTTTTTTTCATATCTTCTTGGAATATTGTTGCAGCTTGTCTTTGTTGCCTGTTGCTTATTGTGCACCTCTAAGAAGAATCTAGTTTCCTTTTATTTGTAACCTTCCGTTACGTAGTTTGAGACAAAAGTAAGAGTTCACTTGCCCTTTAGCCTTCTCAAGACTGACAGTTCTCTCAGCCTTTCTGTCTGCACCTTATACTTCATCCCTCTAATCATCTTGATGATTTTCTGCTGTACTCGTTCCAATGTATCTATGTTTTTCTTGAATTGGGGAACCCCAAACTGAAAAAGTACTCCAGACTCCCTGAGAAGTTTTATGAAGCAATCAAAGCTATGAACTTTGACCTGCTGACGACAGTCTTGATAACTTAGTGGAAGAAATGTTTTCACTGTGCTGCTTGTATAATAGTGATAATGAGTCCATGTAAGGGCTGTAGGTGGTAAGGGTGATTTTCTCTTAATCCTTTTACTTGTTATAAAGCTGGTTTTGTCACTTTCCAGACACTGAACCATTTTGTCAAAGCAAGGTGTTTTATAAATATTAAAACTTTGAGCTGGATCAATGCATCAATTGCTCATGTAATCTTGTAGCAACCTACTAAAGACAATATGTAATTTATTTATTGACTCAGAATTTATTCTTGCCTCAGAATAAATTTGTAGTCTTAAAGAAATCTAAGACTATATGTGTGAAAGAAGTAGGCAGGGGGTAATGGAAAACCAACTCCTTTGTCATGAAACCATATAGATTTACTGCTACCCAGGGAATGTGGGAGGAGAATATTAGTACAGAATCTGGAAATATAGGTCTGTGTGTGGATGGAGTATTTCTCAATGTAAGTAATTGAGAAAAGATTTTATTGTGACTAAGAAGTGTGCACGCATTTAATATATTTGCAAGAAAACATGAGAGTTTATGGTGAGATGCCCAACGAAAAAATGAGATTCTGGAACCTTCAAATCATTAGCTTTGTGTCAGCATCTGAAAGAATAGAAGTGAGAAATGAAATCACTGCCTTAAAGACAGCAGTCTGAAAAGAAGGTATGTTCCATGGCTGTCTCTCTGGCTGAGGGAGAAAGAAAAAAGAAAAAAAAGTAGTTGAAGTTCTGAAAATAAAGTGATGAATGTAAATGCTTTGCATGAATCATCTTTGGTTTTCTGATAACTTCACTTTTTAAAGGCAAAAAGACGATTGGTGTGAAGGGTAGTTAGAGACTTGAAAGAGAAAGAAATAGTAAGGAATATCAAGTGTTTAAAATTTATCAGGAGTATACTCATGGTTGCAGATCAATGAAGAAAATCTGTGAAAAGCCTTTTTGGCAACAATGGTATCAAAGGAATCTCTTACTGCAATTCTTTGGAAACATTAAACTGAATATATGACTTAAAATTAACTGGTATGTGAAATGCTGAGTAGCAGAGCTGGACAAAACCTTATATGTGCTTTTATATTATCTTAAGCCTAAACTGTAAGATGAACAAGCAAAAATGCTCATTACCAAATGACAACCCCTTAACAGATGTATTGGAAACCTGATGGAAGGAGAATAATCACTGGTGTATGATGTTAATATGCTGCCAGTTTAGACTTACCAGAAGCATGAAGCATAGCACCATGAAAATCTGATGGGGGAAAAAGAAGCCTACTGTGCAAAACCTTGTGAATGGAAATTCCTTCTAAACATAGAATATTATTCTGTATTAAGAGCTCTTGGATTAGGTGATATTTGTGAGGAGAAAATGTTAGTGAGATTAGAGAAGCTGCAAATTTTGTGGCAATAAAGTGGGAGGTTTAACTACCAACATACAAGTTGAATTGATCCCTCATCTGGATGTTATGAAAAGCTAAAAACTGGATGCAACAAATGACTGTTTCCAGTATTACTGTAACCAGTGTGAAAAGGAACTGTTCTGGGAATGGGCTTGAGTCATGCTCAGGACCTAGGAGGTCTGAGGAGGAGAGAATGATCGCTATCTTAATGTTGTATCAGGAGAGAACTATCCAAGTATATCTATTATACAAGTGTTCAAGTTCAGGACAGCAAAATGAATGAAAGATGCAGATGGTCAAGCAAGATACCCATGCCTGCTAGTAACCCAGAGGCTATTCTGAAAATACCATCTTAAAGATTTGAGTAAACTTTGTATTTTAATTCAGAAAAAGTCCAAGTAAAGCTATGGCTTAAGATATGGGTGTGACTTGATAGGAAAGTTAAAGACAGTATCACAAGGAAAAGGATAGTATTAAAAATGTGGAAGAGCTGCCCAAATGAAGATAACAGGACAACTCATTAGATGTAGCTAGATAAATAAATGTAAACAGGACATTCTTCTCTTACACTTTTAGAATTCTGAATTTCTTGCAAAGGATCCTTCAGCTAATATTGAGAAGTGTACTTAATTTTTTGAAAATGAAGTTAGCTAGGGAATTGGTAGTACCACTGGCTGACAATTTCAACAGTTCAGCAGATTAAAAGAACAGTAGAGAAATTCAGGGGCGATAGGTCCAAAAGAAATAGGAAAGGTTGTATTTGTAGGAAGACTTCCTACAAAAAGACTTCCTCTTTTAGGAAGTGAGAAAAATGGGTTTTAAGTGATGATAAGATTGGCATAACGTCTTTTAAAGTAACATCTCTTACTGCAGCTCTTGCAGAGAGAGTGCTGGGCTACAAGGAACATTGGTCAGACACAGCAGAGCATTTATTAGGTTTTAATCATGAATGTAAGAGTGCCTGTTTGCTTGGAGTAGCTTCACACTACTATGTTTTAGACTTACAGTGCTGAAATAAGATTTTTATATAGAAATGCTTGATCTTGTCACTTATAGAAGGGAGAAAATTAATGGTACAACTATAAGAAATATACTTTGTTTGGGGAGATATTTTGAAGAGTACTGGTGTGGAGAAGATACAGCAATAAGTTGGTGGAAGTCTTTGAATAAGCATAATTAGTGTAGTGAGATTATATTAGTTAGGCATAAGGGAGTATGTGTGTTTAGGATAACCCAAGAGGGAGCCAGCTACATGTTACTTAAAGTAATACTTTGGGTGCTTGAAGTGGTTTGTCAAAGGTGATTCTAAAACTTAGGAGGCTGTATAAAGTGTACAAGAAAGCAACCTCTAACCAAAAAGAAATCTTTGGAAGCATTTAAATACAAAATGACAATTTATTTCATGTGTGCAACATATGAGAAAGGTCGTTTTCTGAAATACATGATTTATAATTAGTGGTCTGTGTTTATAAATGTCTTCTTAATAAGTTGATTTGACTTGATTCAACAAAGATGATTTTTTTTCTACATAACTGTTATGTTTAAAATGTTGAAGTCCAAAGGAAGATTAGAAATAGCAGATAAAACATGCAAGAAATCTCTCCTAAATTCTTCATTATTTTTAGCAATATGCAGAGAAATGCAGTTAATGGAACATGGCATGGAAAATTAGAAATTTACTCTTCTTTCTTTTCTAGATATCAAAGGGAACTGATCTAGTAAACTCGAAAGAGAAAGATTGCATGATCTATATCTATTTTTTTTTATCAACTGGGACAGATTTTCAACCTAATCTTATTGGAGATGGCAGTGTCAGATCCCATCACACCAGAGCTCCTGCCAGGCTTGATTATTCAGAAATAAAGCACTTCTGTGGGAGTGCTATCTTTGTTGGCACTTATCTTGAAAAGGTCAATACAGTTCTCTTTATAATCATTATTTATTTTTTTTCTCCCCTGTATCAAGGCCTAAACTGCTATGGTGCCAGCCTAGTCTCAAACATTTTAAACTGGAATGAAAGTTAATGCTACCAAGAAGGTCAAATGAGCAACATAAAACAGTTTAGTGCTGTATTTGACATGCCACAACCTAGTCAGCTTAAGCAATGGAACTTGTGGTCAGACACCTGAAGGATTAGGTGGAGCCCAGTGTTCTAAAACTTTCCTTCTCTGAAGGTGGATTTACACGCAAGTTGAAGGACAATTTACAGAGAAGTTGTTTCAAACTGTGCTGCTTACAGAATCTTATTGCAAACCTGCAAGACTGCCAACAATACAGTTTAATAACAGCTAATGATATTGCACTGAGTAACTCGAGTTACCTTTTGATGTAACTCTGTACAAGTGGAAACAAAGCATCAAAAAAAAAATGCATTTAAGTTTGGCTGCCTTGCAGTATCACCCTAAGTATCCTTTAAACCAAAATTATTCTATAAGATTTTTCCATATAAAATGAAAATAAAGTTTGTTTCTGAAGAATGCAGGAGAAAGTTATAGGCATTTATGAGGGACAGCAACCAATCACTTCTGAAAAGCACTGGGATGTCAATGGTATCTTGCAATTTCAGTATATTTCCATGGAGGGGAAAGATGATATGTTTACTGTTGCATCAGTAGTAAATGTATTAGTTATTTACATTCTTAACAGATGGAAAGATCTCTGCTTTTATTTAGATACCTGTATCAAATGTATATTTGATGTACAGATTAATATATAAGAATCAGTGAAAGAATCTACCTTCTTGGTGGGTTGACCTTTACTGACTGCCAGATGCCCACCCAACTGCTCCCTAATAAAATGGAAAAGCTTGTGTGTTCAATTAAAAATGGGGAGATCACTTATCAGTTACTGTCATGGGCAAAACAGACCAAATTTGGGGATAATTAATTTAACTAATTTAATTTATTTTCTCGATTGTGCTATAACAGACAGGAGAAACCTTCAGTTTTTTGGACTGTAACTCCTAAAACCTAACTTTCATATCCTGATAACTTCACAAATACATGGCAAACAAATAATGGAAAACCCAAAGAGGACATTAATATACCAATGGTTGGAATAGTCTGACAATAGCATTTGTTTTGTAGTTTGATTCTTTTTTTGTAGCTATAAATTGTGGCATCTTTTTCCCTTAATCTCTTTTTTTTGGACAGTTTTTTAGGGTGAATTCTCTGTTTAATTATTAATTATTGACTGACTATGTAATCAATACCCTAATCTGAGTATTCCAGAATCATCTGTAACGTCAGATTGTTATTCTGGTAGGACTGTGAAAAAGAAGCAGTCTGTCAAGTGATGTTTTAAACAGTTTTAGAAACTCTTTTGTTGCTAGAAAGGATACTTTCACTTGTGTTTGCAGTTAGGAAATGATTTGTCAGACAGTGAAAGGATATTGTTTTAAGAGTTTGCTACAGCACTTGCAATTAACTAGCTAAGCAGAGTATTAATTTTACCTTAATTTTAATTTCTTTAACAATTTTTTTGTTCTATGGCTAAGTTGCAGCATGTGTTGTTATTAGGTGATTGGCTTTTACCTTGTGCATACAGAGTATTTATGATGTCCTGTCAGCTTCAAAACAGATTGAGTACTTTTGTTTCTCCTCGGTGGAGTGCCTTGAAGGAGTACTTTCTGTAGTTCTCCTTTACGTTTTCTTTCAAACAAGCAATTCTTTTTTTTTTCATAGTTGATTTCTACCAAAACTACAATATTAGCCTGCAGTCAACTCATGTTTGATGAAAATATGTCAGTATGTTCAGGCAAACAAAAGCACTCTACTCCTATTTTGCAACACTGTGATAGGAAAACCCTTCAAGGGTTTAACGTTTTAGAAGCAACAGCAGTGTTCCTTTATTGATTTTTAGTAGAGAATGTTCTTACAATGAGAATAAGTAAAGTCTTACAGGACATAGATACTGTTCCCATATACTCAGAGAAGAAAAGAAGTCGTTAGTCCCAAACCATAAATATCAGTGAAATGGAAAAACAGGTTTGGAACTTAAAATGTAAGTTAAAGGAGGTCATCACAGTGCCCCTGCTCAGTAATAGTTTTGTTTATTTAATGGAAAATATTCACTTTAGCAACTTATATGTTTGTTCCTATACCAGCAAGGATCTTGTAAGAATTTACTAGCTCGTGTTTGTGTCACACACAAGATAAACTCGTGTTTATATAAAAATATAAAGAAACAATTTATATAAATAAATATAAAGCTCTATATACCTATACCAACCTATTTTCATGGGTTTTACCTCCTTTTTAGTTTTGTTAAGTGCTTTTGTTTAATTTCTAGTGTAATGTTACAAGCACTTGTATCTATCTAAAGGTAACAAACACGATATTTGAGTGCATTACAAACTTCATTACAATAGTGCTTTTATTGTATTATTCATTGTAAGCTGTGAAAAATAATTTAAATGCAAGAAACGAAATATTTAACAAACCTCATTTGGCAAACCTTCAAAGTCACAGTTGATGAAAATTATTACCATTTAAATTTCCATGAGCACTACTTTTCGTCCTTTAGAAAATCTACCGTTTATTTCTTGGTGAATGGCTTGATTCAGAGAAAATTCATTTCAAGGACAATTCATTTTTAAAAAACAAACAAAAAAGTCAAACCAGGAAATTATGTGTTAATGGAGCAGTGACCTCCAGTTGGGCAGCTGTTAGAAAGTACTTGAGTAGATGCTGCTGTGTCATGTAGAATACACCAGTATTTTTGGCAGAGCCTTTGTTTCTGTTTACATTTGATCTGGTTCTGCTGGAACAATATTTTAATTTATTTACAGTTAAAAAGTGGCTATAGACATCTCTCCTTGCCCACTAAAATTACATATTCCTCTTTACCTTCTAGCTCCATGTAGATATGATCTGAACTTATCTCATACGTAACTTCTTTTCTTAGTTAAAGTGGGGTTTTAAATAAAAATCAGTAAGTTACTTCATGTGAACATTTGTAGGCTGCTGTTGTCCAGGAGGTGACTGATACATGATAGATTTCTCATGCAGTTTAGAATCATAGAATCATCAAGGTTGGAAAAGACCTTCAAGTTCTAAAGACCTTCTTTATTCTAAATAGATTCTTGTAATCTGTAAGTATGTTGCCTTGATTGTTTCCTTACAGACTTTTAAATGGGGCTCTTTCAATACCTTTTATGAAGCAAACATCATCATAAAGAATGTGTATTTTGTAAATGCCCTGGAGGTGCCCCCGCCCTATTAATAGCAATCAGGTTCTGAAGGTTATGTAAGAATGGAGAGAACTTCATTGCTCTGAAATTGTAGGACTTTTTGGAGGGGTTAGATTTTAGTTTCAACAAAATATTATTTTACATAGGATTTAATCTAGTTCAGCATTCTGAAAACTTTCCTAATAGGTCAGGACATGTTTACATGGGTTCTTTTAAATTGTTATTATTAGGTACAATAGCGAAGTATTTACCGTGAAACGGTAATAGTGTTTTTAGATACATTCTTCTTTATGATTAGTTTCTTGCTTTCAGTTTCATTTATATTAAGAGAATGAAGACACTGGACAACATATTCAGTAGCTTTTAACAACTTTGTATTTCTGTTTTATGGCTTTGCTTCCCCACTCATTCTATTTTTACAAATTAGTAGAACTTTTTAAGTCACAAGGTGGTTCTACAGTCTTAACTCTAACAGCACCTGAGTAAGGAAACTTGGAAACCTTATCTGCTTTGTTACTCAGTTTAACAGTTGCAAAGACTAAATGTTTCCTGCTGTGCAGTCTGACTTGTCCTGTGATACAGAAATGCCTCTTTCTAAAATTATAAATGTATATGTATAGCTGGCAACAGTAACAAGCCAGGAAGAACCTACTTACTGCTTGCCTTTGCAGTTCCTTGATCGTTCAGTGTACTGCCTTGAGGCACTTAAAATTTGTCTGCAATGTACGTGATAAATGTGCAGTAGAATGCTGGATTTTGTTGGTGGCATTTCAGGGTAAGATCTCCAAGTATTGGGTCATCTATTCAAAACAGTGGGAAGATGGAAAACACAATTACATGTTCAGCAGGATTGTTTGAATGAAAGCTGCTATCAAAACTGACAAAATGAAGGGTAAATATAACTGGAATGCATGAAGAGAAACTGGGATTCAATGCTCAGTTGCACACTGCAGGAGAAATCTTGGCATGTGGAATTCAACAGATCTATAGTGTTGCTGTGAAAAGAAACAAATCTAGATATAGCTAAAAACAGACCAGGTTAGATCATTGTAACTGCAAAAAGCCAAGAGAGAAAGTTTGTTTTCTGTAGTACTCTAGTAGTATGAACTAATTTGTTCTTTTAATGCTTTGTAGAAGAGAAATAGTAGTGATAAATGGAGACCTGGACTCAGTCAAACTCGAAAAAAGAGAATGTAGAATCCATTTGCTGCTACCAGTTGACTATAGGATGTACCTGTGGGTCTTCCTTTTTAGCAAAGTAATGGAAGAGGTAATCACAGAATCACTCTGGTTGGAAAAGACCTTTAAGATCATTTAGTCCAACCATTAACCTAACTCTACCAACCATTAATGTAACTCTACCAAGTTCAGTGCTTAAATGATGTTCCTAAGCACCACATCTATATGTCTTTTAAACACCTCCAGGAGTAGTGATCCAACCACCTCCCTGGGCAGCCTGTTCCAGTGCCTAACAACCCTTTGGTAAAGAAATGTTTCCGAATATCCAATCTAAACCTCCCTTGGTGCAACATGAACCCACTTCCTATTACCCTTTTACTTGTTACTTGGGAAAAGATACCAACCCCCACAGGTAGCTCTAGAGAGCGATAAGGTCTCTCCCTCAGCCTCCTTTTCTCCAGGCTAAATAACCCCAGTTCCCTCAGTCACTCCTTGTAAGACATGTTCTCCAGATCCTTCACCAGCTTCCTCGTCCTTCTCTGGACATCCCTCTGTGGAGCCTTTGTGCCTGCAAGCAGATAAACGCTCCCTCCCAACTTAGTATTGTCAGCAAACTTACTGAGGGTGCACTCAGTCTCCTCATGCAGAGAACTGATGAAGTAATGAGCAAGTGGTGGCATATGGTGTGTTAAGCTGTACTGTGTAGACGGATGCTTTATAATGCTTCATCATAAATGGAAGGTCATCTAGTTCCAACCCCCTGCCATGGGCAGGGACACCTCCCACTAGATCAGGTTACTCAGAGCCCCGTCCAGCCTGGCCTTAAATACCTCTAGGGATGGGGCTTCCACCACCTCTCTGGGCAACCTGTTCCAGTGTCTCACCACCCTCATGGTGAAGAACTTCTTCCTAACACTCAATCTAAATCTACCCTCCTCTAGCTTGGAGCCATTCCCCCTAGTCCTATCACTACCTGACATCTTAAAAAGTCCCTCCCCAGATTTCTTGTAGGCCCCCTTCAGATACTGAAAGGCCACAAGAAGGTGTCCTCAGAGCCTTCTCTTCTCCAGACTGAATAACCCCAACTCTCTCAGTCTGTCTTTATAGGAGAGGTGCTCCAGCCCTCTGATCATCCTTGTGGCCCTTCTCTGGACATGTTCCAGCACATCCATATCTTTTTTGTAGTAGGGACTCCAGAACTGGACACAGTACTCCAGGTGGGCTCTCATGAGAGTGGAGCAGAGGGGGAGAATCACTTCCCTCAATCTGCTGGCCGTGCTCCTCCTAATGCAGCCTGATTGTATGATTCTATGAACCACTTGAACAGAAATAGGGTATTTTGAGAACAGAATACCTGTATGCAGTGGAAGCAGACAGTTTTGATCTTAAGATTATGGTTGCTGAGAGAACCTGGGTGTATGGACCAAAACTCAAGGCATGAAACATATTTGGGACTAAATAAAAGCCTTCCTGAAATGACAGCGGCAAAAATAAATCGGTATGAAAAGAGTAAGAGAAATTGAGGACAAAGACTTTCTTGTGTCAAGGGGCTGTAGTGCCTCTGATTTGGCAAGAAGATACTGTGATTAATTTTGCCAGAACTTGTGCCTACCTTTAGGGTGAAATGGAAATTACATTATGCTTAACATCCTTAAAAATAATAACAAACATTTTCCATTCCTACCACTGTAAGTGTTTGATCTGAACTATCTGTACAGCTCTGGATACTTAGGAGAATCAAGTCTCTGAAGATAAGTCTTATTTTTTCATCACCAGTTGGATTTTTCTGTTTACTCAGGGAAGAGGAAAAGAAGTCATATAGATTTAATTAAAGTATGATTCTGCTGCAAGAACAACATTTACTGATAATGGTGCTTCCAAAAGTTGTATATTCAGGTCAATTAGAATGAAGACTTTGTTACTGTTTATAAGTAGAACTAATACATAATTTTGATGCATATGAGATCAGACTAATTGCTCAAAAGTCAGTGAGGTCTAGTGACTATAGGTAGTCAACCATTACGCATACAGAAATACCAGGGGAAGAGAGGGCTAAAATCCTATTCTACAGCATTTAGAGATGTTCATGTAATTGGTATGGAAAGGACTAAAACTAATGCAAAGCAGACTTATTTTTCCCTTCTTACATTTCTCTAGCATTTAAAAATTTGAGGCTAATACAAAGATGTGTGACTGGGTAGTAAATAAGTACTAGTATTATTGTTGTTTTATGAGAAATTAAATTTTTCTTTGAATACTAGACTGATTGATCAGAATCTCTATAATAGAATCTACATCATCTTCAATCTCACAGAGATATAGCACAGACTTTGAAGACCAGGAATCGCAGAAGCTTTAATAATATGAATTTTGCTTGCCTGAATTGCAAGTTTTCTGGACAGAGTTTTAAATGCTAATTAGAAAGTCTTTTAATATTTAGCCTAAACTATATTCACAGTATTTGTCTGATAAGCCAGCTTTGGTAGGTATGTTAGATTTTCTGTTACCTATTTTTAATACATAAATACGAATCCTTTTTTAGCATGAGAAGGTAATTTGCAGTGAATTTACACACAGTTTTGTAATATAATGAGGTATTTATGTGTTCTCTAGCCAAAACAGATGAAAATTCACTTGCAATTCCATCATCACCATCATTTAGTCTCTGACAAATAGTGTGTGAGATACGAGAGCCTTTTAGTAAGAATGAATGCTACAGTTCTGTCCCACATGCTATTTAGTATAATCTTCTGAAATGCTGCATCTTAAAGCTTGCTTGCAATGGATACTTTCTCGATTTTAATCGCTTTCTCCATTTTATGATTGGCTGATCACTTCGTTCCTCGATGTACCACAAGAGTGTGTCATAGCACAGTAAATGATCTGTATGACTAAGTGTCTAGAACACTGTTACATCCAGATGCACGTTGGTAAATATATTAATATCAATCAATCAGGGGCTTGTTTTGTTCTCATGGCTTGTTTTCCTTATTCATTGCTATTGAAAAATACTGTTTTCTGGTATTTAGTAAGTCTTTAACAATAAGAAGCTATAACTTACTTACTGAGCATTGTATGTGAGAGTCCCTGTATCCCAAAGAAAAGAAAACAATTTGGTACCTGAATAATCTGATGTGTAGAGGTATGTGATGCAATTTCCTCCTACTGTAGACACCTTCATGAGTATATTATGAATACAGAAATACCTGTTTGTAGTTGATTGATTTTCTGATAAATGAACTTGTGGCTACAGTTACTAGATGGTCCTTGCTTTCTTTTTTGCTTTGTTAATATTATTCTCTTTCAAGGCTTTCTTCAAGAGAGGCAGAACTTAAATAGACATTCTGTAAGTTCATGAAATTGAATAAATTATCATTGGCTTGTTTTTGCATGTTTTCCTCAGTACTTTCTATTATATTTTTTTTCTATATTAGACCTGTCCAAAATCAATATTTAAAATGGGCACTCATCTGAACAGCCTTGAATAATTGCCTTATTACAGGGTATATTAAAGCATATAATCTAAATTAAGGTATGCTCCATTTACCTTTACTTGCAGTCTAGTTATGGCTAGAGACTACGGGGGTTTAGTGTTTAATACGATGAGCACATGGATTCTTAATGGTATAACTCACATGCTTAGACAGTATACCCAATCATAGTGTCATCTTTTGCTTGACACAATGCACTGAAACTTCTAAAACCTCATTAAGTGTTCCTAATGTCCTATTTCAACCACTGTTAATGGACTAGGCAACCTTTAAATGTGTCTAAAGTGATCTTAAAATTTGATGTAAACTGCTGTTTGTCAAGTAGAAACTTCCTATACTAGAATACACTGGTACCAGCTTGAGTGTATGGGGTCAAGGCAGATCTCTTGGTCTATAGAAGGCTCATTGTAATACTTAAGTTTTCTGAGCTATTTCACACCCCCAAGGAAAAGAAAACAAACACCACCCCCTCCACAGCCCCTGCTCCGTGCCCCCCTCGCCCCCCAACCAGCCTGCCTTTCCTTGCCTTTTGGAATATTTAATCTCTTTCACTAGTTAATTTTCTAACATTATTTAAAGATTTACTTTGGAAGTAAACTGAAATTATTTATGAGACATTCTAGCAAAAATTAAAACAGAAGTCCTTGAGATTAATTTCTGATGTTTATGAACTTAAGCCAGCTTAGATTGTATGAACTGGCATCTAATTTAAAAAAACATGAAGTTATTGTAGTGTTTTTGTCAGTATTACTCAACACATCAGGAAGAGTGAAGTTTTCAAAGTGGGAAGTCAGGTTTGGGTGACTGAATTACTGTCTGGTTTTCTACCACAATTCGGCATAGTCTTTGAGTCTTTGAGACAGTTTTGGTCATGCAGAACTGAGACTGAAATCTGAACATATTCATAAAACTGAGTTGAGAGTATAATACTGGTGATTATGCTAGGTCCAAAAGTTGTGGCATGTGTCTAGGGTGTGAAACATCAAATCTAGAACTAATTCTGTAAGTTAGGTCAGTAACAGTAAGTAAGTAAGTAAGTACAGGCTCTTCTGGAGTGAATATCTATATTAGCATCTTTTGTTAAGTGCTGTAATAAACCTTAACTAAAAGTGAAGTAATACTCGCAGCCCCCATCCTCCAGTAACTACCTGAATAGTTATCCAAGTGCTAATTATTACTTTTAGCTAGTAAATGGTTTAAAAAAGCTGAATAATTATTTAGCATACTTAAATGCTACTATATAAATAACTGCTAGACCAGGAAGAGGTTTTGTGCTAGCTACTAAGACCAAGAATTCTATTGCTTTTTTTTCCTGAACATCATGCACATTGTGATCAGTGTTTGACCTTTACGTCTAAATAGAATAGTCTAATTTTAGACTCTTCATTTATTACTTTTGTATTCTTCCATTTTAGCTTTTGTTTTCATATGTGAATTGTTATAGGAATTGTTTTAATTTTGCCTGCTGGACCCTATTTTGATGTCAAGACGCTGTGGTTTGAGATCAGCTTGAGCCCCCTCAATTTTCAATATTATCTTGTTTCTCTCTTCCTTTGATTCCATTTTGGGTGCCAACCTAATGTTGCTGTGCTGTTTAAGAGGGTAGAGACACTTGTTCAATATATAGGCACAGAAATGTAATTTGAAAAGGGAGTAATTAAATTTGGGAGAAAAAGATAGCTTCCTATTAAAAAAAAAAAGTTAAAAAATTGATAGGATGAATGACCCCTTCAGTTTAAAGAAATCTCAGAAACTATTTGTTAGTGTTTGGTCTGAAGTGTTCAAGCTGTTGTCAGAAAGTTACTTTTGATATGCAGTGTATGACTGAAAGCCTAGCATTCATGATAGTTAATAAATTCCCATTGCAAAATATGTAAAGCTATTAATCTAGCTTATTGAGTGGTTACAGTTACAGATTTGTTCAAGGCAGTTCTTTATTCTTAACTTATTTCTACAGAATGTACACTCTGTTGTTTATATTCCCCTGTCATCAAGTTAATGCTGTTGATAGTACCTGAATTTATTTACTGAATATGGCAGCTCTCTCTGCATAGGGATTTTGTGTGACCTTGATTGACACTGGCTTTAGTTATAGAGCTGGTTTATCCTATAAGTAGTTTATTGTGTTCTAGAGATTTGGTGTTCATTAAAATTTGTTTATTACACTTAAAAATGAATGACTTTGTATTTCTTTGTTTTCTAGCTACTTTGAAAGATACATTAGTGCAGCCTTCTGGAAGTAAATATTCTGGTTTCTCAAGCCCTTTCTCAGAAATGATTTTGAAAGATTTTTTTTATCAAATGTAATGTTCCCTTATACAACTGAGAGCTCACCTGTAATGTGATTGCTACCTATAAATGTATTAAGCTTAATATGCCAGATCAAGTTCTTTCAGAGTTTTGTTCTGAGGAAACTGTATGTGTGTGCAAATATCTTTCTTGAACATTCATGTGTATTGATGCAAAAATCTTTCTTGGACATTCAAGACTGAATACATAAGCTGCTTATGGTGGTACACTATGCACTTGGTGCATTCCCAGTGCAGTCTGCCTTCTTCAGTTTGTGTGGTATCTACTGCCACAGTCCTAAGTAGTGTAGTTTAATTTATGTGACGTACAGCTTTCTTTTGGGAGGTAGAGATAGGAAATATGAATGTTCCCATATTAGAGTAAACGAAACCTTTTTTGCTTTTAAATTTGCCTTAGTCATGTTTGCATTTTCCTCTAATCGCTATTTTCAGTTTATATTGAGAAGGAAGAGGAAATTTCCTGAAGCAAAGTTTAAGCTTAATGAAACCACGTTCTGTGTGCTAGAATAAACCTCAGTATTTACATAGTTACTAAATTTGAACAATTAAAATTGTAACTTCTATTCATCTGTTTTCTTAATTCTAGCTTATTTTAAAGCTCAGTCTCTTGCTATGAGTTTTTATATATACTTGTAAGAATAAGTAGATCAAAAATATATCTGTTGCTATTAAATCTGAAACTAATACATACATATAATAGTTCAGTAGCTTAAGTGTAAGATGGTCAATTTTCTGGGGTTTAGCATTTGTTTAAATCTGCCTGATCATTTAATGGCTGAGGTAATTAAGTTAAATCCTAAAATAAAACAGGACAACACTTTTGTCACCTTAGATCTTGAGGGTTTCAAAGTAAATGAAATACCAGTTGTCGACTAGTGATTATGTCATATCAATGTAATATGGTTTTGTGAATTTTATGTAAGCAGTTGTTTTGTGGTCAACAAGATTACTCTCATAGCAAAAGCTTAATGAAGATCAGGAATTATAGCTTGCACTATCATTTTCTTATGGAAATAGGTAATAGCCAGTTAAATGTTTCTCGTCCTTCACTACAGATTTCTCGGTAAGATTTCAATGTGTATTTCTTTCATTGTTTATATTATTCTTTAATTTCACATATATTGTGTGAAATCAGTTCAATGTCTCACATTGCATTATTCCTCCACATCTTTTTGTTCTGTGTCCAGATACTTTTTTTTAACTATTTATGCATGTCATTTTGAGTTTCGGCTTCCTCCTGTGTTCACCATAGCAACCAGAGGTTAGTGCATTTCTCGGATGTTTTTTCATCCTGTATTATGTCTTACATTACTTCAACCTTTGTATCTTTAAAAAATATTCCAAACTTTACTCATCCTATACTCTTACTAGAAACAAATCTCAGCATCATATTGAATAACTTACTAATTCTTGCTTCTCTGTAAACCTTGCCACCTATGCTTTTTTTTAATATGTAGATATGTATGATATGTTTTTGGAGGCTATGAAGCACAGAATCTTTTTCGTCCCTCTTTGTATTGCAGCTTCGAGCTGTGATTTCAGACTTGTTTAAAATATTTGGTTAAAAAAACTAATGCTTAGTAAATGTTGAAAATAATGGTTGTGCAGCTTTAGGTATAGATTTTTTTTTTCCCCCAAGTGTCTGTAACAGTAAGAGTTTTTTAAAACATATTTTCTATTATAGTTAACTTGTGGTTTTAAATATATAGAATATTAAATTTTAAATATAGAAATATTAGAGAAATACTACCTTTATACTTTCCAACAAAGCAGTATCATCTTAAAGCAAAGTATCAGTTTTGCTCAGAAAAGGCTTCTGTTGTGGTAGTTCTCAGAATAAAATTGTAAGGTAATATTTTGTAGATTTCTCTAATGCACAAGAAGGTGATCAGGTAGTGAGGTGGATCAGGAACTGGTTGATGGGAAGGAGTCAGAGAGTTGTAGTCAATGGGGCAGAATCTGGTTGGAAGTGTGTGACTAGTGGAGTCCCTCAGGGGTCGGTACTGGGACCGATGTTGTTCAACATCTTCATCAACGACCTGGATGAGGGTATAGAATGTACCCTCAGCAAGTTTGCTGATGACACTAAGCTGGGAGGAGTGGCTGACACACCAGAAGGCTGTGCTGCCATTCAGAGAGACTTAGACAGGCTGGACAGTTGGGCGGGGAGAAACATGATGAAATTCAACAAGGGGAAGTGTAGAGTTTTGCATTTGGGGAAGAACAACACGATGTCCCAGTATAGGTTGGGGGCTGACCTGCTGGAGAGTAGTGTAGGTGAAAGAGACCTGGGGGTCCTGGTAGACAGGAGGATGCCCATGAGCCAGCAATGTGCCCTTGTGGCCAAGAAGGCCAATGGCATCCTGGGGTGCATTAGAAAGGATGTGGTTAGTAGGTCAAGAGAGGTTCTCCTCCCCCTCTATTCTGCATTGGTGAGGCCACATCTGGAGTATTGTGTCCAGTTCTGGGCCCCTCAGTTCAAGAAGGACAGGGAACTGCTTGAAAGAGTCCAGCGCAGAGCTACAAAGATGATTAAGGGAGTGGAACATCTCCCTTATGAGGAAAGGCTGAGGGAGCTGGGTCTCTTTAGCTTGGAGAAGAGGAGACTGAGGGGTGACCTCATCAATGTTTACAAATATGTAAGGGGTGAGTGTCAGGGAGATGGAGTTAGGCTCTTCTCAGTGATGACCAGTGATAGGACAAGGAGTAATGGGTGCAAATTGGAGCATAGGAGGTTCAAGGTAAATATCAGAAAAAACTTTTTTACTGTGAGAGTGACAGAGCACTGGAACAGGCTGCCCAGAGAGGTTGTGGAGTCTCCTTCGCTGGAGACATTCAAAACCCGCCTGGACAAGTTCCTGTGTGATGTGCTCTAGGTGACCCTGCTCTGGCAGGGGGGGTTGGACTAGATGATCTTTCGAGGTCCCTTCCAACCCCTAGGATTCTATGATTCTATGAAGGGATTTTATTTTCTACCAGCCTTCAGATAAAATTCAGGTCATAGTTTAGAAATAATTGTGCTTCTATGTAAGTATACAATGACAACTCACTGATAAATAACTTGTTTTCAACTGTGCCTGAAATCTTTCCTGCTTCCTGAAGGATGCTTACTACTGGTTGTTTGATGCAGGAAAGAAAATAAGGTCTTTCTTCTAATTTTTATTTATTTTCATTTATACTTGTCCAACATTCTGTTTGGAGTAGACGCATTGCTCTGTCTCCCGCACTGTCACTAGGAATGCACTTTCCTGTGGCAGTGGGAAATTTCATTTTATTTTTTTAATATATTTTTTTTCTTAGATGATTACCTTCTGTTTAAACTCACATCTCTTGATGTTGCTTCAGTCTCATATATTATTCCAAAGTGAAGAATCTGGGCAACAAATAGGTTTCTAATAGATCTTCAACTGCAATTTTTTTCTGCATCTTGTGCCAGACTTATGGAAAATCTGCTTTCTTTTTATAGCTCTTCCTTCATCATCAAACTTCTGTATTTTTTATATCATCATCATAAAAATAAATAATTCAAAAATCTAGTAATTTCTGAAGACATTTTTCACTTAATAAAAGTAAACATTTTTATTATTAAGACAGCCTTCTAACTGAATAATTTTTGAGAAATAATGTTTCTGTAGATCTGAAGATTTTTCTGTTGCTGAAATGGAGCACTTTGCTTCAACAACTTCCACAGAAACTCAAGATAAATGTAGGTAAATTTATCTGACTTTCAACAGGTTGAGTTTTGGGGCAGGAAAAGCAAGAGATAATGCAACACTGAAGAGATTGTTGTAGAAGAGACAGTTAACATTATCAGCACACAGTTTTTTAACTTTTTTTCCTAAACAATCTTGATTTTCTTGGTTGGTTCTTGTTTGTTTGGAGGTTTTTTTTGTTTTATTTATTTGTTTTGTTTTTGTTTACTGTCAGTACATTATAATAACCATAGTCTGGACTAGGTGGTTATAATATTTTGTCACAGAAAGGCATATATATATATATATTGGGTTTTCCACTAATATTTCCTTTTTTCAATTACAGCAAGTTGTATTTGGAGTTTTGGGGAAAACTGGGAGATACGGGGGATAACTTTTTTCTTAGCCCAGAGAAGAAGCAATATTAAGAAGTCCAAGAGCTCTAACTTCCTTTATTATGGAATGCAACAAAGCAACTTATTAATTTGCTTTTCTTTGTGGTTTGTTTTGGCATTGTGTACTTGATCTGAATTCTTTTGCTGTTTTCTTAAATATGACACTGATTTTCTTTTGAAGGAGTACAGTAAGTTACCATCAGAGGGTTTGTAAAGATTATTTATAATAATTTGGGAGTTGTATAAATTATTCTTGTTATTTTATTAGCATTTAAATTAGACAATAATTAATGGCAAGCTAAGTTTCAGCTTATATCACGTGACAATTTCATAAGTACTGCATCTTCTACTGAGCTGTGAGCTCACACACTTCAATATTTGTCATGTGATTTGGAGAAATTCCTATCTTAGAAAATACAATTCAGTTGGGTCATTAAAGTCTGAAATATGTTAGGATTTCTTTAGTTGCTAATGAAATGTCTTCTTTTCAAAGACTGCTGAACAGGACAGATGACTTTTTAAACTAATTGTAATTCACTGAGTCACCCTCTAATCTATAAGAAAGTTCACCTCTGCACTGTTCCTGTCCAGCTATTGTCTCAAACAATTATCAGCAAGTTATTGTTCTGGTATGAGCCATGTCATGCTTGAAAGTGAGATGAAAAAAATTAATGAGGGTGCACGAATGCTGGTTGATGAAGGTTAAGTAGATTCAGTTACGCTCCCTGCATTCTTTACTATGACTGTTGAGATTGAGGCAATGTACTCTAATGAGACCACACAAACAAATGTGCTGATTGACAGCCCTTGATTTAGCAATAAAAAGTGTTGGCTGAAGTCATATTTTTGTTTCAGCCTAATACTCGGGTTGCTTGTGCATATGAGGATCTTGAATTTCACTTATACTATGGAGCATTGTTGATTTTTTTTTTTTTCCTTTATTCAATGATATAAATGCATTTAATTGCTTTTATTAGGAACAGTGTGTATAATTTTTAGTGATGATTGCAAAGGAATCATGCATCATTGCAAGGGCATGCTGCGGAGTTTTTATATTTATTCTTACTGGAAAAAAGGCTTAGTCCCTTTTTCTATAAGTTAATTTCAAAAATCACAGAAGAATTTGTGGTGTAGATCTGTTAGTCCATTATCAGTCATATGCAGAAATACTGAACAGTTTTTCTGCAAAATTATAGTCAAAGACATAGAGGTAGATTATATTTTTTTAGAAAAGAAGGATGTGTGTCAGATGCAGCATATGAAAAGTAAATTATGCCAGACAGTTGATAAAATTTGATTTCTTCTGAGAAGATGATACTTTTTCTAAGCAAAGAAAAAGTGATAGATTTAACCTCTGGATTGCAGTAGGATTGCCACTGTGCCAGTATTAATGAAAAGTGCTATTAGCTGTTGCCTTTATAAGAGATAAATCCAGGAGGAGGTGTGGAATATTGAAAATGGATGCACTGGGCTGTGAGACTGTTAGTAGAAGGATCAGTTTTCAGAATATTTATTTGTTAAATAGTCTGAATGATTTTTTGCTTATGTTAAAAGAAGGCTGAACTTTGTGATGGCAGGGTTTGGAGGCATTCTCCAGTTGAAAGAAGTTAGAATGTCACAGGTAAGAAGCTGGATGAGTAGTAGAAACATAAATTAAATTTGGGAACAAGGCCAAATACTAAAGTATGATTGCCAAATTTTACTGTTACTTTTAAATCCATCAGTTCTGAAATAACTTGTTAAGTGCATTTCAAGCCATCTCAAGGTATTTATACTACAGGTATGATCTACAATGTAAGAACCATAGGGCTATTTTGTGCAAACCTTAATCTGTAGTTCACTTGTCTGTATTTGAGCAGAACTTTGGCACATAACAAAGAAATGTCATTATGTTCAATTCCTTGTTCATGTTTCTACATGCTACTGTGCTTGCCTAACTGGTATTTAATAGCATGCTAGTTAGTCAAAAGGGTCTGTGTCTGATGTTGGGAGGAAGTAGGGGGATTGCAGGACAGGGAGGAATACAGAGAGCTGGATAGGAAGAACAACTAGTAACTTTTATGCTAAAATTTTGTATCAGTCTTTAAATTGTTTCATACTATCTTTCTTTAACCTTCCTAGCATCCATCTGCTATACTTTATTATGGAGACCTGTGGTAGCTGAGGAACTCCTTATAAAGTGCCAGAGTACTGGTGGTGTTTGAGAACAGAGTGTACCTGTGTCACAGGAAAGCAAAAAAACCTGGTAATAAATCATCTGAGAAAGAAGCTGTCTGAAATAAACTAACACTTCTGTCAGTTCAAATCCATTTTGTATAGGAGCATAGCATGCAACTTGCCTTTCCTTGGGGTCAGGGTATCAGAACCTAAACTCAGAAGTGCTTATGCCCAAAATTAAACAATGCGAACACAAACTTTGGGATAGCACTAGAATCTGTGATTCTTACTTGTGTTTATATATGTGTGTGTATGTATCAGCTGTTTACAAAAAAAGAAAAAAAGTAGGGGAAGAAGAGTAGAGTAAATCCTGGATTTCATGTAGGTGTTTCCAGTAGGGAAGCATTGTTGTTAGTATATTTACAAGTCACGCTTTGTAATGTGACTTTCAGTTTACTGTCCCAGACTCAAGACAGATTAAGTCACAGATGCATAGAAGCTGCTGGTATCATCAGGTGAAGAGATTAAATGGATTTGATATCATTAATTAAGAAAAAGCAAAGATCATGTTGTAGTGCTAAGATGTTTTCTTATTTTTTTAGAAGAGTGTTAGGAAGGGAAAAGAACTGTTAAAACCAAGAGAAAGAGCTATAAACTAGTAATGAATAAATTTAAGCTGCAGATTGGATCCAATCAACCAGATCAGAGAGATTCACACACGTATCTTGTGAATGCATCTTTAAGAAAAAGAGCTCAGTATTTTGAAGGTATACTTGACAAAAATATGATAAATCTGTATGTTGTGATTTCATATAGCAGTGTCCTGATCTTTGGACCATGAGAGTTCCTATTTAATTATTAGATGACACAATAGTTAGTATTACTGTTGCAAAAATGTACAAGGAAGGGATAGACTTGCTTTCCTTCATCTTCTCTCCCCTGTCCCCATACACTGCATAAGGTAAATATTTATGAGCAGCAGGTCCAGCGGTAGTGGGTGAGAGGGGTTGGGTTGCAGATTGCAGAATGGGCTCTAGTGATTCAGCTATTTTTTGTCTTGCTTCCCAAGTTTCCCAGATTTCAGGGGTTATAACAGTGAGTAAGCAGTCCTGCTGTGAAGGTTCAATCCCAAGCACTTGACCTTCAAGTCCACTTCTACTTCCAGGTTAGCATTCAGCATAATGCCATCATCTAGATACTGCACTGTCTGGCTATGTACTAGTGTCTGATATCTTAGGTTGGTATAAGTGACTCACCTGGATCTCCAGGCATACTTCATGGTACTCCAAGTGCTTTGAAGTACTTCAGGGACTGGTGTGAGGAAGTGATATTTATTATTGTTATTATCAGGGGTCAGTATTGGGACAGGTGCTGTTTAATGTCTTTATCGGCTAAATGGACAGTGGGATTGAGTGCACCCTCAGCAAGTTTGCTGATGACATCAGGTTGTGTGGTGTGGCCAACACACCAGAAGGAAGAAATGCCATCCAGAGGGACCTTGACAGGCTTGAGAGGTGGGCCCATGCCAACCTCATGAAGTTCAACCAGGCCAAGTGCAAGGTCCTGCACCTGGGTCAGAGCAATCCCAAACACAAATACAGGCTGGGGGGAGAATGCATTGAGAGCAGCCCTGAGGAGAAGGACTTGGGGGTGTTGGTTGGTGAGTAGCTCAGCATGAGTTGGGAATGTGCGCTTGCAGCCCAGAAAGCCAACTGTGTCTGGTTCCTCCCGATACATGTGCCACCTGGTACTTGGTATGATCCTCTTAGGTCACACATCAACCAGAAGCCACTTGGTACTTAGCACAATCCCCCTACCCTGGGCCACGCAGCAACCTGAGGTAAGTCAAGTGTATGAGAGCATTGTGATACGTCTTTTACACACCTGGTTCCTGTTCCGCCAGTTCTCCTGTGGATAACAGTGATACCTAAATGGTAAGCAGTGGAGTAAAGCTTGGAGGCACTCCCTTGACACACCTGGCTTCTGCTTTCCCTTTGATTGACTGGAGAGGTGGGGATGATCAATCACCTCCAGACAGCCTAATACATCTTTGTACTTGGATCGTGGCCTAAAAGGGGGTGATACCAGAACTCCAGAATTTAGCAAGCTCTGGGCATATGCACCTGGTGGGAAAGTACTGCAATATTTCACTGTCCAAGCTAGGCCAAAATGGAAAAGTACCTGACAAAAGTAAATTCTCTCGGACCCTCTAATTAGCAATTCCCAGAGTGACCTTTTAAGCTCTCCTGGATCACAGTGGGCTGTGACCAGCATCTCCCCTGAGCTGGGGAGGCACAAACTCCTTGGGGACTGATAGAAGGACAGGGCAAATTCATCCCCTCGAGTCTCAATTATCACCCATTGAGGAATGCTGATGCATTGTGAGTATTTACTCCACACTTCAAGAGGGAAAATTTTAACTATAGGCTGTCCTCTTCCATCCACCTCTCTACCTGTCTATGTGTTTGAATATACACATTTGCATTCACAAGAGTGGTGTTTGTATTCTACTGGGCCCAAATATTTCTGTCTGTCTGTATTTTGTATATATTGGTTTAGTTTAGGATACCTGGTAGTAAGTTAGTGTGAATCTTGTAATTCTCTAATCTGTAATTAAGTCACTGTTTTAATCATAACATATTCTACAGAATCACTTGTTAATCTTTAAATTGGTAAATGATTAAGTGCTGCTAAAATTCAATCTTTCAATTAATAAATTTTGAAGCGCTGCTAAATTATAACCTTGTCTAAATATTTCATCAGCGACACCATGTACTGCTGTTTCAACAAATTAATGATCAGTCCTTTGTCAGGTTACTACTGCCTGCTCCTTTTGGTGTGTGAGGCACTGACAGTGCTATGAGGTTACACTGGTAGCTTAGTAAGTTTTTATGTCCCTCTTATGTCAGATGATTCCTGCCCTTGTGCTCTGTCTCTTTTGCTGCCGTGTCCTTTTTTATGTGCCGTCACTTGATGAATTAGATTGAAAGCCTGATCTGGTGTTTCCCTGCTGGAAAGATCTTGAATTGTTTTAAGTTGAGATCAGAGGTTAATACACAAATTAAAAATAACATCAGAACACACAAAGTACCCTTTGAAAATCTATGTTCAGTGAAAGTACTTAGAAAAGCAGACTGCATAGTGCAATACATGTTCTGTGATTAAATTACGTTTACATAAGAGCTAGTATAAGTTGTCTTTTTTTGTGAGGACCTTGAGATGTTGTTAATCTATAAGGATATGTAGTAAAACACTGATTTTGACAGCAGAGTGGTGGTAAGACAATACCACACTGCATGAAATTTATGAAGTGAAATTAAAACCATAGTTTAAAGGAAGGAGGTGAGATTTTATTAGAATAATTTTTCTGTCAGAAGTGTCTTCAACTTAGCTGTAGATATAGATAGTACTTGTTAACTACAAATCTTATAATAACAATAATAAAATAAATTATGAAAAGTGTTTATCTTCTTAAGATGTTAGTGTAACACTTTGAAAGAAACAATCCTTAAGTAAAAATAAATGTTTAATTAAAAATGTGTAAGTTTTGTTTATAATTTAATGTGATAGGCAAGTTTGTGAATTTGTTTTGTGCCATATTTCAGGGATAGGGTGTCACGGTTTGACTCAGGATTGGCAATTAAACCTGCGACAACAATGGTCTCGATGCCCTCCCACTCTCCCCCAGGTAGGGAAGGAGAGATAAAATTATAGACAGAGACTTTTCTGGATTCAAAACTAAACTAGACAGCTTTAATTAAACACTAATGATAAAAGAAAGTATGTACAGTTACATACAAGTATGTTTAGGAATGTGGAAAAGCCTCTTGCCTCCCCCCCCACCCCCAGCGACTCCCCTGGCACTCTCCTGAGCTGTGAGCAGCCCTGAAATGTCCTGGAGCACTGCTGGAGATAGCGGCAGAGCAGACAGGAGCTGAGGGGAGAGTTAGGAGGGTCAGGAATGCACGAGCCTGGAGGTCGATGGTGATGGATGGACGGAGACCTCCCTGGACACTGGCCATGGATGGAAGAGAAGGGAAGAAGAAGCAGGAAGGAAGTTGTCTTCTGTGATCTCTGACCTTCCTCTGAGCTTACGTAGATATATGGAATGGAATACCTTTGGTCAATTTTGCTGACCATCTAGTCCACCCTCCCTATGGGCTGCTCCTGGCAGCATCTGTGGCTTCAGATTCACTGGGTAGAACAAACTGACCGTCACGTCCCTGCAGTAACATAAACATTCCAGCATTATCAGCCCACTAGCTGGAAAACTTTCTGCTAGTTAAAAGGGAGCTTACTGAAGGAAAGAAAAAAAAAGTAAAGGAAAATTTGCTTTATCCTGGCTCAAACCAGGACACAGGAGTATCTGGTGCATCCAATTCTCTTTCTTGTTTGACATGAGTGTTTACATGGCTGTGCAGTGAACTGGAGCAGGGAACAGGCAGAACTGAAAACTAGCTTCTGGCTGTATCATTATACAGATAAAAGTATGCTGGTCCATAAAAAGTGTCAGGGAAATGGGTGGAACAGCCTCTTGCAGATGCAGTGCCAGCTTCTGCTCAGTTGGCGTCAGGGGATGGTGCTCTGTGAGCAGCTGAGCACGTGTCATTCATTGATGCTGAAGAGAAGAGGCCTGACAGACATCTGCCTTTCTCCTGGTTACATGGTCTGCCCCACTCTGGTGTTTATTAGATTACTCCCCAAGCTGATCAACTCTTCTAGAAAAGTACCCACTATTTTTTATTTTTGTGTGATAATTTTTCTGACTTATTTGGGAGCTGAAGAAATTTTTGAAGCAGCCTAATTATTGTGCTGTCTTTATCAGGAATATGCAGACAAGAGAAAAGCTGAGTGTCTGAGGGGAGGAATGGACTCCCATCTATTACCAGCAGTGCTTTGCTATGTCTGCATACTCTGATCTGTGAAATCATAGAATCATAGGATAGTTTGGGTTAACTATTGAAAAACCACAATAAGGTGTGCCTGAATCCTTCTCTTCTCCAGGCTGAACAACCCCAACTCTCTTAGCCTTTCTTCATAGGAGAGATGCTCCAGCCCTCTGATAATCTTTGTGACCCTCCTCTGGACCCCCTCCAACACATCCATGACTTTCCTGTGCTGAGGAACTTCAGAGCTGAATACAGTACTACTCCAGGTGGTGTGTCACAGGGGTATCACCAGAGCAGAGGGGCAGAATCACCTCTCTTGACCTGCTGGCCATGCTTCTTTTGATGCAGCCCAGGATACAGTTGGCGCTGTGAGCACACATTGCCACCTCCTGTTGAGCTTCTCATCCACCAGTACCCCCAACTCGTTCTCCTCAAGGCTGCTCTCAATCCCTTCATCCTTCAGCCTGTGTTGATACTGGGGGTTGGCTCAACCCAGGTGCAGGACCTTGTACTTTACCTTGTTGAACCTCATGAGGTTCACATGGGCCCACTTCTTGAGCTTGTCCAGGATCCTCTGCATGGCATCCTCTCCCTCCAGTTTGTCAACTGCACCACTCAGCTTGGTGTGGTCAGCAAACTTAATTGAGAGTTCAATCTATCCTACTGTCTGTGTTAATGATGAAGATATTAAACTTATTTTTGACTAAATGGGTGGAAAAACTTACGTGAGTCAAAGAATAATTTAGATCAGAGAAACTGATTGTTGAGATAGTGGTTTTTTCCTAATGTCTGATGGTCCTGGTATTTGGATTTAAAGTGAGATAAGCTTAACATGCTTAGATGGGAAAATTGTCTTTCTCAGTGTAAAACCTGGGTTTGTGTATTTTAGGGAAATGACTTTTTATTTGATGTACACTGAATGGAGTATTTAACTTAAAAGCTTTTTGCCAGAAAACTCTTAAATCTCAAAACAGGTGCTGTTTTTCAGCTTTGTCTGTCAGAGATCATTATCTGAACAATAAATGTATTCCATATTTACAAAAAAGGTATTTCAACTGTAGAGATATAGTGGAACTCCTGAGTACCTTGCTGGAACTTGATCCAGAACTGTAATCCTACTTTTTTTTTTTTTCATCTTTTAGGATGGAATAACATGTAACTTTAAAGACTGGCAGTAGTACAAAGAAGTTAATTCATTTATGTACTGTATGTACTGCATAAAAATAAAACAAATAAAGGGAGATTGTTACAGTTATGGACTTAAACATTTAAATATTTTGTCCTAACTAGTAAGCATGTAGTATGTGCAATAATAGAAATATATCAGACAAGCTCTATCTAAACCTGTGAGGGTGATTAGGTAATTTGAAGGTAATAAAATCAATGGTCATTGCATGTTATTATTTAAATCTGAAGCCAATATTTTTGGTTTTTTCTATTTTGAAAGGTATTTTGATTAGTCTCTTCTTTTTACTTCACAGTACCACAACTTTCATTGCTACTTAAATAAATTTAGTGAATAATTCAGATTTTTTTTCAGTGAGGGTTTTGCAGACTAGTATAGTTTTTATTTTTATTTTTTTTTCTTTTTTAAATTGCAAATATAAGTGTGAGGCAGGGAAGGGAAGCTTTAAACAGGAAAAGTAAAACAATTCCACTAACTCTTTAGTTGCCATTACTCTGTGTTCTACAGAGTTGAATTTTGGTTGGTTGTTTTGCTTTTTTTTCTCCCCCTCCTTCACATTCTGTTTCGTGTGGTCCATAGATGAAAACTTGTAAAATTGTAAACTTTAGGCACTTGTATTCTTGTAGTATTGGAAATTTTTGTAGTGTAAAACTTGGCACTGACTTTGAGGGGAGTAAGCAAAAGAGGCTATGGCAGGAGTTAATTGCACTGTTGAGACAGTTGAGCAGAATAGGGATGGTATGTGTAGAACTCAGGAAGAGGAACTAGGGCTTTAAAATATGAGGCATTATATATATTTTCTGTATGGGGAATTTTTTTTCTATTCAGAAGAAGTGCCCTGGAGCTTTTCTGTTTTCACAATCCTGTTTGACTGGAGAAAATGACCTCAAGGATTTTATTGATCAGTCAGTAATAAAGTAATAATGACAAAGTCGTACTTTTCATGGAACTTAAGAAGTTTATCCAATGAGTCTATAACGGTGCACTTGATTTCCTCTCATGAAATTACTTGTTAGAGCCTGTTTTCTGTTGAAGTGTTAATAGAAATGGGTAATAGTTGGGGTGTTTGAATAATGTGCCCTACTTTGTATCAGCTTCTGTGTTTTTAAGAAAACTTTATTTGTTTTATGTTTGGTCCAGACTTTCAGTTTTCGAAACTCAAGGGCTGGAAACGTATTAAATTGAAAGTAAAGATTATGATGAAACAATTTTGAGTGTAGTGAATTAAGGTATACATGGGAAAGATATATTTTTACTTTTTCTTCTAAATAAATAAGTGCTATCAGTTTGAAAGATTGCACACTAAGATGATCTAAAATTAGCTTGTACCTTGGACTTTGGTTTAGAACCAAGTCATTGTTCAACTTTTAGAAGCTATTTAGTGAAGCTGTAAGAGTTGATATCAAGCAAAGTAATGAATTGTTATTAGAACATTAAAAAAATGTTTAATTAGTAGTCTTACTTGTAAACAACATAGCATAGTTAGGGAAATACAAACACTGCAGCATATTCATGATGTTTAACATATGCTACATAAAAGCAGCAGAAGCCACATCTTGGAGTGCCACTTTTTCATTCAGATTTCACTTATGAGTATATGCTTGTATTTAAATTCCAGGGACTTAGTATGGTTCAAATGCTGTTGTAATTCTTAGTGCTTTGCTGAATTAGTGCGAAAGTGTTAAATTTTTCATACTGGTGAATTTTGAGCAAAGGTAAAGACTTAATAAAAATGCAATACAAAAGTATGATTTACTACTTCTTTTCTGTCTTCGAAAGAAGAAGAAAGTAAGTTTGAGTAACACCCTCTTTCCTACTTCCAAATGCTGAAGCTTGTAATTATTTCTGTCTGACTCTGAAGTTGTCTCCAAAGTGTTCTCTGTTGAGAGCTCTGCATTGGAGGATGAATCACAACTTGCATGGTCAGTAGAGGAAGTTTTAGATTAGGTCAATAAAGTGGACAGTAACAGATTGCTAAGACCAGTTGGTATTCACCCCAGACTTCTAAGGTAACTGAAGGATGAAACAGATGATCTATGAACTGTGCAGTGTAAACTATTATTTGAACCTATGCCAACATCAGAGAAAAGGTAGTGGGTGAAAAATGTAATGACAGTTTTTAAAAAGGTTTCTGGGGTTTTAGGATTTACAGTTATCAAAGTTGATACTCATGGTGGAAATATTATAGACAACTATTAATAAAGGGTAGAATTAGTTAACAGTATAATAAATTACAAATATACTGGTGAAATCTTCTCTGTCTCTGTAATGATTAAAAGCAAATAGGATTTTGGGAATAGTTGGGAAAGAAAAACAAAATAAGAGTTTAAAAAAGTGTCACTGTACAAATTCAAGATGTGCCCACATCCTGCATACTTTGTGTGGTTTTGTTTCCTTTTGCAAATAAAAGATATTGTAGAGGTACAGCAAAACTGATCAAGATTATAAAAACAAATCAAAGCTTAAGTCTTTCTTTGTACAATATAAAATTAAAAATGAGAACTCTGTACTGAAGGACTTAATGTTTAAAATTTACTAGGAGCAAAAAGCAATTACACAAATTCATGGAAGAACAATTTGTTGAGGACTATTAAATGAAAAGATTTTGCTCTGGAATTGGACAATCTCTGAAAGGCAAATATATGGAGATTTGCAAAGTAGTGTATGCTTGGCTTGTTCTACTTTTTTCTATGCATCTTATTGATCCCTGAAGAGGGAAGAAGTTGACTTTTGATCCAACAGGGCATAGTTATTCCTGTGAAGAGTTTTCTGGAGACAATATAGTAGTTACGATTCTAACTGCTTTTTAACAGGAGCTCATTCTGTTTCCTTGTCCTACTTAATCTGACCCATGCTGGCTCCTTATCCAATACTTTTATGTGGTTCTCCATCCCTTTTCAGATATTGGCCTAAAAAAAGGGGGGTTGAACAGTCCCCATTTCACAGGATAAAAAGTAACATTACAGTGCTTCTGGAATCAACTATGCTCACCTCAGGTGCAACTGCACCCGGGTACTGTTTTTCTGCTTTTAATAGCTTCTGTCAAGTAATGAACCAGCCTCGTAAATCCAGGCAGCTAAGTCTTGGTGGTAGGAAAATATATTTAAATGGGGAGGTCTGAAAACCACAAAATGATGTGTCTACTGGACCTAGACTCTAACTAACTTTACTGCTGGGAATATGAATATGTTTTGCTTTTCCCTGTACAGCAAACTCCATTGTAGCAGAAAGCTCATCTCAAACCTCCCCCTTTTTCCTTTCCTCTCCCAGGAAAATTATTGAGGTTTTAAATCCTTCCAGTGCGGAGCCAAGCAGGTGTTCAGATTGTACTAAGAAAAAGATTCTTGTGATTTAGATATGCCGTATTTCTGAAAGTATTTTTGATAGTTGCTTCTTAAATATTCAGAGTTGAGGGTTTTTTCTTCAGAATTTTAGCAGCTGCCATTAGAAAACATGAAAGCTTATTGTCTTATGTTTATGAATGAACTAACATTTTTTAGAAACTGTTTAGTCCGTATGACAATACTTAGGTTTTCTAAATAATATGAAGATGGTATTTCTGCTTTAAAAAACTCAGTGGCTTGGTTTAGCTACTTGGCTAATTTCCCCCAAACAGTACTCTTTAACTGTAATTCCTGTGGTCATTGTTATAAAAGAGGAGGAAAAGGGTGGAAGCACAAACACAAACCCATATGGTTAATCGCTTGCATGTGTACTAGTTCCTGGTACATGATTGGTCAGCCTGTGTCTGTTGCTGCCATGTCTTCCTGCAAAAAGGGATCTTCTAAGTCCATATTAATCACCTATTGTATTTTTGTGTCTTCGTCCACCTATTCATGCCATAATTGAACGTTATCTCAATGGGCAGGATACATGTGCTGGCAACTGTAAGGATTCTAAGCTAAACTGCTTATTTTTATGCATGCAATGTGATGTACCTACAGAAAATTAAAGACTATATTAAGTAATATAAAAAGTGCTGGGTGCTGAAACTATCTGAAAAGATGTTCCAGGCTTTTATTTTTTTACAGAGCTATAAGAAAAAGTATTGGTAAATTATACATATAATTACTCTTCAACTCTCGTACATATTATGCTTCAGTTGTTTTCTCATGCAGATCATATTATACAAGTTTAATAGGATGGGTATTTTGTGGTAAATTAAAATATTTTTAAATAGGCTGATTCATAGAGAAGCTTTGTGTGAAAATATCTATAAAGTCAGTCATTGGATGTATTTAATAGCTGATTATAGAGGCATATGTTCTGAATTACCTGGCAACAGTCTGTCAGATAAAATGCCTGATTACATTTGCACCTTTGCTGTTATTAATGATGCCAGTTCTTACGTACCCTTGAGAAATTATTTTTGATAAAATCCTCTGTTTTGAATGATTTATCATGATGTATGCATGAATTGAGCTAATTCAACAGCAGCATTGTCAGAGTAGGAACAGTGGTGCACGTGTGCATGGTTGAGTGAAGAAAGAAGTGACAATCTCTTAGAAACTGCTCAGAAAACAAACATGAAAACTTAAGAAATAATCACTATTGTGGCAGCTGCCATTCCAAAGATAGGAGCTACTGATGAATAGAAATTGTCAGAAAGGACAGAGGCCTGAATGAGCAGGAACTTGGAATACATTGACACCTTTGCATTATGTTTTCCATGTATCTATTGTAATGGACACAAAAAAGAATAGCAAGTACCCATACTTTCTAGGAGTTTGCAATCCAGCTTGATGTAAAGTAACGGAAACATTTTCAGTTTCAAAGCTGACAGGTAAAACTGTGGAATGTTATTTTTATTGCTACCATTGTTAATAGCTTCATAGTGATTTTTCAAGTTTTAGATATAAGTTTTAGATGTAAAATAAGATGGAATGTGAAAGTTTTTTCATAGTACTTGAGATATAATCTGTAGCCTGTAAAAGGACTGGGTTAAGTTATTAGGAGTGATGAAAAGTCCCTGATGCTAATAATTGTGTTGATCCAACTTTAAAGTTGGTTGCTCTGTTTGGAAGGAAGAACATTTACCAGCTTCCAGGCCTCTCAGCATTCATATGTCTTTCTTTCTGCTGTGGGATGTGCCTGGTGTTTTCATTTTTTCCTTATTTTTATTAAAAAAGCCAATAAGTGTCTTCAGTGATATTAATAGAGTCATAGAATGGTTTCACTAGGAAGGCACCTTAAAGATCATCTAATTCCAACCCCCCTGCATGGGCAGGAACACCTCCCACTAGATCAGGTTGCTCAGGGCCCCATCCTACTTGGCCTTGAACAATTTCAGGGAAGGGGCTTCTGCAACTTCCCTGGGCAACCTTTTCCAATGTCTCACCACCCTCACACTAAAGAATATCTTCCTAATGTCTAACCTAAATCTCCCCTGTACCAGTTGTAATCCATTACCTCTTGTCCTCTCACTAAATGCCCTTGTAAAAAGTCCCTCTCCAGCTTTCCTGTAGGCCCCCTTCAGATACTGGAAGGCCACTATGAGGTCTCCTCGGAGCCTTCTCTTCTCCAGGTTGAGCAACCCCAGCTCTCTCAACCTGTCTGATTTAGATCTAGTTCATAATTTCTTTGCTATTTTGAAGCAAATGGTCACAAATAACTCTGCTGGTGAACCCTGCATCTCAGTATGGAATCTGTAAATGTAGCCAATGACACCTGTGTAGCATCGTAGTCTGGGAAACAGGCTCATCAGTGTCCTTTTTTTGAAGACTATACTTCTCTTTACTTTGTTGCATGTCATATGGTGGGACAGTAGTTGTGGAGCTGTTAAAACAGTTCTAATCTTCAAAAGAGTGTTCTGTCAGCCAAAAGATGTGTATTCCTTCTCAGGTGTTTGATTTCAACACTGGTGAGGCCACACCTGGAGTACTGTTCAGGGCTCCCTGGAAAAGAGAGACATGGACATACAGGGGAAAGTCCATCCAAGGTTCATGAAGATGATGAAGGGACAGGAGTATCTCTCCTCTGAAGAAAGGCTTAGAAATCTGGGACTGTTTAACATGGAAAAGACAAGACTCAGAAGGGATCTTCTTGATGTATATAAACACCTGAAGGGAGAATGCAGAGAGGGTGGAGCCAAGCACTTCTCAGTGGTGCCCAGTGACAAGACCAGAGGCAGTGGGCAGAAACTGAAACACCAGAAGTTCCTCCTGAACATCATGTAACACTTTGTTTCCAGTGATGGTGACTGAGCACTGGCACGGGTTGCCTACAGAGGTTGTGTACTCTCCCTCCATCTATGGAGACATTAAAAAGCTACCTGAATACTGTCCTGGGCACCTGGCTTTAGGTGGCCCTGTATGAGTGAGGGGGGTTGAACCAGATGATCTCCTTGAGGTCCCTTCCAACCTCAGTCATTCTGTGATTTGCAGCAAGTTATTCCACATTTTTGCTTTGTATAACTAAGAAGTTTTGCAGCATTTGTTATTTAGCTACAAGCTCATCTTCAATTTGAGATCTACTCCTTTGATTCCAGAAAGCTTTTTGGTGATAAAGAATGCAGTTCTTTCAGTTGAATATCATACTGTATAGGGCACGAGCTTTCATTTACTTCCAAGAGTTAGACTTAACAGATGAGGTGGGCATCTACTTTCATAATGAGAGTTAATATGGATACATCCTTTGAGCCAGTGACCCTAGGCTTGTTCTTTCATTTCTTGAATACAGGCTGCAAGATGACTGTTCCCTTAGCTAAGAGGGTAGAAAAGGTGCAAGGTCTTGTGTAATTTTCTGTATGCTCTGTTACTAAGTGACAAAATAACTCAATTGAGTCTTCTGTAGGTTTCTGTTCAAGTTTCATCTGAACTAGCAATTCAGACTTTTAGACATAAATGTTCAGATCTGCGTGTTCCTTTTGAAGCCTGTTTTTCGAGGGTATTTTGTTTTTATTCAATAGGATGGTGTATTTTAGAATTTTTTTTTCTTTAGCATGCAGATGCACAGATACTATTTTTCTTACACAAAAATGGTGGGTAGTGGACTATATCAGGACCAATGGCAGAAGTGGAAATAGTAGGTAGCAATTCATAAATGTACAGATTATTTCAGTGGCACCTACCAAGAATGTTATTGTTCAGAGATCTGTGGAGTAGCTACCTAGAATTCAGTTCACATTTTTATTTAATGCTATTCTGTAGGCTTCCAACTGGGATGTTACATTTGTAAAACAGTCCTGTCACCACTCCCTTCAGGACTGTGATTTCAGTCAGATCATTGCCACCGGTGGGGGGGTAGCTGACTATAGTTTAATATATATATGGATGCATGTTAGAAGGAGACAGTAAAAGCAATCTTTCCAACAGCTAAAATTCTTTTGAGTTATTTGTCCGTTTGTATACAGGCAACCACATCTGTTAAATGGGGAAACATGCTAGTAAGGATGTGGGATTGTGGAAATAAGAGGAACTGTGAAGGGGGTGAGATGAATTATATGTTTCAGAGTGTTCTAGCACTTTTGTTTCCCAGCCTAAGAGGATAGAGCAGTTGAAGCATCAGATGAGAGGTACTATTAACTAAAAATTATCCAGTACAGATGCTTGGGGCCATGTGTATGCCCCCAGTGTTATAGATGTAGCATATAGACAGAACTTGAAAAGATGTGTGATTCTTGATACCTAACATTTCCTTGTTGCATAATACCTGAAATAAAACATATTATTTTTAAGAAGTTTATGGTTTAATATGATGGTTCAACTTCTGGAGCCACGAGATCTGTCGGTACATTTTGAGGTCCTGTTGTCTGATTTTTCTCTCATTAGCATGACAATGTCTTACATTGATTTCCCTTGATAGTCACCTCCTTTCTGCAGCAGCTGCCCACTCTCACTGGGCTGCTTTCCCTGTTTCCAGTGTAAGCAGATGTTTCCCATTTTCTATCCTCTGTATAATTCCCAGTACCCTCCCCAAATAAAAATATAATTGCTTATTTTCTTTAATTTCCTCTTAGTCCACATATTTACTTCACCTGTTCAGATCTTTCTATTAATTATTTTTTCCCTCCCAGTGGATTTTTTCCCTTTTTCTTGTAGGAAATAGGTAATAGTTTTGTCTCTCTTTAATTATTTTTTTTTTTTGCTCCATTATAAGTTAACAAGCAAATGAGGTAAGAATTTTTAGAGGAGGTAGGAGGTATCAGAGTTTTCAATGGAAAGTGCAACATTTCCAATAGGAAGACTAGTAATACATATCCTCTGCTTCTCATTGCTGCCAACTACATAAGGATGTGACCTGAATTCTCCTGAAGAAATATCACGTAAGTTTGCAGTAAATTAGTTTGTTGCATGATTGGATAACTCTGCATAAAGTTCCTGCATGAGTTCCTAGAGTAGAGTGCTTCTACTTTTTTCCTTAGGGTTGTGGTGCCTTAATTATTGCTATAGCATTGTACATAATCCTCTCCTGGGTGAAAATTCTAGAGGGAATTAGTTCATTTGCAGCATTTTTTCTTGGTTTGAAAGTTAGGAGTTAAAATAGCTCACGTTTAACTGCTGATTTTTTTTGTATATTTGTGTATATGTGTAAATACTGCTTTCTAGTGCTGCAAAAAGACAAGCATATTTGTATTTTTTCTGTTTCAGCCCCTATTAGTATCTAGTTCAAGGCTGTCAGGGCAACTTCAAGTAATACATTCAGATAATTTCACTTTTTTATTGTGACTAATGAAGAAATTATTTTGTTTCCTCTAAAATGATGATTTGCAAAGTTCCAAGGTAGCCATAAGGCATTACTGTATTTTTCTTATAATTCAGATGAGTAAGGCATGAAGATGGCATGGAACATGTGCTACAGAGATTCCCAGGTCTTCTAGTGAAATCTGCGTTTCTAGCACTGATAAGACAGGCAGCTCAAAATGATGTTTTAAGAATGACTGTTTTCAGCATGTAACTGATAAAAATTTTGAGAGGTCTGTTAAGGTGTGTAACTGCAGGAGGAAACAGTTGCATGATCCTGAGATCCATAGCCCCTAACGTGCCCTTCTGGGTTCAGCAGGGGCTCTTCTTAAAGCATAACCAGAAAAAAAGTCAAAGTTTAGTAGTAACCTCCTTTTTATCTAGTAGCTCAAATGTCTGTTCAAATGCTGTGCCTTTTAATATGAGGTATTGAGTTCTTACATAGCTGGTAAAAACCTGTGTCTTTTGCTTTGTCTGGACATATTTGAGGTACAGCCTCACCAATGCTGAGTACAGGGGACAATCACTTCCCTAGTTCTGCTGGCCACACTATTTCTGATACAAGCCAGGATGCCATTGGCCTTCTTGGCCAGCTGGGCACACTGCTGACAGATGTTCATCCGGCTGTCCACCAGCACCCCCCGGTCCTTTTCTTCTGGGCAGCTTTCCAGCCACTCTTCCCCAAGCCTGTACCATTGCATGGAGTTGTTGTGACCCAAATGCAGGATTCAACACTTGGCCTTGCTGAACCTCATACAATTGGCCTCAGTCCATTGATCCAGCCTGTCCAGGTCCCATTGTAGGGCCTTTGTACCTTCAAGCAGATAAACATTCCCTCCCATCCCTTCCTTGCCTATCCCTTCTGAAGAACTCGTAGCCATTGGTTGCAGCGCTCCAGTCATGTGAATCATCCCACCACATTTCTGTGACAGTAACTGTATCATAGTTTTTCTGCTGCACAGTGTCTTCTACCTTCTCTTGTTTGTTGCCCATGTTGCATGCATTAGTGTAGGTGCACTTCAGTTGGGCTAATGGTCCTGCCCCATATTTTTGCGAGGACAAGTCCTAGTTCCTACCTGACTGTTCTGGGGTGCTTCCATGGTACCCAACCATCAATAACTCCTGCATCTTGATTGCTGCATGGATCTCCGTCCCCTACCTCCACTGCCACAGCAGACTGAAAGACCTCGCTAGCACACCATCCCTCAAATATTCCTGTACTGGCCCCAGGCTTATTTCTAGCAAGCCCAGTTTTGTGCTCTTCCCCCTTGAAATCTAGTTTAAAGCTTTGTCAATGAGCCCTGCTAGCTCTTGTGCCAGGATCCTTTTCCCCCTTTGAAAACAGGTGTAGCCAGTCTATTGCCAGCAGACTGGGTGTCATGTAAATCAACCCATGGTCAAAGAACCCAAAGTTCTGCTGGTGACACCAGGCTTGGAGCTTGCTCTTTCTGTTTATTACCTTATTAATCCCCACAACTGGAGTGATAGAGGAAAACACCACTTGTGCTCCTGATCCCTTAATCTGTCGTCCTATGTCTCTGAAGTCTCTCTTCATTGCCTTTGAACTTCATTGCTGCTTCATCATTGCTACTTCATCACTGCCTATCTGGAAGATCAATAGTGAATAGTAATCCAAGGGCCATACTAGGGAAGGAAGCTTGCTCTGTACATCTTTAACCTGGGCTCAGGGAGGCAGCAGACTTCCCTATGTAGAGGATCCAGTCTGCCTATTGGGCCTTCCACTCCTGTCAGAAGTGAGTCACCTATGACCATGACCCATCTTTTTTCTTTATTGAAGTAGTTTTGGTGCAGTGTGCAGTCCCAATTAACCTCAGAGACACCTCCAAGCTAGGTAAACCATCATCTTTGTCAGCATTCAGTTCCCCTTGCAGAGCACTGTATGTATTTTGCAAGGGCAACTGGGAAGTTGTGGTAGTTGCTGGGGAGACATGCCCGCAGCACCTGCAGTGCTGGACAGGAACTTGCTGCCATTTTCCCCTGTCCTCTAAATCACCACTTTAATCCAGGCAGAGAGAACATCAGCACTTCTCTGTGTCATGAGCCCAGTCAGCCTGTTGGGCTTTTTTCAGGGAAGGCAGGTTGTGGCTTCAAGCACTCTCTCTCTCTCACATTCATTGTTGCTCCTCAACCTACTTACCTCCTCCCGGATCTACATCACTAGGCAGAGGAGTTTCTCCACCTGGGCACATCTCCCACAGGATTGCTCACTGCTACTATCTGGCAATGGTGTGACAGGAGGGCACACCCTGCAGCCCAACACCTGGGTGGTAGCATTTTCCAACAAGAGCTCAGTCTGGGAAGCTGCATCAGTCCCAGTGTGTGCACAGCTGAGGGATGCCATAGCCTTGTGCCAGGTGGATGCTATCACTCCCTTGCCAAGCTTCAGTGGCCTCCTTGTGCAAACTCTCACACAAAGTGCCGTGCCCCACACTGGCTGATGTACCACACTGTTTGTGCTGGGGCACCAAAAAAAAAAAAAGTGACAACTAGATTGGATTTAAGGAAAGATTTATGTGGTTTTGGTCTTTTTTGTTTGCATAATAATTGGAAAGGTTCCTACTAATACATTATCAAGCCTGTGCTGTAATTTCGAATGAAATTCTTATGACAATGTGTGAATAATGAGAAATAAATTCAGCTTACACAGTGCATTTGGGAGATCCCATTTGTATGAGTTATTTTCTGAAAAGAAAGATTAAACCAAAAATTCCGGCAATTTTAATGTACATTTATAGGATCACTTTGTGGTATTTTATAATAAGGTGATTACATCATATATTTAAAAACGCATCTTTTTGGAAGAGATGGGGAAAATAAGTATATACTCATTTATGTTCTAAGGTAATGCTAATTTTTTAGTGAGTCACTGGTCTTTGATAATTTTTGGTGCATATATTTAACCAAAAGCAGTCACAAAAACATATTTTGGGTTGGTTACTCAATGCTGAGATGTATCGGCATATTGTTAAAATCCAATTCAGAATGTTAACCTGGCCAGGATGACTGAAGTAGGTTGCATTGTATTTTAAGTATGACTTTCATGACCTCAGACAATTCATATAATTAAGATTAGCATCTTTATTCAATTCCCATATATATTTTTAAAAAAGCCCTTGTTCTAGAAGGCTAACATGCTGACAGATTTGACTGAAGAGCAAAAATTTTGAGAATGCAAGCAGTAAATGCAAAAACTCTAGTTTTTTTGGTCTGTATGTTCTATGATATGTTCTTTTCTTTGTGAATTGACTACGCTTGATAGATAATATGTTTTCTGAATTAATTGATGTTTTCTCTAAATATTAAGAGTTAACAGTGAGTATATTTATGTTTACTTTGTCAGTGAAAAAAGAGGAGGAGGATTTTGAAGAAAAGAAATCCATTAAGAAACGAATCAAAGAATTAAAAGTTTTGGACCCCAAGATTGCACAGAATCTGTGTAAGTAGGTTCTCGTTTTATGACAACATAATGTTGCATAAATGTTCCACAAAAATGTCTCTCTTGTCTGACTGCCTTGTAACCACTTTTTGTTTAAAGTGCGTGAGAATATGTGCAGTAATTGATGTTAAGCTCAAACATGTCAGTTGATACAACTGAAACACATTTCAAAAGACCCAGTATGCAGTTAAATGTTACCTCTGTTTAATTTAAAACTGAAATTATTCTCTTCTGTATATATTGAAGTACAAGCATACAGCTATATATCTAATTATCTACCTATAGTTTCAACATTTTTATCCAGGAATACTGCTTGCCCTTTTCCAGCAAAAAAGGCAATAATGTCTCTGAGATGTCTGGTCATCTCTTTATCGAGATGTACTTTATAGAAATAAGCAAATACTCAATAATATGCAAATAGAGATTATAAAGTTTTGGAAGAGAAAAGTTCTATACAGAATAGATTTCTAAATGGTGGCAGAGATAAACTAGGAAATATTTGGATTATGTTTAAATAATGAACAGTTTTTATAAGAGCACTTTGGTTTTTAACTGTTTATATGGTTTTGGTTTCTCATGCTGCTTATTTACAAGAAATCTCTGACATCACCATTGAAGAAAAAGTGTAATTGTCCTCTCAGCACAAAATACTATAATGGCAATGACTTGACAGTGACTCCTTATGAATGTCTTCTGGGGTGCTGGATGTTGTGCATAACAAATGGATGGAGAAGGCTGGAATTGTAGGAGAATAGTGAATAAAAATACATTTAAAATTTTATCTCTTATCTATATTACTTTGCAAAGTGTTTGCTAACCTGTGGGTGCTATGGCTTCTTTAATGGGTGTTTTATAAGTAGAAAAAAAGGTTGTAGTTTTCTTGCGTTCTTCATTGTGTTTTGAATCTCTGTTTTAGCAATTTTCCTTGGTTCTTTCCGAGTGCCTTATGAGGAAATTAAAATTATGATATTAGAAGTAGATGAAACACAGCTGTCGGAGTCCATGATTCAGGTAAGGAAAATGACACTTGAAATTCTCAATCCATACTTTCTCTGAGACTGTCTCTCACGCTATTTGACCTTAGCACTGTCTTTCAACGATGCAAATTTAGCTTGTTAATAAAATTAGATTCTCAACAATGTCATGAAACAACCTGTAAATACTAAATAAATATTATGTATCAAAATTACGAGAAACTGGCATACTGGTAATTTTGTATGTCTTATTTAAAGAAAGCAAAACATTTTTTTTGCATCTAAGGTCTGGGTAAAAAGGTCATCAAACTGTTAAGGGTAGTTAATGAATGGAATACTTTCATGTGAACACGTGGCAAATACTCCATCAGTTGCAATAAGCTAAGAAGAAAAACTTTACTTTTATTGAGAATTGTTGGGTATTTTTAAATTTGTTTTTAGTTTCTTCTGGTTTTTCCATTTCAGTGGTATATACCTTGATAAATAGAATTACTAGTTTTCTGTATATTTAAAACAGCTGACATAAGCTAGCTCCACTTTATTCTTTATGCAATAAACATGGCTAACAATAATAGGAGATAACTTTTGACACTATGCTGATAATCTTGTTACTCTTAATTGGTATTAACAGTAAAGTATATTGAAAGTCAGTGTATTCAGTAACCTCTCTATATAGTTCTTGACATCAGAATTGAGTCTGAAGTATTTTTGACAATGTTTGGGTCATTTTGTGTTTGCTTCTGGAGGGGATGGAATAATTTTATTTAAGAAAAGGGTAAGAGAAGTTGAAGAACCAAACATGAGGTTAGGAATAAAGTCCTACAAGAGGACAATAATGTTAGCAGCTGCTGTAATTGAGTGAAAGTCCATGTAGTAGAATAAAAGTGATAATGCTCACAGTATCCTGTATGAGCAGAGTCATATATTTAACAAGTCATGCTGATAGAGGATGGTAGGTCCCACATATTGGGTTTTTTAACTATATAAATTATTCAAGTGTATTGATTGCATTTTTTTTGCAAAGTGATTAAACACTTGCAGGTCTAAATCAAACGGAAAATTCAGTAGAACTTTAGATCTAAATTAACTTTGCAAGTTTGGATGTAATAAATTTTATCAAATGTTTTCATCTAAGTTTCTTGTTTCTGCTTATAACAACCCTCTAGTAATTTTGAAAAAGGGACCATCAGAGTTTAAACTCAGAAAAGCACTCAAGACACTCATCTTCCTTGGGAAGTGATAGAATAGTGTGCCTCATTGCTATAAGAATTTGGTATCCATTTCAGATATGCTTAGGTTACTAAATAAATTTAATTATCCAGCTGTATGTGGCTATTTCTACTTCTAAAAACCTTCACAATATGGGTTATGGTCATGCTGTGAAAATGTAATCCTGTACATTTCCTGATTCTGAGAAAAGCAAAAGCATAAGCATACATAGGATTGCAAGCATATGGCTATTTCTATGTATTTATATAAGGTACCTTAGGTATTATGGTACTTCTCCTCTCTAGAAATCTCTTGCCTTCATGATTTTTTTCTGTCTAGTTTTAAATATTGTTCAGTGTATCCTAATGTCACAGTTTCTGAAGTTGGAAATTTATCCTGAATCTTACTCTTTTATTATGTTTAAGGAGTAAAATATCCCCCCCCCAATTCTTTTTCCCCTGCCTTCACCAGTTAGAAATTAAATCTAGTTCTTAAAGACACAAAGACTCCAGAAGTTATGTTGTAATCCAAATACGCATTGACTAATTATTAGAATGTTTCTTGTGACTTAGTAAAAATTGTTCCTTCTGCTTATTCTCTGATATTCAAAACGTGTTTCATCTCTAGCAGTTCAAAAGCTTTTTTTTAACACCATAAAGCTGCTTTGATTCCAGCTGCTGCTTCAGGTGGTTTTTGGCTTGGGTGGGTTTTTTTGATGCTTAATATTGCAAACATTAATACAATCCTTACACTATTTCTCTTTTTAAAAAAAGTTTTCTGGTCAGTTTTTCTACTTGTGAAAATTATTTTCACTTCAAAAAATGACATTTTAATTGCAGTAAAGATTAAGGAATTGTTATGTATTCAGAACTGCTTATATAGATGTTGCAAAGCAGTGTTGAGAAAGAGCAGGCTGGAGGGACCCTGACTATTGCCTAGTAGTTATAGTAGTCATCTTGGGAAGGGACCAAACTGAAGTACTGACTCAAATTATATACCATAATTAAATGTTTGAGAAGCTCTCTACTTCCAGAACCTCAGAAGAGCCATTTTTAGCCAACCTAGTTGATTGTAATTGGAGTGGGATTTGAGTGCCTAAACGTAGTTGTCTGTACAGAAATATAGGTGTCTAAGTGTTCGGGAAGCTCCAGGGAATTTGACAGCTTTTCTGATGATCAGGTGAAGGTGACATGTTTAGATCCTTGTACCTGTGTTCACAAGACATTCACTTGTGGAAGTGTCCAAGCTCCCCTTATGGAATCCTGAATTCAGCTGAAGCTGAGTCCAACCCCTGAATTCCTAATTCTGGTATGTTTTCAGGCTAAGCTGTTTCTAATGGGTTTAAGCTTTTGTTTTGAAATACTAGAAAATAAATTAACCATTTTCAAAATACTTTTGTCCAACATTAGTAATTCTTTCCATCCTTTAGCTGGTTATGATACACTTGGAATTCTTACTCTGCGTTCCCTGTTCACCTGTTTGCTTGGTGTACTGTTTGCATAGTGCCTATCAAGCATATTTTTTCTTTAAAATTGGTGTTTAAGAAAAGACTACAGTGATGTTTGTAGAATAAGCAAGAGATGCTAGCTAGCAGTATTTAATCACCTTCTACACTCCCAGTTACATTACTTTGTGTGTTGCCAAATTACATTCTACTGTCTTCAGGGAGGAGTGTTGATGGTAATGGTTCATATGTAATAGCATTTGCCTACAATAATACAAACCATGTAGAATGTGAGCTTTTTAAGCCTATTTTCTTTTTCTTGATAGAATTTAATAAAGCATCTTCCTGAACAAGAACAACTGAATGCATTGTCCAAATTCAAGAGTGAGTATAATAATTTGTCTGAGCCGGAGCAGTTTGGAGTTGTGGTGAGTTCTGTTTTGTTATCACTTTTGTCCTTTCCTGAAATACACATTTAATATATAATACAGAAACAATACCAACTGCTTTTTCCTAAATGTGAAGAGGTTCCAGATAGGGAGAAGAGTACAAATGCTGCCTTTTAATCAGACTTTTAGTGGACTTATCCACAGATGTGGAAGGCTTGATTGTTGGAATATTACAGTTGGAATTATTGGCAAGTCTCTTTCTTTAAGTAATATAGTTTACAAACAAAAAATACAAACCAAACCAAATTAGTGATATTTTCTGTGGCAAAGTTTCACTGGGATATATGGAACTAGTTTTTAGTTTTCATAGCTAAAATAGTTTGGTTTTACTTTTTTTTTTTGCTTTAATAATCTTAACTTTTTCAGTGAAGTTTTCTACACTGATGTTTTCCTTTCTGTTCTCCATGTAAATGAGAAGAAAAAACTCTAGTTATCACTATGTGTCACGATCTGGGCTTTTGTATGCAAGTGTATGTATGTGGTGCTATGTATGGATAGAGTGTATGGTAACGTCTCGCGAGTTTGTGTGCTATGATAGTGTGATGTCTTAGAGCAAGCACGAACACTCACTCAATCTTTCACACTATGTCTCAGACACGCTCCTTCCGTGCTGTCCTAGCACGCCTTTTGCTTCCTCCGTCGCTGGCCGTTTCCCTCGCGGGAGAACGGAACCATAGCTTGGGAGTCCACACTCGCTTCGTGACTTTTGTCACGTCTCAGCCTCGCACTCACACACACGGTTTGATTAAAGCCCAAAATCACAACGTTCAGGGGACTTGAGCGGTTAGTCCCGTAATGATACCTCCGGTGCACCCCCGCCACTACAGCTATTTTAAGGGATATTTGCCGTAGAAATAGAAAACTCCACACTCGGGAAGTTTAAACCATGTGCTTGCTTTACTTTACAATTAATTCAAAAGCACAGTACAATTAATATAAGAATTAGCAACCACTTTACCAGGTACAAAATGTATGGGGAGGGATACCCGCACCGAATTAGGGAAGATAAAGGAAGGGATAAAAGGATAGGAAAGTCTCCCACCTCCCAGGGTAATTTAGGGTAAGGGAAGAGCGGAGGGGAAAGGCGGTCTTTAGGTATTGTCTTACGCCTCGTATCCCGGCGGAGTCGGGGACCGGCCCGGGCTCTTGGTGGCCAGCTCTTCCTTGTACGTCTTCAGGGGGAGAGCACCTAAGGCCTCAGCTCCAAGAGCCTTTAAAAAGGCTTTTAGCCTGGGCTCGATCCCCCACGATGTGGTGAGCGGGTGCGGCGGCTGGTGGTGAGACGCGGCTGCAAGCGGCGGCGCGCGGTGGCAGGCGGCTGCACGCGGTGGCACACGGCAGGCGGCAGCAGGCGGCTGCAAGCGGTAGCAGGTGGCGGCAGGCGGCTCCACGTGGCGAGACGCGGCTGCAAGCGGCTGCCCGCGGCGGTTTTTCCTCCTTCTTCTTTTCTTCTTCCTCTAGCGACTCCGGACTTCCAGCAGCAGCAGGCTGCGGAGGTGGTCGCCCTTTATAGGAAAAATGGCAGGCGGAGCTCGGCTTCTGATTGGTCTATCACTTTTCAATCCGCCCTGCCATTGGTCCCTGGCGCTGAGGCGCCAAAGAGCGTCCCTCAGAGCCTGCAACATTGTTGCTATTTTCCTGCCTTCAGTAAGTTCAGTCCTCATTTAGGTCCGCTTTTATCCTTTCAGTTCTCATTTAGGTCCGCCTTTATCCTTTCCCGCCTCTAACCCTTATTGCCATGAGAATCATATATAGTTTATGTGGGGCACATCTTTAATGTCCGTAGGGGTCGTCCCCCGCGCTATGTCAACCTATTCTGCCTCCTTCCTCCTATGTTTTATAATATGTTCTGTCAACAGTACTTGTAGTCACTTTTTCCATTCCCAGTAGAAAGATCCATTTTTAACATTTCCCAGGTTGAATTAAAAAAGGAAGACTGGAAGACAGAAAATAAAATATTGGTAGTTCAGTGCTGTCGGTTGATGCTTTTTGTGGAAATACAGTTTGGCTATAATGTTAAATAATTTTTACTTAACAATTTGTAATTGTTAATGATTTGATCCAGAAAATCATAGAATAAGACTATTTCTTTTGCTGGGTAAATGCCATGGTTTAAGAAAGGTAGGTTTCATAATGGTGAGTTTTAGGTTTTGCCACAGATGGCAAGTCTTTCGATGTTTGTCAGAATTGGACCCTCTTTAAGTAAACATTTTTTGTTTTTATGTTTATGTATGCATCATACATTAGTTTTTCTTTTAAAAAAAATGCAATAAAAATTATCTAGTCTGTTCTGGAATTGAGCTCGGTAAATGCTGCACTTGTGTTCAATAATATTAAAAGTTAAGGGGTTTCCAGGAATATTAGAAAAAAAGGGTAGATTGTTGATGGAGAGGAGAGTTTAATATGTATCCGTCTTGCTGAGAAAAGTTCAAGTGTCCAGTGCTGAATAAAGTAGACTGAACACAGTGCTTTTCCCTGATAACCTTGTTTCAAACTGTGTATGCCAGAATGGCAGAGGTAAGCCCATCTCTAAACTTCTGCAGCTTCATTTGAGTCTGATAAATTATGTCAAAATGGCAGTAAAGATGGATTTACCGTAGTAAATGTGACCATGAACTGCACTGGCTGAGGAGCAGACACCTATTTGAGCGTGCCAAGTAATTCAGACAGCAATATGTATGTAACTATCTCCCTGGGGAAATACTTACATGGGACAATTACATGCAGAGTTGTGCATTTTAATTGATTTAGTAAAATACAAAGTTAAGGAGCAAACATTTTTTTAACTTAATTAAGAAGAATAAGCATTGATTCAAAAAAGACATAAAAATTAATTCCACATAGGTTAAAACTTGCTTTGCTATTTTTATTCTGTATTTGAGCCTCACTTAACAGGAGAGTCTGTCTTTTGCTCTTTAAAAATGTCAGACTAACTACTATTGCACATACTAACAACTGTAAAAAAAAATTACCGTGTGTTGACGTTTTCCAATTGATCAGGAGCCCTTTAATACTTAATATGTCTTCTGGAAAGAAACTTTGCTTACGGGGGAAAAAAGTGGTTATTTTTCCATTTTTGCTGTAATCAGACCATCATAACAAGCATTATATTTTATTTTAAGCACTAATCTCTAGTTTTACTTCTTCCAGAGAAAACATTTATTTGAGCATTTATTGGCAGTGGTTTTAATACCATATTATTGTCTCTGTAATGCTAACAGTATCCTCACTGTTGCACGACTGTAGACCTGGCTATGCTGATGAGTTTTGTCTAAAAAAACACTTCAGTTGGCAAGCAAAAGTATCTGCTTAATAACTAGCAAACCTTCCTAGTATCAGTATAATATTCTATGTTCTAACTGTCTTCTACTGAGTATTAAAATTTCTGAACACACTCTTACACACATTTGTGTTACTTAATTCAGTCACATTAATCCTTTAATTACACGCCTTTCAGCACTACCCATTTGTTGTTTTGTAAATGAGGATCTATTTTAAAGCAGCCCTGCAAGTTAATTCACAGTTTTCTTAGATTTTATGCAATAATTAATTTTATTCCACTACCCTTTTGCTGTGTCTTTTGAAATCTGGTACTATTGAAGTATGTATAAATTTGAAATTATAATATTTTTTATGACATTGATTGACTTGTATTGATTGACAAGGTGCAACAGTATTGGAAGGCATTTTTAACTGTTAGTTATTTCTTTCAGATGTACCAAATCAGTTAGATGGGACTGTCAGCCTAATGAGAAGAACTAGACCAGTAGTGCTATAGGTGAAGTTTTGCTGGGCCCATCTAATTTGATATTTTTTCTTGAAAAATTGAGGTAATGTCATAACTCAGAAAAATGTTTTAAAATGGATTAAATAATGAGTCCTTAAATCTCAAAAGTTGGTAGAATTCCTTTTCTGAAGGAACAATCAGATTCCCACTGAACAGTACAAGTATGAGCTTTCCCTAATTTTCCATGCAAAGCATTAAATAAACCCTGTCAAAACCAAACTCCGTCACTAGGCACCATTTTTCTAGTGTTACACTTTCTATTCTTCTAGTAGAGCTGACTTCTGAGAACAAGCTATAGTCAGTTTTTAACATGAAATATTTTTCATTTCTCTTGGAGGGTGAAGTTTTGAATAAACCACTAACTCTTTGAGTATGAATTTTATACATTTGCTTTTCATCAAGGTTCTTCAATCTCCATCAGCCTCTCTTAGAACCTTTGTTTTATTCTGGCTTTGGAGCAGGCTGAGAATTTCTGCTCATTTATTTAAAAACTGCTGTTGACACAAATATGAATCTTCTCAGTATGTCTGTTGGGTTTTTTTCCTAAAATTGTGGCTTGTTGCCTCATTTTTTGCTATTCTTTTCAAATGGGGAGACTCAAACGCGATACAAGACTTTCAGGTTTATCTTCTAGGCAAGTAGTGGTATTTATATTATATATTATGGTATTTCAGAAAATTTGGAGATCCCATGTTAATTTGCTCTTAAGTTTTGCTTAAGGGAAAGACTAAATTATTTGACTCCCAAGGAGGAGCCTAAGCAGTGAATAAACTGTTAATTACTACTTGTATGATGGCAAAAACTTTTATAATGGAAACCTTTTATCCTTCTGGCTGTAATTGAAAGTCAAGATTAGATACTCTGAAAGAAGCAGCTAGACATGTGCTGAGATACTGGCATGCTGTGACTGTTTAGAGCATGGTACGTTTTACTTCAACCAAAGTTAAATTATTTCTGCTGTTGACCTAAAGACATTGAGGTCGTGACTCTAAGCTGTTCAGGTTCCCTTCATGAGTGTGGCTTGGGGTTTTATTTTTCGGTGACTCTATGGGTTGCTTTTGTGGTTTCTGTAATTATTCTCTTCTTTTTTAAGTTACTTTGCACTTTTATGTTCATACAGCAGTTACTATAAAATAAATCTTTTCTCCCTCTCCCTCTCCCTCTCCCCTCTTCCAGATTTTAGGTTTTCTTTAGAGAAGCTACTTTATTTTCCTGTATGTTCTTTCTTTCACTTACTTGACACTGATGTCTCAGGACACAGATATTATCACCTGTTTAGTGTGGAGTCTGGTTTTGGGAGTTTTTTTGTTTGTGCACAGCCATGAACTACTTTATGAGAACTATGTTTTTATGAAAACGGTGTAAAATCTGTTCATTTTATTCAGCACTTGAACTTAGCTTCACAGTACTGTCTTAAGTTGATGCCGTTTTGAATGCTGTATTTAGTTGTTCAGATTCTTTATGAAGTGTGCTTGTGCTTGCCAAAATTTAAATATTCAATTGCATTTCATTTTACTGTAGTTCATGTTTTGTTCATGGTTTACACAGTGCAAAAAACTTCCTCCTAAAGCAACTCAGCCTTCATATTATTTTCTAGGAGGTTTCATTGATCACTGCTGATACTTAGTGATGTGTTGTGTAAAGCTTTGTAATGATGAAGACTTATCTTTGTGTTTAGAAATGAGTGGTCATACAACAGCACATTTGCAATGTGAGACCTGTCTGAGATGAATGGGGTTTCAGCTATGTGATGGTCTTGGTAGGTGACTGTTGACAGAAGGCTGGTTTTTTTGATGATGTTTTTTTTGTTGTTGCTTTTTTGCCCTGATGTTCTGTCTAGTGAGGAGTATAACTATTATGTTGCTTTAGGACTTAAAACATATACCAATGTTGATCTCTTTTGCAGGTAGTTCTTTCCTACTGAGAAAAAAGTATTGGTTTACAGAATTTATTTTTTTTTTCTGATTTTGGGTGTAGTCTCTGTCATGGTAGCAAATAAACAATGTTTAAGGAGAATCATAGAATAGTTTAGGTTGGAAGGGACCTCTGAAAATTATCTCGGAACAACCAATTGGATCATTTAGTAATGTCCCCACATTTTTTTTCAGTGAAGTTGATAAAATATGTTAATCATGACTGATTCTTTAAATGCAGTCATCTGATAATGGTTTTTCATTGACAAACTATTGGCATACCACCGTTCAAGCCTTGCTCCTGAGTACAGGTGTATAATTGTCTTTAACATGAAACAAAACCCAATGTCTTTGCCACCAACAATGATGCATTGAATTTCAGACATATTTCTCCAAAGGCTTTTGTTCTTAGGTAGTCTTGTCCTGCCCTAGAATATTTTGTCATACCTAATGTATATAATGTAGCCTATTTCTTTGATTCTTTTGCATAAGAGATGATTAAGGCACTGAAACATTGAATGATTTTGCTCAAATTGATTGGGCAAAGAAGAAACTGAGTTCTTGAATTAGAGTGATTAAGTTTTCTAAGGAGAGGCTGGTGAGGAACATGAAGATTATGGGCAGCCTTGGCTGCAGTGACCACAAAATGGTGGAATTCAGGATTCTTATGGCCAAAACAAGGGTGTGCAGCAAACATGCTACCCTGGACTTCAAGAGAGCAGACTTGGACCTCCTCAGGGATCTGCTTAGTAGGGTACCCTTGGATAAAGCCTTGTAGGGGTGAAAAGCCCAAGAAAGCTGGATAGTATTCAAGGATTACCTCCTTCAAGCCCAGGAGCAATGCATCCCAACAAAGAGGAAGGCAGACAAGAATGCCAGAAGACCTGCATGGATGAGCAAGTTGCTCCTGAACACATTTGGGTGTAAAAAGAAAGTCCACAGAAAGTGGAAGCAAGGACAGGTAGCCTGGGAGGAGAACAAAGAAGTTGTCCAAGCATCCAAGGATCAGGTTAGGAAAGCTAAAGCCCAGATAAATTTCCATCTGGCCGGGGACATAAAGGGTAACAAGAAGAGCTTCTAGAGGTATGATAGTGATAAAAGGAAGACTAGAGAAAATGTGGGCCCTCTCCGGAAAGAAACAGGAGACCTGATCATGCAGGATATGGAGAAGGCTGAGGTACTCAAAATTTTTTTTACCTCCATTTTCACAGGCCAGTGCTCTAGCCACACCATCCAGGTTGCAGAAGGCAAAGGCAGGGAATGGGAGAAGAAAGATCTGCCAACTGTAGGACAAGAGCAGGTTCAAAACTATCTAAAAGACCTGAAAGTGCACAGTTCCATGGTACCTGATGAGATCCATCTGCAGATCTGAGGGGATTGTTGGATGAAGTTTCAAAGCTGCTTTCCATCATACTTGAAAAGTCATGGCAGTCTGGTGAAGTTCCCTCTGACTGGAAAAGGGCAAAGATAATCCCCATTTTCAAAAAGGGAAGGACATAAGACCTAGGGAACTGCAGGCCAGTCAGTCTCACCTCTGTTCCTGGCAAGATCATGGAGCAGATCCTCCTGAAGGCTTTGCTAAGGCAGATGGAAATTGAGGAGGTGGTTGGTGGAAACCAACATGACTGCACCAAGGGGAAATAATGATTGACAAATTTGGTGGCCTTTTATGATGAGGTCGCAGCATTGGTGGACAAGGGAAGAGCAACTGACGTCATCTACCTGGTCTTATGCAAAGCGTTCAACACTGTCCTGCATGACATCCTGGTCTCTAGATTGGAAAATATTAATTTGATGGATGGACCACTCAGTGGATAAGGAATTGGCTGGATGCTTGCACTCAGAGGGTTCTGGCCAACAGATCGATGTCCAAATGGAGACCAGTGACGAGTGGTGTTCCTCAGGGGTCAGTACTGGGACCGGTGCTGTTTAACATCTTTGTCAGCAACATGGACCCCAGCATCGAGTGCACCCTCAGCAAGTTTGCTGACGATGTCAAGCTGTGTGGTGTGGTTGACACGCTGGAGAGACGGGCTGCCATCCAGAGGGACCTTGACAGGATTGAGAGGTGCTCTCATGCAAACTGCATAAAGTTCCACAAGGCCAAATGCAAGGTCCTTTACCTGGGTCAGGGCAATCCCAAGCACAAATACAGGCTGCGTGGAGAATGGATTGAGAACAGCCCTGAGGAGAAGGACTTGGGGGTGCTGGTTGATGAGAAGCTCAACATGAGTCAGCGATGTATGTTTGCAACTCAGAAAGCCAGCCGTGTCCTGGGCTGCATCGAAAGAAGTGTGGCCAGCAGGTCACAGGAGGTGATTCTGCCCCCCTACTCCACTCTTGTGAGACCCCACCTGGAGTGTTGTTTACAGCTCTGGGAGCCCTCCACACAAGAAGGGCACAGAGCTGTTGGAACGAGTCCAGAGGAGGGACACAAAGATGATCAGAGGGCTGAAGCACCTCTCCTGTGAAGACAGGCTGAGAGAGTTGAGGTTGTTCAGCCTGGAGAAGAGAAGGCTCTGGGTAAACTTTATAGCAGCCTTCCTGTACCTAAAGAGGGCCTACAGAAAAGCTGGAAGAGGGGATTTTTTACAAGGGTGTGTAGCAAAAGGACAAGGGGTAATGGCTTTAAACTGGAAGAGGGTAGATTTAGAGCAGATACTAGAAACAAAATGTTCACGGTAAGGGTGGCAAGATGCTGGAGTAGGTTGCCCAGAGGAGTTGTAGATGCCGCATCCCTGGAAGTGTTCAAGGCCAGGTTGGATGGGGCTTTGAGAAACGTGGTCTAGTGGGAGGTGTTCCTGCCCATGTAGGTGGGGTTGGAACTAGGTGATCTTTAAGGTCCCTTCCAAACAAAACCATTCTATGATTCTGTGATTCTTTATACCCTTTTTGTTTTCAGTATTTGTAAAAGAGAATTAGGCATGTTTATAAAGAATTTCCTGCACTGTTAGAGCAGTGCAAGGTAGTTTTTTCACTAAGATGACAACGACTGATGAGGAAATTTTCTGTAGGAGAATGTCCATTTTTTCATATAGCAGTTATTTTAATTCTTGTCCTCTTCACTTTTTTTGATGATCCCAGATTTTGTTCATAGCCATATTTAAAATTTTTCACTCTTGTTTTGTTCCCAATTTTTTGACAAGTAGTAACACCTGTCCATGCACTGTTATCTCCATCCATACTTGCAGTAGCTTCTTTCTCTGAATTTTTTACTTTAAAACTTGATCAATTTAATATTCTTTAGAATGCATCTTACCTTTCATTTAGACATTCTCTCTGCTGTATCAATATATCGAATTACTTATCCTAATACAAGTTTAGCTATGTACTTACCTTCATTCCTGTTGGAACATTAATGGTTTATCACTTACCTGTATTCCACTGTTGATGATGAGCTCGTTGCTGGGTTGTGTCCTTCTATCTTCCTGATATAAACAAATTCTCTACATTTTTTTTTTCTATTTCAGTTTCCTTCTCACCCTTTCTCTGTAGCTAGTAAAGTTTTGAATCTCGATTTTGTAAAATTCTTAAAGGTTGGTGTCTGTCAAAACTATGGTGTACAAAGAAGTGGTTCTGTTTGTGTATGAAATTCTCAATTGCTTCTTCCAAAAGCCAAGGTCTACAAGCTTTGAGTGTATTTTTCAGCTGTGGTGTCGTATCGTTTCACTGAAGCCCTGACAGCTTCACTGCCTCTATTTTATCTCATAGTTTCATTAAATACTGGACAATTACTTGCCAGAAGTGGAAGACTGTCTCATATTTATTGCACATAATTGTCTGCTGTTCTAGCTATTACATGGTCATCTCGAGTTTCAGCTTCCTTTTGACTTTTGTCTGGGTGGCACAGCATGATGCCTGTCTTGAACATTGATGACCATGCAACATGTGTCCATTTACATCTGAGACAGAAAAAAATATACACATAACTGTTTTCCCTGTCTGTTTGGTTGGTAGATTTTTGTTTGGTTTTTTTTACACCTTAGTGTAATTCTCAGGGTATTGTGTGGCTCTTGAGGAGGCACGGGGGCTTTCCATGGCTTTGTGAGGTAATCTAACATCTGACATTGCTTCAGTTCCACTCCATTAGAGTATGTTTTTTCTTGTTACTCCAGGCACTGACAGTGTTCTGGCATGAGTCCAATGTTGGCTTTCCCGGGGACAGCCCTAATTTTCTTATCTTTGGCTTAGGCCATTTAAAGCCCCCATTTGGCTGCCAAGTGAAGGTGCTGATAACTTGGGAAAAAATAGTTTAATTTAGATACTCCCTTAAAGGAAACTTAAAAGAAGAAATGCCAACATGAGTAATCTTAACTATAAAAAAACAGGTAAGATGAAGAGATTTGGACAATGGAGGTGCAATTAAAATCCACAGGAGAAGAATTTAGGGATGGCAAAAAAGAAAAAAAAAAAGATATGTTGACAAAAGAGTTGTAGATGCCGCATCCCTGGAAATGTTCAAGGCCAAGTTGCACAGGGCTTTGAGCAACATGGTGTGTAGTGTGAAGTGTCCCTGCTCATGCAGGGTGTTTTGAACTAGATGGTCTTTAAGGTCCCTTCCAACAAAAGCATTCTATGATTCTATGAATAATAGTAACAAAAAACATCCAATCGAGGTTTCATCATGTTTTATGTTGTTTTGAATATTATTCAATGTACTGTATTCAACTTTCTGAACCATCTTGTATCCCACTATGTTTGGTAGTTGCAGTGATGATAAATCACTAGATGACATTTGAAGACTGTGTATATCCTAATCAACTAAAAAGCACCAGAGTATGCATCTGGACATTGAACCTTAATTGTCCATAGCACTAATTTGTTAGAATAGACACGGGTATGTTTTTGGTCTGTGCAGAATTGCACTTTCCCAAACAACTTCTGGGCACAGTTTGGGAGATAGCAAGAGATCTCATTAGTTGAGCATCCAGTCAGATAATTGAGGATTTAAGAATAAGACAGGCAGATAGTTTTATTAAGGCAAGTTATAATGGTTAGAAAGCACATCTTCCTTTTTTCATCACTGAGGAGATGGAGCAGCACATCATTGGGAACCTGGGTGTTGCCTTCCGAGAAGGCGTGGTGGCCTGATTCAGGAACGGATCGGCGACCAACCCCAGGTCGCACGGGCCATTAGCACACAGACACCGATACGGTGGAAAGCAAATGGCGTTTATTCAAGCGTGAAATCGTATTATATAGCGCTTCTACCTGTCTACGTCACCGGAGGGGGGACCCTACCTTTCCGTACATCACGAGATCTTCCGGCCGCCGGACCCTGACTACCACATATCCCCCCTCCCTATGCATAACTAAATTGATTAAAAATGTAACAATCTTAAAAAACATCTAAAACATAACAGAGCACACTAGGGAACAGGTAACTGGGAGTAACGAGGTGTAAGATCCAAGTGGTTGCGTTATCCTGCCCTCCTCTGCCACCACGCTTTCTGGGTCGACGACGTCCTTGTCAACTCTGTCTGGTGTTGTCCATCTGCGGCGGCAGCGGAAGAGAACTGAAAAACTCAACAATTATAACACGTAACAACAACTAACAATCAACTATTAACAATTTCTAAACCTCTTATATGGAAGTACAAGCTAGGGGGGGGTCAGGGGTGGAAGGGTCAGAGGGTTCGGGGGAAGAAGGGGACCGTCTACAAAGGCTATTATAACATTCGCGTAGGCGATTGCAAGGCCAGAAGGAAAATAAGAGTAAACCAAAAAATAAAAGCAAAAGGAAAACCATTATTGCCACGATGGCATATACGGTACCCTCCAGGACCTCGTTTTGTCTTGCCATAGCGCGCTGGATCTCATTTCTCAGGTCCATGATGTCTTTCCGAGAGACGCTCATGGCGGGTCCGCAGGTTGTTGGGGTCTGATATGCCTGAGTCTGGCGTGCTGGCCTGGCCTGCGCTGGTCCACCTCGTGCTGGTTTGGCTACGCAGCACGAAAAAGGATGTCCCCACCCCTGTCCCGTCAAGGCGCGTGCGCAGCCAAGGTTTTTACCCGTCCTGCGGATGGTTGGAGTTAGGGGAAGGTTCTGGATTTTCAGGGGATGAAGGGGACCGCCTACAGAGACGACTGCAAAGCTCTCGCAGGTGATGGCAAGGCCAATATAAAAGGAAAATCAACCCAACAACTAGCATTGTAATAAAAACCATCATCCCTATATAGGCACGTACAGTACCCTCCAGGGCTTCATTTTGGTTTGTCAAGGCTCGCCGGACGTCCTCTCTCAGGCCCATGAACTCCTTTCGCAAGGCGTTCATAGTTGCCGGGGTCCGATATACCGTGGTCTGATATGCTGGCCTGGCCTGCGCTGGTCCACCTCGTGCTGGTCTGGCTACGCAGCAGGAAAAGGGATGTCCCTGCCCTCATCCCATCAGGGCGCGTGCGCAGCCAGGGTTCTGCCAGCCTTGTGGGTAGTTATAATTCTTGAGCTAGTTAAGCAAAAGCTATAGAACACATAATGGGGCATAACTAAATTAATTCAAAGATGATATTGTAACGTTAAGTAGAAAACATGTTAGATTAGTTAAAACACCATTATTGTCATTGTACTCTGTAAAAGTCTTAAAACTATATATATCATAGATTCCAGTGCGAATATGTCTGGACTTCAGTGCAAAAGTATAGACTTCAGTGTGAACTATAAGGCACGCTAGGTAAGAGGTAGCAGGATAACTAGGATTAGTGAGGGGGGACTTTGGACAAAAACATTCTTAAAGCAGCTGTTGGTGTTCCACCAACATGATATTAACCTTCTCTAGCCGGCTCTTGACAAATGACACAAGTCTGTTTAATATACAGGGTCCAAAGATCAACACCACTACGATCATAATAACTGGCCCTATCAAAGTAGATATTAGGGTGGTTAACCATGGTGAGTAGTTAAACCGTGATTCAAGCCACCCCTGTTGGGCTTCCCTGTCTCTTTTCCTTTTAGCCAGTCTCTCTCTCAGTTTTGCCATCGAGTCTCGAACTACCCCAGTGTGATCAGTGTAAAAACAACATTCCTCCTTCAAGGCGGCACAGAGGCCTCCTTGTTGCATGAATAAGAGGTCTAGCCCTCGTCTATTTTGCAAAACAACCTCAGAAAGTGAGGAGAGAGATTGTTCTAAAAAAGTAATAGATCGTTCAATTCTCTGCAGATCTTCATCAATAGCAGCTTGTAGTTGATACAGCCCTCGTTGCTGGGTCACCAAGGAGGTTACTCCCGTGGCCGTGCCGGCTATCCCCAAGCCAAGTAGTGTTGCAATCGTTACCGCTGTCAGTATCTCTCTTTTTGAAGTTGATTAGTTTCTCCCCAGCGATAGTATATCTCTTCTTCTGGATGGTACAAGACTCTGGGGACGATCAGAATCTGTACACAAAAGTCGGCAGAGTTATCAAAAAGTGCAAGGGACACACAGGGGGTTACCCCTGATCGGTGGCAAATCCACATTCCGGACGTGGATGGGATCGCCCATTTATGAGTTCTATTTATCATAACAGTTTTTGCGCAGACAGGACTATCCCATTTTGCTAATGTGACATTACCAAAACACATGCCTTGGCCTCTGACCTGGCTCAGGGTAATTCCTCTCTGAGGTGTGTCCCACCTACACTGGCTTGGGCTAGTGTCTGATGAATAGTTAAAAGGAGCATTGAGGGCAACACCCTAATAAAAAAGGGGGATACACATAAGATTCGAGTTTGACTGATTCAGCGACCAAAAGGTAGCATCCAATACATCAAAAAATGGTTTGTCGGGCAATTGATGGGGGTTCACATCTGGTTTAGTAGCTGGCAGGGGATTGGTTGGAGTAGGGATGTGAGCTGGCAAGCTTTCTTTTCATGGTTGGTAGGTTATAGTTTCACATCCCCAATAGGAGCAATAGTAGTGGTTAGGAGCATTGCAATAGGATCTGCCAGGGTTAGAGCTAGGACACATATAAACGCTTGCATCAAGGTAGCAGGGTTTTACTGGAGCTAGGTTACAGAGTGTTATTTGAAAGCTAGGGGGCCCTGGGGTGATGATTCTTTGTACTATTTTTTGGTCCTCCCATTTCATCAACACCCATTCCCATGGTTGATGCTCATACGAGCCACTGAATAAGGTGACTAGCCCCAGAATTAAAATCACACAGAGACATCGCCGTCCCCCCCATGGGGGCTGTTTTGCTGTTACTTAGGGTCTGTCAGCGCGGAGCTCTCAGGCATAGACTAGATGCTTGTCAGCTCGGCGTCTTCTGTTACTGGGGTGTATGGCTTACGGGGGCATCTGGTGATCCAATCCTGTAAACAAAGACTCACAGTTTTCATTAGTATTGTTCTGAAGGTCTGGTTTAATGGACTTAAGAGGACACCACTTGACTCTACCCTCTTTTCTGACAGCGGCATGCCCTCGCCTCATCAGGCCAGGGCCACCCTGTGGTCTCGTCCCCAGGAGGTGGTTCTTGCTGCCCCTGGGGGGTAATCATTATCGGGTCCATACCCGTCAGTCGTTGCAAGCTGGAACCGTCCAGTGGGTGGTCCGTTCCAGTCACCATAGCTAATAGCCTCGCACAGTTGTCCTCCCATTCTTGTTTAAAAACAATCATTCCTGCCCTGTCAAAAATCAGTCTGTCAAACAGGAGCATATCGTCTCCCCTGAAGACACCATCTATGAGTGTGCAGACTATAGCAGAATTAAGTACTTTGTCTGAAATTGCTTTAACAATTACTTGTACATCCTTAGGATTTACTGGTGAGTAAACCCTCTGTCCCCCTTCTGTTAGCCGGACCAGGAATGCTAATGCAGTTGATGGGACCCAGTCGGCACATCCCCTCTTTACTTTCCTCCAATCCGTGAGAGGGAATTGTTCCCTTCGCAGTTTCTCTTTTAGTTGGGTGGAGGTGTGTTGACTCTTAGCTATGGCTACTGCCGTTTCCTCCTCCTCTGCATTTGAGTCAGTTGTAGTCCACTCGTCCTGGCTGGTGTCTGACCCGGAGTCGGAGCTCGACTGGCAAGTTACTTCCGGGTCCCAGTATCTTTTTTTTGGGCTCCGACCCCGCCCACTTCCCTTGCACGTGGGCTGTTCCCTCCCCTTTGACTCACCCCGCTTGGCTCTCCGCCCCTCACCGGCTCTCCGCCCCTCACTCCCCTTTAACTCGTCCCGCCTGGCTCTCCGCCCCTCACCGGCTCTCCGCCCCTCACTCCCCTTTGACTCGTCCCGCTTGGCTCTCCGCCCCTCACCGGCTCTCCGCCCCTCACTCCCCTTTGACTCGCCCCGCTTGGCTCTCCGCCCCTCACCGGCTCTCCGCCCCTCACTCCCCTTTAACTCGTCCCGCCTGGCTCTCCCCCTCTCACCGGCTCTCCGCCCCTCACTCCCCTTTGACTCGCCCCGCCTAACTCTCCACCTCTCAACAACTCTCCACCCCTCTTCCACGTTCTTGGCTTCCTGCCTCTTGCTCACATTCCTGTTTTCCTCCCCATCACTCCCACTACCATTCTTTTCCCTTATCTCCTCTCCCTCCTGTTTGCATTCCCTTGTTATCTCCTGTGCAGCTTCTCTGTTCCCGCCAAAGGCATCTTCGCCCCCCTCTTCCCTTTTTTGCTCAGCGCCATCTTGAGACATATAGGGTGGTGGTCTAATCCAGTCTTTCACGGACTCTGACTTCGCCGCGGCACTCCTGGCTTCCTCGACTAACCCGCCCCAGAAAGATTTTGCTTGATTCTGTCCCTCCGTGAGTGGGTCGGGGCTTGGGGGTTTAGGGGGCACATCACCCTCCCTCTGGTTTTCAGATTCAGCATAATCATTATTGTCCTGAGGACACAGGGTCTGTGTGGCTGCCCCAATTCCCACTTTCGGGGCGACCATCAAATAATCTCGTGCTGCCTTCCAGGTCTCCTGCGCTCGTAAAGCCTTTTGCAGAGCCCGCATGACTTTCCCCCACAACTTAAGGTATTTCCCTTTACCCGAGGACATTGCCTCCTCGGCTAGCGCTCTAATACACTTATCCCACACATCAGGGTGGAGAATATCCACCGGCTGATCAATAACCCCAGCTTCCAACAGCTTTGTAACAACAAAAGTAAAATCTTTAGCCTTACAATCAATCCCCCACTGCTTATGTAATTGCGATACGACCTTAACAAGAGCTTCCATCCTCTTCACTCTTCCGGGAGCACCCTCCCCGCCGGGCTGGTCCTGCCGCTCCGGCCACCGTTCACCTGATTCCTGGCGACTTCCCGACCTCGGCTCCGGGTCCGTCACCGGCTCCCGGGTTTGATCCCGGGTCCCCGCTGACGATCCCGAATTCCCGGGTTTCGGCACCACTTGTTGCCTTCCGAGAAGGCGTGGTGGCCTGATTCAGGAACGGATCGGCGACCAACCCCAGGTCGCACGGGCCATTAGCACACAGACACCGATACGGTGGAAAGCAAATGGCGTTTATTCAAGCGTGAAATCGTGTTATATAGCGCTTCTACCTGTCTACGTCACCGGAGGGGGGACCCTACCTTTCCGTACATCGCGAGATCTTCCGGCCGCCGGACCCTGACTACCACACCTGGGTACAAACATGTTCCAGCTGTACAGAACTTGAGTGTCTAGCAGGCATCCCTGAACCTCTTGGGCCTGATATCTCAGGGTGCTTTTGGAGGCAGAGTTGGATGGCAATGTTTGGTACCTTATCAAGTGGCTCTGGATCTTTGCCCCTACCCTCCCCAGGTTATTTTGGGATGCAGTTTATATAGATGAGTGCCTGAATATACAAAATATAATGGATTCTTTAGAGAGTTGCATGGTTCTATGATAGGTTAGGCTTTCTAGCTGCTCCAGCTAAGAATGTTCTGTAACTGTAACTCCCTACCAACACCCCAGCAGCACACATTCACCTTTCTCCGTGATCTTACCCACACAACAGTACTAAGGCTTCATGGCTGTTCGTGCCAACATGTTAACTGCCTGTTGCACCAGGAACCATTCCCAAAAGTAGTTCTGCCTTGGCTGTGCTGCATGGAGAGCTGAATCCAGTAGCAAGTATGTAGATTTACCAGTGCCTATAATCCTTAGTGAGCTAAAATAGTCCTGGACATAGTTAATTTATTTATATGGTTTTAAATCCATAAATGCAATTCCATAGTAAAGAAAATTTTGGTGCTCTTTATAAACACTTCTGATGTAAAAATTTTCTAATGTTTGTCAGGACGCTATTAGTGAATATTTGACCTCAGATGTCAGCAACCGTACTGACAGTTTCACACCTGAGAATGGTGTCTCAAGAGCCACGTGTGACAGCTCCTACTTTTTTCTTTTCTTAAAACTTGAAATATTTGGAAATATATTCCCACATTGTCTGGGAGTGGGGAAAAAAACAAAACAAAACAAAAATCCCATCTTTTTCCTTGATCACTTTAGTTTACTTAAAGATAAGTTGAGGGAAGTATGAAATATTGTTTCAGAAATAATTAATGCTTAGACCTTGTGAGGTACACTGATAGCTAACCCAAATAGAATTTGGCAAGCAATCCTCATGTGGCTTCACAGCTTGTTCATTGATGGATGTGTTTTTAATGAGTTCGTACCAAATGAAAAGATTTCACTAGAGTAAATTGAAGATTAGAGTGAAGCCTGATGAAGGCCTAGTTTGTCTTAAATAATTCAGCAGACACTTAAAATGATCAATTCCATATTCAGCTGGTGGTTTCTCCTGTACCTGCTCATTGAGAGTAACTCAGTGTATTAATGTTTTTCACTATTGCCTGGAAAATATCACCTCTGCAGATACAGTGATACGATGTACTCTGCCTTTCTGAATACTTGGTTCTTGGGCACAGCCATATCTAGGGACATTTCAGTTTGTTCAAAATCCCGAAGTGGTGAAGTACATCCATATGGTGAGATGTTTTGATTGTGTTAATTTCTGTCTGTAGAGCATACCTTCTTCTGTTGTGTTCTAGAACTCATTTATCTGTTGCTCTGCCTTGTCAGCATTCTCTATCCGTGATTCCAGCCTTTCCGGAAGTGCTGCCAAAGATTAACTTTCTATTATATGCCATCTCTGACAGTTAAAAAATCTTCATGCCAAATTGCTGTCAAGTTACTTATGTTGTTTAGAGGCAGAACATCCTTAACTCCTGTAATGCCTTTCAAGCCTTGAACCTGGATGGATGAGAGAACCAGGCTCCAGAAATATCTCCTGAAAGTGGCTATCATGATCTGCACTGAGCTTACTGTTTGCAATCGCCATTGGACTGGATTGGATTCTGCCCCTCTAGTCTGCTCTTTACAAGACCACACCTGGAATACTGTGTACAGCTCTTGAGCGCTCAGTACTGGAAAGACATGGACCTTTTGGAGAGGGACCAGAGGAGGGCCGTGAAGATGATTTAAAGGCTGGAGTACCTCTCCTACAAAGGATGAGAGAGTTGAGACTATTCAGCCTGGAGAAGAGAAGGCTCTGAGGAGACCTTATAGTGGCCTTCCAGTACCTGAAGGGGGGCCTACAGGAAAGCTGGGGAGGGACTTTTTACAAGGGCATGTAGCGATAAGATGAGGGGTAGTGGCTTTACACTGAAAGAGGGTAGATTTAGGTTAGATATCAGAAAGAAATTCTTCACCATGAGGGTAGTAAGGCACTGTAATGGGTTGCTCAGGGAATTTGTCGATGAGCCCTCCCTGGAGGTGTTCAAGGCCAGGTTGGATGAGGCTTTGTGCAGCCTGGTCTAGTGTGAGGTATCCCTGCTCATAGCAGGGAGGTTGTAACTAGATGATCTTTAAGGTCCCTTCCAACCTGAACCATTCTGTGATTCTATAATTGTATGTTACCCTGTTTCACTGAATGTTCCTGTAAAAGATTAGTTATCAGCAGGTCTCACTCTTATCTCTGTTTAGTTCCAGTAAAACTGTTTTGGGTAGTTAATCTTAAGAATAGGTTAAAAAAAATTGGTCTTGCTGTTGTCTGTTGTTAATTCAAATGGCTGGAAGTGATTGATCATTGTTTCTTCTAGCACACACACAGGCTATCTCTTCCAATTTTCTTCATGACAGATAACTCAACAACTTCAGATCAATAAGGTAGTTTATTCGAAGGGTCCTCATCTTTTGCCTCCAACCATGCACTTTGCAGTTTCCTCCAAATATCTCAAGGGCCTGTGCTGGAACCAATTTGATGCTTTTGCTTCACTAGAAATGGAAGAAATCCTCTAGTGATGTTCATGTTGTGTTTTGAACATTATAAGAAAAAGACTTCTGTTTTGAGTAAGGACCATGATCAGTACATGACTTCCATTTTGACCCTCAGCAACTTTCAGGGTTTCTTGGAATTTAACCACCTACATTGAGTGAGGCATCCAAATGCCTGGCTGATGTAGAGCAGCTGTGCTGAAAAAATTCTTGAGGCTAGTCAGTACCTCTTAGATCCCTGAAGCTTGAAATTACTATGCAGATATTTCGCGTGTTCCAGCTTCAGACTTCAAAGCTCAATGGAGCTCCTATGGACTCAAGTGCTTTAGGATTTACTTACCCTGTGATCATTTTGTAGAACTGGGGAACTTTCTCCAAGATAACACAACCTGTCTTTCACAGCATTCACTTATGTGACACTTCATGTCAGGCTTTTTGCCACAGATGTTGTTTCAAATACTCTACATAACCATACAGATAAAAATTCCACAGACATTGTTGAATTCTCTATTGACAGGACTACAGATCTACAGTGAAACACTTTTTCCTTACCAGTACTGCCATCTTCATAGACACATAACTTCCTGCTGAGGAAATTAACTTGAACACCCTGTTGGGTCCGTAGAGAAGATTATACTAAATATGAATGTACTAGAGATCTGAGCTTTTTTGAAACAGGTCCTGTCTGTCACATCAAAGACATCATAATCGGCTGCTATTGTGGTCTGTTACCACTCTGTATTGCTTAAAGAATTATGTAGCATCAAATTCTAGTTTTATGTTTGAGTTTTATGGTGGTTCAACCTGATGGAAAGTACTAAGCCTGCTGTCATGGTGTCACAATCCGATATTCAGATACGTGGCAATTTTTTATAATCTCGCCAGGACAAAGCAAAGGTGCACAAACAGACACTGGGGCTGGTGTGCGGTCTGACGAGAGATGGGGCAGAGCCCCCTTGCTTTCTAACACTCCTCACCCAAGTGGGAGGCTGGGGGGGCTGGACTCTGCCTTCCCTCTCCTGGTATGAGCCACACAGCAGCTGCACCCGTTTGTCCTGCAGGACCTGTGAAAAGGTTTAAAGGTGATCCCAAATGGTGAAATTAAGACATAAATGAGGTCAGATGTCACGTGCACACTGAACTTTATTGGAGTTACACAGCAAAGTCTCTAGAGCAGATAGGACAGGAAGGAAAACAGAAAAGGAAGGAGAAAGCAGAATTACGGAGATTAGCAAGATAATAGTTACCACCGCGGTCCAACAAAGTCATCGGTGGGGAAGTGCTTCGCTGCACCCATAGTGTCCCAGTTTTTTATACAGTTCTTGCCCACTCCCACCTGTTTCACCCTGTCCTCTGTCTTGTCGTGCCTCAGAGATAGGAGGGAAGGGCGGGGGGGTTATGTTGCCAGGACTAGGTCCTGCAGATAGTCTTTGTTTGGCTAATTAACAAGATAAACCACTGATCAACAGTAAACAGGAGGTTGAGACAACTCGGCACCACAGGATTAGTTTACTGCAGTAGAGGTTCGGTCCTAGGAGGTGACTTGAGACTGGCACTTTTTGTCTTTTCCAGTTAAGTTGGTAGTTTTCATGAAATCTCAAGGCCTAGTTATCCTGGATATCCTGCTCCCAGAGCCAGCTGAAGAGCTCCATTGTCCCACATAAAAAACCTCCAGTTTGCAGGTGTGCAGGGGGGAGTAAAACAGCTTGGTGGGATCCTGAGTCCTAGTCCAGCAACAAATCCTGTTTAACTCTTAGATGTCTTAAGACAAACACCAGGCATCCTGAGTGTCCAAATACACTTTATTTCTTGGATTGTTCAAGACAGACACTATGTATCTGGAATGTCACACATGGTTTTCAGACAGTCCCAGTTATTACTTGTATGTTGGGACACTCAAAGTGATTTTGTAGACTTAATTTTCATTAGGAAGTAGATTCCAGGTAGTAGCTAGACAAAAGATGAGATACTTCTTTGAGAGCCATGCTAATCAGATTTTTCCATCTGGAATACAACTAGATTTGTTTTACTTTAGAAACTTTTCTCCATTTGGTTTGATGTTATTTTATTATATTTTAAATTCCTCAATGACTTGTGCCCTTAACTTCTGGTATAAAAGTATTTATTTTTACTATCTGGCTGAATCAGAGGTTTCACAGAGGATTTTTACCTATATTAAACTTTTGACTTGGTTTCCCACGAGAAAAGCTGTTCACTCTAGTGGCATCTGCTCCATATGTACCTTTTAATGAAAATGGTTTTTTGACATCTGTTAGGTCTGCTAAAAATAGAAGAATTTGGGCAATTCAGACCATCTCACTCTTGAATGATTCCTTTTTAGGAAAATACTGTTGTCTAAATTCAACTTGAAGAAACAAAAGCTCTGTCTGTGTTCCATTCTGATCAAGATGTCAGTAACTCTAGTTGTATTTTTTCGATAAGACAAAAAAAAGTCACCTCTTTTCATACTAAAACATACCTATCTGTGAATTTTGACATGAAGACTGTAAACTCAGCTTATTTTAACAGCTATGGTGTAGTCTCCGTTGGCAATTTGGATGTATTTCATAAGACAGGTGACTTCTGGAGAATTCAAAAGGAATGCCCCCATTTCTGAGATCTGCAGACTGGCTCTGCTGGTCCATCTTTGTTGAACGTAATGCCATCAAAAACATTACCAGGGATTTCCTGCACTGTACATCAGTGCACTGTCATCCACAGGACAAGAGAGGGCTACCCATGTGCAGCTAGGAGGTAATTGATAGGTGTTGTCCTTGTGTCACTTATGGTACACTCCCTTCTCTTCCATCCTGAATATCCTTTAGGAAGATCTTGGATTTGCAAGAACTTGAGTCAGTGGTGCAAATTCAAGCTGTTTACAATTCAAGATGGAGAAACAGAGTAGCAGGACATGCTCTGTATCAGTGCTGGTACAGCTGGAAAGTCATTAGTTCAATTGTTCACATGTACACATATCCACAGTGTAAGTATAAAGACTTCCTGGTTTCTTGTAAGTAATTTTATTGGCAGTTGTTGACTTTATTATAATTTATTTGGGAAAAAAGAGTGTGTCAAAGGAGAAGAAAGTACTACTATTTCCACATAGCCATAAAACCATCTCAACAAAAATACAGTTCCATTATTGTGGATTGACTTCCAGTACACTGAAATAATGTTTGGTCTTTCCAGAATGCTGGTTGTCTTCACTAAGATTTGGGCATGTTTACTGCCCATTTCAAATTGAGCAGGGTGTTCTTTTTTCTTCTTTAAATGAGATGTATCCTAAGCTATCGGTCCTTCCTTACTTGACTTGTTTTTTCTGCTTTTCAAGTGTCTGAATCTAAAGAGAAGTGCTAGGAATTCACGCTTGCTACCTACGAACTCTGTAGAGTTCACTGATGTTGCAGTGATGAAAACCATATATTTTCCTCAGGGGATGCCCTTCCAGTTTACTCTTTTATTCGGCTTGGCTGTAACTGCTATTTTACTTTTTGAATGGGAGCAAATTCAGGTGGTTTGACAGCCCAGGCACTGTTGATCCTTCAAGAAAGGTATATTGTGAAACTGGAACCCTTGCAGCGTTTTCCTCTATGAGCTTGTTGTAAGAATGAATCACATTCAGTGATCAAAACGTAATGTCAGTGTAACTTTTGAGACATGTTCCTTTACTTGACATGAACAAAGCAGAAAATGAAACGTGAAGGCACAGTTTTGCAGGTGCCTTCTGATTTATGCTGTATTTGAGAGAAAATCCTCTCTTTGCTGTTGGATAAAGGGCTGTGAGAGCTACTACTGGATATAGCTCAACTCATTTCTCAGTTCCCACTTGGACTTGTACATAATGAGAATATTCTTATGGACTATTACTTGAAAAATAGTACCATTTGTTAGCCATGCACTGAGTTCTCTGACATGAAGTCCACTCACTCTTTACCTTTCTACTTCAGCTTCCCTTTTTAGTTATTTGGATTGTCTGTTTTCAGGGTTCCAGTATAAGGACATAAGTAGACTTAAGTACTTATGTGATGAATATAAAAAAGTACAGAGCATGAACATAAGCCTCTCAACATTGAAACACCTAAATTCCTAGCATTTCTTGTGATAAGGTGTATGGATTTTACAGTTTGAATATATGTGTAGACTGCATGTCACAAAGAAAGCCGAATATTGCGAAGGGAACTCTCCTCCCTTCTCAATTATTTATTTAGCAAACAGGTAAGAAAATAGTACCAACAAAGTGTTGTATGTGAACGATGGATTTCAGACTGTTTAAAAACCAATAATTGAAAAAAGCCCAATGACATTTCTGTTGCGTTTCTGACATGTGCTTCTGCTTCTGACTTTCTAGATTACCTATTTCTGCATCCATCCTTAAGACTTATGTACGGAACTTCATTTGTTGTATTTTTACTGGTTCTGATGAAAACTTTGTGTCTTTCATGCATATTTGCTTGCTCATGTTTTGGCAACACATCTTTGTGATGTAAAGTACCTGATTATTTCAGTTTCAAGAATTTGCCTGTCTGAGAAGCCAAGAGTCAATAAATGATGCATCATCTGCCGGTTCTGTAGTATCTTGAGTGTCTTCTCACCAAATTTGCTGATGACAGGAAGCTGGGAGGATTGGTGGATTCACCTGAAGGCTGTGCAGCCATTCAACAAGATTTGGACAGGCTGGAGAGCTGGGCAAGGAGGAATAAAATGAGGTTCAACAAGAGCACATGCAGAGTCCTGCACCTGGGAAGGAGCAACAAAATGTACCAACACAGGTTGGGAGGTGATCTTCTAGAGAGCAGCTCCGTGGAGAAGGACCTTGGAGTCCTGGTAGACAACAAGTTCTCCATGGGATAACAATGCACTCTTATGGCCAAGAAGGCCAATAGTATCTTGGGGTGCATTAGGAGGAGTGTGTTCAGCAGATTGAGGGAGGTTCTCCTCCCCCTCTACTCGGCCCTGGTGAGACCTCACTTGGAGTATTGCATCCAGTTCTGGGCTCCCCAGTTCAAGAGGGACAGGGACTTACTTGAGAGAGTTGAACGGAGGGCTATGAGGATGATTAAGGGACTGGAACACCTGCCTTATGAGGAAAGGCTAAGAGACCTGGGGCTTTTCAGTCTAGAGAGAAGACTGAGGGGTGATCTAATTAATATCTATAAATACATGAGGGCTGGGCATCAAGAAGGCAGGGACAACCTCTTTTCTCTTGTGCCCAGTGATAGGATGAGGGGCAATGGATTCAAACTGGAGCACAGGAAGTTCCACCTCAACATGAGGAAGAACTTCTTTACTGTGAGGGTTACAGAGCACTGGAGCAGGCTCCCCAGAGAGGTTGTGGAGTCTCCTTCTCTGGAAACTTTCAAGAGCTGTCTGGATGCCTTTCTGAGTGATCTGTCCTAGTTTTGGTCCTGCTCTGGCAGGGGTTGGATTGGACTCGATGATCTTCAGAGGTCCCTTCCAACCCCTGACAATCTGTGATTCTGTGAGTTTGGAACCCTTTAAAATCAATGCAACTTACACTTTATTTTGTGATTTCCCATGGTTTGATATTAATGATCGTCTCTGTTGCACCCTGAGTGGGGATAAATACTAAAAATCTGGATACTTTCAAATGCGATTTTGTGGTTTTTTTCTAGTCTAGTCTCAATTTTTTCCTGAATGGTGGAAAAGAACCTTAAGATTAAGATATTCTCAGTATGCTGAGAGGAATAGTGCACATATAAATCTAGTAAGTGAATTGTTTGATGAAAAGGAGTTAATACTGATTCTTCCTGATGGAGGTGGGAGAATGATTTTGTGACACTTGCTTCTGTTCCGTACCTTTTAATATTCTTTTAAGTATTATTCCTGAATTAGATGTAAAGTTGTAAGAGCACTAGGTTCTTTTTAGGTGGGTTTTAAGTAACTTCCATTTCAATTTCACTGTGAAATGCCCTGTTTAATTTCAATTCCAATTATCCTTGCTTACCTATTCTCTTCCTTACCCCACACTTTAGTGTATGATGATAAGTACAGAATATCTGCCCAGGGTTGGTACTGAGCTAACATTTGACCTATATACATTTTAGTATTTTACTGTAGGACCACGCTGGAGGCAGTCTGTGGGCTAAAGCTCAGTAGTGGAGTTGATTTTCAGCATGGTTTCATCTGAAAGGCATCCTGTTTGTGTGCTCCACTCTGTGATGCAAACCAAAGTGTGGTTATTGGAAAGGATTGCTTATTTTACTTCAAGATTTCTTATCTGAACTAAAATGCTGATGATATGTTTGCTTCAATGGGACATCTTCCGGTGTTTGCACTATCAGGCAGGCATTGCAGAAGTGGCTTAGTAGGATAAAATGTTAACTCTACCTGATTTTATTTTCTTCTGCTGTCACAGTAAAAACCAATAAAATAGATTGTAAATTCCATCCTCTTCTGCTTCTATATCAAACCCTTTGGATTAGACAGCCTTCAGTAGCAGTTTAAAATGCCTTGTTTGACTTTACATTGAAATGGATGAACAGTGTCACCCTTACCCTTTCTGTTGAGTCTGTTGTGGGATAATCAGGTCCAAATGACCTGTGAACTTTGTACTGTCATAGCTATTTTCGGTTGATAAGACTACATATGAGTTGAGAAATATTCTGTACAAACTTAGGTATCACTGCTGTTTGAAGGGAGATATTTCCAATTTAAAGAAACTTTTAAGGCCAGTATATTAAATCTATTACTTTGTAGGAGAAGTTCCAATATTGTTGCTGCTTTTCTCACATTGAGAAGCACTAATGGCTGGAAACCGTAACGTGATTTTTACTGTAAAAAACTAAACCTAGTTTAGGATTTCTGTGATTGTCAAAGCATTCTTGGTTTGAACCTTGCCTTCAGAAGGAAAAATACAAGGATGGGGAAGAAAACCTTACAGAATTAATCAAATTGGTGTGAAAACAGGGGTAGGGAAAAATGAACGAAGAAGCTCATGGAAGAATTTGAGACTAGTGTTTCTCATGTGCAAACAGAACTACAGGGCAGGGAGGAAGAAAACATGGTATCTGCTGTGGAAGAAGGAAGAGGCAAGGAACATGTAATGCCTGGTAGGGAGAAAAGGAGCAAACATTGAAGACAGAAAGCTACTGGAATACCAAACCTAAAAACTGTTTGGAGATTTCTGTGACAGAGTTAGAAGGATAAGTAATACATTGGAAACTTGGGAGATGCAGAAGTTGATTTTATTGAAAGCATTCAATGGTCCTTGATTTAAAGAAGCAATAAAATTTGGAGTCTTGTTTTTTGGGTATAGTAAATAATATGCAAAGTATCTCTAGGGTGGGAATTCAGTGACCTAAGTTATAGGGAAGACTATAACTTCTGTTGAAAATCCCTGATTGGCAAACCATAAAAAAAGCCAAGTCCTTTGCATATGATCTACAGAAGCTACTGTTTTCCTGGAAGCATTCTGCTTTACCTAATTAACTGTATAGGGTCCAGAACTATAGTGGGGTCTGACTACTGATATGTACTAAAGTATGCTATATTAAGTGTTTCATAGCTGGGATTTTTCAAAGCTGTTATTTTCCTTTAGGTTTATATTAAGGTCTTATTGAAATCGGCTTTTAAATATTTGCACCAGAAAATAAGATTTCCCTTGTTTTGGTACATCCTGAGTTATACAAAATTTGTGAACTACTTTTATTACTTTGCAACTACTGGGTCATAAACTTGGATTAGTTTTATAGGATTTGGTATATGAGTTGACAGATGTGATATATGATGACACTTTATCTTTTATTGCTTACACATACTAGTTATTGGGAAAGGATGGGGGCAGTTTGTATTAACCACAAGATGGGATTTCAGTTGCTTACCCAAGTGTCTTTCATTCATTCATTCATTTGCTATCAGTTATAGCAGATATATTGCTTCTTCAAGCCTGTCACACCAATAAATCATTACAGATTGTATGCATTTGTACAGTGCCAAAGTGTAGCATGAATTTTAAAGGAAATCTCCTATTTTCTTTTCAATCAGATGAGCAACGTGAAGAGACTACGGCCACGGCTCAGTGCTATTCTTTTTAAGCTCCAGTTTGAGGAGCAGGTGAACAACATCAAACCTGACATCATGGCTGTCAGTGCTGCCTGTGAAGAGATAAAGAAGAGTAAAAGCTTTAGCAAGCTCCTGGAACTAGTATTGTTAATGGGAAACTACATGAATGCAGGTTCTCGCAATGCACAAACCTTTGGATATAATCTCAGCTCCCTATGTAAAGTGAGTTTTGAAACATCCGTGTTGAGTGTTACATTCAATTTTTCATTTGTTTCTATTACGTTACTTAAATACTTTGTTTTGATGTTTTCCTGCAGTTAATTCTTTGGATTTTTTTGTTTGGTTGGTTATTTTTCGTAATTCTTAGCAACAGTTGGTGATTTGAACAATACAGCTAATCTGTGTACAGTCATCTTGAGACTGGCTTGCATTTAAACTTTTAAAAGATTCCATATAGAGGGAAAAATGAAAAAAACCCAAACACCAAATAAGATTATAGAAGGACCAGATCACTGTGTTTATAGTGTTGTAGTCTTACATGTATGAGAACTTCAAAGAATGTGACATTTTAATCTGTTTTAATACAGCTATGTTTTTTCTTTTACATACATTTTCTCTTTATCTGATTCTCTCTTCTTTCATCATTTCCATGTTTCTTCTACTTTTCCTTGCATTTTCACTTTTTCCACTTATATATAAGGTGTATGCAGGAGGTCATGTGTACTTTCTTGAGTGTTAATTTATAATCAATTTTAATCCTAATTGCTTCCCCATATTTAGTGGTTTTATTTTTTTCCTGAGCCCTCTGGGAGGTCACTGCAAAGTCTGCTCAGAGTGCACATGTATGTCATAGTCCTTATCAACAAGGAAGTATTTGTCTTTTCTCAGCTTCTTGATCTTTTTACACAATGGAGAAAATACAATACATTAACTTCAACGTTCTTTAAAATAATCACACTTATTCTGCCATGTTTCAGGTGAATTCTTTTGCTATGTTTCTTGAGTGTTGAATGCAATACCTGTATCTTAAATACATGTAGAGAAGAAGTTATATACCTCCCCTTGTCCAAAGTAAATATTTAAGCATGCATCAGCCACCTAGAGAAATACAGCGTAGATTAAGTTATTGAGTTAGAGGTACAATTTGTTAAGAAACAGTCAGAAGGAAGATACTAAATGTTCTGTCTCCCCTTGGATGTGTTTATTTCTTAGGTATGGTTTTAGAAGAATCTGTCCTAGTTCTCATTATATTCTCTGTATTTTTAATTCATAGGGCAACAACAAAAAAAGAAATATGCTTAGGAAAACAATATGAAGGTAATTGTTAGACACTTTGCTGAGTGTGATCAAAATAAAAAAAAAAATCTCCAAGAAATAATTTAAGATCCAGAAGATTAAAATTTTAAAGACTAACGTGAAGTACTACACATCGGAAAGTGAACTGATGTGATAATGTAAGTAGGGAATGAATGGCTAGGAAGAATTCCAGAAAATGAGCTTTAAGCCCTGCCTAACTCTGCGGTGCTGTGGCATTATATGCGTTTGATAACCTAGGATCTCCTAGTTCAATTTGCATGCTTACAAGTTATTTAGCATTATAGGAGATTGCAACATTCTGTTGGAGAGGAAAAAATATCTCTTGAAGTGGACTTTCTGTGTATTATGAACAGGGTAATTATCTACTGCTTTCTTGGTGCTGATGAGGTTGTAAGTGAAGTCTCTGAATTACTACAGAAAATATATAGACTGATGAGACTCTGGATGAACTTGTAACACTTCTAAATTGAGGAAAAAGCATTTGGGTGTATTTTTTTTTCAAGAAAAAGGGAGAGAAACAGGAGGAGGACATAACAGTGTCCTTTTATTAGTAATTTATGATGAAGAAGACATTTGAGTATTTGTTTTCTAGGTAGGAGACGGAATAATTGTTTTGGCTGGTAACAAGAGATGTTTGCTTAAAAGTTAAGAAAGCTTTCTAACCGCAAAGATAGTTAAGAACTTGATAGTGAAGAAGATTGTGGAAAGCTTTTGAAATCCAATTATATTAATAATTCTCAAAGAGTTGTTGCGAGGCCAAATCAAGAGCTAAAATAAATAATGTTTTGAATAGAGTATTTATTTAACTGGTTGGGAAGTGTGTGCGTGTTTCTTAGAATCATGGAATGATTCAGGTGGGAAAGGACATCAGTAAGCATCTAGTCCAACCTTCTGCTTGATAGGAATGCTGATCACTACCATAAGTCTCTAGATGAAGGAGACACAAAGCTATAAGTACCAAAAAAGGTTATTTACTCCCTATCATCAAAATGCTTAGTACAGTGTCATTTTGACATTGTGTCATGTTAGATTATTACAAGTGGTGTTACTTGTTTAATGCTTCCATGACTTCATTAATTATGAATAAACATATGTCAGAGTACTCAATATATTTCATTTATATAAGAAATTTGCGAGATGTTGGTTGTTGAATTTGAGCTTACTGGTGTCCCTGCCCGTGGCAGGGAGGTTGGACTGGATGATCTTTAAAGGCCCCTTCCAAGTGCAACCATTCTGATTAGGAAAGACCAACCAAGTGTTGACAGATTTTGCTGGGAGGCGGAGCAACTACGGCCACCTTAGAGATAATCTATACAATTTCAGATCTTTGCCACCAAATATTCTAGAACAAGTGCAACCTACAGTCAACTACTCATTCTTTTGAAGGTTGACATTTTCAGAGAGAGAATCACTGGGAGTTTGCATTTACTATCCTACCTTTGTAGAGAATTAATACTAGCGGTATCATCTGAGATGGTTATATTTTTGTATCATCCTAGATAAAAGGATGGTATAAAAGACCCAGACCAAAAAAATGCCAGGTATTAGCACATCAGCCACAGTTTTCTTCCTTCATGATACATGGTGACATTCCAAAATATCAGCAGATTTGTTGGAGAATTGAGATCTGATTTCTATTACCATTTTCCTTGCTTGCTTCAGTATTGGACAGCAGAGTTTTTGAGGTAACTCTGGACTGTCCAGTCCAATGTGTAACAGGCTACTAGTCACCAATTCCTAATTCACCTCATCCAATTGTGGCCTCATTTAGGAAGCCCGTGAGTGCCAGGCCTTCACTGGTTATGAAATTGTGTCTTACACAGACAGATCACTTTGTCTGGAAACGCAGAGGTAAAACTATGTATGTGTCATTTTTGGAGTTTTCTTAACTATGTGTAGTGTTTTGGTTAATGCTTAATCTTCTCTGTTCTGAGAATAATAAATGGGTTCAACTATTAAAAATATTAGTATTAAAACAGGAAAAAAGCCCATCCAAACAAATATTCCTTCAAAGTCCAAAACTAGAAAGCTGCAAATTGCAGACTGCTTGGTGGTCTGCACAGCAGTTTTCACTAGGGGTTCTGAGTAATTAAAAAGTTTGCAGTGACTTCTGTCCTTCGAAGTTTCCTTCCACTTTGCAAAAAACAATTCCATATCTTGCCTTCTCCCTGCATCATGTAGAATTGAACTGTAATAGTTCCACATCAGAGAATATGCATGCGTATTCTCAGAAGAGAGATAAAATATTGGTATGCTAATACTAAATAATTTATTAAATACTGAGATATTAAAATTATTGCATGTTTATAATACTGGTTTATTTTAAAAACTAACTTTTGCTAACTGCATATGTTTTATGCAGTGTCACATTGTAGAATTTTGTGTGATGTTTCAATTATTGAGGCATTTATCACTGACATTCCCAGTACAGTAGAAGTAACTTATAACACTGTATACAGTTAATGACCCTAGATCGTATTTTTTTTGTTTTGATATATGTGTGTTCCATTTTCCGTTAATTTTGAAAATTGTGTCTCACATTATTATTAATCCACTTGTCTGAAGTAGAACATATATGTTCTAGAAGAGTGTATCTCATCATATTTGTTAAGACAGTGTAATTTTGATCTTTGAAAAGATCAAAATTGGCTTTTTACAGTATGGGAAAAGCAGACCATATATTCTGATTCAGTTTTAAAATTAGATCAGTAAATGCCCTGGAAGTATGCCTCCAAGGATATTGGGAACCACAAGAACTGTGAAAAAAACATCTTTAAGAAATTTGCAACCGTGAGAAAACTGTGGTAATATATATTCTTAGAAAATTAATAAATGTGGATGTATTTTTAAATTGAGATGGATCTTGCTCTCAATGCTTTATTCAGAACTAATCTCCATATAGCTCTGTGTCAGGTTTTGAACCCTCTTTGGAAAGAAAGGTAATTTTTTCTTTCTGCCTTGTTGCTGCAGTTACTCTTATACCATTGAGCACTGCTGATCGCTTATATTTTTCATGGTAACCAAGGTAAAGAGCAGCCTTGAAGTTGAAACAAACTAACATGAGTTTTCTACTTGTTTACTGCTAGTTTTAATACTGCACTAAAGACTTTTTTCCCTGATACTTGGATGTACAAGTCTATATACAATTGTGGAAGCCCTCTCATATATGTGCAGACTTTGTGTGTGCCTATGTACATGTATACTTTTTCTGTTAAATAGTTTAATGCAGAAATAGTTTTTAATTAGTGAAGAAATACTTTCCTATGAGATGTAATTTTGTATTTCTGAAAGTGACTCCTGACAATTTAAAAGACTAACTCAAATAGGAGGCTAAAACAGAAATATATAGGTGAATGTTTGCTAGTTGTCAATTATTAGTGGTTTTACACAAGTAGCTGTCAGTTTGAAAATGGCTGGGCTTAAAATAATTTTATGTGTATAAAAGCTTCAGAAAGAAAAGTTTGTCCGTCAGAAATGTTTAAGTCCAAGTTTTTAAACAGTGAAGCCTATGAACTCGTTTGCTGTACTGAGAATTGATAACAACTTGTGCTGGTTGAGGTTGTAGATTCCACTGCATAAATATCATCAGACTAGATTTAGCTTCACACATAAGGAAATTGTCTCATGGAGTGGATATGAGCATCATGGACTGTTGGATTTTGCTGGTTTAGCTCTGATTTTTATGTTTACACTTGCACGAGTCTATTCACAGTTTTGCAAATATTCCTATATTGCTTAAATTATTACATTTTTTAAAATATCTACTGGTTCTGAGTACAGAACTTAAATATTGAATAAGATTTAAAAATATTTAATATGATCTTTCCTAGGGATTTTTAGCAAGGGAGGAAATGAATACCGCATTACCCAGGGTTTTCTTTAAAAGAAAAGCTACAGTTCAACAGTTTATTCTTACCTTTCTTGAGTTCACAATTAGTAATATATATACATTATTAAAATAGTCAGAAGTAATCTTACTCTCAGTGTTTTAACATTTCTTTTTTTCTCTCTAGCTGAAGGACACGAAGTCAGCAGATCAAAAAACAACATTGCTTCATTTTCTTGTAGAAGTGTGTGAAGAAAGCTATCAAGATGTCCTAAATTTTGTTGAAGATTTTCAGCATTTAGATAAAGCTAGTAAAGGTTTGTATAACTAACTAGAAGTTTTGACTCTGCGTGCATTGCAGTGTATTGTATATGAGATTGTTTTGGGGTTTTTTTATTAGCATTATTTTTAAAATGGACATTAATAGTCTATAGCATAAATCAGTAATTTGAGCTGCTACAAGTGATCTTGAAGATAATAGTAATTGTTCAGCCCTCTAATATTTATTACAGGATTTCCCATTACATTTCTCCTAACAGATCTTTAAGACTCACTGTCCAAAATAGATTTATTTTAAAAGTTATTTTCTATTAACATATCTTAAAACTATTTCCATCTTTCAGTCTTTTCTATGATAAGTGTGGTACAATCAGTCTGTCTCTTAACTCAGAAATGTAGAAAGGCTGTCATACCATCACTTAATTATTTATTTCTTTTTCTAAACATTAATCAGAACTGTTTTATCTCCCTTATATGTGTTTTTAATGCAACACTAGCATTGGAGGTCTGGAAAAATAAATTCCTCTTTCTACTGCTTCGTCATGCAGCATAGAATATGGTAAATCTCTATGTATGCAGCAGCAGATTTTTTTCAGTAAATTTCTTAATTAGGAGTCCCTTCTCCATATTTTATCACAGCTTAAGTAATTTAAACTGACTAAGCATGGAGTTAGAAATTGATGCCGTCTCAGCACTGTCATACTCTTAAAGGAGAAGAAGATTGGATGGGCTGTCTCCCTTAATAATTTTTTAGTTTATGTCAGTTTGGAAAATATCACTGTTTATCTGTATTGCTTTGTACAGTGTCACTCTTGTGCCTCACTCAGTCTCCCTGCCACAAGCTACAGCTTTGAAAAACCTGCTTCTGATAGGGAACTTGAGATAGTGGTCAGTCACGTAGGGTTTGCTTTCTGTTAGCATGGTTCTTAACATTTCCAATTTTAGTTGGTGCATTATAACCCCTTAGAAGTTCAAGTATTTTTAAATAGCTGTCAGAAGCTTCAAGCCCTTCATCTAAATGTTTGTGGTGGTAATAGAAGGAGTTTCTGCTGTATATAAATTTAGTATTTTACACATTATTTTCGTAGAACCCATAGACAGAATCAGACAAAGATTTGTGATGTCTTTAACAAATCATTGTGTTTGTTTATACTAATTTCCCTGCATGCAAAATTCCATTTTGTTTTGAAAGAAGACTCCTGCACTGGAATTTTGGAAAATCCAGGAGATCAGAAAGACTACTGCTCATGTTTTGTTTTGTTTTTTCAAACCTTTTAATGCTTATTGGGAAAAGTATATTTTTATGAAGCTGCTTGATTTAATATGCACCAACTTTTGGAAAGTAAATTTTTTATGAAGTGATTATTTTTGCATGACCTTACCAAAGGGTAAGGTGTAACTTATTGATATGCTGAAGAAAGCAAGTTGACCAAGAATAATGGTGGATTATTTGCATTGAGGCTTCTACAGTGAGGTGAGAAACACAGCAGATGTTACAAGACATTATTATGGCTGCTAGGGAGAGTGATAGAGGGGAAGTAAAAAATGTTTATTCTTGATGGTCATTTAGTCAAATACGCTCTTTCCAGAAGGAATGCCTGTTGTGTTAGAACAGAATTTGGGTATTGAGGGCTTACATTTTCTCCTCCATTCCACTGAGAAAGCTGGGGTTGTTCAGCCTGGAGAAGAGAAGGCTCTGGTGAGACCTTAAAGAGGCCTTCCAGTACCTGAAGAGGCCTACAGGAAAGCTGAGGAGGGGCTTTTTAAAAGGGCATGGAATGATACAATCAGGGGAACAGCTTAAAACTGAAGAAGGTAGATTTGTATTCAATACTAGGAAGAAGTTCTTTACTGTGAGGTTAGTGAGACAGTGGAACAAGTTGCCCAGGGAAGTTCTGGATGCCTCCTCCCTGGAAGGACAATGTTCAAGGACATTTTGGACAGGATGCTGAGCAAACTTGTCTAGTGGAGGGTGTCCCTGCCCATGGCAGGGGGGTTGGAACTTAATGATCCCTTCCAACCCAAACCATTCTGTGATTCCAAGAAACAGTGCTTAACAAGAATATATATAATATAATCCACCCTGGATTGTATTTATTGGAGGCAATTCAGACTTCCAGTATGTTTGGAAAACTGTTGGATCCAAAGGTTTCATCTAGGGGTTACGGGCTTCTGGTAGTACAGAAGGAAGTCAGCCAGCCTGGCTTTTTCCTGTCATCTAACAGGAAGCTTCTGTTTACATATATACTACTTTGTTGATCAAAGTTATTGGGTGAGGAAATACATCACTGTATTCTGGGACTATATAATGCTAACATAATGTTCAATTTTTCTGTGAAGCATACTGGTTTTATTTTCTTCCAGTATTTGTTTTGAAATGCTGTTTTCTGCTTTTTGTCCTAGAAAAGGTTAGGGTCTTGTAGACGTGGTGAAATGCCATTCCCTTCATGGTTTCACAGAATTTTCTATTCTGAAGTAATTTTTAAAAGTAATTTCCAAGAATAAATCAATGAAATTTGATACAAATATTCTTCTCTCACATACCTTCCTTGCAAGCTATTTTTTAATTAAACTTTTTCAGATTTATTTCTTATTTCATATCCAATTCTGCAGATACAGTAATTTCACGTTTGTGGCATAAAGGTGTTATTTGCAAGTGCCATTTAAAACATAAATAAAAATTAATGTGATAGAAAGATGTGTAAATGCCATTTGAACAATATTAACAGAAAACTTGAACACATGGTATAAAAATGGAATTATGCTATGCATGTTGGTTCTTTATTGGTTTTGGTTTGAACACCATCAAGCAATTATATTCTAAAAGTTTCTTAAAACAAGTTACGTAAAAGGTGATTTTTAGCATTCTGCCTTGACATGTCTGTCCCTGAATCAGCCAGCCTATTTATAGCATACCTTTTTCATTTATATCTTTTTTATTTTGGACGTGCTCATTCTTAAAACTTGTCTCTCCAGTTATTTCTGATTCCAAAATAGTGGACATTAGAACATTACTATGTTTAGCAACTGAATTGCTTTTTATCCATTCTTGCTCCTTGAATTTCAGTAACTACTGTCCAGTAATTGTCGTACAGTAAGCTGCTAACATAATTTGCAAGCCCCTAACAGCAGTGACAAGGTCTATTAGTTGTGAAGGTAACTTTTATTGTATATTATTTTATAAATGAGAAAACATTCACAATACGTAAATTAGTTATTGCAGTGGAAAAATAAATGTTTGGGTTTTTTAAATATAACTTTGGCAGGCAAACAGCAATGGACATCTGACCTATGCAATTCTGGTTTACTTCAGAGTATTTAATTTGTTTTTTTCTATTATATACTAAAGTTTTAGTTTCTACTTGCATAGTACTAGCAGTAGACTTAATTCGCTGTTACATTACATGAATTAAAGATACCCTTTTTTGCTTTGAAGTATTAGAAATCTTGGGGTTTAAATACTCTTAGATCAGCAGGAGGAACTTTCATTGCAGCTAATGAGCTTACTGATATGACAGTTCCTGAAGATTAATGTAATTAAAGGTGTCTCTTCTTTTAAACATAATGACTTTCCCACTTTTCTATTAGTATTCCAGACAAGAAATATTTTGGTAATTTAGTACACTTCAGTATTTTCTTATTTTATGGTATTCTAAAGATTTACATTGCATTTATCCTGGCTTCTGTTTTATTTGATTGACTCTAATTTACACAGATCTTGCAGGTAACAATGTATCGAGTCTTCTTTTCATATTATAAGAACAATATAAAACTGCAGGGTTCCCTTCCTCTAAAAGTCATTAACTCATTGTCACTTTGCAAGTAACTTATCAAATTTTAAATGTTGAAACTTTATTCAGTTTTTAATTCAGTAATTAGTTTCAGGTTGGGTTTTTTTAAAGCTAGGAACCAAATTGTAAATGTCAAGTTTAATCTGTATTAATTAAAAACCAACACCGTCACCCATAACATTTAAAAATATTATGACAGTGTGAGAGATTAATATTAACATATATGCTATAAGCAATCTGTATGTCAAAAGTAAAGTTTTGTAGTTTTTTTCTTATTACATAATTTCTAAAAGTTTATGGCAAAATTCTCTGAAATAACGTCCTTTCTGCTATGCATTATTTGGGCATGTTTTGTCTTAAATGTCAAATTCACAGGGTGTGTTTTCAGGTATCCAGGATTGTTGTTTGGGTGGGATTTTCACAAACTTCATTAGTTCCTCCATACTGTATTATACTCAGTCAGTACCAAAATCAATTGATGGTTCCACTGTCTTGAAGATTACACAAGTTTCTAAGTTTTTGTGGAAGACTCATTGTATGGAATGGTAGCTCATTCCGAGATTTACTTTGAAAAAAGTTTGTAACCAATATGGCAACAGTTTTATCTTAATTACGTGTTGTGGTTTCTTTTTTAATAATTCCCTTTTTTTAATTGCAGAGTTTATTTTCCAGTTTTTTATCTTCTGTGTATGTTATGTTTCTCTGCCTTAAGCAATTGTTTTCAAGAATTGTGGCTATGAAGAATAACCAGTAGAATTGCTATTAACCTTTTCAGTGGTCCATATTTTCATTCTGTATCTTCTTTTGGTGGCTCTTCAGAGAATAAAAGAAGTTCTTTAGGGTACAGAAAAAGAAATAGTATCCTTGTTGATTCTCAGATGTTAGTTTAGCTATTAATTCATTAATTCAGCTATTAGGTAGGTAGCTTCACTTATGATATAAAGTTTGTGGTTTTGCTAGGTTTATGAAATAGTTTGAAGTAGCTATGCCAAGATTTCCACAAATGGCAAGAAAATAATGCAATGAATGGCTTATGTTGCAACTTACTGGAACCTTATAGTGAAAACAGGGTTTATCCTGCCCCCACCTGAAGTACTGCATTCAGCTCTGGGGCCCCCAGCGTAAGAAAGACATGGAGCTGTTGGAGCAAGTCCAGAGGAGGGCCATGAAGATGATCAGAGGGCTGGACCACCTCTGCTATGGAGACAGGCTGACAGAGTTGACGTTGTTCAGCCTGGAGAAGAGAAAGCTCTTATAGCTATATATGCCTTATAATGGCCTCCCAGTACCTGGAGGGGGCTACAGGAAAGCTGGGGAGAGACTTTTTACAAGGGCTTGTAGCAAGAGGACAAGGGAAGATGGTTCTAAACTCAAAGAAGGTAGATTCAGGTTAGATATTAGAAAGAAATTCTTCACCATGAGAGTGGTGAGACAGTGAAACAGATTGCCTGGGGAAATTGTGCATTTCCCCTCCCTGGAAGTGTTCAAGGCTAGGTTGGATGGGGCTTTGAGCAACCTGGTCTAGTGGGAGGTGTCCCTCCACATGCAGTGGGGTTGGAACTAAATGATCTTTAAGGTCTCTTCCAAAGCCAAACCACTCTATGAGTCTATGATCCTCTGAGTGAAAGTCACTCTATTACTGCATCTGTGAGAACTTCTAATTTCTTGGTCTGTGATCCTGTTAGTTGCATGTCAAGACAAGATCCAAGGTATGTGTCAACCGTATTTTATGCCTTAGTTTATGTGGAAATAAGCCAATGTATGCTTTAGCATACAGTTCAGTGAGCTACTGAACATTCCTGTAAGTTAGTCTAGAGACAGCCATAGGAACCAAGCATTCCATACATCAAGTGAAAATGAAAATCTGGAAAGAAATGTTGACTTATTTTTAGCAACTTTATTTAGGTAGTAAAGAATTTGATTTTATACTCCATGGCAAATTGCTATCCAAGTTGGACAAAATGAGAATTAGTGAAATAAGTGCATGATTAAGAATGCAGTTCTTCATTTTGCTAAGGAACTAGCTCATTTGGTGAGCAGTTGTACCCATTATGGTTTCTAAAGACTTACTGCTACTTCAGTAAAGATGTACTGTTGCCAGGAGTAGAAATGTCCTAATGAAATGAAGCAATGAGACAAAGTTAAGAGCTATTGTTGGTACAGAGGAGGATTGTAGTATCACAATCAGGAAGAGGACTGAAGTGTGGGTGTAATAAAGAAGAGAAAAATATTTCACTTAATTACACTATTGTAAGTACAAATTAGCTTAGAAATCAGATCAATGTGCCTAACTATCAAAAGAGTAAGGTTACAGAATTGCCTTCCTGAAGCATATTTTCGTTTGTGCAAAAAAACCAACTGTATGCTTTTAAGACAGAGTTAAATTGCTTATAGCAATGATTATATAAATGTGGCACTCAAAATAGCAAATAGTAAATTTTATGGGTCAAGAAATAAACTGTAATGGGAATTGTAAATTTGGTTTGATTTGTCTTTCAATCTCTAAAGTAGTGGTATTAGCCTTAAAATAAATACTGAAGTGTAACAAAGTAGTGACAGACAAAGCATTCCATTTGGAAAAAAGGAAAAAAAAAGAGAAACTTGTTTAAAAAGAATAAAAAAATTTTAAAAGACACTTTTTTGCATTTTGTTGTCAAGACTGAAAAACATGTATTTAGTAATTAATTTTACAGTATTATAGCACACTAAAAAGTAAAGTAATAAAGTAAAT